>OY294052.1:22959920-23176252 GCA_958510825.1 Brachypterus glaber | reverse complement strand
TATTTATTAAAAAAAACACTTTTTAATAATTATACTAATTTATTAATATAAAATAACGTTTTTGCACGACCAAGGGAATAAAAATCACGGCAACCTTGATAATATTAAAATATTATACTTACTATGTGCTTTGCTGGTTCAAAAATTAGGTTTGGTGGTGTTTTGTAATAAATTAGCGATTCAAACCAATTTATTTGATTTTAACAAAGAAAACCTTTAAAAATAACATTGTTATAACAATTTATATATACCTAACTTAAAATTTATCATCTTCCCAGTCCGCACAAATTCATGGCAGGTACATAGCAGATACATAACCACTGTTCTATCTGATGTTGCAGCCATGTAGTTTTTATAGTCCATGTACAGTCCTTGGACTTTAACAATTCCGCCTCAAATTATGTATCAGGTACATAACATGTAACATATCAGCTACATACCAGGTACATAACATGTTATATAACTTTTGCAATATGGATGAGAGGTATCAGCCATGTCGTTTTTATACTCCTTGATATGTAGCAGAAACATACCAAATACATCATAAGTTATCCCTTGCCATATGGATGAGAGGTATTTAATACATTAAAATTATATGGGTGATATGTAACATGGATGTTTAAATTCCCCCGTACCCCTGTTGAACGGCAAATATAAACTTCCAATTTCGAATAGGTAAATGATACACAAATATGAAATACATATTTGTGTGCCACTTACCTATTCGAAATCTAAAGTCGATATCTACAGGGTCCGGTCGAAGTCTTAATTTTGTTTATTTTGCAAAAATAAAAATATATCTTAAACTAACACTCGGTTGTCCTGCCAGGTATACATACAAAAAATTAAAACTACATATTACATATTCTGAATAATATATATTTTAAAAAAGGTGACTGTTTGTACATTTTTTTTAAAAAACGTATAATAAAATAAACATATTCTGAAAAAAAAATATTTAAAATTAAAAAAAAAACGTAATAATGCAAAATATCGAGGGGTAAATCTCATACAAACTCGCGTACACCAAATTTTGCATTACCCAAGATTTGGAAAGATTTCGCGGGATTTGGCAAGATTTCGCGGGATTTTGCAATATTTTGCGGGATTTCGCAAGATTTCTCGCAAATTCTAAAAAAGAAACTAAATAATTCATTTTACATTTTCAAGTATAATATACGTTTTTGCGTTAATTACATACAAAAAAATAATTCATTCAAAATCTCTAAGAATAAAATAAATACAGCGCCACACAAAAAAAAATGGACCTCCAACGGACCCGACTAGTCAATTCCTATATACTTTGAGCCGCTGAATGCGAATCTGCAGTCGAAATTTAAAAGTTTTTAAAAAAACCTCAAAAAACCTAGCGAAAAAGTACAAAAAGGATGTTTTTTTGAGTTTATTTTGAAAATGGGACCCAAGATTTAAACTCCGACTCGGATTCAGCGGCTCAAAATACATAGAATTTGACTAGTAGTCTGTCGGAGATCCAACTTTAGTTTGTGTAGCTGTGATATTAATAAAACATTTTTTACAACTTTCCACCAATATTACCGCGTCTCACTGAAATATGACATAAGTAGTACTTCTGGTGTACCACACCTATAATATGGATGCTTTTGTTTCGGCAGTTTAAGAGTTACAATATGATGTTAACCTATGCTACTGAGAGTAGCCGGTGAGGGAACATTCAAGTATTACATAACTCAATTGTACTAAAATTCATACACTTCATACCCCGGCTCTCGCGTTATTATAAATTATAGAGATTTCATATTTTGGCTACCCCCCTAATAGGGGGTGTGTTACCCCCTAAATAGCCAAAATATGAATTCTCTACAGCCTTAAATAACGCGAGAACCGGGGTATGAAGTGTATTAATTTTGGTACAATTTGCGTTACATAATACTTGAACGTTCCCTAATACACGTGGTACCAATGTAAAAAAATACCGAGAGTTGCTGCTGACTCTCATGGTAGCCAACGTGTTAAATATTTAAGATTTCGGGGAATTTCGCAAGATTTCGCGAGGGTTGTACACAAGATTTCGCAGGAGATTTAGCTCGCAAAATACATTTAGAACAAGTTTTAGTTTTCTTCCAGTACACTCAGCCTTTACAGTAGGGATCCCAACTCCTTGAGGATAAATAAACAAAAAAAGTACATCTCTTTTTCATCAAAGCTGTCACATAGAACCTGATAATTCTCAGCAAACGGCTTACCCATGAATTTATTTTATCTGTTCGTTTTTATAGGTAATAGGTACCTTTTTTTGCAATTAATTAGGAAACATTTTTTGTGTGGGGATGCATCATCCATCCCATGGGATGTCACTGACGTCATCATTTCCAACAAACGACACAACTGCATATTCCATTTTACTAAAAAAGTATAATCCATTATAATTTGAAATCTTATTTTGAGGTTAATTTTAAAAAAAGTATTACGATTATGTAGATTATAAAACTTGTATAAACTAATAATTAGTTTTATTACTAACCTATCATAAAACACTCTTCAAAAACTAGCTTTTGCAAACACAAAAACACTATTCCCACGGTTAATTATGACGCCATACTCTACTACTATAATTTGACCAATAATTGGTCAAAGGATTGCTTGGCGGGAACTTCAAAATTCTAATTTCTATTTCCATTGAAATCACATCTCTGATTTCTGTATTTTACAAGATATTACATAATTAGTTATACCACGAATGCGGATACTCGTATTCAACACTTATGGGAATTTGTCGATTTCCAAAATAACTTTAAAAAAGTAAATTTGGTTAACTTATTTGTGAGTTTTATCCGAGTCGAACCAAACAGAAGTTTTAAACAAGCATTATTAAAAAAAAATCATAAAAAATTAAAAAAAAAGTTTTTTTTAAGATTTTTGAAAAACGAAAAATTATTGAAAAAAATATAAATTAAATTTTTCAAAACAAGTTTTCAAAAAAACTTTTTTTTCAAAATTTTTAATTTTTTTTATTTGTTTTTGTAGAATTGATTTTTATAATAAAAGTAATTTTTCCTGAAAAAAATACGTTAATAGGAATATTCTTTCAGCTTTTTTTGATTTTTTTTTAAACTTTATCCCTCCATAACTTTTTTGTTTTTGGTGGGATTACTTTCAAAAATAATAGGGATCTTCACCTCGGACAACTTGATTATTCCTGAAAATTTCAAGTCGATCGAATTATTATTATTAACCTGTACCTACATATGGTGAATTGATAACATTTTATGTATCTGGTATGTTCTCATACCATATATATGATACATAACATGCAATATTGCATGTTATGTATCATACATATGTATGTTACATCTTATGTAATATGGCACATGTAACTTAAAAAATCTTTCTATTATAGGGCATGTAATGTAGCATACATATATATGATACGTCTCATGTAATATGGCACTTGTTACCTAAAAAATCTTTCTTTGTGATGTTGCATCCATGTATGTGCGGACTGGGTTTGTCCTTTTTTTTGACATTTGTGTCAACCATATTAAAAAACAATTGAAATCGCGATAGCCATGAAACTGACTTTTCGCAATTTACAGGCATCTTGATTAAATTACGAAAATAAAACAACCGATTTTAGACGCGTGGTTTTTAATTTTAATTTTATCTACCTACCTAAATTATGTTTGGTCCTGCAAAAAATAGTGTATATACCTCAGGACTAAACTTGGTTGTTTTAGTCCCTTGCATTTCTGTTTCCCTCGCTCGCTACGCTCGCTCAGGAAATACTAATGCAGCGGGACTAAAACAGCCAGTTTAGTCCCTTGGTATATAAATAACTATTATGTTATATCTTATATTTTTATATTTAATAAATTAATATAATCATTAAAATAGTGTTTTTTTTAATAAATAAAAAAAAATATCTTATCGAATCCTTTTCTTGATATTTACTGCGGACCTTCCCAGGCTACTTTCTAGTATTTCTTCCATGTATGCCGATGACTCCAAAATCTTCGCCAATCCTTTAACAGCACATCAGCAGCTCCAAGAGGATTTAAATATTATTTTGAATTGGTGTAAAAAATGGCTAATTCCCTTAAATGCTTCGAAATGTGTCGTACTGCGTATTGGAAAGAATAACCCTAACCTTATATATAATATAAATGGAATTCCTCTTCGTGGGGTTGAACAACATTGCGATCTTGGTGTTATTGTTACAAAGGATTTGACGTGGTCTGCGCACATTGAAAAAATTTGTTGTGACGCGAAGAGAAAACTTTTTTTGTTCAGGAAAGTTTTTTCCAATCCATCCCTTTCCACAGCTGCATGTCTCTACAAAACCTACATAAGGCCACATCTAGAATTTGGTTCTTCAGTTTGGGCTCCAGTACTTGCCCGGGACATCAACATGATCGAATCTGTCCAACGCAGTGCCACTCGTCTCCCATATGGTATCCATCGTCCATCATATGAAGATAGGCTTCTTCTATTTAATCTACCTTACCAAACTGACAGATTAGAGAGGGGCTGCCTGGTAACCACATACCGCATTCTACATAACAAATTTTCTGTTGACCTTACTGACCTCTTTCAACTAAATCGCAACATTCACCTAAGAGGTCACAACCTTAAGCTAGCCCATGAGCGATATCACACTTCCAGTAGGAAAGCGTTCATCTCTAATCGTGTGTTTATTTCTTGGAATTCACTTACAGAAGAAATTGTGAATGCCCCTTCCATAAACAGTTTTAAAAACAGACTAGACAATTTTATATTTGATTAGTGTAGTAATTATTTTATTTAGAAATTGTACTTGAGTAATTGTAATCAAGCATTTTGAGTTTTATAGGTTTTTATAACCTTACTCTTATATTTATATAATAATAATAATAATATTTTAACCTCATTTTTATAGTAGGGGAAAGTGGTCCATATTGGGACGTGGTCTATAGGTAGTAAGTCATAATTTTATTGACGGATAGATCTATGAATATTTACAGTAGCTTGTAGAAAGGGCGGTGTTATTCATTGACCCCAAAAACACCTATATACCAATTTTCACGAACACAATGTAAACAATTAAAACTAAGTTCTAAACGAACTTATAATAGTTATTTATAGTACTAGTGGGTAAAGTAAGATATTGCCCATGAGAAAATTAATAAGGTTAATTTTCGAGAGGGTAATATCGGTTTACCCATGAGTGCCATACAAGGTTTTATCCAATAAATAGCTTAGGTATTCATATTTTTATTAAAAATTTTAATGACATTTACAAGAAAATAATTTGACAAGTGACAGTTGAGTGGGTGAAATAAGTAATTATCCACTCAATAAAGTAAAAGCCACGCGGGGGTTATTATTGAGTTTATCTATTTAAAATAAAGCTGGTAATTGTCTTATTATCTGTATGTATTGGATAAACACTTTTTTTGGCCAGACCTGAGACTGAAGTGGTTAACTATTGTTTTTTTGGGGGTTATGGCCTTGGATACTTTTGATAAGAATGTTATTTGGCCAAATCTGACCGAAAACACTTTTAATTAAGAAGGGAGCGAGGTACTTTGGCGGTCAGCGAGCTTTTTATTTTCAAACTCATTTTCAGCGCCCAAAAATATGTCTGGTTAAGAGTAATTGACGTTAATTGCTTTCCCATTTAGAAATTTTTCAAAATTTACGGAAGGCCGAGCGGAAAGCCTTATTCGTCAAAAATTTTCAATTTTTTTTGCGTATTTTTACCTTTTATGACGTTTTATGTCGATATAAATTAATTACGAGCAAAAAAAATTGTCTGGCGATCGGTTGGTCGGTCGTTCTGTCCAGAAAATCTTGTGTGCACGACAACCTAAGAACGCTTTGAGCTAGAGACTTTAAATTTGGCATACTGGTACGTTACCAAAAGTTCTCGCTCGCATACTGGTATGTTACCAACAGTTCTTTTTAAGGTTGCTAAGGTGAATCTAATAATAAAAAAAATTATATTATATATATATTTCACGAGCGAGGTAAAAAATAGGAAAGCTCTTTTACTGGGCAGTGTATTTTTTTTGTGGGCCGGTTTAATATTTTTATACGGTTTTTCCAATTTATTTATTTCTTTATTTTTTCAGGTGAATTATTAATCTTCTACTCGGTATTTTACCTGGTATTAGCAGCCCTTTTTGCCATATGTTTTCAAGGCCTACTGGCAACTTTGAACGAGAAAGAGCCCAAATGGCAACTGGACAGTAGTTTAATAGGAGTCAATCCCGGATTGGGATTTAGGCCAATTTCAGAGGAAACTGAGGAAGGTTCACTGATAACATACAATATTACCAATCAGACTTCCCAGGAAAAATGGGTTAAATTAGTTGAAGAATTTTTATTGCGTAAGTAACGGGTCTTCCCCCAGGTCTTCCTTTTAAATTAAGGGATTGTTCTGATTTTTGAGGCAAAAATTGACAATTTTTGGATTTTTTTTTCAGACGACCTGTATTATTTTTATGTACAAAACTTTTTACAAAATATTAGACAACTCTTGAAGTTCACAAAAAAATTGTTTATTTTTGCCGTCATAAATAAATGTGCAGCACGCGCTGAAGTTAAACACCTCAAAAATAACATGGCAAACGGTTCCAGTGATAGCTCGGCCTCCAATGGTCCAAAACACAAAAATCAAAAACAGTCTTGTTACAAATTACATCCTTTAGTTCGTTGGTTTAGACATAAGTCAAAATTCCAAAACACAAAAATTCCACGCGTATTTTAGTGAAAAAAAAACAAAAAATGCAATTTTTCCGACCAAAAACGGGTAAAAAAGGAGGAATAAAAAATAAATTACAAGCCCTAAAAAAAAATTACACTAGCGAACTCGCCAACATCATTTTCGACAAAATACCGAAAGATTTAAGTCAATATGTTAAATAGTTTTTTTTTAATCGCTGGAACCGTTTTGAAAAATGGAATTTTGAGAAAAACGCGATTAAAGTTTTTTTTTTATATTTTAAAGTATACAAAACAAGCACCAATAAAATTTTAATGCTGCAGGTCGATTCTACAATAAAAACTGAACGAAAAAGTGTTCTTTACCGAAAAACTAAATTTAATATTAAAGGAGTATAGCCTCTTAATTCCATTTTTTTTTTTGAAAACGGTTGCTCTTACAGTGTTACACTATCTGATATTTTTTATGTATTTTTACTCAAGAAATCTATATTTTTTACAAAAAATTAAAAAATACACATAAAAAAGTTTGGGGCAAAAAACTGATAAGCCCCCCCCCCGTTTCGCACTCCCCTGGTTAAAATAAGTACATAAAAATAACATACGAAGATGGGCGTTATTAAGATTAGTTTATATACAAAACCTCCTTGCTTTATCTCAAAGGGTTCCTGAGTTATTAAATAAAAACCGAATTTTTTAGCCACATTCAAAGGGGCGTATCTCCCTTACGACGTATTTTTAGACATATGATTATGAGAACTTTTTGTCATATCTTATGATGTAGAATCGCCCCTTAAAATTTTATAATAGTCCATATGTCCGCCTCGGCTTTTCTTACAGACGGTCATTCTTTTGATTTTGATTTTTCATCACGTTTTCGTATAATTTTTGGTTTGACCCAAAATTGAGTCTATGCTAAAATTTTCTTGGACGTGTGGTTTTTCGAAATGGAGAAATCGTGCGATTTAACATCATTAGACCGAGATGGTGCGATTTAACACCGTTAGATTTTTTTCTTTGGGGCTACGTTAAAGATAATGTCCACGTCAATGCTCCAGCAAAGATGCAAGCGCTCAAATACGACATCAAATCAAACAATCAAAAAAAAACTTTTTTTCAAAATTTTTCATTTTTTTAATCTTCTCATTGCAAAAAAAATTGAAAAAAAAATGTTGAAAATGAAAAGTTTTTTTAATTTTTTAAAAAGTTTAACCCCTATAACTTTTTTGTTTTTAGGAGGATCCCTTTAAAAAAAGAATAGGGATCTTCCCCTTATAGAACTTGATTTTTCCTGAAAATTTCGAGTCGATCGGATAATAGGTTCTTGAGTTGACGTGTCCACAAAACGTGTCCAAACGACACCAGACGGACAGACGGACGGACAGACGGACGGACAGACGGACGGATAGACGGATGGACATTTTCAAAGTTTCTTATTGAAACATATCTATCCAAGTATTTTTGGTCTAGGACGTTTTTTGGCGATTTTAGTAAATTCGAAACTACCGTATAATATTATTCTAGCGCATGTGAATAATATAAAAACCGAAAGCGTAAAAAATATAGGGTGCTAAAAAAGACAGAAAAGTGCGATCAACGTTATTAATTATATTACAAGAATCCTTAATATCTCTCTGCAAAACCGGGAAAGCCAGATAATTTTATTTTAAGATTTTGCCATATAGCCCAGTCGAACGGTAGTTTGACCTTGCGGTGATATGATAAGGGGTTAGTTTGAAAAGCTTAAATCCAAATTTGAACCCCTGTGCGGTTTTTTTTGCACAGTTATGTGCAAAAACGCATTTGTTTTGTTTTTGGTCTGTAACTCAGCTTTGGCTCGTCGCCCAACAAATAAGCAAGATATTTGTTCGTTATTAAATTCTCTACAATTTATGTAAATAACTTTTTTTGTTTAAACAATCAGACAAAAAGTTACAGAGCGTTAAAGTTGATGAAATTATTAGTTTTGCAGTGGTTATTGAAAAACCGACTTTTGCCAATTTTCAACGCTCTGTAACTTTGTTTCTGATTGTTTAAACAAAAAAAGTTATTTATATAAATTGTAGAGAATTCAATAATGAACAAATACCATGTCCATTTTTTGTTGAGTGACGAGCCGAAGCCGAGTTACAGAGCAAAAACAAAACAAATGCGTTTTTGCACATAATTGTACAAAAAAAAATTTGATTACAAAAAAATAACAGAGAGTGTGCATATCACAGCAAGGTGAGGCCCTTTCATACGACTAATATTTAACGTATCTAATTCATTTTAGCTTACAATGAGAGCCTACAACAAAACGATAATTTTGTACAGTGCAATTTTGACACAGGACCAAATCATGATCAAGTGTGCAAAGCAGATAGGACAATGTTTGGTCCTTGTGGGAAGGACAATTTTGGTTATACAAATTCTTCTCCGTGTGTATTTCTTAAACTAAATAGGGTAAGTATTTATTAAATAATAATTAGGGTAAGTATATTTTTAGTAATTAATAGAAATCGGATTTTAGCGAGTTTAATTTTATAAAAATGTTTAATATGTTGCCAAACTACTAAATTACCAAAGAATATTATATAAATATTATGAAAATCCCGTAAAGTTTTATTTAAGTAAAAAAAAAAATAAAAAAAATAAAATTTCTGAAAATTACGATAATACCCAGCCACCATGTTAATGGTATGGGAAAATAGCGTTACAGGGGTGGGGTCCAAAATGATCAAAATTTGCATTACGTAATAATTGAACGTTCCCATAGGGCCATATTTTGCACCGCTGATTACGAAAAAAATAGCGAAAAATATAAAAAAAAAAATTGCGACATTAGGGTGGTTCAAAATGTTTTAAAAATGCCCGATTTAGCTGAAATTTTATATAAAGGCTTCTTTAAGTAATATTAATGCGAACTAATACCTAAAAACTCAAAATTCAAAATGGCGGAATAAATATGGCCGATTTATTTGTGCAATTTTGTCAAAATAAACGAAAATATGACACAAAACAAAACAAAATGACAGATCCCCCCCATGTTATTTATGGGTATTATCCTTATATGTGCTAGTAGTTACTGTAAAAATTTTATAATTTTATACAGGCCCGTTTTTTTTTTTTTTTTAATTTAATTAAAACAATATTGTACCCATTACTTATGTCCCCAGGTTCCAGACTGCCTAAACAAAAATTATTTTTAAAATATGTCCCTACGGGCTTAAATATTAGATTTTTATTGAGGAAGGGATCTATGAATCATTTTATATTTCCGGTTCATGTATATTTTCTTTCAGATATTTGGATGGCAACCTAAGTTTTACACAGAGCCTCAAGAGGGTATGCCCGAAAAACTAAAGGAACATATTAATAAGGTAAGCTTTTCAACTTTAACACAACATTTTCGCGTTACTGAATATAGAGACAGGGCCTATCCATCACCACATCTGAGCTCAGACATCACAAGAACATCTAACATCAAGGTAAGTCCATGTTTCACGCCTTTTCTTATCTCAAAACGACAATTTGAGATAAGAAAAGGCGTGAAACATAGAGATTGGACTTACCTTGATGTTAGATGTTCTTGTGATGTCTGAGCTCAGAAGTGGTGATGGATAGGCCCTGTCTCTATCTTCCGTAACGCGAAAATGTTGTGTTGAAGTGGAACTGTATATCATAGATGGTATCTATAATCTCCTTTTTGCATAGCGAGTGACCGAAACAGCAATGGCCAGCGGCGATATTGATTGACAATATCGAATGTACACGCTGCGTCCCGAACTAATTACTACTCATATTTGATAGCGACTGAAAAATAACCATATTATTATATAAAATAAAAATTACTTACTTATTTTTATTAGAATTTTACACAATGCGAAAATTAAATAAAATCAAATTTATCAGCTGCGACCTAGATCGCACGAGAGTAGCACGAGTAAACTAGCAACTTGATATAGACTTATTTCTTATATTAGGCTTCTTTTAGTTAAAATTTTAGGAATATTAAGCTTATTATTTATTTATTTTTTGTTTAGTGTAAAATTAACATATACCGGGTGTTTCAGGAAGGTGGTTCACCCCCCTTAACTTTTTTACTTTTTTATGTAGGACCGTGAAATTTGAAGGAGCTATATTATGTACAAACGAATCGAACTTTCGATTTTTAAATGGAACACCCTCTATATTTTTACATATTCCGATTTAAAAATCAATTCTGAGAACATGCATGTTACACTTGTCAATTTTCGATAGGTCATGTCATTTTTTATTTAAATTTTTATTTTAAATCTAGAGTGCCTTAAATTAGCTTATAAACGATATTATAATTGTTGGTGTAGTATCTTCAGAATAATACTATTTTAATTATTTCCCCAAAACTCTAAATGTGGTGGGCTCTTAAAGGTTCGAAAATAATACTTTGGTCCATAAGTCATTTTTTCAAATGGAAAGAGGGTGCTCGTTAGGTTAAAATGAAAGAGGATTTTCTTGCGAACATTTTGATACCACACATGATTAGTTTATTTGGAAGAACTTGACATTAAAACAGAAAAGATTTAAAATGAAGATTTAACTAAAAAATGACATGACCTGTGACAAGTGACACATGATTGTTGATTTCTGAATCAAAATATGTAAAAGTATACAAGGTGTTCCATTAAAAAAAAAAGTTCGATTAATTTTCGGCGAAACCGGACGTGCAAAATAATTTCTAGTTTCTCACTATGTCAAAAATCTTCAATTATACATAATATAGCTTTTGCAAATTTCAAGATCCTACCTAAAAAAGTAAAAAAGTTAAGGGGGGTGAACCACCTTCCTGAAACACCCGGTATATGTTAATTTTACACTAAACAAAAAATAAATAAATTATAAATAAATTACAAAAAATACAAAAAAAAGGGGGTGAACCACCTTCCTGAAACACCCGGTATATGTTAATTTTACACTAAACAAAAAATAAATAAATTACAAATAAATTTCAAAAAATACAAAAAAAAGGGGGTGAACCACCTTCCTCAAAAAAATTAAAATCGTTTGTAAAAAACTTTTTTTGATCGGACTTAGTTGCAGAGATAAAAAATTTTTGATTAGAGTTATACAGCAGTAAAAAAAAATATGTTTACTCTTAAAAAAATAAAGTTGACCTTAAATTGACCTTGAAAAAGTAAATATCCGTAACAAATTAATAGGCCATTTTGTTTCCCCCATTAAAATAAACAACTTTTGTCCTACATTTTTTTTCCTAAAATGCATAGTATTCGAGATATTTGAAAGTTTCAGGTTAAAAAAAACACCCGGTATACTCAATGTATCTTTGATGGTTAAATAAATACATTAGATTACATTAAATTATATAATTTTAATTTATTGTTTAACATTGCATTTTAGTTAAACGCTACCGAAAGAGAACAGATCTGGGTTTCATGCGAGGGTGAACATAATGTAGACGAAGAACGACTAACAGGAGGATTTGACTATTATCCAAAGGGATTTGCCGGATATTATTATCCGTACACCAACACACCAAACTATTTAAGCCCACTCATCGCTGTTCAAATAAATAATCCAAAACGTAAGTATAAATTAAATAGTGGTGGTTATGCGCGCCCCGATGGGGGCAGGGGGGGCCGTCGCCCCCCTAGCTTTTAAGATATACAACATTTTGTTTTGTTTTTAACAATTTTAAAGTGTTTGGTCCTTCAGATTTCTAAAAATATTGCCCGCGGCGCTGAAAATGGTTACGGAACGCAAATTCATAAGAAACTTGTATCTAAAATATTTTAGTAATAATTATAATTGAAAGTTCTGAGGTGTTTGGAAACTTATTTATAAACATATTCGCCTGCGGAACAATAACATGATTACCTAGCCGAGCCGGCCATATATTTTAATTACAAGGTTTCTTCAAAACTTTTTTTTTAAGTCTAAGGTGTTTAGAAAATGTGTGTCTTTAAAAATTCAAAAAAAAAATCAAACAATTTGCATACATGTATCTTAGAAATACGACACCTGAATATTTTTAAAAGTTTTGGCCTGCGGCGCCAAAGATAATGTGTTGTTTTCTTAGAGGTTTCCTCTGGCTGTTTAAAGTTTTATAAATAATTTTCTTTTTAAATTGATGATGTTAGGAAAATACGTGAACCTAAATTTAAAAAAAAATCGCCTGCGGCGCTTAACTCGATTATCAATTGGTACTATTAATATCAGAATATTACCAATAGTCTGATATCGAAATATTAATGGAATTTTTTTAAATTATTACATATGAAATTCTGAAAAATAACATACTAAAGTATGTTACTAGCTGCTTAAGCTTAAGCAGCTACTTTTTCTCAAAAAGGTCTTTTTTCACGGGGGTTTAATATGAAACAGATTGAGTGGCATCACCATGTTCATACAAAATTTAACGCCGCAGGAAATTTTTAGAAATACATAGGTAAATTACAAATTTTAAAATAATTTACTCATTTGTGCCGGCACATTATCTGGAGATTCAGTAAACCAATTTTCTATTGAAAATTGCCATTGTATTAGGCATGGAAACACCTTTAAAATGACAAGTAGTTTAGTTTAGTTTAGTTGTTTCAATGCGGGGTTCATAGCCCTCAACACCTGGTCCCTAGGGACCTTTGTGTTTACCGCATAGACCTCCTCAGAGCATCCCTGTTTCTTTTAAAAAGTCCAGGTATGGTTTCAGGGGAGTGTTCATGATCTCGTTTGGTTCCAGAGAGTCGTTCCCAAAGTACTTCCATCTTAGGCCTATTAGCGATGGACATTCACATATGAGGTGGTAGGGTTCTTCATCCCCTTCCCCACATCTCCTGCACACGGGGCTCGTAATCTGTCCCATTACGTGTCGGTGCTTGTTCAGTAAGTAGTGTCCAGTTATTATACCCGTTATTGTTCTCAGTTGACTCCTGGACATGCCTAGAAGTAAGCTGGTTCTTTTCTTGGTAGGTCCTCCTAGGAAGAGTTTGGAGTGCCTCATTCTAGGAGCATCTATCCAGTGTTGCTGGTGTTCATCCCGCAACATTCTCCTGACCTCGTGTCTGGCCGTGGAATATGATACCCCACAGCACGGTTCTGGTCCTGTGAGTACAGCTTCACTTCCCTTTCTCGCAAGGTCGTCTGCCTTCTCATTACCATCTATACCTTGATGTCCTGGAACCCATATCAAATTTACTTTGTTATGTTCAGCCAGTTTACATAGCTCGTTGTGGCATTCGTATACCAGTTCTGAGCTAAAGGCATATGAGTCTAATGCCTTTATCGCTGCCTGGCTGTCCGAAATGATATTTACTGTCCTACCCGTGTAGGACGCCGATGACATTTCTTGTGCGCAGACATAAATCGCATAGATTTCAGCTTGGAAAACTAAAAAAAAAAATGACAAGTAACAAGTCCTATTTTCTTGGATCTTTAAAAATGCCAGCATAGATTTTTCGAATTTAACGTAAAAATTCGGATAGAACGTTTTTGGTCCTAGGACGCACCGATCTTGAGATATTTTAAAGAATCCGGTTTTTGTGAAAAATACAGTTCCAAATTGAGTTCAAGGCCAAAAATTTCTTTTTTTTTATTTGCAGCCCTATACCCTATAAAATAAACCCAAAATCACAACTCTGAATTATTTTTAGATAAAACTACCTGACCTCTGGAGTACACAGTATACACATTCTTATCTTTTAGGACCGCTGAAAGTTAAAATAATTTTGACAAAAAATAAAACAAAACAAACATTATTTACATAAAAAAGAAAATGAAATAATCTTAGTGTTTTTTACCCCTATTTTTATATTTGTTGATGTTTTTTGGGAAGAGGGTTAAATTGGTATTTTGTTTTAAACTCGTGACGTTTCGAGGGTAGTTTCCCTCGTCCTCAGACCTTTAATATAAAAGAAAAAACAATATTAAAACTATATAAAATCAAGTTATTAATAAAATACAAAAAAATACTTACAAAAATTTAAACCCAGTTTGAATACACGTTAGAGACATACATATATATACAATATCGTTGGCTTACAAGTAAAGAGCACTAAGTCCAAATACATGGTTTTGAGATATTGACAAATTTAACTTTCACTGTTGTTTTTTAATTTTTGTAATAATTGTTACAAAAATGCACGTTTCGCCAAACAAACACTAAGTCGCTTAGTGCAGAAATATTTGAAATAATCTACAAGTAAAACGCACCACGTGCCTGCCAGATAAAATTTTATTCAAAATCAAACTGGTGCGTTTTGTAGGGTTACTCTCTTTGCAGTCCACCTAGAAGTTAGTTCGGTTTACCTGTACATAGATTATCAAAAATTAATTACAGTACCATAAAAATCCCATTTTTGCAAAAAAGTGACTTAGTGCCTTTTACTTGTAAGCCGACGATATTGTGTATATATGTATGTCTCTAACGTGTATTAAAACTGGGTTTAAATTTTTGTAAGTAGTTTTTAATTATTTTTGGTTAACACAAAAATTTTTTTTTTGGTTATACAATAACTTGATTTTATATAGTTTTAATATTGTTTTTTTATATTAAAGGTCTGAAAACGAGGGAAACTACCCTCGAAACGTCACGAGTTTAAAAAAATAGTTTGAGTATCAATTTAACTCTCTTCCCAAAAAACATCAACAAATAGAAAATGAAATAAAGAATCATGGTTTTTATCCACCCTGATAAGGCGAGATAGTAAACAATTACTGTTTTCACAGCTACACCCAAAATCGATAATAAAAAGGAAAAGCCCACGTGTTTGATTTTCCAGCCTAGTGCGAACTGGATTTTTCTAGATTTGGCACTATAAATAGGGTGCACCCTATACGGTGAATACTAGGGTGCAAAGAGAACAGTTTTTTTACTTTAGTGCGATCCTACGCACTTAAAAAAATAAAAAAAAACATCGTCCGACTAAAATAATTTATTTGGACATATTTATTCCATTAAAAAAATATATACGTTAAGATTTTGTTTTTAAAGAAAATATAAAAAAATTAAATATCAATGTAAAATTAAACAGGGTGTCTCAACGAAGCCGACTCGGTCGATATATAGTAAAGGGAAAAATTGTATGGTTTTAAAAAAGGCACATTCTAAAAATATTTTGAAATATACAGGATGGTCCTCCTAGGGTGGGTAACATCTGACTTATTTTTTTTAAATGAAATGGTATATTTTTTATTATGGCATCTTACTTATTATAAAAATAAAAACCTAAAATTTTATACGAAAATCTAAATTCTTTTGAAGCTTCTCCGGGACCCGGGTTCAAGGCCTGGCGTTGATAGTTTCTTTTGGTTTATAATAAATAGTTTATACTTTATTTTTACTCCCCCAGAACGATAAGGACACAAAGCGAAGCAAATATGCAGGCTCGTTTCTAGGTCGACCATACACCTTCAAATTAGTAAAAATTTTCGCCTGCGGCGCTAGACTTTTCTTACATTTAACCTTTAAATGGTAACACTTTTAAAATTTCTAAAAAAATTCGCCTACCGCGCTATAGCTTTTTTACTCCCCCAGAACGATAAGGGCACAAAGCGAAGCAAATATGCACTCTTTTTTCCAAGTGGACCATACACCTTCAAATTCGTAAAAATCTTCGCCTGCGGCGCTACAGTTTTTTTACATTTAAACTTTAATTACAATTTTAAAATTAAAATAGACTATAACATTTCTAAAAAAAATCGTCTGCGGCGCTATAGCTTTTTGCTCCCCCAGAACGATAAGGGCATAAAGCGAAGCAAATATGCAGGCCATTTTCCAAGTTGGCCATACAGATTCAAATTCGTAAAAAATTTCGCCTGCGGCACTACAGTTTTCTTGCATTTAAACTTTAAATAGTAACACTTTTAAAATTAAAATAGACTATAAAATTTCTAAAAAAAATCGCCTGCGGCGCTATAGCTTTTTTACTCCCCCAGAACGATAAGGGCATAAAGCGAAGCAAATATGCAGGCCATTTTCCAAGTTGGCCATACAGATTCAAATTCGTAAAAAATTTCGCCTGCGGCACTACAGTTTTCTTGCATTTAAACTTTAAATAGTAACACTTTTAAAATTAAAATAGACTATAAAATTTCTAAAAAAAATCGCCTGCGGCGCTATAGCTTTTATGCGTTCTTTTTTATTGGAGTTTATAAAACCTAAGCTTGAAATTTGTCAATATTTTCGCCTACGGTGCTAGAACTTATACCACTGTTTTCAAATTTAAATAGACCAGCACAGTTGTAAAATTTTTTACCTGTGGTGCTAGGGTTTTCTTATTTTTGTTTATTTGAATTTTTAAAACTTGAGTATTACTATAGCTTTTTTACTCCCCCAGAACGATAAGGACACAAAGCGAAGCAAATATGCAGGCTCTTTTCCAAGTCCATACACACAGACCATACACCTTCAAATTCGTAAAAAATTTCGCCTGCGGCGCCACAGTTTTTTTCATTTAAAATTTTAATACACTTCTAAAATTAAAATAGACTATAATATTTCTAAAAAAATTCGCCTGCGGCGCTATAGCTTTTTTACTCCCCCAGAACGCTAAGGGCACAAAGCGAAGCAAATATGCAGTCTCTTTTCCAAGTTGACCATACAGATTCAAACTCGTAAAAAAATTCGCATGCGGCGCTACAGTTTTCTTGCATTTTAACTTTAAATAGTAACACTTTTAAAATTAAAATAGACTATAAAATTTCTAAGAAAAAATCGCCTGCGGCGCTATAGCTTTTATACGTTCTTTTTTATTGGAGTTTATAAAACCTAAGCTTGAAATTTGTCAAGATTTTCGCCTACGGCGCTAGAACTTATACCACTGTTTTCAAATTTAAATAGACCAGCACAGTTGTAAAAATTTTTACCTGCGGTACTAGGGTTTTCTTATTTTTTTATTTGAATTTTTAAAACTTGAGTTTTACTACATTGAATTAAAAAAAGGCCGAAAATTAACAGGAGTAAAATAAACATGAATAAATTTTCCCCTGCGGCGCAATTTTCATTCTTTTCGAGATTTAGGGAAAAAATGTTTTGGGCCCCCCCCCCGAAAAAAAATCCTGGATACGCCCTTGTATATGGGTCTATTGTTTATTCTATTCTTTACTTTTTGTCGAAAACTAATAAAAATAGAAGAACCATCCTGTATATTTCCAAATATTTTTAGAATGTGACTTTTTTAAAACCATACAACTTTTTCCTTTAAAGTTTTTCTCTAAAGTGGATACTTTACTATATATCGACTGACTCGGCTTCGTTGAGACACCCTGTATAAATCACCAAAGTTTCGTTTTTATCAAATTAAAATTAATCTTAATTTTAGGGGTAGACAGAAATACAACTCACCCGTCATTTATGCGCCATTCGGTTATTTCTAGATTAGACTCTTGGTACTGACGAGCGCCAGGAGCATGAAACTCCAGTGTAACAATATCACTTGGTACAATAGTTAAACTGTGACATTCTGTAGCACCACGTGACAACAATGTCACTGTTGTTCTTTCTCTCTCTCTCTCTCTCTCTCTCTCTCTCTCTCTCTCTCTCTCTCTCTCTCTCTCTCTCTCTCTCTCTCTCTCTCTCTAAAATAGATCGATGACATATTTTATTAATATTCTGAATTTTTTGGATATTATTTTTGTCAGATTAATAAAGAGCCCCTAGCAGAAGCATTGAAGCTTATTTGGAGCTCTGCATGACTTTGTAGTATATTACCAATAAACATAATAGTAATTATTTTAATTAAAATTATAGAAAATTGAGATTTTTGTCTGCGCTAGAATAGTATTAGAAAACGTTCAAGTATTACGTAACGCAAATTGTACCAACATTCATACACTTCATACCCCGTTTCTGGCGTTATTAAAGGCTGTAGAGATTTCATGTTTTGGCTACCCCTCCAAATAGTGTGTTAGAGGGGGCAGCCAAAATATAAAATCTCTACAGCCTTTAATAACGCGGGAACCGGGATATGAAGTGTATGAATGTTCGTACAATTTGCGTTACGTAATACTTGAACGTTCCCTTATACGGTAGTTTGGAATTTCCCAAAATTGCCAAATCGTCCCAGACGAAAAATTCTTAGATACAAATTTGTTTTATGAAAAAATAAGAAACTTTGAAAAAAACAATTTTTTTTTGAAAAAAATAATTTTTTCAATTTTTTTTTTCAAAAAGTAAAACTTATTTTTTTTAACTGTTTTGTTTTAATTTTTTTTTTTAAACAAAATCTTTTACAAGTATTTGGGAAAATGCAATATACCCTTTACTGTGAATAGTATATAATGGAATGCGTAGAATTACATATCTTCACGGCTTGTTTTTGTTTCAGCTAATGTCATTATCAATATCGAGTGCAGAGCATGGGCAGAAAATATACTGTATGTACCAGGATCTCTCAACAGAAAAGGATCAGTTCATTTTGAAATTCAAATCGACACATAAGTTCTTATAGTGGAACTATATCTCCAAGTCCTTTTGGGACCCTACATTTGAATTTAACGGTCGAGCAGGGTTGCCAAAATGTGCAAATGTCTGACAAAGAAACATAATTTACATTCTAAATAAGAAATCAAATCAAATCACGCCTAAAGTGAAATTAAACATTTTTCAACGTATGTAAATAAAAAAAGGAACATGCTATTTATACGTCCGACGTATACGAAGCTAAGTGTACGTCCTCTATTCCTATTGTCTGATTTTTAGAGTTTTTAACCTCTTCAGGGACGAATTTTTTGTTTAAATTAATTTAGTAGCAAAAGTTAAAAATGCTTTTTATTGTCAAAACAAGTAAACAACTGAAGATGTGCGAATCTTGGTCATTGGATGTAGCTTGTGGTTGGAAACAAAGCAAATGGCAACAGCTATAACCACTAAGCAATAAGGAATTTGGTGAATTTCATTTTGCGGAATTTATTTTTAAACGTACACATATCGACAGTCCCATCTAACAAGGATGTAACTCAAGTTAGGCCCGTTTTGAGTTATACTCATAGGTAAACGCCTTAAAAAAAGATACACCTGGTGGTACTACTACAGGCCATTTTAACCAAAAGTTTACCTAAAAACGCTAAAGTAAGAAATTCTAAACTTGAATATTATCAGAAACAAACAATAAATAAAGGATAAATACTTATACAGTTAAATAGAGAATTTTATAAGCTTTCAAATGATGTATCACTTGGCTACCTTTTCCACTTCAATTATTTGCCCACTCTTAAAAAAATATATATTTTAGAAATTTAGCTGTGAAAAATTACAATATATGAGGCTTTGTTGCTCGGGGTATCGATATGTGCCTATGTCCCTGAAGAGGTTAAAGCTTTCAAGGTATATTTTTCTCCAGAATTGTATTGTTTTCATTTAAACGGGGGAAGTTACGCCCCCCATTAGCATCAAAAACACCAAACAGGAGAAAAACCGAAAAGTTAGGTTATGTTACGTCGGACGTATAAATTTTACGTCCGATGTATACAAAGTTGTGTACATCCTCCATTCTTATTGGCTGATTTTTAGGGATTTTAAAGCTTTTAAGATATATTTTTCTTCTGAGTTGTATTCTCCCCGTTTAAATTGTTTGTTTGTTTAACCTCGTACTATTCTACTTAATTAAGCATCCCCTAAGTCTAGGACTTTGTGGGCTAGAAGTAGAGGGAACCACCAGCTTATACTGACTTTCGAACCAATTCACTTATCGCCTTCGCCAAATTTCAATTATTAATTAACTGCAAAAGGCAAATTGACGCCAGTGAGAATCGAACTCACGCTAGTTGGCTAGTAGACTTATCATGTACAGACGCGGTAGACCACTACACGAATCCTCCCATTATGGATTAGCATCAAAATTAAAGAGGCGAAAAACCCGAGCTAAACCAAAGAGTTAGGTTATGTTACGTCGGACGTATAAATAGCCAGTAAAGAAAATAGATTTATTGTTTTTTGTGGTATGTGTGATACACCTTAAAAAAAATTGGAGATATAGTTCGACTTTATAATATAAAGTACATATCATGTACAGGGTGATCCAGAATTCCCGCCCTCGTCATTTTTCTCGAAATTGGTAAGGGATATTAAAAAAGATCAGGAACCTTGTTCCAAACCAAATGAGCGCAGAAAAAAAAGATATGAAAGTGAACTATTAAATTTAAAGATCTTTTAATTTCATAAATAAAAAACAGTTTACCATGGCGAAAAAAATATAAAGGTCGCAAGAGGGCCAACAAGTATTATTATAAAAGCGTCATTCGGTATTTAACTTGTAGTACAGGTGAGACTATAAAACACGGTTTTTGATTTTTTTTAATATCCCTTACCATTTTCGAGAAAAATGACGAGAGCGCGAATTCTGGATCACCCTGTACTACTAAAATGTACTTATAATTTGTTTTTATCATTTGACAAACTGTGGCATAATACCAAAAAGGTTATAACTAGAACGGAATAAATACACCTTTATTTTTTTTAGCGGAGGACATCAAAAATATTTTTGATAATGGGTGAAAAAAACAAGAAATTATAATTATTTTTTAGTTAAACCTTTTTGTTATACCGGGTGTTTGAGGAAGGTGGTTCACCCCCCTTAACTTTTTTATTTTTTTAGGTAGGATCTTGAATTTTTCAGAATCTATATAATGTATAATTTAAGATTTTTTGACATAGTTAGAAATTTTTTGGCACTTCCGGTTTCGCCGGATATGAATCGCACTTTCGATTTTTAAATGGAACACCCTGTATATTTTTACATATTTTGATTCAAAAATCAATTCCGAGTTCAAACATGTGTCACTTATCAAATTTTGACAGGTCATGTCATTTTTTAGTTAAATCTTCCTTTTAAATCTTTTGTGTTTTAATGCCAAGTTCTTCCAAATAAACTATTCATGTGTGGTATCAAAATTTCGCAAGAAAATTCTCTTTCATTTTAACCTAATGAGCCATCCTCTTTACATTTGAAAAAGTTACTTATGGACCAAAGTATGATTTTTGAACCTTTAAGAGCCCACCACATTTAGAGTTTTGGGAACAAAATGAAAATAGTATTTTTCTGAAGATACTAGACCAACAATTAAGCGAATTAGCTCTAGATTTAAAATAAAAAATTAAATAAAAAATGACATGACCTGTTAAAAGTTGAAAAGTGGCACATGCTTGTTCTCAGAATTGATTTTTAAATCGAAATATGTAAAAATATACAGGGTGTTTCATTTAAAAATCGAAAGTTCGATTCATTTCCGGCGAAGCCGGAAGTGCCAAAAAATGTCTAACCATGTCAAAAAATCCAAAATTATACATAATATAGCTCTTGAAAATTTCACGGTCCTACATAAAAAAGTAAAAAAAGTTAAAGGGGGTGAACCATCTTCCTGAAACACCCGGTATAGCGAAAAATTAAATTTTAAATTTTTTTATAAAAAATTATTTTTAATTTTGTTGTAACTTACTATACAGGGTATCCCACCAAATTTTAACTATGAATATCGTAAAAAAACGGTAAAAAAATATATTCTGTTTTTAAAATGGATGATTTTTTTTGAGACAATCCGATGTCAGCGAAGTACTATAGTATATTATTATTCAATATGCATTAGAAGTAAATAAAAGAATCGCGCACGCGGCAGCTGGCGCTTGGTTTCATTGGTTAGAACACTCGAATGTTGCGAGTGTAGGGATATAGTAAATTAAACAGGACAGTACGTGGATACTTGGGAAGAAGCGTGCAATGCACTGCAATGGACCGTTATATAGAAATATTTTGTTTTGAGTCCTACCCTGTCACTAAATACGTTGTTGTCACGTGCGTTTGTTTACACTTACTTTATTTTGAAGTTGAATATACTATAAACTATTTACTGTTAAAATTTAGTGTGCAGGATCTGTATTTTTTGCATTTTTTATCCCGTTATATTAAAGTCTTACAGGACTTTAAGTTATGTACTTAACTACTTTATTTATTGAAAATTTAGTTGTGAAAATAATGTGCCATATGGTGCTTCCCTTTTATTATTTGTAAGGTAAATTTTATTATATTTTTTATATTCATTTATATTTGATGTTTATGAATACTAAATTATTTATAAAATATTTTTATTTATACAGCTATAGACTTAGAAAAAGGGCCCGGAATGACATAGTGCTAGATCAGACGCCAACTTATAAAAAAAATTATCTCCTTGAAATTCATAAAAAAATATCCACGTGTACAACGAAATAGATTGAATTTAAATTTAACATCAAATAGTAATAATCACGACTCACTTAAAACTTTACAATTAAACGAACACTTTCACGACATTACATAAAATAAAAAATAAAATTAATCAAGTCCTGTGCATATCATTGATTGCGATGCTGATGCTGGAATAAATCCGCCAAAGCGGTCACACCCGTCCCTTACAAAGATCACGCTGCGACTGAAGTAACTAATACAAATATCAAAAAAAAATCATAGAAAAATTACAAAGAAAAAAGTGTATACAAAAATGTGTAAAAAAATGCTTATTTTCGGAGATATGAGCATTATTTCTGCTAATTGCGTGCCACTCCGGGCCTGGCCTTGGTGCATAAATAAGTATTGTACGCTTTTGCATAAATAATGTAATTTAAATTGTTATTTTAGTATTGTGAACAATTGTTTTGTGTTGTAAAAAATTATTGAAAGTTCTAATTGTTTATTGTATAGTTTTAAAATAAGATTGTGCCTTAAATGTAATATACTTAGAGTAGAATATTGTGCCTTTTAAACATTCAGGTATAAATGTATCTTAAATTCAAAATGGCCATGTAACATTACGTAAGAAAATTCAATATACATACATATGTATGTATGTATGTATGTATGCATAT
The DNA here is from genome assembly GCA_958510825.1 of Brachypterus glaber. Lineage (NCBI taxonomy): Eukaryota > Metazoa > Arthropoda > Insecta > Coleoptera > Kateretidae > Brachypterus > Brachypterus glaber. The sequence continues at coordinate 23,152,758 of OY294052.1, read as the reverse complement.
ACCGGGTGTCCCAACTTTATTTACCCAGCGATTTTCTCGTAAACTAAAAGAGATATTCAAGTTCTGCGAAAACCGCCTTAAATTAGACAACTTAAGCTATCTTTTAGCATATATTTGATGCTTTCAGCTCTTAAAATGTGGACAGAGGGGAATGGGGGGAATTTTTTTTAAATGAAAAGGGCGGTCGTGTGATACATCATTTTAAAGCAAATATTTATTCTCTATTGGACTGTATATTTTTTAATTTTCTAAACAATTTTTTAAGGTTTTGATTTTTTAATTTTTTTAGGTTTTGATTTTTTATTTTTTTGTGCTAAAAAATGCGATTTTTTAATTTTTTTTTTTTTGTAAATTTTTATTTATGTCAATTAAAATTAGTTTAAAAGTATAATTTATGTTTCTTCATCATGAAATTAGTAATTTTAAAAAAATTGTTTGATTTTTTAGAGAAATTTTGACCAAAATACCCATTTTCAACCCTATTTTAAACCCAAAAAAAATGTTTAAAAAATAAAAAAATATATAGTTAAACGGAGAATTAAAAAAAAATTAAAATGATATATTAAAAAAAATGTCCCTCTAAGCCCCCTGCCCACATTCCAAGATCTGAAAGTATCATATAGATGCTAAAAGATAGTTTTAGTTGTCTATTTAAGATGGTTTTCTCAGAACTTGATTATCTCTTTTAGTTTACGAGAAAATCGCTGGGTAAATAGAGTTGGGACACCCGGTATGTATACATAGGATTGTACAAGTAATCCATCCGTTTTGTATACACTTTAAAGTACATTTCGTATCCCCTGCATACCTTTTACTCAACTAAATAATAGGTCGTGACTGGCGTCCTAAAAGTGGAACGATTGATACCGATTTCATCCGAAAGTATAGGCCAGCATGGCCACAAGAGAATATAAATCTTACTTTGGAGTGCATACAAAACGGATGGATGATCTATACACTCATAAGTCTCTGCAGAGACCGTGTCGTATCGTATCGTATCGTATTCAATACAATAACGGAGCTAGACGATACAATTTATTATTGGACGTCACACATCATGTGATAGGTGGGGGAAGTCGGGGTTAACTGGGCCGCCTTTTTTCATATCGAGTTTTTGAAAAACCTGTAAACAATTTTCAAATATTTTCTATAGCAAAAGGTAGATTATTACTATAGTTAGAACATATTAATACTTCAGACAAATATTGTTTATATAAAAAAATTTATTAACGATAAACCAGTTAACACCGCTGGACCAGTTAACTAGACCACTACTCAGGGTTAACTGGCCCACTAACAAAAATGTATTGTGTTATAATTATTGTGAATAAAAACGATTTGAAATCAAATAAAATTAAATTCTAACATAAAAATAGACAACATAATATGTTAAACATTAGATATATCTGAGGATTAACTGGTCCGGGGTTAACTGGGCCATGTCCAGTTAACTAATTAATATTGACATAAGTGGTCCAGTTAACCCCGAACCAGTTAACCCTGAGTAACACCACTGAATAAAATCATAAAATTTTAATACTTAATAAGATATTAGAAAGCGGAAATTATGCAGAATAATTAATAAAATACCAGTATATTAGGTAAAATATTAGTCTAGATCCCCCTATTAATAAAAAAGTATTAATTAAAAAATAAAATTTAAGGTAAATACCTACTTTTCATTGAAAAATGAACTTTCTTTACTACAACTTACACGTGGACAACACGGTCCGTCATAATACTTTAAACAATACTACTAACTAAATATCACTAGAATTTGACCTAAGGCGCCAATACTAATAAAAAAAGTTGATAAAATCTAGGTGGTCCAGTTAACACTGTGGCCCAGTTAACCCCGACTTCCCCTATCTAATAATACATTTTATCGTCTAACTTAGTTATTGTCAGACCCCGGAAAAAAATAGGACAAATGAAAAAATACAAGATCGCACGCGTTTCAATATGGAAATATAGTTGATATTGTTTTAGCTTGGTAACTAATGTTTACAAATATGTTTTAATTACATAATAAATAAATAATTTCAAAAATATTGTTATTTTTTATAATTGATGTTTATATAAAGGTTTTTTTTTCTTAAATAAGCTAAAAACTTTTGTGTATAACTTGAATTACTTTGTGGGTACCATTTTGGGTTAATCCCGTTTGTACCTCATGTTGAAATAAATAAATAAATAAATAATATGTAATATATTTGAGAAAAATGCTAACTTTGAGAATTAAAGAAAGATTTTTCATTAAATTCTAATTTAACAACACTTTTTTTATTTTATTCATTGCTTATTTTTATTCAAAAAAGTACACAATGTAATAATAAAACTAAGGCAATTTGCATAAAAACTTTACTAAATACGGAAGATAATAAAAACAGTGACAAAAGAGATGATGAATTGAGTCGTTGCATTCCAATACTCGCCTTATACACTTTTCAAATAATTAGAGGTCTCTACACTATTATGTTCGTCTCCTTAAGTTGAACATAATAGTGTAGAGTCTCCTTAAGACCAACATAATAGTGTAGAGGCCTCTAATTATTTGAAAAGTGGAGAAGGCGAGTTTTGGAAGCAACGACTCAATTATTGTGAAGAAAAAAATTAAAAATTGCGAGACGATGTGTATAAAAAATTACGTACGACGTACAGCGCATCCAGGTACCCTGGAATCGGAATCTATACGATTCTTTTTCATTTTTCCATATAGAATCATATAGAAAACGATAGATTCGTTTTCTGACAATGGCAGACTGCCAGATGGAAAACGATATATATACGTACATACAGCACACCAAAGTATACTTTATATATAAACGATTACGTAATATTTGATCAGTTCCTTATATTTATTATTAAATTTTAAAAATAAAAGATAAAATCGTTATTCACATTATTCAATTAACAGAATATTATAAAATGCCAATAATTTTAAACCCAGTGCTGGTTTATACTACTAATGTCCTATTTATTCCGGGGTCTGGTTATTGTATAACGGTCTCTGAGTGTATTTGATCCTTTAAAGGGTTGTATACAAATCCTTTATAGGATTTTGTACAACATTTATTACAAATGACAATCTTTAGTTCAGATATAAAAAAAATTATCAAATAAAAATTTATATTTTGTACGCTTTTTATGAAAACATTTATTTATTAAAAATATGATACAATTTGGTTTTAAAAACCATAAAGTTTATATGGGTAATATTAAGACCTTGGTAAAATACACTGCCAGACTTTAAATTCGGGGCACCTAAAAAGTTGCCATTTTTTAAATTTAAATATTTTGAAAACTACCTAATGGATTTGACTGATTCTTTTTTTGTTTTAAAGCTTAAAAATTCTCTACTTTTTGTTATCTATAATGATAAAAAAAAGTTTTTTTTTTGTATTAACAGTAACAAATAATGTACAACTATGTTTTTCGCCCCATCTTCTAGGACCTGCATGGTACGCCACTGCAACTGTTTAGCAAATTGTTAAAGTTTCTCTTATTGCCGCAGTTTTAATGAATATATCCTTTTTTTTATTTTTTTATATTTTTACTTCTGGTTTAGGAGATATCAGGATTTTCCTGAAAGTTGTCATTTTTTCAGTTAACTCAAAAAGTACTACATGAATTTGATTGATGTTGTGCTTTAAATTTGAAGCTTAACCGAGTTACGTTTTTCTTCTAATTAAGTTTATGAAAAACATAAAATGGGTTTGATAAACTTGAGTAGAAGAAAAAATAGGGTCACTCCATGCGGCGGCAGTTCGACAGAAACCACCGTTAAGCCTCCGTCAGACGGCAATAGAAAGTTGCCCCGGGATAAAGAAACTGTAGAAGAAGTAAAAGACATGAGCTTCAAATAAAAAACAACAAATCTGCTGATTTACTACTTTTTGAGTTAACTGAACAAATTACAAATTTCAGGAAAATCCTGATATCTCCTAAACCAGAAGTAAAAATATAAAAAAATAAAAAAAAGGATATATTCATTAAAACTGCGGCAATAAGAGAAACTTTAACAATTTGCTAAACAGTTGCAGTGGCGTACCATGCAGGTCCTAGAAGATGGGGCGAAAAACATAGTTGTACATTATTTGTTACTGTTAATACAAAAAAAAAAACTTTTTTTTATCATTATAGATAACAAAACCAGAAGTAAAAATATAAAAAAGAAAATATTCATAAAAACTGCGGCAATAAGAGAATTTTGAAATTTGATAAACAGTTGCAGTGGCGTACATGCCATGCAAGTCCTAGGAGATGGGGCAAAAAAACATAGTTGTACATTTTTTGTTGCTGTTAATACAAAATAATATAATATATAATAAATAGTAATATATTCATATTTAGTTATTAATTTTTTTAATTAATATAAAATTAATATAAATAAATATAATACATAAGTTTATAATAAAAAATTATAGTAAAAATATTTCTTCCAAGCCAACAGTAGACGGCAAAGTTCCCATGACACTTGTGGCATTTCCGCGCTGGATAGCCAAACTTATTCTTTGTACTAAGTAGGATTTGCTTCGAAAATCTCCGGTTATTAAATTCAGTCTCTTTCCCAAGTCGTCTACAAGTCGATGAGATTCCTCACTCCAAGGTCCCAGGGTCTCGACTGCAAATGGAATAAAGACGTAACCTGCATCAGTTATACCATTATATATTCTATACTTTTTTTTACAGCATTGTTCGCTGTTCCCCCAGTCTGTTTTTTAGAAAACTGTATATTGGATGGGGCAAGGGTATCTGAGCAGGTTGCGTCCCATACTAAATGAGAACCCTGATACCATGGAATTAAAGTCATCCCATCGACTCTTTTCCCATCCTCTCTGAATAGACCTACTGGTTCTTTATTTCTTTTAATTATTCTTAATACAAACAAAAGTAGAGAATGTTTAAGCTTTAAAACAAAAAAAGAATCAGTCAAATTCATTAAATAGTTTTCGAAATATTTGAATTTAAAAAGTGGCCATTTTTTAGGTGTCCCGAATTTAAAGTCTGGCAGTGTACATAAAAGCTCTAAAATTAAAAATTTCCCTTGTAAATTATGAATAATTTTTAGCTTTAAGGAAAATAACCCATTTTAGCTTAAAAAATTGCATGGGTACTCAAGTACCAACCTAAAAGTTTCACTAAAAACCAAATAGTACTCGATTTATTTTTCTTTTTTTTTAATGTTGTACCTAATAAAACAATAAACAGTAATTTATTTTACCTTCTGACCAAGAGATTTATTTATTAGCTTTTTTAGTAACCCTATACAGGGTTCCCACAAAAAATTGACATTTAAATTCCAGGTATTTTCCAGGTTTTCCAGGTAAAAATTATTAAAATTCCAGGTATAGTAAAATAGATTTAGTATATATTATTATTAAAGAAAAAAAAATGTGAAAAAAAATATTTTCTCAACAGAAATTGTTTTTTGAGAATTTGTTTTTCAAAATTTATTTTTTTTTATTTTTTTTTTCTTTTTTCAATAACTAACATTTTTTAATGACAAAAATATGGATAATTAACAAAAAAAAATCATCTTCAGAAACGGCCACAGGATGTTTCGTTCCGTGGCAAGCCTATTTAGCTTTCTAACAGTATCAATAGTTTTTGTCAAGTCACAAACATGGGTGTATCCAGAAATTTTTGCAATATTGGTAAGCAAGTTTAGCTCTGCAATCAATTTTAATAATAATTTTCTAGGTCACGCACTTTTACGTCAAAATTTGAAAAACAATTTATTAAAAAAAAAAACTTCAAACTGACAGAGGAAATCAGGAAATCTTAAGTTTTCGTAATTTTCCAGACAAACAGAACTTGCAGACATGTAAATAATTTTATAAAATCTATTAATTAAAATAATTTTATTACTTTATTGATATTACAATTATTGTAATATCACATTATCATTTTTACAGTAGGTATGAATTTTTCAGAACCAGCAATTTCTGCGGCGCTGAACATGATGTTCAGCGCCGCAGGCGAAAGTCTTTAAAAATCTTGTTATTGCGTTTCCCAGACAACTTAGAATTTGACATGAAATAATTTTATAGCATCTACATGTATAAAATTGTCACATAATTATGATTATAATCACATAATTGCCAATAAAATTTAGTGCCGCTGGCAATTTTTTTTACAGTTCACAGTTTTTCAGGAGAAGGAACTAAAAATTCGAAAAGCAGATTATTTTATAAAACTTCAAATGGGCAGAGGAAAACCTCTCAAAACATAACCTTTTATGTTAAGCGCCGCAGGCGAAAGTTTTTAAAAATCCTAATTTTTCACATATTTCCAGACACTTTAGAATTTGAAATGCAAATATTTTTATAATATCTATTAATTAAAATTGTAATATCAAATTATTGGTAATAAAGTTAGCGCCTTAGGCGAATTTTTTTACAGTTTTCAGGACAACCAATTTTGAATTCGAAAGGCAAATTATTTTATAAAACTTCACGTAAGTAAGTGAATCATCTCAAAACATAAGTTATTATGCTTAGCGCCGCAGGCGAAATTTTTAGAAATATTTTTGCATTTCTCAAACACCTCAAAATTTGACATGTAATCAATTAAAAAAAATCTATTAATTAAAATATTTATTTATTTATTTATTTATTTATTTATTTATTTATTATAACGGGAAAACCCCACTACAAAAATTAAATGTTCATAAGATAACATGATAATAGAAACCTAATATAATGTAAAAAAAAAAAAATAATAATTATAACAAAAAAAAAATAGAAAAAATAACCTTGCAGATAACAAAAAACTATACAATACTAAAATTAAAAAAATTAAACATTAATAAGAAATTTAAACATCAGTGAAGTTAATGCTTTTTAAAGAGGTTTTAAACGATGCTAAAGTGGAAAAAGTAAAGTCACAATTATCCAAACTATTGGCTAAAGTCATGACTCTATCCATGGGAGAATTACAACCGTAATTTGTAAGGTGATATGGGATTTTAAAAAGCGGAGAAATGTTGCGCATGACCCTTGCCGGAACATTTAAATGTATTTGACTTAGTAAGTCTGGGCAATCAATTAGCCCATTAAATATTTTGAAAAGGTAACATAAATCTGACTTTTTTCTCCTACTTTCCAATAAATCTACATCTAAAAATGAATAAATGTGGGAGTAGTTATGATCAGGAATAGGAGTGTTTAATTTAAAAGCACAAAACCTAAGCATTTTTCTTTGGATACTTTCCAACCCATCAATATGATTATTATATTGAGGAGACCAAATAATTGAGGCATATTCTAGATTGGATCTAACTAAAGAATTGAAAACTCTAACTGAAGATCTAACAGAAAACTCACCACAGTTTCTTAAAACAAAACCCAACATCTTAGATGCTTTAGATGTTATATTATTAATGTGCATTATAAAGTTAAGCTCACGATCAAAAGTAACACCAAGATCTTTAATAGAATTAACGGACTCTAAGATAGAATCATTAATGAAGTATGAAAATTCAACTTTGCGAATGCCCCTATAAAAAGACATATGTTTACACTTGTTAACATTTAGTGATAATTTATTATTGACACACCATTCAACCAACCGATTTAAATCGCTTTGAAGAAGATAAGCATCAGCGCTACAAGATACATGTTTGAAAAATTTCAAATCGTCCGCAAAAAGTATGACTTCGCTATATTTAAAGACTGAATATATATCATTTATAAAAATAAGGAATAATGTAGGAGCACTATGCGAACCTTGAGTAACACCAGAGGTTACTAAAATAATATAAGATATAAATGAACCTATTTTAACTGATTGTGTTCGGTCTGAAATAAAACTGGCTATCCAATTGACAAAATGATCGCTAAAACCAAACTGTTTTAATTTAAATAAAAGAACTTGATGGTCAACACTATCAAAAGCTTTAAAAAAGTCAGTGTAAATTGAATCTACCTGACCAAATTTACGCTCTATAACATCAAAAATTTTGGATTCGTAGACCAAGAGGTTTGAAACTGTGGAACGATTCCGACAAAAACCATGCTGCTGATTAATTAATAATTTACTACATGACCATTGAAGGTAATCTGAGATAAGACTATCGAAAAGTTTGGGAATATTAGATTGGATGCACCTTATTGCTAATCAAGTTTAACGCCGCAGGCGAAAATTTTAAGAGTTTACAGTTTTTCCGGATAAGCAAATTGTTTTATAAGACTTTAAATGGGTTGGGTAAACCTATTAAAATACAACTTATTATGTTTAACGCCGCAGCCGAAAATCTTTAGAAATATTGATGCTTCACATTTTCCAGTTTAATGGATCATATTATTTTGTAAAATATATTAACAAAAACCCAAAAATTAGCGCCGCAGGCGAAAATTTTTACAAAGCCAGCAAGCAAAATAGTTAAAAAATCATTTTAAAAAACTTTAATTTGAAGGCTAATATTTTATATTCTTTAATTTTTGTGCCAAGTGTATTTAATTTTTCTTGAACAAATTATATTTTTGCGTTTTCCAGGTTTTCAAGGTTTTCCAGGATTGGTGGGAACCCTGCTATACTATGGGAATTTCTTATTAAATATACAGGGTGTATCAGAACTAACGCACTTCCTTTTACGGAGTGATTCTAAATAAAAAAATATGAAAAAAAAATTATATAAACATATGAAGAGTGCAACTAACATAAGGGCCAAACCCTCATTTTTTTCGAAATACGGTTTTTGCTTGAAACGGGTACTACTTAATGTACTTTATCGCTCTAGTTAATAAAAATTCTTAATATGTAACTAGAAGTGGCAAAAAATGCATTGGAAAATAAGGTTAGGGGTGCGAATTATAATAATTTGTTTTTTGCCCCAACCAAATATTTTCCGTTAACTATTCTTGGTTAAAAAAGGCTTATGAACCTATTTAAGACTATGCAAAAACAGCCTTATAAGAAAGGTGGCCCTTTTGATAATAAGGCTATTGTTTAGGCCCTTATTTCAAGTTTTTTTTTTTGTTGAAATCTACTTAAAACGATGTAAACAATTAAACACTATTAAAATATAATTGACTGACCAATCACATAAAGTTATTCATAATCACATATATGTATAGCCAATGGCAGTATATTTGTATGATCTAATCGGATTGAAACATTGGTAGTACTTAAATAATTACTTCAATTGGGAACCCAATCATAAATCCGTCAATATGATTGGTTTAAATTAAAACACTGCCAAAATTGTCTACCTACCCACTCAGGTAATGTAATATGCCTGTTAAGTATAGTTTAGTTTTATTTTAGTATAATAGTTTTTAAATCTAGTAAAGTAATATTTTTGGTTTAAATTAAGTAGTTCACTTATTTATTCGTGGATGTCTCTGTCTGTCCGCGTTTGAATTAAAATGTTTTTATAGTGCTAAAAAACCCGCACTGTTCAATTCAAAGTAATCGAAAAACGCAGAGATCGATAACGTAACGTAACGTATACAGCTAGCTTCTGTCTTATTTATTGTCGTTTTAAAATCTATGTTTCCGTTCCTTAAAATTATTTATTATTAGTTATTTATAAACTTTACATGTCAATTATACATCGGGTTATTCGTGTACCGTACGTGTAACTTGTGGTTAGAAAAATTACACAAGCAACAAGAAGAATCGACTAGTCGAAGATCACCACCCGCTGGCTCCAAAATAAGTAATTTTTCTACCATACCGTCTGGTTTATCTATTATTTTCAACCCTTAAAATACAGTCCATACATCATAGTCTTTCGTGTTCATATTCATCCAAGCGCTCAAACAATGCCAGTTATACAGATCGTTAGACTCAATAAGAGCAGTAATAATACACTAAAAACACATTTTTCAAAATTTTGTATTATGGCACTGTTCTGTAACGGGTGCGATATCTTCACGACTTGTTAATATTTATTAATAGTATATTATTCAATGAGCGTATAATAGATGCAATTAATCAATGAGGGTGAATTTTGGGGCACGAGCCGAAAGGCGAGTGACCTAATCACCCGAATGATTAATATCTATTATACGCCAGTAGAATTATTATACAGACCCGTGATTAATATGCCCATTAATCACGGCCGTGGATAATAATAATAACAATTATATAATACAATTTAAAACCGTTGAATGTTATTATTACTATTAATCAAATTCGCAGACATGCCACGATAATCTCTATGCATTTGTCAAAATTGCAAATAACCGTAAAATTATTATTTTACAAATCGGTATTGAATAATAAGTCGAGCCTTATCTGAATCAATTAAATAATATTTATTTTAATATTATCATTAACACTTAAGTTTAGTGTTTTTGGAAATAGTTTCCAAAAGTGTGAGGACCTCTAGCAAAATGTATTGCAAGATGCGATTAGTCTTATTTTGCGCCCTCATTGTGCTGTTCCAGGGCGTGAGGTCTAAAGAATCCAGTGCAACTAAACTGTAAGTATCTACATCTATAGAATTGCATTAAAAACTAAAAAAAATGCAACGCAAGATGCAAAGTCATTTAATTTACTTTTTTTATTTTTTTTCAATTAATTCATTTAAAAATATCCTACGTTTGCTAAAGATGAAATTTCCTCGAAAGATTACCAAAAAGTCCAAACAAGATTTTCTGTACACCTGAATTCATCAGAAGTTTACCCCTCGAATTATTATTATTAATTAATCAACCTTGCAAAAATCCGCTTTTTTTAAATACACACCTTTTAACATTTTAGTTGGCGATCACCTTCTAAAGTTAAAAAAAAAAACATAATTATATGACCATTTGCAAATAGAAAATTTTGTAAGCTTTAAAATGATTTATTACAAGACCCCTCTTTCCATTAAAAAATGGATTTGTCAAAATTGCAAATAACCGTAAAATTATTATTTTACAAATCGGTATTGAGTAATAAGTCGAGCCTTATCTCAATTAATTAAATAATATTTATTTTAATATTATCATTAAAACTTAAGTTTAGTGTTTTTGGAAATAGTTTCCAAAAGCGTGAGGACCTCTAGCAAAATGTATTGCAAGATGCGATTAGTCTTATTTTGCGCCCTCATTGTGCTGTTCCAGGGCGTAAGGTCTAAAGAATCTAGTGCAACTAAACTGTAAGTATCTACATATATACAACTGCATTAAAAAACTAAAAAAAATACAACGCGAGATGCAAAGTCATTTAATTTACTTTTTTTATTTTTTTCAATTCATTCAAAATATCGTACGTTTGCTAAAGATGAAATTTCCTCGAAAGATTACCTCCAAGATTTTCTGTACACCTGAATTCATCAGAGGTTTGCCCCTCGAATTATTATTATTAATTAATCAACCTTGCAAAAATCCGCTTTTTTTAAATACACACCAGTTAACATTTTAGTTGGGGATCACCTTCTAAAGTTAAAAAAAAACATAATTATATGACCATTTGCAATTAGAAAATTTTGTAAGCTTTAAAATGATTTATTACAAGACCCCTCTTTCCATTAAAAAAATTTCCTCCTTTGCTTTGGGTGACTGATGTAGCGTTAAGGCCTATCCAGAAGCTTTCATAAGAACATAAAACATAGGAATGCAAGGCCGTGATTGGCTTAGAAGATACATGGCGGCACGTCAAGCCAATCACGTCATCGCATTGTTATGTTGTTACGCGAGCCTGTGGATATGCCCTTACGTAACGTAAATAAATAAATAACTTATTATTAAACAAGTAAAAATGGTTTGTTTTATCACTAACTTTTTTTTTAGGGAATATCATGGCAGCTAGCGTTACGCATTTACAGGGGTTATATCTTAGCGTTACGAAACTTTGAATGGGGCAAGGGGGGTCAACTATTGCAAAATTTTGCGTTACGTATTAAACGTATGACCCCATAACACTTGTGTTTTCAATAATGATTATTATTTGTTAATTGGCAACATATTATTTTAAAAAAGATTTATTTATATAAACGATTTTTAAAAATTATATCAATTTGTTTTCCATTAGCGGATCAATTAGGGGAAGTCGGGGTTAACTGGGCCGCTTTTTTTCATATCGAGTTTTTGAAAAACCTGTAAACAATTTTCAAATATTTTCTATAGCAAAAGGTAGATTAATACTATAGTTAGAACATATTAATACTTCAGAAAAATATTATTTATATAAAAAAAGTTATTAACGATAAACCAGTTGACCCCGCTGGACCAGTTAACCCCATAGGGCAGGGTTAACTGGACCACTACTCAGGGTTAACTGGTCCACTAACAAAAATGTAGTGTGTTGTAATTATTGTGAATAAAAACGATTTGAAATCAAATCAAATTAAATTCTAACATAAAAATAGACAACATAATGTGTTAAATATTAGATATATCTGAGGGTTAACTGGTCCGGGGTTAACTGGACATGGCCCAGTTACCCCGAACTAATTAATATTGACATAAGTGGTCCAGTTAACCCTGAGTGAAACCACTGAATAAAATCATAAAATTTTATTACTTAATAAGATATTAGAAGGCGGAAATTATGCAGAATAATTAATAAAATACTCAGTATATTAGGTAAAATATTAGTCTAGATACTCCTATTAATAAAAAAGTATTAATTAAAAAATAAAAGTTAAGGTAAATAGCCACTTTTCATCAAAAAAAATTAACTTTCTTTACTACAACTTACACGTAGACAACACGGTCCGTAATAATACTTTAAACAATACTACTAACTAAATATCACTATAATTTGCCCTAAGTTGGCGCCTTTTACTAATAAAAAAAGTTGATAAAATCCAGGTGGACCAGTTAACCCTGTGGCCAAGTTAACCCTGACTTCCCCTATAATTGAAAACACAAAAGTTTTATGCAACTAGAATAAATAAACAAGCATTTGCAATTGTTCGCTTTCCCTAGTGGGTTTACCCACTATATACTATACTATATTCAACTTCAAGATTCAGTAGAAATAAATACAAGAATCGCGCACGCGGCAGCTGGCGCGTGGTTTCATTGGTTAAAACACTCGAATGTTGCGAGAGTAGGGATGTAACAGGTCAGTACGTGAGCACTTGCGATGAAGCGTGCAATGCATTGGAATGGACCGTTATATAGAAATATTTTGTTTTGAGTCATACCCTGTCACTAAATCCGTCGTTGTCATGTGCGTTTGTTTACACTTACTGCATTTTGAAGTTGAATATACTATATAGTACTTATATAGTATACTATACAATATAGTACAGTATATAGTGGGTAAACCCACTAAGGAAAGCAAACAATTACATATTTTCAAGGCTTGTTTATTTATTCTAGTTGCATAACACTTTTGTGTTTTCAATTATAATCGATCCGCTAATGGAAAACAAATTGATATAATTTTTAAAAATCATTTATATAAATAAATATTTAAAATAATATATCAATATGTTGCCAATTAACGAATTATAATCATTATTGAAAACATAAGTGTTATGGGGTCATACGTTTAATACGTAACGCAAAATTTTGCAATAGTTGACCCCCTTCCCCCATGCAAAGATTCGTAACGCTGAGATATAACCCCTTTAAATGCGTAACGCTAGCTGCCATGATATTCCCTAAAAAAAAATGTTGGTGATAAAACAAACCATTTTTACTTGTTTAATAATAAGTTATTTATTTATTTACGTTACGTAAGGGCATATCCACAGGCTCGCATAACAACATAGCACATAACAATGCGATGCCGTGATTGGCTTGACGTGCCGCCATGTATCTTCTAAGCCAATCACGGCATCGCATTCTTATGTTTTATGTTCTTATGCAAGCTTCTGCATAGGCCTTAACGCTACATTAGTCACCCAAAGCAAAGGAGGACATTTTTTTAATGGAAAGAGGGTAAAATATTTTGAGGGGCAATAGTAGGTACTACAGCACCGCAGCCATTTTTGTTGAAATCTGACGTTTAAAATAATGAGTTTTTATCCAATACATACAGATAATGAGACAATTACCAGCTTTATTTTAAATAGATAAACTCAATAATAACCCCCGCGTGGCTTATACTTTATTGAGTGGATAATTATTTATTTTACCCACTCAACTGTCACTTGTCAAATTATTTTCTTGTAAATTTCATTAAATTTTTTAATAAAAATATGAATTTCTAAGCTATTTATTGGATAAAACCTTGTATGGAACTTATGGGTAAACCGATACTGACACCTAGCAGGTTAATTTTCTCATGGGCAATATCTTACTTTACCCATTAGTACCATAAATAACTATTATTTTATTTTTGGACGTGGCATCACTAGATTTTATAATTTATGTTGAAAGTGAATAGGTACGGCCTTAAAAAACGCCAGACGGGGCTTAATGAAAATTATAATAATACTCTTCTAGCATATAGTATAAAAAGAGTATAAAAACTGACCCTTAAAAGATAAGAAACTGATTTAAGATAACATATAATTATATATTAAACATTTCTATCTAAGATTTATCTCAAAAAGTTTTAGAAACATGACTGCCAAAATAAATGTGACCCAAATTAATCAGAATATCCTGGAAGTTGGAACAAGGATATCTTTTGATAAGGACAAAAATGCGTTATTTTACGTAGATGTCACCACAGGAAACGGATATAAATTTGATTTGAACACTTCAGAAACTAATCAAGCTAAAATAAGTAAGTTTATTCGGAGACCTGGTGACCATTTTCATTTATTTATTTTCTCCCAGCTGTATTTTATACAGGGTGTATTTGAAATAGCGTAGGAAATTTTAACAGGTGATTCTACATGATAATATATGACAAAAAGTTCCTATAAACATATGTCTAAAAATGCGTCATAAGGGAGCTACGCCCCTTTGAAACTGGCTAAAAAATCGGTTCTTATTTAATAACTCAGGAACCCTTTGAGATATGTTAACGAGGTTTTGCACGTGAATTAATCCTAATAAGGCCCACTTTGTATGTCATTTTCACGTACTTATTTAAACCAGGGGTGTGCGAAACGGGGGGGGCCTTATCAGTTTTTTGTCCCAAACTTTTTTCTGTGTAACTTTTTTGCAATTTTATTTTTGAAATATGATTCCGCAGGTCAAAATACATAAAAAAGGTACTCTTGTTGTAATACTGTAGGATTAACCGTTTTCGATAAAAGTTCATTTGAAGGTGAAATTTCACGGTTCGAGGACGAAAAATTAAATACTAAAATGTCGAAAACCAAAATTTTAATAATGCAATGTTATTCTACATCAAAAACTAAGAAAAAAAGTTTCCATACATGTAGGTCGAAAAAACGCTTTTAAAGCTACCATAGCCCTTTAAAAATGGTGCATATTTAGGAGACCATAGCTCCATTAGGATTGATTTTTGGAAGTACCTATATATGAGGTTTTTTTCTTAGTTTTTAATGTACATTCGCCCTGCATCATTAAAATTTTGGTTTTCAACATTTTAGTATTTAATTTTTCCTCCTCGAAAACGGTTAATCCTACAGTATTACAACAAGAGTACCTTTTTTATGTATTTTAACCTGAGGAATCATATTTCAAAAATAAAATTGCAAAAAAGTTACACAGAAAAAAGTTTGGGAAAAAAACTGATAAGCCCCCCCCCGTTTCGCACACCCCTGGTTGAAATAAGTACATGAAAATAACACATAAAAACGGGCCTTGGTAGTATTAGTTGACGTGCAAAACCTCGTTGATATATCTCAAAGGGTTCCTGAGTTATTAAATAAAAACCGATTTTTTTAGCCACTTTCAAAGGGGCGTAGCTCCCTTATGACGCATTTTTAGACATATGTTTATAGGAACTTTTTGTCATATTTTATGATGTAGAATCATCTGTTGATGCTATTTCAAATACACCGTGTATACCGTCCACCTCTAAAATTAAGATTAATCTTCATTCGATAAAAACGAAACTTTGGTAATTTATATAATTTTATATTGACAATAAAATGCGGATTTATTTTGTTTTAGTTCCACTTCTGGTTTTCGCATTGTTAGGGCGTTGTAACGTCATTACCTTAAAGATAAATTTCTAAAAAATAAAAGTAATAATTTTATTTCAGCGCTCAAAAGTCCAACCAACCTATTAAACGAAATACTAAACAAAATCTTCTAAACTTTAATATTTGAGTGACCCCTTAATCAAATTATCCGGCTTATCCGAGTTATCCGATATTTCTCTAAAAATTTGGTTGGTAGACTACCAATGGTAGTAGAACCAAATTAAGCCGTTTTTAAGTGAAATTGCGTTAAAATAATTAGATTTATCTTAATTATCCGGCTTACCCGGCATTATCCGAGCGTCGAATTAAAACGGGACCACCTCATGAATGCCATCTTTAAGTTTCAAAAAGTTTCATCAATTTACGTTCATTCGTTCCAAAGTTATGCGGGAACAAATATAAAAAAACAAAGTCACACGTCGAATTGATAAGGGACTGTCCATATATTACGTAACGCGCCTAGGGGGGGGTGTCAGAGAAATTGTTACAGTTTGTGATAGGGGGAGGGGGGTCTAGGTAAACGTTACGTAACGGAATTTAATAAATTTAAAGTTTATTTCCTAAGCTTGGCAGATGTATTTTTATTTCAACATAAATTACTATTTAGTGGCCCCTAATTCCCTTTTTCGCACAAAAATTGACGAAACTATGCATATTTAAATAATATTGTAATCAGTAAAAAAACTGTTGACCTTGATATTAAAAAAAAATCAGCGTGACAGTTTGTTACACAGAGGGGGTGTCAATTTTTTTGAAAAATTGCGTTACGTAATATATGGACAGCCCCTAACCTCCTCCCTTTTGGTCGGTAAAAATGTTTAGCCCCCATAAATTTCTTATTTTTGGGTTTTCATTAGAGACCACCAGTTTCCATATAGCTAAACAGCTGTCTAAACGTGTTTAATTGTTGTAAAATCTTAACAAACACATGACATCTGGCAATGAAAATGTCAAATCAAATGTAAATTAAGTCCTTCTTCCAATTTTAACAAGTAGCATTTCAAAATTTACCGTCTTTTTATGTATCCAAAATGAACAAATTTTACAGAGTAACTAACAATTTATTTGCAAATCAGAAAATTATCAAACATTTTGGTTCCAACATAGGTAAAATAATCTTGTGTAATCCTTAAACATAGCCTAAAGTAATTTTTTATAGGAAAAGTTAATAATTATTGTATCCCCAAATTATTCAAAAAACCGACAAGTGCTATTATCACCTCCCTGCTATGTGCAATCCCCATAACAATTTGTAGCGTATCAGAAGACCCGTTAGAAGTTGGAACCCGCATTTTTTGGGACAGTGAAAAGAAAGTTTTTTATTACGTCGATGTAAAAACTTCCTGTGTCTTTAAATATTGCGAAGGAAGTGATAAAGTTACCAAAGCTAAAGTTGGTAAGATACAAAAAATAATCACAAAACAGAACTGGAGCCAAAAAATGAACTATTTATCTTAGTATACCCTTTACCGGATAGTGCCCAATAAACGGTGTATTTGAAATAGGGTCCGAAATTTTAAGGGGCGATTCTACATCAGAAAATATGACAAAAAGTTCCCACAAACATATGTCGAAAAATGCGTCGTAAGGGAACTAAGCCCCTTTAAAAGTGGCTAAAAAATTCGGTTTTTATTGAATAACTCAGGGACCCTTTGAGATATAGCAACGAGGTTTTGCACGTGAACTAAGGCCCATCTTCGTATGTTATTTTTATGTACTTATTTTAAACAGGGGTGTGCGAAACGGGGGGCTTTATCAGTTTATGTCCCAAACTTTTTTCTGTGTAACTTTTTTTGTAATTTTATTTTT
Organism: Brachypterus glaber; assembly: GCA_958510825.1. NCBI lineage: Eukaryota > Metazoa > Arthropoda > Insecta > Coleoptera > Kateretidae > Brachypterus > Brachypterus glaber. Next base: position 23,134,991 of record OY294052.1, on the reverse strand, counting down.
GGAATATGATTCCTCAGGTCAAAATACATAAAAAGGTACTCCTACATACGAAGATGGACCTTAATAAGATTAGTTCACGTGCAAAACCTCGTTGCTATATCTCAATGGGTCCCTGAGTTATTCAATAAAAAATTTTTAGCCACTTTTAAATGGGCTTAGCTCCCTTACGACGTATTTTTCGACATATGTTTGTAGGATCTTTTTGTCATATTTTATGATGTAGAAGCACCTCTTTTCGGACCCTATTTCAAATAAACCCTGTATTTTGGATTTATATTTATTATTAAAAATAATTATTTTATTTTAGCCGAAGAACCTTTGGCTTTTATGTTTCCTGTCGAGGGCGAGCCCAACAAATTCATAGCAGGAATAGGCAGAAAACTCTGTTACGTCACATGGGATGGAAAGTGTAAAAACGCTCAAAAAGTGGAGTTAATAAAAGAACTGGAATGGGAAGAGCCAGTGAAGGATAACAGACTAAACGGAGCAAAAGTCGATCCTTACGGTAGACTTTGGGCCGGAACCATGGGTCCTGGTTGTAAGGACGGAACCACCAAGCCTGGTCAAGGTTCCTTGTACAGTTTTTCGAAAGGAACACTTTTAAAACACGAAACCAACATTGGCATATCCAACGGTTTGGCTTGGGATACAAAATTAAACAAAATGTATTACATTGATACGTTGTTTCCTGGAGTTTATCAATATGATTACAATCCACAAAATGGAACCATTAGTAAGTAACCAAAGAATTTTTACCTCAAGAAGTAATTTCAGACCAATGTTTATGAAGGTGTCATATTTACTAAAAGAAACGCGATACAGCTTTGTGGTGTAAAATGTAGATGTCGCTAGTCGACTTTCAGGCTAACTAGTAGCGATGTTGCGTAGTTTCCACCTTATCATGAATTCAAATCATTATACTTAAATTAAAAAAGTTCAAACTTTATTGTGTATACTATAATTATGTTTAATAATATAGTATAATTAAATCTATTAAAATTAAACTACTAGTTCATATAAAACTCATACAGAACTAATGTTTCTTAAAATTTACAATAAAATATCCAAAGTATATGTTTCCAATCGGCAACACTGTACCCCTGTCAGTCATTTTACGACATTAGACTGTGAGTTTACACATTCTTTCTCTCTCTTTACGCGTACTAACTGTAAACAATAGTCACTCCCCACCAGCCCCTCACCGTAGTTGGTTCACGCTTCAAACAAAGCATACGGTAAATTTCATCATGTTCCTTCTTGAGGTAAAAGTTCTTTGTAAGTAACTTATTTAAAGGACGATGGGCATTTTGGACCCACCCTCAACTGCAACGAATTATATGTATTTTTTTGTAGATTAGTTATTTTAATTCAAAAATACACCTTAGGCGCCGGGGTTCCGAGTTCTTCTTCTTCCTTTTTTCTCAGTGAGATAATTAGCCAGATCCCTCTTAGTTACTCAATTCACCAAGAGTGGTTCTTGTCTGGCTTGGCACCATGCCCACTTCTGTTTTGATTATAGAAAATTTCCAGTCTTCTGTAAGACCTTTTCTTTTTCTTTTCCTTCTTGTCTTTTCGTGTTTGCTGTTGGTTGTGTCAGCTGTTGACAAGGCTGTTTTTTCTAATTTGTAATTATATTTGCGCATGCGCTAGTATATAAAAAATTATGTACGTATAAAAACTTCTTCACGTGTTACTTGCTTCCAAATCAAAATTTATCAGCATTTATAAATGATTAAAAAACATAAAATTCTCTTCTTACTCCAATATAATCACATTTTTGTCATTTTACTGCACATCATCCATACCATCACTATAAAATATATAAAATCGAATCCAGGGCATATCTAAGATAGCAAATAAATAAATAACTAAGTATACTAAAACACTTGATGCTAAAAATTAAACGCGATTACGGATTACATAATTCTTGCCAAAAGTACATGTTCCTCGTTTCACGGGTGAAAAGCAACTGAGGGTTCCGAGGTAACTTTAATAATTTTAAAAGCATAGTAGTTCAATTGCAACGCTATAGCTATCTTTGTCTGCGTAATGTGTCTATATTTATAATGCGTATTGTAGGAAAGAATACTGTAGTTTAAATTAATAAATCTTTTTTAGGCAACAAGGACGTCTGCTTTGATTTTGAGAAATACAACATTTCGGGCCTACCTGATGGTTTAACAATTGATACAGATGGTAACCTACTAGTGGCATGCATTCATGGGTCAACAATTGTACATTTTAACCCAAGGACTGGTTACATAATCAATATTTTACCCATGCCAACACCACAGGTAATTTTTATAAAATTCAATTCCCCTATAGGGGCCTATCTAATTACTGCTGGGAAAACTAGTAACTGTAGTATAAATTTTATCTTTCTTCTTCTTCTCTTTATTAATATCCACAAGGATAAATAGGAAATTTGCTATGAAATGTGTAGGTTTTGACAAGCATTTCCCTTTAAAGTCATAGGAATCCATAGGAAATTTTCAATAAGTCTTTGTAGGTCTTTAGATATCTAGTAGGTATTACACGTTTCATAGAGATTTCCCTACTGAAACAATTTGATAGGTTTATATTTTATTTATTTTTAGTTTCCAAAGGGATTGATAAGGATTTTCCAATATGTCTCTATAGGTCCTTTTTTACAGGGAGGCCTATAGGCTATATATGTATATAGCTAGTTAAATTAACTAATATATTGAAGATCACCCTAAATTCAAGGGTCGAAACAATTGTAGCTACCCTAGTAGAAATTTAACGTTAGAATAACGTTATAAAATATGTGCAAATGTGTTTAACGTTAGAATCAAACGTTAGTTACAAACGTTAATCTAACGTTAGAAATACGTTATAAGTACGTTTAATTTATAACTTTCGGAGGGGGCGTGGCCAACCAGGAAATTTCTACCTGCATCATAAAATGGCAGCTGGAGACAAATTTATTCATATAAATAAATCATAATATTTTTAAACATAATTTCGTTACATTTATTTATAAAATAGCCATCTTTTTAGCTGGCCTTAAATAGTTTTCGTGTAATATACTGTTATACTTCGATAAATACGTTTACCTCTCAGAAAAACTTTATATTTAGTTAATATTTATTTATAAATTCAGAATCTTAAAATATTTTTTCAATTCTAGTACAGCGTTGCCGGAAATAATATATAATTATCAAACCTAGGCACATAGATGTCTGCAATGAGTATTTTCTACTATAGCTTACGTATTAATAACGGTAATTTAAAAAATATTTAAAGTTAGAATAAGGTTAGGAAAAGGTTACAATTTAGTTAGGAAACTAACGTTAGATTTATGTATTTTATAACGTTTTTGTCAAACGTTAGTTTTTAAGGTTATATTTATATCGTCGGCTTACAAGTAAAAGGCACTAAGTCACTTTTTTGCAAAAATGGGATTTTTATGGCACTGTAATTAATTTTTGATGATCTATGTACAGGTAAACCGAACTAACTTCTAGGTGGAGTTACCCACTATACAAAACGCACCAGTTTGATTTTGAATAAAATTTTATCTGGCAATAGGCACTAAGTCACTTAGTGCGTTTTACTTGTAGATTATTTCAAATGTTTCTGCACTAAGCGACTTGGTGTTTGTTTGGCGAAACGTGCATTTTTGTAACAATTATTACAAAAATTAAAAAACAACAGCGAAAGTTAAATTTGTCAATATCTTAAAACCATGTTTTTGGACTTAGTGCTCTTTACTTGTAAGCCGACGATATATTTTATAACGTTTTTGTCAAACGTGAGTTTTCAAGGCTAGATTTATATATTTTATAACGATTTTGTATAACGTTTGAGACTTTACATAAAAATGTCACTAATCTAATGTTATGTTAAGTTAGATTTATGTACTTTTCTACCAGGGTATTTTTTATAAATAAAATGCTTGAATAAAAATCTTTGGAGTAGACATAATTTTTTAATTTTAATATATTTAAATATTATTTTAGGTAACATCACTGACGTTTGGTGGTGATAGTCTAAATAAAATCTACGTAACAACGGCAAAAATGGCAGATGCCAGCGGTGTAATTCCTCCAGAACCAGCTGGTGGTACATTTGTGATTGAAGGTTATGGAGTTACAGGAACAGGAGATACAAAATATAAACAGTAGTAAAAAATTGTAAAAAATGTATTTATAATTAAGGTATCGTATTGTATAATTCTGGTAATTGTTAAATTATTGTGAAGTATAAAAAATAAACCCGTATAATGTGAACATATAATTTTATTTTTTCACTACCAGCCTAAAAGCACATCTTTATTACTGTTCTTTTCATTGGTAGAAATATTACTTCTCTACCTATGACGTCAGATGTTCTAAAAATAATGAAATTGCACCATGGTTAATAATGAATTTTTATTCAGCTGTTTTGGCATCTGACGTTTCACTTAATTATTAAATCACATTGCTATTTACAAGTGTCTTTAGGCACCAAATGTATTTATTGCATGATAAATTAAAAAATATTAACTAAATTAGTACCTATAAAAAATATTTTACAAAAAACACCTCGAAAAGTGAAAATCATTGGTCCATCATATTCAACCATATATTATACAACCCATATATTACCGTAAGGATCATAGATTACTAGTGGTACAACCCCCATATATTGATTTTTGAGGCAATAGATTCTCCCTCACAGTTTTCGCCTGTCCCCTTATTTCTGGGGAAGTACCAGAATCATCACTTTGCATTTCACTCTCCATTTTTATATATTTTATTACACTTAACACGGAAACACTTTCTAACTTAATAATTTTAGCAGATCACCAGAAAATTTCTGCCAGAAATGTCAAGTTATTGTTTTGTTTTTTTAATGGCCGCGAACGGCCATCGTAATATTTTAAATTTATAAGACTTTTCATTAAATTTTAGTTAAATAAATAAATATATAGCGAATTAATTGTACTGGTAGTGAAAAAAATACTATATTTTCCACGTGAGTGAAGTTTTAACATTTTAGACCGCGTCTTGCGGGCTTCGCGCTAGCGCGCTCATCCCGCAATTTGACGTAGGTCAAAAATGTTAAACTTCTCTCACTTGGCATATAATGTACTATTTTATTTTAAATAGCCAATGGTGGACTATTTCTGTGACATTATTTCCTTGAATTGTCTTCAATCTTGTAATCTCGGAAATTCTTCCTCACTTTTGTCACCAATTTTATAAAAATTTACTACGCCAGTCACGGTGTTCTAGAAGAACTTTTAAATGACATGAGAACTTCCATTTTTTTTTCTTTTTGGAATTTGTTATATGAGCTCTATTTAAAAAAATAAGACCAAAATTTTAAAAACGTTAGAGCCGTTTTTGAAAAATTGAGTTCTTTAGAAAAAAATCTTTGATATCACGCTAACATACTTGGTTTGACCTCGATGCCTTAGATTTTGACCAAACTTGGCATAGTGGTACCACCATGGTACCCAAGTACTCCCACCAACTTTTTTTTAAAACGGTCCATCCGTTCACGATACCGGGTGTCCCACCAACCAGGTTCTTGACAAGTTATATCTCCGTTATTTGAAAAGGTATTTTTTTTTGTAAAAAATAGCGTTAAATGGGAGCCAAAGAAGATTTTATTTACTTATTAACTTATTAAAATCTTCTTTAGCTTTGATTTAATGCTATTTTTTGCAAATTTTAGTACGTTTTCAAATAACGGAGATAAGCTATATCAAGAACTTGGTGGAACACCCAGTATAGTGAACGGGTGAACCGTTTTGAAAAACAATTGGTGGGAGTGCTTAGGTACCATAGTGGTACCACTACGCCAAGTTTGGTCAAAATCCGAGACATCGAGGACAAACCGAGTATGTTAGCGTGAAATATCAAAGATAATTTCTAAAAACACATTTTTTTTTAAAAACGGCTCTAACGATTTTTAAAATTTTGGTCTTATTTTTTTAATTAGAGCTCATATAACAAATTCCAAAAGAAAAAAAAATGGAAGTTGTCATGTTATTTAAAAGTTCTTCTAGAACACCGTGCAGTTTTTATGCTAATCTCGAAAACTTCGCTGTGTTGTGTCCGCAACCAAGCCATTCTCTAAATATCTTACCGATACCCTAACAATATTGCATTAAATAATTTTTAAATTTTTATTTCAATCCTTTTCGTAAAATCTATAATAATATAAAAATATTTATAAAATATAACATCAATAGTTATGCTCATAAGCTTCTCTCTCCATTCCATGCTATGTAGCGAACAAAATTGACCGAAAGAAGCATGATTAGGACCGATCTCCCTACGCGTACAGTCTACTGATCCTTTAATTATTCCTAACATACATCATGCAAATACAATTCCTATAGTATATTCAACTTCAATATGAAGTAGAAGTAAATAAAACAATCGCGCACGCGGCAGCTGGCGCGTGGTTTCATTGGTTAGAACACTCGAATGTTGTGAGAGTAGGGATGTAGAAAATTAAACAGGTCAGTACGTGAGTACTTGCGAAGAAGCGTGCAATGCATTGCAATGGACCGGTATATAGAAATATTTTGTTTTGAGTCCTACCGTGTCACTAAATCCGTTGTTGTCACGTGCTTTTGTTTACACTTACTCATTTTGAAGTTGAATATACTATAATTATTTTTTAACAGCCTTAAAAAAGGAATATTCCAATAACAAATAATAATATAACCAATAAAAAATAATAATATAACCAATAAAAAATAATAATATAACCAAGAAGTAATAATATTCCCGTAAATATAAAATTGGATAATAGGTTATATACGTACTTTTAAATAAAACCTAATGTTCACTATATTGCCAAAGATTACCATTTGATATGACCTTTGATTCTTTTAATAATTTCCTTAGGTGGTGATTTACATTATATTCAGCTGCTTTTACTAGTTTTTCATCCAAGTCTTGATATATAAGTTTTTACTAGATCATTTTCTCCAAAAGACTTCTTCCTGTCATTGCTTAGAACTTCCATGATTTGTCGTTCTCTTTCTAATCTGTGATTTATATAAAATAAGATCTTCTCGGATGGGTCCTGTAAAAATAACACAAAGAAGCTAGATAACTCGAACATTGGAAGCTTTAGAATTATTTAGAAAAGAAAAGAACATATAAAAAGTTATTTTTTGAGTTACAAAGGTTCAATAACTAACAAAACCTTAAGGTTTTATTGTATAGGCAGTACAGTAAATATAACTAATATTATTTAATACAGGGTGTTTATTACGGCCTTTTGGCGTAAATTTTAAGGGATGATAGTCCATAAATAAAAAAAGGAGAGTTTATACTAAGATATAAAATAAGTACATACCTACAAAGGTAAATTTTAACAACCAATAAGTTGTGATTTGATTTTCAATACATAAACACAATATAAATGAACTGTAACATGTACTTCTGAAGACTGACTGACTGAAAAATGGTGACACTGAATCCATGAGGCTGTTTTGAATTCTGTGACGTCACGATATTGCCAATATTAAATTATTAGAACTAAATTACCTAAATTTGAAAATTTAAAATATAACTCTGTTTCAGTTGTTATAGTTTTCTTAAACACATTTTGCATTAACACATAGAAGACACTCAAAACTACGTTAATCTTTTTACGTTAAACATTCACATTCCAGAATTCCTAGCAGTTCACTCTACTCCACTGTGAAACATGTTTATTGACTACGGACCGTATGCGGGTATGCGACGTGATGCAACACGTGTAACAGCACTATAGGGAATATATGTATTAAATATTGCTTTAAACTTTACGAAGTGATAGTGTATCAGAGGTCGTCAAAAGTTTTTAATATCTAAACCAAAAAAAAGGTAATTTTTCACGTTATTTTTCAAGTAAAAAGTTTTTTTTTGCTTTTTTGTTTTATAATGCAGTAACATAACTACCCTTAAATTTTATACCACAAGACCGAAACGCCCTGTTTATTAATACAATATTGTACCTACATACCTATAATAAACCTACCTGTATAATATTCCCATGGCCTGGGTAGATAACATCAGTTTTTATCTTCAAAATTAGATTTAGTGAATTCATATAGTCATAAAAATCTTCAAAAACAGCTGTGCCTTCTCCCAAAATGCAATCCCCGCTGAAACAGTGTTATCTTCGAGAAGATGAAATATAACATGATCAGTTGTGTGTCCAGGAGTATGAACAACTCTAACTGTTGCACCTTCGACGGTGAAGTCTTGGCCATCTTTGAATTCTTCTATTTTAGTGTTCACTTCCAGATCGGCATCTTCTGGTCTTGGATATTTCCAGATTTTACAACTTTCTAGACTAATTGAATTAGTCAAATGTTGTGAAATTCAAATAAATGAGCTTACCTGTTTTTGCTTCCAGTTCCAAAACATCATTAAGTCCGCCAATATGGTCATGATGCCAGTGGGAAATAAAAATATGGGCTAAGTCGATATTTTCCTTTTTCATAAAGGAATTTAAATGATTAATATATTGAGGAACATCGGCATCGCCTGTGTCAATCAAAATCCTCCTACAAAATGGAAGGAAAAGGTAAATAATGGTAATTTTAATAAGTCTTAATGCGTTAAACGCTTTCAATACAGCCTTTTTTGCTAATACATCAGACTTGGCTGTGAATACAAGATTACACTTCTCATCTATACACTTCTCATCTACTGTTTTGTGATAACACTGCACCAATAGCTTAATCTGATGCATCAGTAGATATGATCTTAAAAGTTGAGAGCGAGCCTTGGATAGAGAAACTCTATCTGATGGAGGAGGTAGATATAGTTGTAAAAAAAACCGTTTTAAAAACAAAAAAATGGTTATTTTTCAATAATACAGGGTGTTCCATAATGAAGTGCTAATATTTCAGGATGTGATTCCTTATCCAAACATAAGAAAAAAAGGTTCCTGTAAACATATGTCCTAAAACGACTCGTAAGGGATCTACGGCCCTTCAAAAGAGGTTCTAAAAGTTTGATCTTTATTTAATAAGTCAGATACCATTTCGGTACCTCAGTTTTGAACTGTTACATCTCTGAAAAGTAAGTTTTGAGAAAAAGCGATTTTAAATTTTTAAGATTTGTTTAATTATAACTCACAAATGTAAAAAAAAACTTTTGGGTTTTTTACAAATATTGTTTAATTATGAGTTTATCATGATAAATGCATGAAAGCAAATCACTATATGTTTTTATATGTATATTTATAAAATAGATAAATAGGGGACAGTTGAGAGATGCAACAGTTTAGAACTGAAAATAAATAAATGTTGCATCTTTTAATTTTTTACGATAACGCTTGAAGACTTGAAATTTGGCATACAGGTATGTAACCAAAAGTTCTTGCTCGGGATTGGTTTTGGTAAACATTGGGGTGGGGCAAGGGGGCAAATGGCAAATATATATATATATATATATATATTATATATATATATATATATATATATATATATATATATATATATATATATATATATATATTATACACTGCCGCGCATTAAATTGCGGACACCTAAAAAATTGACATTTTTTAAATTCAAATATTTCGAAAACTAATTAATGGATTTGACTAATTCTTTTTTGTTTTGAAGCTTAAACATTCTCTACTTTTGTTTGTTGTAAGAATGATTATTTTTTTTTTGTATTAACAGCAACAAATAATGTACAACTATGTTTTTTACCCCATCTTCTAGGACTTGCATGGTACTGAATTAAAAAAATCAAACTCCATCCATGAGGGGTGGGGGGATTTTTTTTTTAAGTTGGTATATTGGTACCAATATTAAAAATTAAAAAAAAAACTACCCCCCACCCCTCATGGATGGAGTTTGTATTTTTTTTAATTCTAAGATTCAGTTTTAGAGACTTTAAAACCCCTATATACCAATTTTCCAAAAAAACTACCCCCACCCCTCGGGTGGTGCAGTATTTTTGTTATTTTAAGATTCAGTTTTCAGCTACTTAAAAAACCCCTATATAGCAATTTTCACAAAAACTACCCCCTCAGGGGGTGGAGTTAGCTTTTTTTTATTCCAAGATTCAGGTTTAGTAACTTTTAAAACCGGGTTTCAACCAATTTTTACCAAAAAATACTGTAAACATTTAAAAATAATCACCCCCCACCCCCGGAGGGGGAGTAAGAAAAATTGTATTATTAGATTTAGTTTCGTCGACCCCAAAAACCCCTATATACCGATTTTGACGAAAATATTGAAACAATTTAAAAATATTTACTCCCTCCCCGCCGCGAGGGGTAGCGTTAGAAATTTTTTATTATCAGATTCAATTTTAGTAACCTTAAAAACCCCTATACAGCAATTTTCATAATTTCTCTTAAAAAATGTATTTTCCCATTTGCCCCCCTTGCCCCACCCCAATGTTTAGAAAAAAACAATCCTGAGCAAGAACTTATGCACAAGTTACCATATATGGTAACATACCTGTATGCCAAATTTCAAGTCTCTAGCTTCAAGTTCATAAAAAATTAAAACATGCAACATTTTTATTATTTTTTTTTTATTTTTTTATAATTTAATTTTAAGGTTTTTCTTTTTTTTTTTGCTATTTTAACAGAACTTGTTTCTTGGGCTTTATAGGAGAAACACTCTGCCCTACTCAATTTATAATAATAATAATAATTTATTCATTTTCAGTTCTAAACTGTTGCATCTCAGATGCATCTCTGCAATAGTTTAGAACTGAAAAAAGTTTATATATTAACAAAGTGTAAAAAGCAAAAATGTGTTTAGAGTGAAATTTTTGGATTTTTTTTTGTGCATAAAAGTAGATACGATCCTTAATTATTGGATGATCGAACCTCTTTTCGCATTTTTCGAGATGTAAAAGTTCAGAACTGAGGTACCGATATAGTCACTTCATCAAATGGAGATAGGTTCTTTGCCCAAACTAACAAAAAAAAAAAGAAACAAACAAAGGCATCAATTGATGAAGTGAACTTTAGAACTTAGATTATAATAAATTAATAATATTAAATATACTTATATATTTTTTGTTCTTTCTTAATTTTATTCTTATCTTTAGATAAGCTCAATTACAATGAAGACATGAATATTTGTTTAACTTACCTTCTTCCTGTACCAATAAGATATGTATTTGTTCCTTGTAAGGTCATACATCCTGGATTACAACCCAAAACCCGAATAACTCTTGAAGATAATCTAGAAACCGCAGGAATAACAGCAGCCATTTTACGTATGTGGAATGTTGCCAGATATAGTAAACACTATGAAGTTTAAAATAGTTCAAATGTCACATTTCAGTTATCTGCCTAGCTTTCCTTGAAAAAATAAGAAGAAGAAGAAGTGACAAATTTTGACAGTATGAATCATAATGAGGTCATAGTTTTATTTATTTAATTTGTTTTGTTGCAAAATATAAACTAAAATGTTTTCTAGTGGTCCCAATTATGCAAAATTAAAAACTAATTTGCGTTTATCGATAGCTCGTTTAAAGTTACTTGGTAAAAAGAAGACAGAACTCACTGAGAAGGCAAGAAGAGAAATAGCAGATTTTATTGCAGCTGGTAAAATTGAAAGAGCGAAAATTAGAGTGGAATTTATTATCAGGTATGTTAAAAAAATAGGTCAAGACCAACAAATATTAAATCATATTTGTATTAAGCAGGCCACTCACTAGGGAGCATGTTGGGCAACATGCTTCTCAACTTGCTTGTCGACAAAACCCACCGAGCTCACACATCAGGAAACATGTTGGGCAACTTCAGTTGACAAAACGCAATCTAAACGAGTGGGTTAATATGAAAGTGCTGTCTAAGCAAGAAAAAGTGGCAATTGCAGTAGGCTTGACAATAGCCACAGAAAATAAGAGAAAGAAGAGTATGTGTAAAATAATGGCTTATTGGTCTCGCCCTAGGAGCCTGCAACATAGCAGCATGTTGATAAACCAACACACACATTTGGCAACTTGTTGATGACAACTTCGTTGGCCAACATGTTGCGCAACATGTTCCGTAGTGAGTGGCCTACTTTAAATCGTCTCAGTTCATGTTTCCATAGAGCTCAATTTTACAGCAAGTTAAATTTGCTTTTAGGGAGGATTACTTAGTTGAAGCAATGGAACTTGTGGAAATGTATTGTGATTTATTGCTAGCTAGGTTTGGGTTGGTAACAAATATGAAAGAATTGGATGATGGCATTGCTGAAGCAGTATCGAGTTTAATTTGGGTTGCTCCAAGGCTACAGTCAGATTGTCAGGTAAATCAAAACTACCCATTTGTCTTTTAGGGGTTATAGCAAGGGGGAAATCTCCATATTATGTACCAAGATTTTACAGAACTTTAGAGAAATTTTAAAGAATGTGGAGGATTTTAAAAAGATTTTAAGGGATTCTAGAATTTTAAAGATTTTAATTAGCCATTTAAAGATTCTACCATGATATTATAAAGGCTGTAAACAGAATTTAAGGGTGATTCTCCCTCAATACAAAACAAACCACATCAGTTCAAAAAAAGGCTGAATGGTAAGTTCAAAAGCTGACCAATTTTTTTAAATTATTAGATTTTAAGTTTTCCACCTTAACACAAAAAAAACAATCATTGCAAACCAATTGGTCTTTGTGCAAGAACCAAGGAACCAAGTATCCTAGAAAAAAAATTCCTTTCATGAACATTAGGGTGCCCAGTAAAAATTAAAAAAATGGACTTTTTTAGGGTCCCACCCCCTATAAATGTTCATTTAGGTCAAAAATTAACCCTCAATTTTTTTCAGATTTAAAAAAAAAATTAGAGGTCGCACCTGTCGGTTTTTTGAAAGAGAAAGTCTTTTTATTATTATTTTAATATAAAAACGTTGAAATCAGGCGATTTTGGGAAGGGAAATTATTTTTGAATAATAAGGAAATATTCAAAAAAAATATACCCTTATACATAAAAAATGGCTTTGGTAGGGCATAAACATAATAAAAATTGACATATGAAGCTAATATATGCTGCAAAAAAGGTTACTTAGAAATTTTTCTTATGGGTATTTATTTTTTAATTCATTGATAAGTACCAGTTAATGAACAGGATATCCAAAAAAAATCACAAATCTCATAAAATGTAAAAAAATCACTTTATTTCATTCAATAAAAGAGATATTTGGCAAAAAAGTATGATAATATGTACAAATTGGTTTGAAATGTGTTTATTAATATAACTGGGTGAGCGGATTTTTTTTTCAGATTTTTAAGATAAATTAAGGGTGTGCGCACTACACTTTTTTTTTAAAATAATCATATTTAATGTATTTCATAACATAGTAAAACACATTACAAGGCATTTTGAAAACATTTTGTATTTATTTGCTACAAAATTTATATTTTTAAAGCAATTTAATGCATTTTTGAGCTTTTATTGATATGTTTATTTATTTTTTGGACACCCTGTACTTTTTTTTCAAAAAAGCAAACATAATTCCTGAATTCGCACATATTAAAGAATACCCTTGAAAAAAAGAACTCTTTGGAAAAAATTCTAAGCGCATTTTTTTCTAGCCTTTGTTAAATACATGTGTCAATTTTTAGCATTTTGCCCCATAAAAAAGCCGTTTTATTATTGTAGAGAGGCATAAAAATTAAGAATATTTCTTTATTATCCAGAAACACTTTTTTGTTTCATAAATGTCCAATATCAGTGTTTTAATATCCTAAAAAAATAAAAACCCTTCACATAATTTTCTATTCAAAAAAGCGCCGGGTGCGACCTCTAAATATTTTTTAAAAAATCTAAAAAAATCAGGGTTGTTTTTCACCTAAAGGAATAATTTTGAGGGGTGGTACCCAAACAATTCCGTAGGTGCTGGGCACCCTAATTAAAATGTCCATTTTTACTTTGGAGATTCAGCAAATAATATTCTGACTCTGTTTTTACATTTTAATTTACATTACAGGAATTAAAGGTTATTGCAGACTTGTTAACATTAAAATATGGTCAAAATTATGCTGAAGCCTGTAGGATTGAGTCAATCGAAACTATCAGTGAAAAATTAAAGCACAAGTTATCGATTCAAGCTCCAAACAAGATTTTAGTGGAGAAATATATTATTGAAATTGCTAGGTCATATGATATACCATATGAACCTGACCCACAAATTATGGAAGCAGACAGAGGTAAGAATAAAACTAGTTTTTTTAATGTTACTTTCTTCTAGGAAAGTCTTACAATAGTAGTACATTTCTTGACGTAATACGGTGTATTTGAAATAGGGGTGATTCTATGATTCTACATCATAAAATATGACAAAAAGTTCCTATGAACATATGTCTAAAAATGCGTCGTAAGGGAGCTATGCCCCCTTGAAAGTGGAAAAAAAATCGGTTTTTAATTAATAACTCAGGAACTCTTTAAGATACAGCAACGAGGTTTTGCACGTGAACTAATCTTAATAAGACCCATCTTTGTATATTATTTTCATGTACTTATTTTATTTTTGAGTATGATTCCTCAGCTCAAAATACATAAAAAAGGTACTCTTGTAATACTGTATAATTAAACGTTTTCGAGAAAAATCAATCTGAAGGTGAAATTTCACGTTTTGAGGATGAAAAATTAAATATAGTTCTCCTCATGAAAGAAAGTCTCTGAAGGAAGGGGAGGAATCATTTGCGCTCTCTTTTTTCCGTCAAGAGCGTTATAAGGCGTGCATGCTTACAACGGACCTCCCACTTGCACACACATTCCAAGCATATTTTCCGTAGCCAGATCCATGCGTCAAGTAGTAGTAAGGGTGAGGAGGCTACAAGCCAGGCAATTAGGCCATTATGGCCCTTTTTGCCAGCCCCGAGCTGTCCCAGCCACATATCTACCCTACTCCCTGCCTAAACCTGCCTGACCTCCTTATAAAGGTCGCGATATCTGTCCAGGCAAGGGTACGCAACTCCTCTCTTCGGAGCGTTGCCACTCCGAAGATCTCCTCGTATTCTGCCGAACCGATCGCATTGTCCTAGGAAATGGAAGGGCGATTCTTCCATGCGTCAAACTATACTAAAATATTGAAAACCAAAATTTCAATGATGCAGGGTTATTCTATATCAAAAACTAAGAAAAAAAGTTTCTATACATGTTGGTCGAAAAATCGCTTTTGAAGCTATGACTCTTTAAAAATGGTGCATTTTTAGGAGATCATAGCTCCCTTAGGATTGATTTTTGGAAGTACCTGTATATGAGGGTTTTTTTCTTAGTTTTTAATGCATCATTGAAATTTTGGTTTTCAAGATTTTAGTATTTAATTTTTCGTCCTCAAACCGTAAAATTTCACCTTCAAATTAATTTTTCTCGAAAACGGTTAACCCTACAGATTTACAACAAGAGTACCTTTTTTATGTATTTTGACCTGAGGAATCATATTCCAAAAATAAAATTACAAAAAAATACAATGAAAAAAGTTTGGGGCAAAAACTGATAAGCCCCCCCCCCCCGTTTCGCACACCCCTGGTTAATGAAAATAACATACGAAGATGGGGCTTATTAGGATTAGTTCACATGCAAAACCTCGTTCCTGAGTTATTAAATAAAAACAGATTTTTTTAGCCACTTTCAAAAAGCTCCCTTACAAGGCATTTTTAGACATATGTTTATAGGAACTTTTTGTCATATTTTATGATGTAGAATAACACCTTATGATGTAGAATAACACCTTAAAATTTTGGACCCTATTTTAAATACACCGTGTATATATATAAAAAGTTTTCAAGAAAAAAATTTGTCGGTCAATATTTTTCATTTTTTTTTTACAGATATTTTTTCTTGATTTTTTTTTATTTTTTGATTTTTTTGTTGAATGTATTAAATGTATTTAATTTTGGCATTTTCATACTTTGTTAAAATTTGTATTTTTGGCTTTAGGAAAGGATACCCTGTTGATAGACTTATCTCAGGACAAAAATAATTTGGGAGGGGGAGGAGGAGGTGGTATGCCCCAACCTCCCGGATTTTTTGGTTACCCTCCAGCACCAGTTCTACCACATTTTGATATGCCTCCAGCGCCATTTTCATACCCAGTAAGTACCTAAAACTTCTCAAAGTTTCAAAAATTTTAATATTAGGGGAAGTCGGGGTTAACTGGGCCGCTTTTTTCATATCGAGTTTTTTAAATACCTGTAAACAATTTTCAAATATTTTCTATAGTAAAAGGTAGATTATGACTATAGTTAGAACAAATACTTCAGACAAATATTATTTATATAAAAAAAGTTATTAACGATAAACCAGTTAACCCCGCTGGACCAGTTAACCCCATAGGGCAGGGTTAACTGGACCACTACTAAGGCTTAACTGGTCCACTAACAAAAATGTATTGTATTGTTTATTGTGAATAAAAACGATTTAAAATCGAATAAAATTTAATTCTAACATAAAAATATGTTGTCATATTATGATGTTAAATATTAGATATATCTGAGGATTAACTGGGCCATGTCCAGTTAACTAATTAATGTTGACATAAGTGGTCCAGTTAACCCCGAACCAGTTAACCCTGAGTAACACCACTGAATAAAATCATAAAATTTTAATACTTGATAAGATATTAGAAGGTGGCAATTCTGCAGAATAATTAAGAAAATACTCAGTATATTAGGTAAAATATTAGTCTAGTTCCTTCTATCAATAATAAAGTAACAATTAAAAAATAAAAGTTAAGGTAAATACCTACTTTTCATCGAAAAAAAATGAACTTTCTTTACTACAACTTACACGTGGACAACACGGTCCGCCATAATACTTTAAACAATACTACTAACTAAATATCACTAGAATTTGCCCTAAGGCGCCAATACTAATAAAAAAGGTTGATAAAATCCAGGTGGACCCGTTAACCCTGTGGCCCAGTTAACCCCGACTTCCCCTATAATCTAATTTTGCCCTTTAGAAAAAAGGTACCTTCATAAATTAATACTGTTATGCATTAACCCACATTAACAAGTCTGTCTTTTTTTTACTATTACTGAATAATTATTTAATATTATTAAGTCCAAATAACTTTAAAATCATGTATCACTTATTTCAATACTTAACTCATCATCGTATGAGAACAACAAGGTTTCAACTGTAAAAATTATAGATTTGAGTTATGATCAATCAAAACTTTAAAATCATGAAACCTAACTTAAATTTCATAATTGAGTGGTGTATTATGCTGGGATGGGCTTATATTGAGATAAATTAATACATATAATACACATTTTGTTGATATTTTAAATATTAGCTAAAATAAATAATCAATTAGAACTTTGATAACCCAAAAATCTATGAAAAGTAGTAGTACAACAGTGTTATAACTGAGTTAGAACCGTTTTGCATTAAATTCACACGTTTTTTCACTGTTTGTTTTAATAATTTGTACATAAATGCAATATTTTGCATAAATTATTTTTAATCATTATTAAAATTGATAATTGATAGTTGTTTCACACAAGTATTCCTCATCAACCTCCATAATTTTGGTAAAAATGACAGGCCAAACTATTGATGCATTAGTGACATCGATCTGACTTAAGTTAATTTTAATTAACGGAGTACCTGATTTTTAAGTAAGAAATTCAAATTAAACTTTATTATCAGTTAGAACTTTGTTGCACTATTTTTTTTTAAATGCAGATAGAACATGGTTGTATTGTAAATAAAATGGGCTATGTGCATAATATTTTTATTTTTTTAAGTACAGGCAAAAAGGTAGTAAAAAGCTCTATTCAAAAATGTAAAAAATTGAAAACCTGAAAAAAGGTTAGTTGAAACCTTGTTCTGATACGACCAAGCGAAAAAGTCATTAATCAAATTATACTGAGGTATTTTTTACAAACACAATGCAGAAAGGTGCTCTGTCAATCTGTGTTGCATAACACTACAAATATGTCTTCTACCTTACCAACCTAAAATCATGATTTTTTTATTTTTAAAGAAAAAAATACTTTGCTTTCATATTTGCTACCAAATTAAAACCATTTGATTTTATTACAGCCCCAAAATAACCCATCAACCCCTGGAAATTCATATGCATTTAACATACCACCAACCAACGATGAAACCAAAGAGTCCAATACCGATTTCATGGTGAGTAGATTTTTATTGAGAAATCTGCATTATACTCGGGGATCTGCGCCGAAACCTGTTTTTTTTTTGAACCGGAACCATTTAATTTTTTTTTAAACCAGTTCAACTTTTTCTTCCTTATTTCTACACGGCCTTTTTAAAGGATTAATGAGATCAAGTAGGACTACAAAAAAATCTGACTATGAATCATGGTAACAGAAGGTCTAATTGTACAAAAATCGAGCAATAACACTATTTAACCCTCAATTTAGCAAATTTTGGGGAATGAAGTGAAAATTATTTTAAATGCATTTTTTATGCATTTTAAAGAGAAAGGACCTTCCTTTAATTTAAGCCTTTGAAGAACAAAAAAAAATTAAAAAGCCTCGAAAACGGAAAAATATAGCGATTTACTCTAAAGATATTCGGAATCAGCTTAAAAAACAAGTTTTCTGGATTTAGCTGTGAATGGTTCTATGTGTAGACCTTCTGCTGCAATGATCCATAATCAGATTTTTCTGCTGAGCTACTTTATCTCATTAATCTTTTAGGAACTCCGTGTCCAGGCTCAAAGTGTCACTTTTTCTCCCTAAGGTAAATGTAGATTTTTTACAGCTTTTTATTTTGTAATATTTAGTTTGTTTTATTTCTTTTTAGGATGGTAGTTTACCAGAATATAACAACCTGTATCCTGGTATTAACTTGCAGGTAATTGATTTTAAAAGTGTATTGTGTTATGCAATAATATGTTAACTAGGGTGGGTCAAAAAAACCGACTATTTTTTTTTTACTTTATACTCTCAAAAATCGGTTGCTAGACACCTCTAGAAAATTCTCAACAAATATGAGCTCTTAATTTTGATATAAAGGTTCTCCGCTTTACAATTTTCCATCTTTTCCTCAAATTTGTATAAATTTTCTTCTTCTTCTTCTTCTTATAAATTTTCGTGAAACTCATAAATTAAATTGAAATTTTTCGAATTATTCATCAAAAACTATTAAAATTAGTAAGTATTGAAGTGTGACGATGAATATCTTTTAAACGCTTAATTTAATCGACAAATCATAAGAGACCATTTTTGTAGAGCAGTTAATTTCCTGCAAAACTATGAATTGCGCAATTCATAACAATTTTTTGTAAGCGAGTTATAAAATTCATAAGCAAAACAGAAATGTCTCTTAAAATAATCAAACTTTAATCTTTGATATCTTTTAAACGGTGAGGTTTACGAAAAAATTATAAGAGACCTTTTTTGTAGAGCGATCGATTTCCTACAAGAATATAAGGAGAGATACTTTTTAACGAACAGTTGTCAAAGAGATATGAATTTTTGTTTCTAATACTGAGGAAAAAATGGAAATTTGTAAAGCGGAGAACCTTTTTATCAAAATTAAGAGCTCATATTTGGTGAGAATTTTCTAGAGGTGTCTAGCAACCGATTTTTCAGAGTATAAAGTAACAGGAACCCTTTGTGTTATAGCAACGAGGTATTGCATGTGATCTATCTCTAATAGGCATATCAGCCAATGGTATTTGCATGTAGTTACTTTAACCAGGGGTGTCCGAAATGGGGGGCCTTATCACTTTTTTGCCCCAAACTTTTTTGTGGATTTATAATCAGAATAGTATTCCTCTGACAAAGATACATAAAAAAGGTACTCTTGTTGTAATACCATAGGACTAACCGTTTTCGAGAAAAATTCACTTGAACGTGAAATTTCAAGTATCGAAGACAAAAAATAAAATACTAAAATGTTGAAAACCAAAATTTCAATAATTAAATAAATTTCAATGTACATTCAAAACTAAGAAAAAACTTCATATACAGGTACTTCCAAAAATCTATCTAGTGTCCCTAGTTATGGTCTCCTAAAAATACTCTGTTTAAAGGGCCATGTATAGAAACTTTTTTCTTAGTTTTTGATGTAAACCACCTCGCGTCATTAAAATTTTGGTTTTCGACATTTTAGTATTTAATATTAAATATTAAATACTAAAATGTCGAAAACGAAATTTTCGTCCTTGAAACGTGAAGTTCCACGTTTAAATGATTTTTTCTCGAAAACGGCTTATCGGTATTACAGCAAGAGTACCTTTTTAATGTTTCTTTAGCTGAGGAATTCTATTCTGATAATAAATTCACAAAAAAAGTTAAACAGAAAAAAGTTTGGGGCAAAAAAGTGATAAGGCCCCCCCAATTCGGACACCCCTGGTTAAAGTAACTACATGCAGATACCATTGGCTGATAGGCCTTATTAGAGATAGATCACATGCACTACCTAGTTACTATAACTCAAAGGGTTCCTCAGTTATTAAATAAAAATCAAATTTTTGGAACCTTTTGAAGGGACGTAGCTCCCTTACGAGTCGTTTTAGGACATATATGTATAGGAACTTTTTTTCTCATTTTTTGGGTAAGGGATTACACACTAAGTTACGTACCGTACTTAGTAAATACCCTGTACAAAGACCGTGTCCTTACATAGCCGACATGCGCACCCGGTAACAGCCGCATACGTCGGCCAAAGCTGACAAGCTCATTCAACGTGTTAAAGAACACGCCAGAACCAAAATACCGGGTGTCCCAAATTTTAGTTCCCATCCAATATCTCCGTTATTTTTAAAGTGTAATACACCGTTAAGAATTTACTGTGCTTTCAAAATCACCAAAAAAACTATGCAGGAGTTGTTTAAGTTTTGGGTGGTTCCAAGGGGGTGAGTTAATAAGGGGTGTGTTTTGATGTGGGATTTAAAAGAACTTTTGATCCCATTTAATATGGTTTTTTTTAATTAAGTTTCTATCTTTTAAAATAACGGAGATATTTGCCGGGAAGTAAAATTTGGGACACCCGGTATATAGGAATGAAGGTTCGGGTCCTTCAAAAGTTTCATCTGCCATTAAATAAGGTAAATTATTGTTTTTCGTTATTTTATTAATTTTATTTCTGCCATTATTCTATTAATTTCATATATTTCTGCAATTTTTAGAAATATGAATATATTTTTTCGAGAAATAAATGCTATTTTATACCGTTTTTAAATTCACTGACATTATACATAACCCTAAAAATTTAATTTTCAATAAAGCACTTAAAACAGCTAAAATTTTAAAAATTTGCTGTACCTTCAAGGTTCAATGCTGTAGTATTGTTTTTTTCGATTCCAAATGTACGGGAGATAATACCTTATTAAAAATTTTCATCAGTTCTACAAAAATCTTCAATAATTTCTATTTCAGAACGGTGATAAACCAAAACCAATGCCTAGGGCGAAGATGAACGACTTGCCAGATTTGCCTTCAGTGCCGTCAACTATACTGCCGAATGCGCCAAAGGAGTCACAAGATGAAATAGATTTTGACGATTTGACTAAGCGATTTAACGAGCTCAAAAAAAAGTTATAGTTAGGTGTTTACAAATTAAGGCCTTTTTTACAATCTTAAACGCTAATCTTGAATACAAATTAAGTTTTAGTGACTTGCCAACGCAAACCAACAGTTATTCCTGCTAGTACCCAGTAAACACAACCCTGAAGAATTCTTAAAAAGGGGTACATTATGACTTTTCGGCGCAACCCACTAGTGGAAAAAAACTCACTTTTGACATTTAAAATAGTGCTCAAAACAAGTGTTTTTGTGAAGGTGTTGGATAAATAAAATTTTTATAATTTTGTTTAGAATTAAAAAATCTGTTCCTTAAAATTTACGTCTAACCACACGTTTTAGTGGGTACTATGTGCTTGATACTTACAAGTTCTTTTCAACTTGCTGCCATTTGAAATCTCCAAGATTAGGAGAATAAATAAGTAGTTGTCTACATCTAGCAATAGATGGCGCACAAGAATACATCAATCTCATGACTATCTATTTCGTGAATAAAAACTATGCAACTACTTTTAAAACGTTTTTTTCTACGGCTGCTTTAGAATGTAAGCAAATACACATACTTTTCAAACACAGAATGAACCCATTCTAGCTCTAGATACGGTATGAATATTCCGTATCAAGTGTTAGAATGAGCACATGTAGTGCCATCTCTTATAAAAGTAAAGAAAACTGTAGCAAAATTAGCAAAAATATATAGACTTTACCATGAAATATTGAATAATTTAATGCAATTTAAAGTTTTGCGTTAAAATTACATAAAATTTATTAGTTTTTCTTAATATTTGACCAGTTTTTTATCAGTTTAGTTCAAAAAATTAAAACTGATCCATCTATTGTTAAATATTTAAACCTGATATCTGTCACAACAATCTGACATAACCTTTAATTTTTGCATTATAATTTGTAAATATGTGATAAAATTAAATAAAAATCGTTTTTAAGTACTGATTTGATAAAATTATTAAATAACATTAAATGCTTTATTTAAAAATATGTGGTTTGTTGCACTTACAATGTCGAGTCACAACATTGTTTTTGACCTTGTCCGCAGTTGAAAGCCATACAGTGTTTCATATTTGCACTCGAAGAAAAAGTATAGTCTACAACACGTATGGAATAGTCATTCCGCGCTCGCCGGACCGTCGTACTCGCCTGCCGGCTCGTATTACAAACTTTCCGCTCGCGCTGAATATTTTCTATTCCATACTAGTTATAGAATAATACTATTCTGTGATAACAATGTATAAAAAAGGCTACATTGTGATTCCTCAACGCAACTACCATGAAACTTTTATAAAAGGTTTATGCACATCCGTGGGGGACATTCGTAATTCTCCAGCACGTTCTGAAGAATGAAACAAGAAGTCTTATAAGAAGTTGAACTTCTTGATGCAACTTGAGAACTTGAGTTCTTCTTGTAGAAGTTTTGTGTTTACTGGGTATGAAGTCTACACATTATAAAACCATTGACAGTTAAATCTGAGGTGCTAGGTTTCGGAAGATAATCATTATCCATTAAATGGACTTTTTTTCATCAGAAATGACCACAGACGACTTAATGGTTCTTCATTTTATACTGTTTTAGCTTATTCTATATCGGAGAATTTAAATCCATTCACAGAAACGGCCTATTAATTTTCATTTCAGAGAAAGTATCACTGAGGTTTTTTGCATCTTATTTTCTCAAAAAATATGCATATTATTGTATGGATTAATAACAAATTATTTGTCAAACACTTATTATTACTGAATTTCTGACACATTATGATAGATATTTAATACACTGCACTACATTTTTTTAGAAAATAACCTACCAAATACATCTGCAACTATTTTTTCCGAATTGAGAATTGATTGACTATTTATGTAAAGGGGTTTGAAATCTCTGACCAAAATTTATATAATATTCTAAAACAGTATCAAATAAAGTTATATTAAGTCCACTATGGTAATTTCTGAGGATAAAAGTCCATTATCTTCTGAAGCCGATCACCCCCGATTCTACTGTTAATAGCTTTATAATGTGTAGACCTCCTACTAGTAGGATTAACTCTTGGTTTGCGTTGGAAAGTTACTAAAACTTAATTTGTATTCAAGATTAGCGTGCTTACAGGTTTGATATTCAAAATCTCATATTTTATAGATAGGTTTGATAGTTTTTAAAACGTAAAACAAAATTAAGCTACGCTTCCTCTCAGTTTCGGAAAATAGATTCATCTGGTGTAGCGGCCGACATTGTTCGCAAAACAAAACAAAAATTCTTAGTAATAAATTTTCGAAGGAAAATCCTATTTTTGACACTTATATAAAAATATGTGGCGTATATAATTTTGCTCGAACTAAAAAAAAAAGCATTTGAGAAATTTTAAGGCGCACTCACATCTCTACTCTTTTACATATCTGCTCTTTCACATCTCTACTCTTTCATTTATCTACTCGTTTATTTGACGTCTCTGTCTATAAATTTAATTATTTTTATTATAGTCCGTCCAATTATGCAAGATACTAATTTAAAATTCCCGCGATTTTTAAGCTACATCATTGGTTAAAAACTCGTACCTTTTAACATAAAATATTGTGACATTTTTTGTCTATGACAATGATTGACGGTCGTTAAAGCTAATAAAAGAAAAAAAAGTTACATAAAAAAATTGTTAGACCTAATGTTATTTTGGATGGTATTGAAAAAGGTACTTTTTTGTTTATTATTCATACACTCACACTAAATTAGCATATTCTACATATTGTACAAACGTAAATTATATTGAACACAAGGAAAACGTCAAATTTTTAGGTTAAAATTACAACTTCGCAGAGGCACGCATAACAACCATTACAAGATACATGACGATAAATCAAGCCAATCCTGGCATCGCATTCTTATGTACTATGCTTGTTATGCGAGTCTTTGGATAGACCCTTTCCAGGAAAACAGTACCGACATCTGTTAAATTTTTGATACACTACGATTTATGCATAATTATGCTATATATGTGCTCCGTGGTGTAAAACGGGCCGCGCCCCTTACTATCTTGCATAACTGGACGGAGTATAGTACACACTGAATACAGTGCGATTATTAAGTGCCGAACAGTTTGAAAAGGAAATACTCTTCGTTTGAAGTCACGCCTCTGTTAGAGTTGTGCGCGACAAGCCCATGTGATTGCTACGTACAACAGCTCGGTGACCAGTAAAACGCACAGAGCTTTCTTGCATTTTAGTCATCGCTAATGCCAGTTTTGCATTAAAAAGTGACATATATACACGGTGTGCTAATAAAAATAATTAAATTTATATACAGAGATGTTAAATAAACGAGTAGAAAAGTAAAAGAGGAGAGATGTAAACGAGTAGAGATGTGAGTGCGCCAAAAAAAAAGGTCTTCAAATTAAGATTCAATTATTTAAATTTTAATATAAGTATAAAAAAATATATTTTAGTTTTAGATAGTTTTTATATTATATTAACGTTCTAATAACACGGTTCGCTGTTACTCACTTTTAGTTCAACTTTGGAAATAACTCAGTTTTCTTCTATAAGGGAACTTGCAAGTATTACGTAACGCAAATTTTGATCATTTTGGACCCCCCCCCCTGTAACGCTATTTTCCTATACCATTAACATGGGCGTAACACTCCAAAATGACCCCCACCACCCCCCAGGAGCGTTACGTAATACTTGAACATTACATGTTTGCATTACATGTTTGTTTAACCTCGTACTTTTCTACTTAATTAAGCATCCCCTAAGTCCAGGACTTGTGTGGGCTAGTAGTAGAGGGAACCACCGGCTTATACTGACTTTCGAACCAGTTTCTAGGGAGTGTTCGTTTCACTTATCGCCTTCGCCAAATTTCAATTATTAATTTACTGAAAAAGGCAAATCGGCGCCAGTGAGAAACGAACTCACGATAGTAGACTTGCTATGCATACGCGCTAGCCACTACGCTATGCCTCCCACAAACATTCCCTAATTTGTTTGTTAAATATCAATTTAAATCTAAAAATTAAATAATTTATCTGGCGAAACGTTTTATAAATGCAAAAAAGGGTCACGTAACTTCAATAACTTTTAAATAAATGGGCCACTTTAAAAGTTACATTCTCTTATTAATTAAAAACAAAAGAAGGTTTATTATAAAATTAGGGAACGTTCAAGTATTACGTAACGCTAATTTTGATCATTTTGGACCCCCACCCCCCCTATTTTGCTATACCATTAACATGGGCGTAACACTCCAATAGATTGTTTAATTTTAAATTAATGTTTACATAATTGGGAGATTTAGCTCAGCGGTCAATGGCATCGATATAGCCTGACACTGATCTAATGATCGTGAGTTCAAACCTCACTGGCGCCGATTGCCTTTTTCAGTTAATTAATAATTGACATTTGGCGAAGGCGTACTCCCTAGATATATTGGTTCGAAAGTCCATTAAAGCCGTTGGTTCCCTCTACTACTAGCCCACACAAGTCCTGGACTTAGGGGATGCTTAATTAAGTAGAATAGTACGAGGTTAAAAACAAACATAATAAGTAAACAAATTATACAAAAAACTGTTATCCAAAGTCGAACTAAAAGTGAGTAACGGCGAACCACGATGATATATTGTTATAGCTTTTAAAAATATGTATAATATATTATGTTATATAGTATTATGTTCATGGTGATGAAAATTTATGTATAATATTTTTATCCAAAATATAAAAATAACAAAATTACCTAAGTAGATTGTTTTTATTAGTTATTAAAAAAATCAAAACAATTATCACATAAATAATTTATTACCCATATTTACAAATTGTTTAAAACAAAAAATAATAATAATAAGTATTACAACTAAAAACATCGAATTTTAAATTGAAGGTTTTACTGCAGTTTTTATTATTTAAAGGCGTGGGTGGGTTAAAGTTCCTTTTTATAATTTTTGAAAAATATAATCCCTTTCACCTTACATCAAATAAAAGGACCTATGTGGATGAACCCAGCAAACATGCCGTTAAAGGCCGCTTAATGGCCCGTTGAAGTTTGCCATTAGTTGACCAGTCGGCCCTTTACCGGGCCACGGCATCGGGAAAAAAATGATAATATTTTTTATGTAATTTTATTTAACCTTTTAGGTGGTTTTAAATTTTTTCTTTTATTGTGAATTAAAGAAGTTATGTTGAGAAACATTTTTTTACATTTTGGGAAAGGCTGGGAAAAATGATAATAAAATTTTTTGTGTAGTTTTAAAGTTTTATGTGGTTTTCAAATTTTTCTTCTATTGATTGTAAATAATAAAAAAAAAGGACCAAAACTCCCCTTCCCCCCACTTATTTTGCTCAAATACGAACTTGTCCAAGATAATATAAAAGTACATTCTGCATACCAAATTTCAAGTCACTAGCTCAAAGCGTTCTTAAGTTATCGTGGACATACAGACATACCAACAGACAGACATCATTTTTTTGTTGCTTATTTTGATTTTTCTTGACGTTTTAGGAAAATAAAGATGATTTGAGAAAAAAAAATTATTTTTTTCTCACAATACTTTCTTTTATGAAAAAATAAAAATCACTGAGATTTTTAATAATGAATCTCTAAATTTATACCTACTTAAGTTAAAATTCGAAAAACTAAAGTTTTATCAAAAACTTCCTTCAGATTTTAATTACTAAAATGCGGATGTGAAATACAAAGTTTGACAATTACTCGAAAGGATTTTTTAGCGCATCCAGTGATTACCACTGGTAATTTACTAGTATTACCAGTGTTAAACACTGGCGACCTGTTAATGCCAGCATGTGAAAGTATAAACATCCACGAGTTAAGGGGTATTTTTACCTTAAAGTTTTAAAAATTATCTTTTTTTAAACATTTTTTTTTTATAGAAAAAAGATATCTATGCCAAAAAATGGCACGTTAAAAATCTTTTTTTTTTGTATTTGAATATAAATAAACATACCTACAAAATTTCACAATGACATCTTTTTCTATAAAAAATATGTTTAAAAAAAAGATTATTTTAAGTTTGATGATAAAAGTTCCCTACACTTCGGCGTAGTATATCGTGAGTACGAGCGTGCTGAATTAAATTGCGTCAGTCGATTTTTTCCAAATGTCCTCTATTCCCGAAAATAGATGTCCCTTCAAGACCTTTTTCACACGAGGAAATAGGAAAAAGTCGCACGGGGCGAGATCAGGCGAATATGGTGGGATATCGATCACTGTTTTTTGGCTGATGCCCTGATAGTCGAAAAACACGGGGTTGATTGTCATACCTCGTATTTTTGTTAATAAAATTTTATTTTATTAGGTTAAAGCTGAAATTCGATGACAAATATAAATAAAATTGTGTTACACTCGTTAATTTTCAATGCTCTAAATTTAATGAGTTTTAGAAGAATTTAATCATATTAAAAATGTCCTGATAAAATCATGTAAAAGATAGAAACAGACCACATTTAAATTTCAATTTGTGCTATTGGCCTTTTCTGTTGATAATTGGCCACCTCAAGCAAAACAGACCACATTGTCAGTTGTATTTTCTGGGACTTAAAAAAATACGAATATAGGACTGGGCACTAGAAATACAACTAGAAATACGGCTGGTATTACTAGTAAAAAGAGGCGTTACTAACACCTTCCACCTGTCAGAACAAGGAGATTTTGAACGTATCCCACATAAAACTGTTAGACATGCGATTTTATACAAAGTTAGAACCACAATACCTTAAAAAGTAACTTTTTGTTTTTTTTTACTCTATAGTTTGTGGCATAACGAGTTTTATTTATGTCCACCCCCAAAATTAAGATTAATCTTTATTTGATAAAAACGAAACTTTGGTGATTTATATAGATAGATTTAGATTAGATTTAGATAGATTTATTATCATACAGGGACCTAATAAATAGGTATTTTATACCTATTATTATTAAAATTTTGGCGACATTTTAGTATTTAATTTTTCGTCCTCGAACCGTGAAATTTCACCTTCAAATGAACTTTTCTCGAAAACGGTTAATCCTACAGTATTACAACAAGAGTACCTTTTTTAAGTATTTTGACCTGAGGAATCATATTTCAAAAATAAAATTGCAAAAAAGTTACACAGAAAAAAATTTGGGACAAAAAACTGATAAGGCCCCCCGTTTCGCACACCCCTGGTTTAAATAAGTACGTGAAAATGACATACAAAGATGGGCCTTATTAGGATTAATTCACGTGCAAAACCTCGTTAATATATCTCAAAGGGTTCCTGAGTTATTAAATAAAAACCGATTTTTTTAGCCACTTTCAAAGG
Source organism: Brachypterus glaber (assembly GCA_958510825.1). Taxonomy (NCBI): domain Eukaryota; kingdom Metazoa; phylum Arthropoda; class Insecta; order Coleoptera; family Kateretidae; genus Brachypterus; species Brachypterus glaber. Next base: position 23,106,270 of record OY294052.1, on the reverse strand, counting down.
GGCGTAGCTCCCTTATGACGCATTTTTAGACATATGTTTATAGGAACTTTTTGTCATATTTTATCATGTAGAATCACCTGTTAAAATTTCCTACGCTATTTAAAATACACCCTGTATGTTTTTTTTTTAATGGAGCACCCTGTAATTTTTTACATTTTTGAATTCAGTCGAAAATTCTATGTATAAAAACTTTTTACTTTTTTTTTCGTTTTTGTTTTTATCATATAAATACGAGATACACATAATTTACCTTGTTTTTACTTAAGCTTAAAAAATATATAAAACTAATATGAAAAAAAATTGATCAGTGACAGTGAATTAGAGCTAAAAAATAGTTTTTTTTTCTCCTGAACTCCTATTTTTTAATGTCCATGTAAACTTTATTTGTAGAGTATTTTTCCGCTATTTTCTTTTGCCAAACATGATGCACTTTGAAGATTAAGTAAGTAAAAAGAAGGTAAATTATGTATATCTCGTTTTTAAACGAAAACGAAAAATGAAAGTAAAAAAAAACAATACAAAAATTACAGGGTGTTCCATTAAAAAAAAAAACATATTTATGAAACAAAATTAAATCCCCCATTTTATAGCCAATATGAATGAATCACCAAAGTTTCGTTTTTATTGAATGAAGATTAATCTTAATTTTTGGGATGGACATAAATAAAACTCACCCGGTATATCAGGTTAGGTTTATTAAATTTTTTGTCAAACAAACCAGTTGGAACGCAGCGCTAGTACTGCGCAGTCCCATGAATATTCCAAAGAAATTATGTCTTGCAAAAAATATGCCAAAATTCGTATTTTTAATGTAGTTCTATCTGAAAATGAAAGTTGTCATAGAGTGAAAAATTTTGACATCTCATGCCAATTTGCGAATAATGTTCTAATTGGTCAGAAGTTTGCCGGAAAATGCTGCATCTCTCTTATACAATCAGTGTTTTCAGTCTAGACTTACATAACAAAAATACCAACCGCTTGAATAGTAGTACTATAATAACGTGGCTGTCAGCAATCGTGATTTTTGACACACAACTCGTAATATTCATATACCCCACATTTTAAATTGTTAAAATCTCTAAAAAATATTTTATGGACTATCTATTCTATCACTCACTGATACAAACTAATCCACAACTAATGAGTTAAACCATGAGTCATAGTCTGAGTCATTATTGGATAAGAAACCATTGGCTGAGTCGCATTTGACAGGGCAATGGCTTGCGAGGTATTTATGGCGTTCAGCTGATTGGTCCTGTGAAGCTGTTCCATTTGCTGATTGGGCGTCATACTTTGCTGAGCCAACAGCTGCTGATTTGTAGTAGCCAAAGCCAACTGTTGCGGAACGTTAGTTACGGCCAAAGCCTGCGAGGTCAGCTGCTGAGTGTTGGCCAAAGCGAGTTGCTGAGCTTGTGAGGTCAGCTGCTGAGTCGTATTGGCCAAAGCTAGCTGCTGGGCTTGGGAGGTCAGCTGTTGGTTCAGCTGCTGAGTGGTTATTTGTTGCTGTTGCGGCTGTGCACTGGCCAACGCCAACTGCTGATTGGCGATGTGCTGAGCTTGGGAAGTTAACTGCTGTGTGGTCGTAGCTAGAGCTAATTGTTGAGCCTGGGAGGTTAACTGAGGCTGAGCTTGAGCCTGCTGAGCAGCCAGATTGTTTGCTAGGTTTTGTTGGGCTATGGCTAGCTGAGCTTGAGAACTGTTGACTATAGCGAGTTGAGTGGCGGGATTTGTATTTACTGAAAAGGAAAAAAAAGTTTTATGTCATATGCTACAAAACAAGAGTTTATTACATCGGCACTTAGTGCTACTAAGAGTGCCGATGTATTGAAATCTTCGAGTCGAAATAAGTAAAAAAAAATTTGCGTCCGTCCGTCTGTCTGTATGTCTGTAAACTCTCTAACTCCATTTCTACATGAGATATCGACTTGCGTTTTTTTGCATATTGTTTCTTATCGTATTCCGAAGAGCTGATTAGATTTTGGGGGTAAGGGGGTAAAAATAGGGTAAAACTCCTATTTTTAGCGTTTTTTGTTTATAATTAAGGCAATTATTATTGTATTTGGTTAATTTAGCACTTATATAAAAGATAATTTTAAATTGGTCAAAAAATGTTATAAACAACGTTTTCCTAAAACGCATTGTTTTCGAGATATTGGCGTTTAAAGCAGTAAAAGGTTTTTTTAGCATAACTCACATATTTATAACCCCTTTCAAAAAATTATATTTTAAATAAAAGCCCTACAAAAAATGTTATTTACAGTTTTTTGCTAGAATATAATGTTTTAAAGATACAGAATTTAAAATCAAACAAAACACCTAGTTGTAATTTGCAAACTAGATGGCTCTAGTGAACAAAGTGCCGATGTTTTGACAGGGTGCTTGCAATGTTTCATCTAGTTTTGTTATATAACCATTAAAAACAAGGTCGTGTTCTTTAATCTTAAAAACCTTACTTATACTATGCTACTGATCTAGTGTTCATTAATCCCTCACTCAGAAAAAAACTCGCGAGTTTTTCTGAGTAATGCTAATGCTTTTAGTTAGAGAGCCTTGACAGAAAACGTCACATGAAGGCACTCTAACGTTGCCCTAGTAGAAATTTAACGTTAGAATAACGCTTTTCTAATGTTAGAAAACTGTATAAAAGTACGTTATAAATAATGTGCAAATGTCCCGCTTTTTAACGTTAGAATCAAACGTTAGTTACCAACGTTAATCTAACGTTAGATTTTTAAGTTAGAAATACGTTATAAGTACGTTTAATTTCTAACTTTCAGAGGGGGCGTGATCAACTATGAAATTTCTACCTGCATCATAAAATGGCAGCTGGAGGCAAATTTATCCATATAAATAAATCTTAATATATTTTAACAATCATAATATTTTTAAATAAAATTTCGTTACATTTATTTATAAAATAGCGATCTTTTTAGGTGACCCTAAATATTTTTCGTGTAATATCCTGTTATACTTCGATAAATACGTCTACCTCTCAGAAAAACTTTATATTTAGTTAGTTAATATTTATTTATAAATTCAGAATCTTAAAATATTTTTTCAATTATAGTACAGCGTTGCCAGACTTACTATAATTTTGACGTTTGGGGGATATTTTTTTAAACTTATTATAGAAATAATAAATAATTATCAAACCTAGGAACATAGCTGTCTGAAATGAGTATTTTCTACTATAGCTTACGTATTAATATTGGAAATTTAAAAAAATATTTAAAGTTAGAAAAAGGTTATAATTTAGTTAGGAAACTAACGTTAGATTTATTTATTTTATAACGTTTTTGTCAAACGTTAGTTTTTAAGGTTAGATTTATATATCTTATAACGCTTTTGTCAAACGTTAGTTTTTAAGGTTAGATTTATATATTTTATAACGTCGTTTTTGTCAAACGTTAGTTTTTAAGGTTAGATTTATATATCTTATAACGTTTTTGTCAAACGTTAGTTTTTAAGGTTAGATTTGTATATTTTATAACGTTTTTGTATAACGTTTAAGACTAAACATAAAAATGTCACTAGTCTAATGTTATGTTAAGTTAGATTTATGTACTTTTCTACCAGGGTAGTTTGTGACTACATAACGAAGAATACTTACCCAAAATCTGTTGACTGGGTGCCAACAGCTGTGCAGGAGACGCTATACTGACAGCAGGACATCCAGCAATGGAAACAGGATGGCTAGAAACCGGATTACAGGTCGAAACGGTGGCTAAAGACACGGGCACGGTCGCAACACTAGCCGTAACCGTGCGAATGACCTGGCCCGGTTGCGTGTTTGTCAAAGTAACGGCCGGCACGTTGACGCCGTTGTTGCGTTTGCCCGAAACGCGCAACGCTGCGTTCTGATCCAGCAGGAATTCGTTGGTTGCGGTTAAATCCTGGACTTGGCGTTTTAGCAGAGCGATTTCCTTGTGAAGAATGCTGTTTTCCTCTTCTAACATTATGGACCTAGAAAAAAAATTGTTACTACAAAATATGATAAATAGAGTATTAATGAGCGTCAGGAATTATAATGCGTATAATTCGGTTCGAAGGACAAAAAAAAATGTTTTAAGTAGTAAAAAAAAACTTTGAAGCAACAATTTCTTACCTTGCATCAATTCTGCTTAGTACGGGCGGTGGCGTTCCAGCAAAATAACCCTTGAATCCTCCCGACCTAACCCTAGCGGCCTCTAAAGCATGTAAATCTGCAAAAAGTTCTTCTTGGGTCGGAATAAACCTTTTTTTAACGACCGTTAGTCCACTGTCTTCGTATTCCTGAAAACCTACACCAGCTCTTCTGTTATTTAACCCATTCACCAAATCATTGGTGATACTGTTGTTGAAATTAATCTGCGGTTGTTCGTTGATTACCGGGTTAACAGTCGGTTGTTTTTGTTGTGTGTTGTTTTGAATCAGGTCCAAAATCTCGGCCTCCTCTTGCTCCTTCGTCAAATGCCTGTATTTGCAAAAGGATCTTCTGCACAAGCCCCGTTTAAATTGGCTACAAATTGGAGGCGTTCCAGGGAGTTGGCTTTTTCTTGAAGCCTCGGCTAAAATTTGGTTCGACATTTCGCCCGTTCTCTTGTATTCTTCCACCTCGTCTGGGGTGCAGTGAATAAACCTTAAATCATAAATGGACAATGTAAATGCTTTGGGATTATTATGAAATCGTATAGATTTTATGCTACTTAATACCGTAGCATCATAAAAAAAAAATCCCAACGGTTTTTACCCATTAAAAATCGGTTTGGACTTTTTTCAGTTCGCAGCAACAAGCTAGACGACGTCATCTGCAGTGACATTTCATTTCATAACTATTTATTTGTAGGTAACCGGTTAACTACATACACTGCGTTATGTATAAACAAATTTTATTATCTTAACTATAACATACTAGTATGGTTTGAATAGTGTTGTTTAAATGACGTTATAGTTAGTAGTAAAAGTAAAATCTTTTTCGAGGTTAAAAAGTTGATTGAGTTGTTTATTTTGCGATATTTGAAATTGAGAACCAAAAATGAGGTCTACAAGGAAAAAATTAGGCTTGTCCTAACTTTGCAAGAACATTTTTGCATAAAGCTTATAAATTACTTACTTTTATTTAACTCGTTTATCGTATCTATACTATCTACGAATGATATCTGACGCTTGTTTAAAATAATATCAATAGAATTCATTCTTGCCGAGATTCTTGCAAAAGTGGCAAAACAATCTTGTACATAAGTCCGGCTTCCACAAAAACACTAACCTCTTCTTCGTCGAAAAAATATGATTCGGAAAGGACAGAAATGTGATAGAAAAGGATATAAATACTTACTATGCGAGCAAACCACCTTGGGGTACATGGTTACTAAGAATAGTAAGTGTGACGTCATTGTTTGTTGCAGTTAACTAATAAAATGTTTGTAGTATGCAGTTCTTCATACTAATGGCAGGTCTGCCAACATCTAATGTAGTACTTTTTGTGCAACATTAGATGTCGCCACCAATTTGTACGCTCTCAATACAAATATGCTTATTTTTAATAAATATTTTAATTTTCAACAATATGTGCGAACCCATCCCTCCTCATCCCCCTCCCACCCACTCCCCAGCGCCAAATTATGACAGATGCAACTCGCATCAGTGAGCAGAGACTCACTCCCCCCTAAATTATGACAGATTCAACTCGCATCAGTGAGCATAGACTCACTGCCCCAACTACCAATTCAGATTAAGTATTTTTTTAGATAAATGAGCCATAGGCTGCGCCTGTTTCTTAAAGACCCAAACAAACTATTGATGATGAATATGTGCGAAAGCCATCGTTCCAATATATGCTCACTGATGATCGCAAAATAGCGTGAAACAGCAGGTATATGAAATTTTGGTAGGGATTTTCTCATTGATTGTGAAAATTCTGTAGTAGAGCAGTGCAATTTCTTTATATATTTAAATAGTTTGCCGTCTATAAGGCACTACACTTTATTTTTCAAAAATAGTTATTAATTTTTTCTATTTTGCAACTCTTATAAGCTCATAATCACACGCATTTTGCGTGTTCTTATAGGCCCATAAGAGGTCTCAACTTTTTTTTCTTTTGGGTTGGCAACAGAGAAAAGCCTATCGCTTGAAGTTTTCTGTGCAAATGTCAATGTCACTTTAAAGTTTAATTTTCTACAAAATTTTGTGTTTAGGTTATTTTTTACCGTGTTGAAATTGTGTCTTGGTTAATTGAAGTGAAAAAGAGAAGAGATGACAATAAAATATATCAAAATATAATTTGTTCTTGGAATTTTAAACATGGTGTAAACTGTAATGCCAACCCAAAACAAAAATCCCTAAATCAGTCATCAATTTAATTTTAGAGCAAAATAGAAAAAATTGTATAAAGCACTCGTTATGAAACTAGTACTTTAATATACTATTAAGTACTTACTTGCAATGCGGCCTGGGGCAGACATTGTTTTGAAAGTCGTGGCAGAAATTCAACATTTTTGAGGCGTTCTCATGTTTGTACTTGCAAAATTTGCGTTCGCAGATACCTCGGAGAAAGTCCCGGCAAAAGTTATCTTCCTTGTCACTTCTGATGTCTGATTGTATTGTCTCTTCAGACGTATCTGACATATTATTTAAAATGACGATTTTAACTGAAACAGAGAAAAAAATCTGCAACAAAACAATACATTTCTAAAAAAAAAACAAGTCGTGATGATATGTAATGCTACGCATTCCATTATATATTATTCACAGTAAATGGTATATCGTCCGTGATACTGCAATACCGCGTATCGTTATTTGACAGAAATGAAAAAAGATTTCATCTATATTGAATAACAATGACACTTGACTGATTTTTACATTTCTGTTAAATGAATTGCAGTATCACGGACGATATTGCATTTTTTCAAGTAAATGTTTTTTTTTTAATAAATTTTAAAAACGCTCAGGGACAAAGCTTGTTATCGGAGGGTAATTTTTGTGTCTTGGTGGGGGCGCCAAATTTTGTAGAAACGGTCAGGGAAAAGCTTTTTTTCGCAGGGTGTTTTTTTAGTTTTGTTAGGGGCGCCAAATTTTTTAGAAACGTTCAGGGACAAAGCTTTTTTTTCGGTAGGGGCGCCAAATAAAAATTCTACACCCCCAAGAAAAAAACCTATCTAAGCGCCTGTTTTAAGAAAACGATAAACAAAATCTTGATGAAAAATTAATTAAAAGCAGTCCTAGTCGAGAACTTTGTTTAAGAATAGTATATTCTACAACTAATATGGAATAGACAATATTCCGCGCGAGCGGAAAGTTTTACATACGAGCCGGCAAGCGAGTAGGACGGTCCCGCGAGCGCGGAATGACTATTCCATACGTGTTGTAGACTATACTTTTTCTTCGACTGAAATTATGAAACACTATATGGCTTTAAACTGGGGACAAGTTTAAAAACAATGTTTTTTGTGACTCGACATTGCAAATGCAACAAAACACATATTTTTAAATAAAGCAATTAATAATAAAACAACTTGACTGAGTAATCAGTGTATTAATTTAAAAATCTTCGCCTAGCGCTTTCGTTATTAAAACATCATCAGGGCAAGACCTCGTCAGGGCTTCCTACATCAATACAATAGTTGAACATATATGTATAACTAACAATTTACATTAACAATTTACATTACACATTAAATATTAAAACTAAATCTTAAAAGTACGTAGATGCATGTCATTTAAAGAAGTGAGGTTATCATGTAAATTGTTAATGTAAATTGTTAGTTATATACATATATGTTCAACTATTGTATTGATGTAGAAAGCCCTGACGAGGCCTTGCCCTGATGATGTTTTAATAACGAAAGCGCTAGGCGAAGATTTTTAAATTAATACACTGATTACTCAGTCAAGTTGTTTTATTATTTCAACACAGTGTACTGTCACAAACCCAAATTTAAAGCAATTAATGTTATTTAATAATTTTATCAAATCAGTACTTAAAAAAGATATTTATTTAATTTCAGCACATATTTACAAATAATAATGCAAAAATTGAAGGTTATGTAAGATTGCTGTGACAGATATCAGGTTTAAATATTTAACAATAGATGGGGCAGTTTTATTTTTTTAAACTAAATTGATAAAAAACTGGTCAAATATTAATAAAAACTAATAAACTTCATATAATTTTAACGCAAAACTTTAAATTGCATTAAATTATGGTTTTAACCCCCTTACCCCACCCAGTTTTTACTAAAAACAATTCCAGCCTAAAACTTTGGATAAACAACCCATGGTCCAAATTTAAAGTCTTTAGCGTTCCCGAGTTATCGTGGTCACAAATTTCCCATACAGACAGACAGACTTACAGATTTTTGTTTTATGGAACTCATCATTTTTGGATATAAAACGTCGAGAAACGTAAAAGTAATATTTTTTGTTTTAATTACGCAAGACTTTCCTCGGGGAAAGCAAAACTACGGGGTCAATGTTTATCATAAAAGACTAACCGTGTCTTAACCGCGGGGATGCACTGTCGGCTCGGAAGGGGTCGAAAACCTTATTTTCTGCACTTAGTTCATTACCAAAAAAATCATTTAACCGCGAATCTGGCCATTGCCTTAGACAATCGTATACATTGTGTTAAAATGTAAAATTTAAGGAAAAAAACAAGGTTATGATTAGGGTCACTCGATCGGGCGCCGTCTTTTACAGCGCCAAATCTACCGCGCCGACCATTACCGCGCCGTCCTTTACCGCGTCGTGAGTTACCGCGCCTAGGACATTAACGCGCCATGGTCACTACCGCGCCGTTCTTTACCGCGCCGTCCTCTACCGCGTCGTCCATTACCGCGCCATGGCCCAGTTTTAATTTATTATTGTATGATTTTTTTATGCTTTTTTTTTGTGATTTTGTTCGATTTATATACAAGTGTTTTTTGTGCTATTTTTTATTGAGTTTTAGTATATTTACCTAACTAGTATTTTCCCGTAAATCCAAATAAATTATCAGAACTAACAATTCCCACTGATTATAAAAAATTTAATGGGCAAGATTTTTTGATGTATGACAGTGGTCAAATAGACGATCGTATAATAGTTTTTTCAAGAGAAAAAAATTTGAATTTTATAAAGACAAACTCCAATTGGTATTGCGATGGAACTTTTGCTGTTTCTCCTACACTTTTTTACCAAGTATACACTATACATTTAGTTGTGAAAATTTTTTCAGTGCCTGTGGTATTTGCTGTTTTACCAAATAAATCTCAAAAAACATAGTTTACATAGGCGCGGAAATGTCCTAGGCGCGTTAATGTCCAGGCGAGGTTACGGTCGGCGCGGTAAAGGACAGGCGCGAAAGGGTGGCGCGGTAAACCAGACGCGGTTTTGTCCGGCGCTGTAAAAGACCCTATCCCACTCGATCAGTTGTTACTTTGTCTAGTGTTTTGGTGGTTAGCCGTTTGGGTTCCTGGTAGTTTTCGCCTGAAATCCAACCACCAAAACACACTAGCACACAAACTAGACAAAGCAACACCCGATCGAGAGACCCTAGTTATGGTGGTTAGCCGTTTGGGGTTCTGGTAGTTTTCGCCTGAAAACCAACCACCAAAACACACTAGCACACAAATTAGACAAAGCAACACCCGATCGAGTGGCCCTAGTTATGATACGTAATGCTTTAAACTTATACTAATAGTATACTATAGTATACTTCTCACAGTTGCAAGTTTTTTTTCCTGGCAAAGTTTGAAGTTTTTATATTTTACTGAAAATTTTCTTATTTTTAAGTAGCGACTTCTAAAACTTATTTGTTTTCAAATGAGTTTTTTCAAATTTGATACGATTAACTCTTAAAAAAAAAACCTGAAAAAATTTTTTTTCCTTCTATTTTTTCGATTTTCATAAAAAGTTTAACCTTTAATCCCTTTTTTGTTCTTTCGGATTATTTTTTTTTTCAAATTTGGTACTTATAATTTTTTTAATCTTTAGACCCCCATAACTTTTTATTCCTGAGGTGCGGTTAATGAGAGAGCTTTTGGCACGGCTGCGCATGCGTCGTAGCCTAACCGTTTTTCAATATACACTGGGTGTCAAAAGTCCGCCCCCGCCACTTTAACTTTTGAACGGCTTAAGATATCAACTTAAAATTTAAAACACTTAAATAACATAACCCAAATAATTTTTTGGTATATATTTGGTTTGCTTAGAGGACACGATGCAGACAGGGGGGCAAGGGGTGAAAATTTTTTAAAAAGAAAGGGGGTCGTGCGATGTATCGCAAGTAAAAGGCACTAAGTCACTTTTTTGCAAAAATGGGATTTTTATGGTACTGTAATTAATTTTTGATGATCTATGTACAGGTAAACCTAACTAACTTCTAGGTGGACTGCCAACAGAGTTACCCACTATACAAAACGCTTTAGTTTGATTTTGAATAAAATTTTATCTGGCAATAGCCACTAAGTCACTTAGTGCCTTTTACTTGTAGATTATTTCAAATGTTTCTGCACTAAGCGACTTAGTGTTTGTTTGGTGAAACGTGCATTTTTTTAACAATTATTACAAAAATTAAAAAACAACAGTGAAAGTTAAATTTGTCAATATCTCAAAACCATGTTTTTGGACTTAGTGCTCTTTACTTGTAAGCCGACGATATCATTTTAAAGCTTATAAAATTCTCTATTTGCCCACATATTTTTTTATTTTTTCGGAGAAATTTTTGGGGTTATTTTAAAGCCCCAAAAATGGGAATTTTCGTCACCATTTCTTAAAAAAAAATTATCAATTTTTGAAAAATACATCAATTATACTTTTAACGATGAGGATAATGCCGGGTAAGCCGGATAATTAAGATAAATCTAATCAGTTTAACGCAATTTCACTTAAAACCGGCTTAATTTGGTTCCAATACCAACCAAATTTTTAGAAAATGATCGGATAACTCGGATAAGTCGGCAAACTTGATTAAGGGCCACTCAAATATTACGGCAGGCTAAAAATCTTTCAAATGCCGCTAAACTTGATTCTGTGGACCTGTAATATTAAAATACCAAGAGAAAATTATAAAATTTGTGATTATACCGTAAGGCGTTCTTTGATTATTACTTAACGCTTAAAGTTTAACAAAGATTTTCTTTAGAATTTCGTTTAAAATAAGGTTGGTTGGACTCTTGGGCGCTGAAATAAAAATAATACTAAATTTATTTTTTAGAAATTTAACTTTAAGATGATGACGTCACAACGCACTAATAGTGCGTGACGTCAGCAGCTTGCCGCGATGGAAGGATAACTATAATTTAGATTATATGACGTTACAAATCTACAAGTTCTGTGTCTCTAAAAAGTAAAAAATAAAAACTTTTCGCAAAAAAAAAACGAATCGACTTCTATCTCTAAAAGGTAAAAAATAAAAAATAAGTCGGTGCCAATTTCACAGCAAACAATTTAACAATAAAAATAATTGTTAGTATTTAATTTAGGGAGTGCTAAAATTGACAGCGGCTTTTTTTTATTTTTAACCTTTCAGAGACAGAAGTCGGTTCATTTTTTTTTGCGAAAAGTTTTTATGTATAAAAATATTTAAAATTTGTAGCTTTCGGGGGTTAACTACCCGCACATTAACCCCCTCTCGGACCCGCCCTCGGTATCAAAACTGATTTCCCCGTTCGGAAAACTCTGCATATAAAAGCGAAAAATCGGGGTCTTCGCACTGAAAAGTTTACCACCATGGCTTCGACGACGTTGTACAGGGTTTTGCTTAGTTTTATGTTGGTTTATTGTGCGATGTGCGTTTCCGACATGTCGGAAGAAACCTGCGAGACTATTCCGTCCGATTTGCACCTGACAAAAGGTAAATTACACAGACACACCAGGCGGTATCTGTTTTAAAACACCCATGTTTGGGTAAATCGGATATATAAGTAGTTGAAAATTGTTTTTCTCAAAAACTGCTCTAATGATTATTTTAATTTTGGTCTTGTTTTGCCCAGTATACTGTTGGTTTGTGACTACTACAAAATCCACTAATAAAAAAATGGGGGTGCTTAATTTTTGTTTTAATTTTTTTAATGCATAATGTGCCTGTAGTCACTCTTAGACCAGGCTTTATCTGTTTTAGTTTGGGTAAATCGGATAGTGTGCTTTATTTTTGGATCAATGGGTCCAGAATATCACTAAAAATTACAATTTCACTATGCGCATAAAATAAACCGCGGGCTTCACTTTTTATTTAAAAAAATGTTGCAAAATCGAGAAGAAATTTATTTTTTGTTCTCCTTTTCGTTCATATATCTATGGAACTACTCATTTTAAATAAATATTGAAGAGAAAAATTTTGTAATTGAACTTTATACATGATAAAATTGGTTGCAAATCGAAAAAATAATAATTATTATTGCAAAAGTAAAAATCATGTACAAAATTTAATTACAAAACTTTTTTTCCTCTTCAATATTTGTCTGAAATGAATAGTTCCAGAGGTATGTGAACGAAAAGGAGAAAAAAGAAATGCATTTCTTCGCGATTTTGCAACATTTTGTTAAATAAAAAGTGAAGCCCACGGTTTATTTTATGCGCATAGTGAAATTATCATTTCTAGTGATATTCTGGACCCATTGATCCAAAAATATAAAACACTATCCGATTTACCCAACCTAAAACAGATACCGCCTGGTCTAAGAGTGACCACAGGCAAATTATGCATTAAAAAATTAAAACAAAAATTAAGCACCCCCATTTTTTTATTTGGTGGATTTTGTAGTAGTCACAAATCAACAGTATACTGGGCAAAACAAGACCAAAATTAAAATAATCCTTAGAGCAGTTTTTGAGAAAAACAATTTTTAACTACTTATATATTTTTTTGTATGCTAAATTTTTATTGGGGCATTGAAATAATGTATCTTTTCTACTACCTAATTAAGTGCTAGCTTATATATTATCTACCGTTGTCAAGGATTGTTTACCTTGGCAACCAATAAAATCAGTGAACTCATTTATTATTGACCGTTGTTAAGCATTGTTTATTGACGACGGTCAATAATAAAAAGATTTTGAGACAACTACCTACTTTTTTCAACTTATTTGTCAAACTGACAGCTATGTCAAAATAAATTTTAAACTTTATTTTTAACTGATATTTGGAGTTACTAGCTTTAGGTAGAGAAAAAATAGTATATGCACCACGTATGCGAACTGTCTTAAGTGTTCTCGACTGATTTTTTGCCTCGACTCCGTCTCAGCAAAAAAACTTCAGTCTCGAACACTAAAGACTTATACGCATACTAGGTGCATAAAATACTATTTTTTTAAGCTAGTTTAACTAAGGGAACGTTCAAGTATTACGTAACGCAAAGTTTGATCATTTTGGACCCCCACCCCACCCTCCTGTAAGCTATTTCCCTATACCATTAACATGGGCGTAACACTGTATCTATCCCCTCAAACAAATTTTTTATTTTTTTGAAAAAAAAAAATTATTTTTTTTTTGTTTTTCAAAAAAAGATCATATAAAAAAAGATTTTTTTTTAACATTGTTCTTTTTGATTTTTTTTTCAAGAATTTTTCGTTTTTTGCAAAAAGAAAAAACAATTGTTGAAACACTATTTTTAGTTTTTTTTTGTTAATAAAAAAATCAAGTATTTGGGAAAATGCAATATACCATTTACTGTGTAAATGCGTATAATGGAATGCGTAGCATTACATATCTTCGTGGCTTGTTTTTTATTTAAAATTTTTAAAGCGTACCGTGCACGTTTTGCAAATTAAGATTTCCACTGATTTTTCCTATCAAATTTAGAATTTTTCCTGATTAAAAAAGTGTTTAAAACGAACATGCGCAAAAAAATTTTACATACTGTTTCGTTTTTATGTGGATTTCATGTTAATAAGTTAAACCGTTTCTAAGATATGAAGTGATAAATATTCTAAAAATGTCCTTTAAAAGTACCCTAGCTCAAGCTTCTATAAAATCTTTTTTATCATTTTTTGACGTAAAATCTGAATATCTAAAATAATTTTTAAATATGTCATTTTTTTTTTGTTAAAACAAATGAAAATCGTTTTTCTCAAAAACTCATTGATAGATTTTTTTAATTTTGGTCTTAAAAAGATGGCAAAGCTCTAAATAATTAAAATATGAAAAATAAAACTTGGGTTATATGAAAGTTGAGCTAAAAATCGTTTCCAGACCAGTGAGGTGTGAGTAGGGTAGACCTTATTTTTTTTACTGTATTAAAATTTTCATTCTGGTCTATCTAGAACATCCTAAAAATATGAGGGTGATCAAACTTTTCTACGGGTCCTAATTGTCCCAAATTACGCACAAATCGTAAAAAATCGTTGAAAATGGACTGTACTTTTTGTATCAGTGGAAAATTAAAAAGCCTTGAAATCTTAATTTTTTCCTTTTAAATTTCAAAATTATCAAAAGATTCTATCATTAAATAAAATTAAGTTAAGTCCATATTAACATATTTTTTAAATGCTATTTTAGCTGAGAAACGCATTTATGGCAGAAATTTGTCAAATTACATCGGCACTTAGTGCTACTAAGAGTGCCGATGTATTGAAATCTTCGCCGAAAGGTGAAATCTTTGACCACGTTTTTTTTTACATTTGTCGACGTTTTAGACCATTCTGAGTCGAAATTAGTAAAAACAATTTTTGCGTCCGTCTGTCTGTCTGGGTGTAAAGTCTCTAACTCCATTTCTACATGAGATATCGACTTGCGGTTTTTTGCATATTGTTTCTTATCGTGTTCCGAAGAGCTGATTAGATTTTGGGGTAAACTCATATTTTTAGCGTTTTTTGCTTATAATTAAGGCAATTATTATTGTATTTGGTTAATTTAGCACTTATATAAAAGATAATTTTAAATTGATCAAAAAATGTTATAAACGTTTTCCTAAAACGCATTGTTTTCGAGATATTGGCGTTTAAAGCAGTAAAAGGTTTTTTTAGCATATCTCACATATTTATAACCCGATTTAAAAAAATTATATTTTAAATAAGCCCTATAAAAAATGTTATATACAGTTTTTTGCTAGAATATAATGTTTTAAAGATACAGAATTTAAAATCAAACAACACACCTAGTTTGAAATTTGCAAACTAGATGGCTCTAGTGTACAATAGTGCCGATGTTTTGACAGGGTGCTTGCAACGTTTCATCTAGTTTAGTGTTTTAGGGGCAACTTTGGCGGATTTTCGGAAACTGATAGAATCTCTTATCATTTTGAAATTTGGCACATAATTTAGTACACTCAAAGGAATAAATTAAGATTTCAAGGCTTTTAAATTTTCCACTGATACAAAAAGTACAGCCCATTTTCAACGATTTTTCACGATTTTTGCGAAGTTTCACGATTTTAGGGATTCAATTGGGACCCTTAAAAAAGTTCACCCTCATAATTTCAGGATGTTCCAGATACACCAGAATGAAAATCCTAAAACAATAAAAAAAATAAGGTCCACACCAATGTGTGAGTGAGTTAAACCCGGTTCCGATTGATTAAAATGCAATTTTTGGCATTCTCGGTAAACATATCGATATGGGGTTCCTACCATTGTTAAATGTTTAGTTGTTTAAGAGCCTAACGTCGCTCTTTTTTCGATTCTTTTGTTTTAAATATATTTTACTTTGAAAATAAGAACATTTTACGTATTTTTAAACATAAAAATCTAAAAAATTAAAAAAAGGACGACGTGCCTACACTCAAGCAACTCTTTAACTGTACAATAAAAAAACCACTTAATATCTTTAATTATAACTGAGAATTTTCGGCTCAAAATGTAATCTGCAAAGGCGAAATATATGAGTCATAACATATACACGGTGTTTGCAGTCTTATGGCTTAAAGAAGATGATTCTTTATCACAAAACAGGAAAAGCTAACAAAGGAACATATATGTATGTCCGGAAATAAGCCCTAAGGGAGCTATGGCCCTTCGAAGATGGACATTGGATGGGGAACAAAAAAGTTCTCGGCTGGGATCATTGTTCATGGTGGGACAAACGAGTTAAACGTTCTACTGTTCAAGTAAAGCAAAACCGTGATAACATTAATATGTAAGGACAGAAATTTTTAATTTTAAACAAAATTATAAAAATATTAATTTATTATTCCATCAATCTATTTTCTAATCATCGTACAGAGTGATATTGGTAGACTGACAGTTTCGGGCTGCTGGCCCTCTTCAGTACCAAGAGTCAACTCTGCACGCTGATTAAGAAAACGTTTTTAGACTTTACTCGCAAAAGGAATATAGCCATTAGATTGATGTAGACTTGTGCGCCATCTATTTCTAGATGTAGACAACTACTCATACCTCTCCTAATCTGGAGACTTTGAATGGTAGCAAGTCTTCAACTTGCTACCATTGATTTAAGCCTCCAGTTAAACATAATGGGTTATTAGAAACTGACCTGACCTGACCTGATCTGACCCGTCCCGAAAACAAGTTCTCGGATGGGATCATTGTTGTTATCGTCACATATTTTGGGACACTTTTTCGTAACGGTTTCAGCCCTCTACCCCCCCGTCTGAAACATATTAATGTTAAAAAGAAAACTCTCTTAAGGTTCATTTCCGGACCTATGTTCTTATGCTGGTTTTGTATGTTTTGTGATTTAGAATCATCCCATGGCGGCATAAGACTGCAAACACCGTATATACCGTGCGATTATAAAGTGCCGAACACTTTTTAATGCAAAACTGGCATTAGCGATAAGTAAAATGCAAGAAATCTGTGTGCGTTTTACTGGCCACCGAGCTGTTGTACGTAGCAATCACATGGGCTTGTCGCGCACAACTCTAACAGAGGCGTGGCTTCAAACGAAGAGTATTTTCTTTTCAAACTGTTCGGCACTTTATAATCGCACTGTATGTAATTTTTTTATTCAAAAAGACCCTTAAAACTATATGCTCCTTTAACTGTTAAGATGAAGAGAGTGAAATGATACGTCGGAAAAATATACACGGTGTATTTAAAATAGGTTCCGAAATGTTAAGGGGTGATTCTACATCAGAAAATATGACAATAAGTCATGTCATGTCTAAAAATGCGTCGTAAGGGAGCTACACCCCTTTGAAAGTGGCTAAAAACTTCGGTTTTTATATAATAACTCAGGAACCCTTTAAGATATAGCAACGAGGTTTTGCACGTGAACTTATCTTAATAAGGCCTATCTTCGTATGTTATTTTCATCTACTTATTTTGACCAGGGGCGTGCGAAACGGAGGGGGCCTTATCAGTTTTTTGTCCCAAACTTTTTTGTAATTTTATTTTTGGTATATGATTCCCCAGGTCAAAATACATAAAAAAGTACTCTTGTTGTAACACTGTAACCGTTTTCGAGAAAAATTAATTTGAAGGTGAAATTTCACGGTTCATGGACGAAAAATTAAATACTAAAACGTTGCAAACCAAAATTTTAATGATGCAGGGTTATTCTATATCGAAAACTAAGAAAAGAAGTTTCTATACATGTCGAAAAATCGCTTTTAAAGCTACTATGGACCTTTAAAAATTGAGCATTTTTACGAGACCATAGCTCCCTTAGGATTGTATATGAGGTTTTCACGAAAACGGTTAGTCCTACAGTGTTACAACAAGAGTACCAATTTTATGTATTTTAACTTGAGGAATCATATACCAAAAATAAAATTACAAAAAAGTTAGACTAACAAAAGTTTGGAACAAAAAACCGATGAGGCCCTCCAGTTTCGCACACCCCTGGTTAAAATAAGTACATGAAAATAACATATGAAGATTGTCCTTATTAAGATTAGTTCCCGTGCAAAACCTCGTTGCTATATCTCAAAGGCTTCCTGAGTTATTAAATAAAAACCGATTTTTTTAGACACTTTCAAAGGGGCGTAGCTCCCTTACGACGCATTTTTAGACATATGTTTATAGGAACTTTTCGTCATATTTTCTGATGTAGAATCACCCCTTAAAATTTCGGAACCAATTTCAAATACACGGTCTATAAAGTAATTTTTTTTTAGAGGAATATGACGAATTAGGAAGATTGTCAAGGACCTGTAATGGCGAAGTAGCTGTAAATAAATGTGAAGGATCGTGCAAGAGTCAAGTACAACCATCAGTTATTACACCTACAGGATTTTTAAAGGTGGGGTAAGGCGAAAACAAATAATTATTCCAATAACCAGTACTCGACGAATTTCCAGTACTCGCATAGGCGCCGCGTCGACTCTAGCGTTGACGCGAGGTTTGGACTTGTTATCAATAAATAAAAATAAAAAACTTTCGTATTCTTACAAGATAAAAATCGAATGTCTGTTTTTTTCTTTGAAAAACACCGATTTATATATACATATGTATAGTTAATATGTATAGTCAATATTGTTGTGTGTAACAAATTAGTCGTCAAATGTTTCGATTTATTGACCTTTATAAAAATTTCCCTCATAATTCGGCAAAATTATTCCGTAAGCCTATGTTTCTGTGTTTATTTTCAACGTTGATGAGTTATAACTCAGTTTACACCGACTACTGCCAATTACAGGGCTATTCAGAAATAGGGTCATTAATTCTAAGGGGGTGATTCTACAAAGGAAAATATTTAAAAAAGTTCCTAAAACCATATGTCTAAAAATGCGTCGTAAGGTAACTAAGTCCTTTTAAAAGTCGCTAAAAAATCGGTTTATATTTAATAACCCAGAAACCCTTTGAAATACAGCAACGAGGTTTTGAATGTGAACTAATCTTAATAAGGCCCATCTGCGTATGTTATTTTCAGGTACTTATTTTAACCAGGGGCGTTATCAGTTTTTTGTCCCAAAATATTTTCTGTGCAACTTTTTTGTAATTTTATTATTGGAACATTATTCCTTAGGTCAAAATACATAAAAAAGCGATTGTTGTAATACTGTACGACTAACCGTTTTCGAGAAAAAATCATTTGAAGGTGAAATTTCACGGCTTGAAGACGAAAAATTAAATAATAAAATGTTAAAAACCAACATTTCAATAATGGCCGGTGAATGTAAATCAAAAATTAAAAAAAAAACATATACAGGTAATTCCAAAAATCAATCCCAAGGGAACTATGGTGTCCTAAAAATGCACCATTTTTAAAGGGCCATAGTAGCTTTAAAATTTTTAGTTTTATCATCACCCCCATTGAAATTTTGGTTTTTAACCTTTTAGAATTTAATTTTTCGTCCTTAAAACGTGAAATTTCACCTTCAAATAATTTTTTCTCGAGCACGGTTACAGTATTACAACAAGAGTACTTTTTATTATTTTGATCTGAGGAATCATATTCCAATAATAAAATTACAACAAATTTACCCAGAAAAATGTTTGGGACAAAAAACCTAAAAGGCTCCATTGTTTCGCACGCCCCTGGTTAAAATAAGTACATAAAAATAAAGGGTTCCTGAGTTATTAAAAAAACAGATTTTTTAGCCGCTTTCAAAAGGGCTTAGCTCCCTTACAACGCATTTTTAGATATATGTTTATAGGAACTTTTTCTAATATTCTCCTGTAGAATCCTGTAGATTTACCCCTTTAAATTACTGACCCTATTTCTGAATGTACATTGTATATTTTCTTTTTAGTCACAAACAATCCGTGTTAAAATTGACGAAAACTTTTTCATATTTTTAGTTTTCTTGACTTAAATATCAAAAATTTAGATAAATCCATATTTTTTTAATTAAACTGAATTTTTATGAACCTTATGTACCAATTGGCGTTTCTATGCACTTATATGTATGTATCCACATCAAAAATAAAGTCCGGATCATACGGCCGAAGAAATGCTTTTACCCCCTCTACTGTATTCTCCAGAGGTTCTCAATATTTGATTAAAACAATGAATTTCTTATACATATTGTTACACCAGGCGTATCTGAAAAATGACTACTTGATAAGTAACGTAAACAAACGCCCCCTATTAAAAAAAACACCTAACCAACAAAAACCAACGCCCCCTCCAAAAAAAAAACACTAAACCAACACAAAACCAACGTGAACCAACGTTAACTTAAAGCAACGCCTCCCATTAAAAAAAACACTAAACCAGCAAACTACCAAACCAAACCATTGTTAACGTAAACCAACGCCTCCCATTAAAAAAAAACACCAAACCAGCAAACTACCAAACTAAACCATTGTTAACGTAAACCAACGCACCTATTAAAAAAAAACACTAACCAGAAATTGGTCAGTATTTTAACAATTTTTTGTTATACAAATTTTAACAATTATGTTGTTATATTTATTAATTTGCAGAGAATAGTAATAAGCAACCTGTTATATATCTCAAAGTATAAATACTTGCCTACACTTTGAGAGCCACTGAAATCAGTGCTGCCACTACTACAAACCTGCCTTTCAGCCGTATGATTTTCGGCCGTAATACCCACCTCGAAAAATATATACCATTTCAGAGGCCTGCTATTTCAGCAGGGGAAAACATAATTTTATATTTTTTTTTATTTAGGAATGTTACTGCTGTCGGGAGAGCTTCCTACGAGAAAGGATAATCACACTGACCCACTGCTACGACCCTGACGGCGTTCGTTTGACTAATGAAGGCACCAACTCTATGGACATTAAATTAAAAGAACCGGCAGAATGCAAATGTTACAAATGTGGTGACTTTAGTCGATAAACATTAATTAGACAAACTTTTAAAATTCAAATTAATTTTTGAGCGCCAATAAAACTATTTTTTATATTATAAAAATAAAATATCACATGTCCACAAAAAAAAACGTAAATTACTATTTTTTATCAGAAAGTCGAAAAACACAATACACGGTGTTTGCAGTCTAATATCACATATTGAAGCAGATGATTCTACATCAAAAAACATTAAAAACCACCATAGGGACATAGGTGCGGAAACAAACCCTATAAAGGAGTTACGACCCTTTAAAATTGTAATAAAAATAAGGTTTTTAATTAATAATTGATACCATTTGATATAGAGCGACGAGGTTTTGCATGTGAACTAACCTTAATAAGGCCCATCTTCGTATGTATTTTTATGGACATTTTAACCAGGGACGTGCGAAACGGGGGCGCTTATCAGTTTTTTGCCCCAAACTTTTTTCTGTGTATTTTTTTGTAATTTTATTATTGGAACATGACTTGCAAATCAAAATACATAAAAAAAGGTATGCTTGTTGTAATACTGTAGGATTTACCGTTTTCGAGAAAAAAATCATTTGAAGGTGAAATTTCACGCTTTGAGGACGAAAAATTAAATACTTAAATGTTGACAACCAAAATTTCAATGATGTCGGGTGATTCTAAATTAAAAAACGAGAAAACAAATTTTTATACAGGTAGGTCGAAAAATTGGTCTTAAAGCTACTATGGTTCTTTAAAAATGGTGCATTTTTAGGAGACCGTAGCTCCCTTAGGATTGATTTTTGGAAGTACCTGTAAATGAGTTTTTTTCTCAGTTTTTGACATTCATTCTCCAAGAATAATGAAATTTGGTTTTCAACATTTTAGTATTTAATTTTTAGTCCTTGAAACGTGAAATTGCACCTTAAATGATTTTTTCTCGAAAACGGTTAATCCTATGGTATTACAACAAAGTATATTTTTATTTATTTTCACCTGATGAATCATGTTACAATAATAAAATTACAAAAAAGATACACAGAAAAAAGTTTGGGCAAAAAACTGATAAGGCCCCCTGTTTCGCACGCCCCTGGTTAAAATATGTACATGAAAATAACATACGAAGATGCGCCTTATTAAGGTTAGTTCAGATGCAAAACCTCGTCGCTCTATCTCAAAGGGTACCAGAGTTATTAATTAGACTGTAAACACCGTGTATATCCAAATTTCATCCAAACCACTTTTTCCGTAAGACCGGTGCACCCCGGTGCGTGATATTTTCAAAGTGCTTTATTACTTAATCTATTGATTTTTGGTAGTTGAGTACTTGGACACTTTTGATCAGGATGTCCACACTGGTCTGGAAACAATATTTAACTCAACTTTCATATAACCCAAGTTTTTTTTTTATAATTTGATTTAGACGAAATTTAAAAAAATCTATCGATGCGTTTTTGAGAAAAACGATTTGCATTTATTTTAACAACAAAATATGACATATTTAAAAATTATTTTATATATTTAAATTTTACGTCAAATGAGAAAAAAGTTTTTATAGACGTTTGAGCTAAATTGCTTTTTAAGGGAGCTAGCGTACTCTTAAAGGGCATTTTTAGAATATTTATCACTTCATACATCAGAAACATTAAAATGAAATTTTTACTATACTACACTGCACTGTTAAAGTAAAGGGCAGTAAGTGACATTTGTCGGCGTTTTCACATCAACTCTGTTGTAATATTTGGAAAACGCTGCTATCGACCAATGTCACCTACTACCCTTTACTTTATCAGGTCAGCATAGAACCAATAAATGTAAACATTTAAGGTTTTATTAAAATTAGGTTTTTGGCCAGGGGCGTATATAATGGGTCTCTTAATTTATACGTAAAACTGTAAGTCCGCCTCTTGTCAAACATTTAATTTTTTTACCTCATAAAATGATAATGTTTATTGGTTGCATACTACAGTTAAACCGTTTCTGAGTTATGAAGTGAATAATATTCCAAAAATGCCCCTTAAACGTGTTCTAGCTCCCCTAAGAAGCCATTTAGCACAAACGTTTATAGAAACTTTTTTCTCGCTTTTTGACGTAAAATTTAAATACATATCTAAAAAAAAAATTTAAATATGCAATTTTTTTTTGTTAAAACAAATGAAAATCGTTTTTCTCAAAAACGCATTAATAGATTTTTTTTTAATTTGGTCTTAAGAAGATGCCAAAGCTCTAAATAATTAAATTATAAAAAAAAACTTGGGTTATATGAAAGTTGGGTGTGTCTCGAGAACTATAATAAATCCAGTTTAGTCAAATTTGACTGGCTGACCACAAGAAATTTATTTTCAGCGCTTAAAAATATAGAGTAATATGATTAATTTACGTTTTTTTTTTGAGGGCCTGAACAAAATTTTATACACAGGTTACCGTAAACTTTAAGAGTTTTATTCTTAAGGATCCTTTTGAATTAAAAAGCTTAAATGCAATTTTTGGCATTTGTAAAGCTTTTTTTGATCCGAAAATAAAGATATCGATATGGGGTTTTTACCATTGTTTAGTTAAAGAGTTGCTTGAGTGCCAAACGTCGCCTTTTTTTCGATTGTTTTGTTTTTAATATACCGGGTGTCAAAAGAAGTATTGCCTACAAAATATCTCCGTAACTATAAAAGATAACTTTTTTAAATTTACATAGCTTGTATGAACCGTAAATACCCCCATTTTGGCATGGTCATTACAAAAAATATCCCTTCCGGTCTAAGCAGAAGTGATACCAACTTTTGATTTTTAAATGGAACCCTATATTTTTTAGATTCGCCCTTAAATTTTTTTTTACATCTATACAGATTTTTCTAAAGCGTTTGAGAGAATTGACCCATCTACTCAAAAAACTTAAAGATCTTGGATGTTCCATAATTTTACTAAAACTTTTTGCATCATACCTACTTAACAGAACACAGTATGTGGAATATATGGCCAATTCTCAGATGATATTTTTTCGACCTCAGGAGTACCCCAGGGATCTATTTTAGGGCCTCTCCTATTCCTAATTTTTATTAATGATATTGGACTAGACCTTGACATTTATTATTTATTATTTGTTGACGATGCAAAATTCTATATGGCGATAAAAAGCCTATTAGACTGTTTAAGGCTTCAAAACAATCTACAATTAATTAATAACTGGTGTGAAAAAAATAACATTCCACTTAACATTAATAAATGTCAAGCCATGACTTTCACGAGGAAAAAAAGTCCGATTATATTTAATTATAAAATCAACAACAAAACATTAAGCCGTCCTGATTATGTCAAAGATTTGGGCATTACTTTTGATAGTAAATTATCATTTAACAAACATATTGAGTTAATATCACAGGATGCTTTCAAAAAACTAGGTTTTGTAATGAGGAACTCATCTGGATTTTCGGACCCATTTGTTTTAAAATTATTATACAATACTTTCGTTAGATCCAAACTTGAGTATGGATGTTTAATATGGAACCCGGGATACGCCGTACATGAAAATGTTTTAGAGGTCATACAACGTAGATTTTTAAAATTACTTAATTTTAAGATAGAAGGAGTTTATCCACCAATTGGCCACCCTCATATTTAGCTACTCAGCAAATTCGATTACGATAGTTTAGAAAACCGACTCAAACGCTTAGGTCTTATTTTTCTATATAAAATTATAAATTATCTAATAAACTGCCCAAGCATATTTGAAAAAATTACATTTCACCTTCCAAGGCCTGGTATCCGTAATTCATCAATTTTTTATTTAGACAGACCAAGAACGAATGTTTTAAAGTTTTCTCCCTTACATTTTGTATGTGAAACTTACAACGCACTTCAGGATAATTTAGATATTTTCAATTGCTCTACAAAGAAAATAAAAAATCATAAGTTCGCCGTCGTAAACTAATATTACATTCCGTTTGTCTAATTTTATCAAATTTTATTAAATTGTATATATATTTCCTAAAAATACTGTAATCATGTATCTTATATTATGTAACCCGAAGTTTTAAATTTATGTATGTTTTTATATTGTATATTCTTATAATTGTACTACCTCACCCTGTAATTGGCTTCGGCTGTTGGGTGATGTATCTTAATAAATAAATAAAAATAAGGGTATTTACGGTTCATACAATCTTTGTAAATTTTAAACTTATCTTTTAGAGTTACGGAGATAATTCGTAGACAATACATCTTTTGACACCCGGTATTTAACTTTCAAAATTACAAAATTTTACGTAATTTCAATCATGAAAAACAAAAAAGTCCTTAAAACAAAAATATAAAAAAAGGACGAGTCAAGCAACTCTTTAACTGTACAATAAAAAAACTCTATCTTAATATCTTTAATTATAAGATGAGAATTATCGACTCAAAATGTGGTCTGCAAAGGCGAAATATGTTAGTTTTTTATACAAAAAGACCCTTAAAAAACTGTTGACGCTCAATCACTTGTAAAATAGAGTTCCTATGTAGTTTCTGACTTAAAATTTTAACGACATTTATCAAGGGTCTATACTGTAAACTACTGTTGTTGAGTAGAACTTACTATTTTTTAATGATTGTTGTTGTATGTTTATTTATATATTTGTTGAATTTTTCCCTAAAACGTGTTGTAATTATTAAGTATATATTATGTGTTTTTGGTTTTTGTTTTATTTTAAAGCTTTAATATGTGATCCAATAAAAATTTAGACAAGCCTCCTAGTTTTATTTAATCATTGACTTATTAGTGATTTATTGATTTATAGGTACCATATTATCATACCATATATATTTTATTGCCAAATATTTTGTATACACATATATACTGTATTTTCAAATGCAATAAATATTATTATTATTATTATTATTATTATTATTATTATTATTATATATAAATGTAAGAACACCTAAGATGTTTTACAATGAGTACATTTAAAGTCTTTGAATTAAAAGGCGTAGCTGTCACATTAGTAAACTGTCTTAAAATATGGAAAAAATATAAAAAAAAACTTTTCGCAAAAAAATTAACCGACTTCTGTCTCTAAAAAGTAAAAAATAAAAAATAAGCCGGTGTCAATTTCACCACTCCCTAGATTAAATACTAACAATTATTTTTGTTGTTAAATTGATAGCTGTGAAATTGGCACCGACTTATTTTTTTATTTTTTTACTTTTTAGAGACAGAAGTCGGTTAATTTTTTTTTGCGAAATGTTTTTATTTTTTACCTTTTAGACACAGAACGCGTAGATTTATAACGTTATCTAAGCTAAATTATAGTTGTCCTTCCACCTCGGCAGGCTGCTGACGTCACAACTATTAGTGCATTGTGCCGCCATCATCTTAAAGGTAAATTTCTAAAAAATAAATTTAGTAGTATTTTTATTTCAGCACCCAAGAGTCCAACCAACCTTATTTTAAACGAAATACTATAGAAAATCTTTGTTAAACTTTAAACGTTAAGTAATAATCAAATAACGCCTTATGGTATAATCATAAATGTTATAATTTTCTCTTGGTATTTTAATATTACAGGTCCACAGAATCAAGTTTAGCGGCATTTAAAAGATTTTTAGCCTGCCGTAATATTTGTGTAACCCCTTAATCAAGTTAGGGAACGTTCAAGTAATACGTAACGCAATTTTTTATCATTTTGGACCCCCCCTGTAACGCTATTTTCCTATACCATTAACATGGGCGTAACACTCCAGAATGACCACCCCCCTAGGAGCGTAATACTTCAAAGTTCCCTTCTCTGGCTTATCCGAGTTATCCGATGATTTTCTAAAAATTTGATTGGTATTACAACCAAATTAAGCCGGTTTTAAGTGAAATTTCGTTAAAACGATAAGATTTATCTTAATTATCCGGCTTACCCGGCATTATCCGAGCGCCAAATTGAAACGGGACCACCTCATGAATGCCCTGTTTAAGTTGCAAAAAGTTTCATCAAATTCCGTTCATCCGTTCCACGTTATGCGGGAAGAAACATAAAAAAAACAAATTCACACGTCGAATTGATAACCTCCTCCTTTTTGAAGTCGGTTAAGAATAATTTTTCGGTGAGCTATAGTAATAATAATAATAAAGTAATATAGGTATACTTAAAAACAAACAAGCCGCGAAGATAAGTAATGCTACGCACTCCATTTTATATTATTCACAGTAAATGGTAGAATATACAATATTATTGCATTTTCCCAAATACTTAAAAAAATAATTTTCAAAAAAAAAAAAAAAAATAGAAACAATACATTTTTTAAAAAATAAGATCTTTTTTGAAAAATTAAAAAAATGCAAAAAAAATTCAAAAAAACCTTTAAAATTTTTTCAACATTTTTGTTTGAACTTTCATTTTGCGAAAAACGAAAAAAAAAAATGAAATCTTTTTTTTTTAAACAAAAAAAAATTAAATTTTTTATTTTTTTTAATTAAAATATGAAATAAAAAGAAAAGTAAGGCACATATCTTTAAAACAGAAGTTTAAAATAGAAATAAACTACAGTATACTATGGTTAAACCTTTTTTGTTTTTCACCATATGCAAAAACGATAGGTTGAATGTGCTCCAGCGCGTTTGGCTGAATGTGCCTCAGGTGTACTTTTTGCACATAAAAATTATTCCCGGCAAAATTTCTTGTTTCAAGGTTAAAATAACATCAGATTAACAAATTGTTATAATATTTTGTAAAATAGTGAACCTTGTAACATAAGGAATATATTAAACACAAAGGCTCTACCAAAAATATAAAAAGTACTAAAATTCTTACAATCGCAAAAACCACATTTTTTTGTTTCACTCGGACACTAAATGAGATAGATATTACTCATGAAAGTAGATTTTGCAAGGAAGAGTGTTATGTGCCTTTTTTGGGCGCTTAATTCAAATAGTCTTGGAAGTTAGGGCGACTGGTTGAATTTGACTCTTGGTTGAACCATCCCCTTCTTCCCCTACATGAAAATAACATAAGATGGGCCTTTAAGATTAGTTCATATAAAATACCTTGTTGCTATATCTCAAAGGGCTCCTGAGTTATTAAAAAAAAAAAAAAACGATTTTTTTAGCCACTTTCAAAGTGGCTTAGCTCCCTTACGACGCATTTTTAGACATATTTTGTCATATTTTATGATCACCCAAGTGTTTGCAACGGGGCACATATGACCCGTATAGAGTTACGTTGTTACGTACCGCGCCAAAGGGAAATCTCAAAGTTAAGTAACGAAAATTATAGCTTCTTACCTAATTCTAATCGGTAGGCAAATTATAACGCTCATGCAATTTGACTATAGTAGTGTTTTCCGCGTCAGTCAAATACCCCAATACCATCTGCGTCAGATCTTTCATTTCATTGTATTTGTGGAGAACAAAAAGTACTAAAATTTTTACATAAAATCGCAAAAAAACTCATTACTCATGAAAGTAGATTTTGCAAGGAAGAGTGTTATGTGCCTTATTTGGGTGCTTAATTCAACTAGTCTTGGAAGTTAGAGCGACTGGTTGAATGTGACCCTTGGTTGAACCATCCCCCTCTTCCCCTACATGAAAATAACATAAGATGGGCCTTTAAGATTAGTTCATATACAATACCTTGTTTCTATATCTAAAAGGGCTTCTGAGTTATTAAATAAAAAACCGATGTTTTTGGCCACTTTTAAAGTGGCTTAGCTCCCTTACGACGCATTTTTAGACATATTTTGTCAAATTTTATGATCACCCAAGTGTTCGCAACGGGGCACATACATGTATGAATATAATAGAATTTATTTAGCCACATTACATTACAATACATGTTTCTGGTACGTCAAAAATAAATAACAAATATGTTTTAAAAGTACAATTAATTAAAATCATTCATGGCAGGAGCCTCCATATATTCACTTATGCTGAAGAAGCACTCATTTATTAGAATTTTTTTAATTTTGAATTCAAAAATTGAAATAGGCAAGCACCAGGGAGTTTATTATATAAGTCTATATCTAACGAGTTTTTTTACTTTTAGTAAGTCGTAAGAACGTGGGTTTTAGGAGATCGGCATTTCTAGTGCCGTAGTTATAAACACTAGAATGAGTCACATATTTCTGTTTATTTTTATGAATCTCTGCCAGACTGTAGAAGATAAAAAGGGAGGGAAAAGATAAAATGTCAAATTTCTGAAAGGGAGGCTTGCAATGAGTATCGTGCTTTTCGCCAGCAATGCATCGTACAGCCTTTTTCTGAAGCCTAAAGATTTTTGAGGAGTCGGTGGAGTTCCCCCATAGGAGAACGCCATAGCTCAATAACGAGTGAAATAGTCCAAAGTAGCTAGTTCGAAGAGTATTTATATTAAGCATTTTTTTTAACTGTCTTAGTAGGTATAATGTTTTAGATAATCTACTTGATAAATTATCAATGTGGCAAGACCATGACAAAGAGTCATCAATATAAATGCCTAGCAGTTTGACAGTGTCACCTTTGGTAAGACAGTTGTTGCTGAATATAATAATTTTTTGAGTTTTATCTCTATTTAATATTAATCTGAACCAGTTTACTGCCTTGTTCATGGCCTCCATCATGACTCCACCAAGATCACTTACATTTCTTGCAGATGACCTCAACAAAGTGTCATATGCAAAAAATACACTTTCTTTAGCCCCAATGACCCGTATAGAGTTACGTTGTTACGTACCGCGCCAAAGGGAAATCTCAAAGTTAAGTAACGAAAATTATAGCTTCTTACCTAATTCTAATCGGTAGGCAAATTATAACGCTCATGCAATTTGACTATAGTAGTGTTTTCCGCGTCAGTCAAAAACCCCAAAACCATCTGCGTCAGATCTTTCATTTCATTGTATTTGTGGAGAGCATCCATCTGAGGCGTCAGATCCGAGGAGATGCCTTTACTTTTCAGCTCGGAAATGTCCCTGTCCAATTCGGTTTCGGTTTTCACCAGCTCTTTGTATTTTTTCTGCAAATCTGCGATCGGTACGTTTTTGTAACTCACAGGCGATTTACCGCTTTTCGATAGCTTGTCTGGGTGTTCCATTTAATCAGTAATAA
Organism: Brachypterus glaber; assembly: GCA_958510825.1. Taxonomy (NCBI): domain Eukaryota; kingdom Metazoa; phylum Arthropoda; class Insecta; order Coleoptera; family Kateretidae; genus Brachypterus; species Brachypterus glaber. Next base: position 23,076,665 of record OY294052.1, on the reverse strand, counting down.
TGATTCATTGTAGTCTGAAACAATTTAATTCAAATTAAAACGATTTTTTTTCAAAGAAATTTCTTTTTTCAGAACATAAAAACAAATTAAAAAAAATACGATTTTTTTTTCAAAAATATTTATATTTTCGAAAAATAATAAAATTTTGAAAAAGGAAATTATAATTAGTTTTTTAATTTTGTTTGAAAGTTTAACCCCCCATAACTGTTTTGTTTTTGGGGGGATTACTTTCAAAAACAATAGGGATCTTCCCCTCATAGAATTCGATTTTTCCTGAAAATTTCAAACCGATCGGATTATTCGTTCTTGAGTTATCGTGTCCATAAAATCGTGACATCGGACAGACGCATGGATGGACAGACGGACTGAAAGACGGACATTTTCAAAGCTTCTTATTATTTCATGAAACACATTTGTATCCAATAATTTTTTTCTAGGACTAGGTTTCAAAACAAGAATTTTTTTTCAAAGAAATTTCTTTTTTCAGAACATAAAACAAATTAAAAAAAATACTACTTTTTTTTTTCAAAAATATTTATATTTTCGAAAAATTACAAAATTTTGAAAAAAGAAATTATAATTAGTTTTTTAAATTTGATTGAAAGTTTAACCCCCCATAACTGTTTTGTTTTTGAGGGCATTACTTTCAATAACATAGGGATCTTCCCCTTATAGAATTCGATTTTTCCTGAAAATTTCAAACCGATCGGATTATTCGTTCTTGAGTTATCGTGTCCATAAAATCGTGACATCGGACAGACGCACGGATGGACAGACGGACTGAAAGACGGACATTTTCAAAGCTTCTTATTATTTCATGAAACACATTTGTATCCAATATTTTTTTTCTAGGACTAGGTTTCAAAACAAGAATTTTTTTTCAAAGAAATTTCTTTTTTCAGAAAATAAAACAAATTAAAAAAAAATACGACTTTTTTTTTTCAAAAATATTTATATTTTTGAAAAATTACAAAATTTTGAAAAAAGAAATTATAATTAGTTTTTTAAATTTGTTTGAAAGTTTAACCCCCCATAACTGTTTTGTTTTTGGGGGCATTACTTTCAATAACAATAGGGATCTTCCCCTCATAGAATTCGATTTTTCCTGAAAATTTCAAACCGATCGGATTATTCGTTCTTGAGTTATCGTGTCCATAAAATCGTGACATCGGACAGACGCATGGATGGACAGACGGACTGAAAGACGGACATTTTCAAAGCTTCTTATTATTTCATGAAACACATTTGTATCCAATAATTTTTTTCTAGGACTTTTTTGGCGATTTTGGAAAATTCGAAACTACCGTATAATACTATGCACTTTGAATAGTATAATAACAAGCCGAGATGCTAAAAAACCTGACTACGAAAAAATGCTCATTGTATAACTATGTCTGATAAATAAAATAAAAAAGCCGAAACTTGGTATTTTAAATAAAAAAGCCGAAACGTGGCTATTTTCTTTAATAGGGGACGAATTCATTAAAAAATCTACGTTTCCCGTTAACTGCCTTATAACAACTATCAATATTATCGAAACGTGGAATTTTATAACTTTTTTATTTAAAAAGCGATTTAAATGATTCGAAAACCAAATGAAAGCTTATTTAAAACGGAATCTAAAAGGTCCAGTCAAATAATAAATGTAAATTGCAATAAATGTACACGAGCTGAAGGGTAGTAGTGAATGGTAACAGCACACTCCTGTTAGTTTTTCACCGGGTGATTTGCTTAATGGGTGTCCGCTATCTTGAATTTTAAGGGTGAGTTGCTTAATATGCATCTTACGATAAAAATGCATATAACCAATTTTGTTAAGAAGGAAATTTCCAACAATTTTTGTTGGGATCATTTTTTTAATATATTAGTAACAATCGAGTTAATTTAAAAATAGCCATGTTGGAGGTGAAATTGTTTTTTTCCATTTTCCAAGCAAATTATTCATCGGACAAATAAAGTAGTTATTAGCAAACTTTATCTCTTGAAATTCTTTATAAGTTTTATACACTTCGCGCAAAAATGAAGGGAGCAGAAAAAAAATCTAAATTTTTCGGTGATTTTTGACGAGCTGTATCTCAGTAAAAAATGGTCTTAGAGACTTAAAAAAAAAGCATTTTGTAGCTCTAAGATTCTAGTTTTCCGATTTTTTAGCCAAAAAGTCCAAACGAACTTTGATTATGCGAATTAAATTACCATTTTTTTCTATAAAAAACGAAGCAATAATAGTTATTTATGGTACTAGTGGGTAAAGTAAGATATTGCCCATGAGAAAAAGTCCAAACGAGGCGTCAGCCAAGCAGGTTAATTTTCGAGAGGGCAATATCGGTTTACCCATGAGTGCCATACAAGGTTTTATCCAATAAATATCTTAGGAATTCATATTTTTATAAAAAATTTTAATGACATTTACAAGAAAATTATTTGACAAGTGACAGTTGAGTGGGTAAAATAAATAATTATCCACTCAATAAAGTAAAAGCCAGGCGGGGGTTATTATTGAGTTTATCTATTTAAAATAAAGCTGGTAATTGTCTTATTATCTGTATGTATTGGATAAATAGATTTTTTTAATTTTTTGCAGAAATTGTCCACAAGACCCATATTATCAATTAATAAAAGAAAATCGTGGTTGCCAGATGAACAAAAAAAAATTACCCTAAAAATCCACCGTGTCTATGTCACTCGCATGATCAAGACGAATCTTTTGACGCACCAACTATTAAAATCAAAATCAGCCCAGTAGTTAAGGCTCTAGAAGGAAACAAACAAACGGGTAAAAAATACAAGATTTTTTTTCTATGTTGGAAATTGAAAGAGAAAAAAGTTATGGGTAAAAAGCTACATTTTTCGTGTGTACAGTCCAATGCAAGAGTTCGCTGTTCTTGTTTTTACGGTTTATTTTAAAGAAAAAAATAATAAATTTTATATTAAAATTAAAGAATGAGGCTAGAGAGGAACAATGTCATTTTTCAAAAGTATTTTTTTTTTCTCAGGTCAAATTTGACTATAATTTTACCACTCACTTTTAAGTAAGAAAAGCGCACAAAAAATTCAAAAAACTCGTTACTGGCTAGAGGTCCTCGTAGGCTTCAAAATTATAAATAATATAATATATTTTTATACTAAAAATCGTAATTTCGAGAACGGCAAACCTTTGTAAATTATGCATTTTTATCAGTCAGGTGTGATATTTTTTCATTGATATTACCCTTAAAATAAAATTAGTTCCATAAAATCCAGTTTAGATGATTTTAAACAAATATATTTATATACTGTCAACAGGTTATTAAACTGGAATTTCCCTAAAACGAGAATCAGCGGGGGTGAACCTAGATATTTTACATAACATGCATGTAAAATGTACCATAAAAGCTGCACTTTTTAAGTGGGCTGCTACACGACTCTCCTATGGCGCGCGACAGAAATCAAAAGTACTTAAACTCATGGGGAGCGCCACAGGAGGCCTACACTCCTGACCAGACCAAAACATGAATTTCTCATATGAAACTTAACCCTCCGGCGGACGCGCAAAGGGATTTTATTCATTTATAGTCGCGTCAAGGAAGTACAAAAAAATCACCGTTCGATTAAAAAAAAAACCAAAAGTTTTGAAAATTCGTAGAGATGTAGTTTAGACCTTTTTGATGAATGTTCTAAAAGTCCCCAACAATTAAATTTGAGCTCTCGCCGCCATCTTGATAAGATACACTTTTGGAGTTTTTTGAAAATAATTTTAAAAAAATAAGTAATTACTCGAGTAATTATAAAAAATAAAGCTTATAAAATTCTCTACAAATTTCTTTTTTAAAACTTTTTTGAGATATTGATCAAAATTGTGCTGATATCTTAATTTTAAGGTACACTTTTGGACTTTGCAAATATCGAGGCAAATATCTTCTTAACATCCAATATTTTAAAAAACGCTGTCTCGAATGAGCGAGAATACTTTCTCATAAAAAAAGTTATGTCCAGAAATAATTTATTACATTTTGGGGAGGGGGTGATGGAAAAATTGATAATAAAATTTTTTGTGGAATTTTATTTTACCTTTTAGGGGCGCCGGCCTTAACCGCGCAGCAAATACCGCGCGTGACCTTTACCGTGCTGACAAATACCGCGCACGTTGTTTACCGCGCCGACCAATACAGCGCGTGTCATTTACCGCGCATAAAAATAAAATATTTTGGTTTGGTTGTTTTTAGGAATCAATAAAATTAAAGTTTTTTTTATTTATCGACGAAAAGGTTTTTTCTGTTGGATTTACTTACATGTTTTTTTACGGAATTTTTTATATTTTTATATTCTATATTATTTTTAAAATTATATTTAGTATAGTAGTAAAAACGAACGAATAATGTTTATTGAATTCATTAAAAGTAAACGAGGTAATTACTGGGCTTTATACAAAAATTACATGTATCGAAAAGAGAGGAATATTAAAGATAAAATTATATGGAAATGTACCAAATACGACAGTATAAGATGTACAGGTAGAATACATACAATTAATAATAATGTATTAATGGAAATAGAACATTCACACATAGCAGATACCACAGAAATTGAGTCCCGTAAAATATTAAATGATGCTAAAAAAAACAATAGAAACACTGGAAAATCCGCTAGGTCCCGCGCGGTATTTGCCAGCGCGGTATAGGCCATGCGCGGTAAACAACAAGCGCGGTATTTGTCGGCGCGGTATTGGCCGGCGCGGTATTTGATGCGCGGTAATGACCCCTACCCCCTTTTAGGTGGTTTTTAAATGCAATCTGAGTATGCGACTCTGACGTCACAGCGCGTAAACTAAGTACTACTCTGTAGGGTAATTGAAACTAATTTCTTAAGATTTAATAAATGATTTTTGTTTATATACATTTTCTATATAATAATTATGTCTTAAGTCTTAATAAATAAGTTTCAGTTACACTACAGAGTGCTTTTTAATTTACGCGCTGTGACGTCAATTCGCATTCTCAGATTGTAACGAGTATATATTTGCAGACAAAAAAAGAAAAGATGAATATTTTTAAAATATCCAGGAAATATATACATATATTTTGATAAAAAACAAGCACATAAAAATAAATTTAAAGTAAATATAAACTAGATGAAACGTTGCAAGCACCCTGTCAAAACATCGGCACTATTGTACACTAGAGCCATCTAGTTTGCAAATTTCAAACTAGGTGTTTTGTTTGATTTTAAATTCTGTATCTTTAAAACATTATATTCTAGCAAAAAACTGTAAATAACATTTTTTATAGGGCTTAAAAAGAGCTTGTATTTAAAATATAATTTTTTGAATCCGGGTTATAAATATGTGAGATATGCTAAAAAAACCTTTTACTGCTTTAAACGCCAATATCTAGAAAATGATACGTTTTAGGAAAACGTTGTTTATAACATTTTTTGACCAATTTAAAATTATCTTTTATATAAGTGCTAAATTAACCAAATACAATAATAATTGCCTTAATTATAAACAAAAATCCCTAAAAATAGGAGTTACACAGATCGGTAGATCTCAGTAAGAGCAGTAATAATACACTAAACACCTTTTTCAAAAATTTGTGTTATGACACTGTTCCATAACGGGTGCGATATAACGCTGCGAGTCTGATGTTAAGATTTTACAGGGCGCGCCTGCCAGAGGGTTGAGCCAATCATATGCTTGGAAAATAGGAAAATGCTTTAATAATATCAAAACTGTTGTTCCATACCAGTTATTCATATAAAAGAGATTTTCAATAAAAAACACTTAGTCATTTTCTTAAGTTGCCACTGGCCATTAAAAATCTATAATGTTCCATGACATCTTCAAACTAGGTAAAGTTATTACTTATATTTAAAAAGGAAAATTTACTTTAAAATTTAAATTACACCAAACAGAGCATGGGATTTCAAAAACCAAAATGTTGTCATTTATTTTTCAAATTTTTATTTAACCCTTTAACACACTAGCCCGAGTTAACTCGTTGGAAGTAGGTTCGCTCTTTTCCGCTTACCCGAGTTAACTCGGGCGTCTTGTAGAAAATAAAGTTTTATTAATTTTTTTCAACATTACTTGTTAATGCACTTAATTTTAGACTAAAAATTAAGAAAAAAAAATGGTGAAAAATTAACCACTTTTCTCAAAAAAAGTGATGCGTTAAAGGGTTAAATTGAAAATATAGTGTTTTTTAACCATAAAAATTTATAGCTATCTCACTTATTACTTGGCCAAAGAATGTTTTATACATTTTACAAAAAATACTACAATATTATACTATATTGTTTAAAAAAGGTTAAAAATTATAGTGTAGTATAATATATTACTGTAAGTAATTTATTGATTGGATATGACTAGCAACATTATACAATTTACAACATTAGAAAACCTTTTTTAAAGAAAACAGTAGAACTACAGCTGCTGCAGCATAACTAATATAAAGAGACTCCTAAGGGGTGGGGACACTAAAGGCTTGTTCGAGATTCGAGTTCAGAACTGGTTAATCCTTATTACCAGGTGACTTTAAATAACCAATAAACAGTAGTCCACAACTGATTCTAGCGTATCCCGAACAAAGCTTATATATAGGTCTATCACCTTGCTAACTTAAGACTTAGATTAAGTGTTCTTACTAAGAGTTCACCCCAGGTATGGGTTAAGCAGGTCTATTCACGTGTGTAAACAATATTGATATTTTGACAATATTGTTTACGAACATGAATAGACCTGATTCAGATCTGTCTTTCAACTTGCTTTTTATACAGATATGATTTTAGAATCTATGAATATAAAATCAATTTTTAATTTTTTACAGTAGGTACAGTTGATTTCAACAAAACTGGAAAAGTGGGGTTAAGTAAAATTTCATGTTTTCCATAAAATTTAGTTGTGTGAATGTGGATTATTTAAATGCGGTTATGCCTGAAAAATAAGGTTAGTTTAACCATGTCAAAAATCATATGTTATTCTATGCATTTGTGTTTAGTAAATACTATTTGGATTTTGAAGCGTATCTCTATTGTTAATTACTGTATTTCTGCTCTAAACTATCCCTATTCTAAAATGTCTATTATTAAATCCCCTTATCAATATATTTTGTATCTAATAAACTTGTTTTAAATACTTTTATTTTTAAAAAACACTACTAGTATATTGGTCTCCTACAACTAGGTATTCCTCATAGTTCCTTAATTCAAAAATTATAATTATGGGTTTTACACCAGTATTCTTTGAGTATTGTTGTTTTTCTGCTTTATCTCCCAATTTTAAAAAACACACCAACATTTTTTGACTTTGACATTGATGTGGCAATAACAATATTGACACTAAATTTATTATTATTTATTCAAAGAGGTAATGGTATCAGTGTTTTAGGCACTCTTACAGAAGATTAAAAAAATAAATAAAATTTAATGTTTAATCTTTTATACTTACTATTTATTTAATAAATTTTAATACTATTTAGTAAACAAATATTTGTCAAATGAATGTAATTTTTTTTATAACCCCACTTTTCCAGTTTTGTTGAAATTAACTGTACTTATATTAGAAAACTTTATTAAATGTAGGTATAATATGGTAAATTATATTTAAGTATTTGTAATTATGTAGTCCTAGTTAGAGGTGTCCCTCTATAAACTGTTGTGTTTCTTGTGGACAAATAAACGAATTATTATTATTATTATTATATAAATAACAAATCTGATTCATAATTTATGAATCATAAAACTACATTTTAGTGTATAATAAGTTATGGAGATCAGGAATTATCTACATAATACTAGCAAATATATGCATGGACCCAAGAATTGTTGGAAACAGAGTACAAGTTTCTGCAGCTAGCTCGACAGATGAATGCCAAGTTACCCCAGTAATTCATGTTCTACAATATCCCGGATGTGTACCTAAACCTATACCTAGTTTTGCATGTATAGGACGATGTGCCTCATATATACAGGTAAAAATAGGCATCTTTGTACTTTTAAAAAGTGATCTGGATGAGATTCAATGTAATATAAGAGCTATCCAATGCAATATAGAGAATAAAAAGCAGTATTTGTCCCTCAAATACATTGTGATTACCACTCACGCAAAATGTGCTAATTTTTGATTCTAACGAACCTTTATATCTAGAGGTCTACATTGTTTTTCCCAACAATGTATTTTGTAAGTTATTGATTGAAGTAAAACTTTGGTTTTTGGTAGGTATCTGGTAGTAAAATATGGCAAATGGAACGATCCTGCATGTGTTGTCAGGAGTCTGGAGAACGAGAGGCGTCTGTATCCTTGTTTTGCCCCAAAGCTAAGCCAGGGGAACGGAAATTTATCAAGGTAAAAACCAAAATAAAATTTGCCTAGATCAAAATAAATACCTTATAAGATAAAAATCCAGTTTCATAACATTTTGCAGGTAAAATAAAGTAGAAATAGATTTTTTTATAAACAACAGTTTTTTCCCAAATCACAAACAACAAACGTCAAAATTTTTACGCACGCTTTCTCAGTCGGTAAAGTAGAGAACGCGCGGTATTACGCAAAATTTTAAATTTATAGATTTTATTTTATTTTTATTTTATAATATTTAATATTTTATTGTTAATTAAGGTAACTACGAAGGCCCCACTGGAATGTATGTGTCGTCCATGTACTGGAGTGGAAGAAAGCGCTGTAGTTCCACAAGAAATTGCCGGATATCCCGACCATGGACCTTTATCTAATCATTTTCTAAAATCCCATTAAAATAAAATAAAATAAAATAAATAAAAATAAAATAAAGAAAAATCAAAAAAATTACACGCACTTTCTTAAAAAATACAATAAAAATAAATATGTATATTAGACTGATAAAAACTTGATTTACTTATTAAATATTATTATTTACATCATCAATACACAAAATAAAATTAACAGGAAACATTTTATTCGAGTTTTATTTCTTTTATTTTAAATTTTATTAGGGGAGTTTAGTTTCCTCTATTGGCTAACATGGATTTTAAAGTTGGCAACAAAAAGTTTGACAGCGGAGCTGTCAAAAAGTTTGTGATCTTTGTTCTTTTCAGAGACTCTTTTGTATTTGTGCCGTGAATTTCGCGATAAATTGGTGAATACGTCGGTTTTAAACATGAATATTACTTCAGCTGGTAAGTTAAACATTTCTTAACAAATTAGTGTATCGCAATTAGTGTAAGTTAACCGTATACTTTCAATATTCTTTAAAAAATATCCCTATGTTTTGCAAGTCATCGACATGACGTTTCTTTTATTTGGGCTAAAATAATGAAATTTAACCATATTATAGCTAATATTTATTAAATTAGTTAAAAAATACATAAGCAAACTATGATTTAGACGCACAAAGAATATTTTCCGTAGTTGAAATGAATATTAAAATATTTTCGAATACTAACCTCACTTTTCAACCGGTTTACAAACAGTGATTCCTAATTTTAAATGTATTTTTTTTTACAGCGGGAATTATCTCCCTACTGGAGGAGCCAAGACCAGAACTAAAAGTATTTGCTTTGAAAAAATTGGATAACATAGTTGATGAATTTTGGCCAGAAATCTCTGAAGCAATTGAAAAAATGTAAGTATACTACAATTGAATCGGTTAGTTGAAAAACAGTACTATACTCCGTCCAGTTATTCAAGATAGTAAGGGACGCGGCCTGTTTTACACCACAGAGCACATAAATAGCATAATTATGCATAAATCGTAGTGTATCAAAAATTTAACAGATGTTGGTACTGTTTTCCTGGAAAGGGCCTATCCAAAGACTTGCATAACAAGCATAGTACATAAGAATGCGATGCCAGGATTGGCTTGATGTGTCATCATGTATCTTGTAATGGTTGTTATGCGAGCCTCTGGATAGGCCTTAAGTTGAAATTATAACCTAAAAATTTGATGTTTTCCTTGTGTTCAATGTAATTTACGTTTGTACAATATGTAGAATATGCTAATTTAGTGTGTGTGTATGAAGAATAAACCAAAAAAGGACCTTTTTCAATACCATACAAAATAACATTAAGTATAACCATTTTTTTATGTAACTTTCTCTTTTATTAGCTTTAACGACCGTCAATCATTGTCATAGACAAAAAATGTCACAATATTTTATGTTAAAAGGTATGAGTTTTTAACCAATTATGTAGCTTAAAAATCGCGGGAATTTTAAACTACTATCTTGCATAATTGGACGGACTATAAGTACCCTCATATTTTGCACAATACCCATGATATCATTAATTTTACCCAGGCGTGGATCCAAGGAGGGCCATGGGGGAAATTGCCCCCTCCAGAGTTAAGCAAAAACAATACTCATCAATTTTTTCTTTTTTTAGAACAAATTTTCGCCAAGATAAGTAAAATTGAACAGAAATTTCCCCCCCCCCCCAATCAAAATCCTGGATCCGCCCCTGATCAGGGGCGTCATTTCAAATTTTGCCAGGGGGGGGAGCAAAACTAAAATTTGTGGTGACTAAAAAAGTATGGTATCAACGAAAATTGGAAATTTTCCTAAAAAAAAATACCATGGTAAAATGGGTGAATTGCAAAATAAGATGGTACTAGGTGTTATTTTGTGATTTCGGTTTGTGTTGCTGTGATTTTGCATAATATGTACAATTTTATTAATAAAAAGTTTTTTTTTCTTTCAGAGAAATTCTTCATGAAGACAAGGTATTCCAACAACATCAACTAGCAGCTTTGGTTGCTAGTAAAGTTTATTATCATTTGGGTTCTTTCGAGGACTCTCTTACCTACGCACTTGGAGCAGGAGACCTTTTTGATGTAAACTCACACTCTGAATATGTAGAAACAATTTTAGGTAAGTTTATAATATAAAATTTATATCTCCAAAATAAATCTGTACCCTGGACATAAATGACACCATGTCACAAAAACGTAATTTTTCAGGAGAGCATGTTTTCGACTTTTTTTTTAACTTTAAATGCATGGAAATGGTTTTGTTTTTTATTGTATTATTTCTGTTATTTATAGTAACTCCAAAAAAATCCTTTTTTCAAAAAGATCTAAATTTTTGAAAAAAAAAATGTTGAAAAAATGTTTTTGAGAAAAAATAATAAAAAAAGATTTTTTTTAAGATACTTTGATTGTTCCTGAAATTTTCGTGTCGATCGGATTATTCGTTCTTGAGTTTTCGTGTCCACAAAAAACGTGACATTGGAACGGACAGACGCACATTTTCAAAGTTTCGTATTTTTTCATCAAACACAAACACATATCCAAGAATATTTTGTCTGGGGCATTTTTTGGCGATTTTGGGAAATTAGAAACTACTGTATAATACTATTCTACCGCTATGCGCTGTGAATAGTTCCTATAATAATTAGTAAGGTCACTTTTTAGAAAAGGCCAAAATTACGGATTTTTCTTGGAAAAGGAACGTTTTATGAACTTCATGAAAAAAAGTTTTTTATGGGTTTTTTAATTAAGTGTATTTTTCATTCCAGCAAAATGTATCGATTTAAACACTCAAAAACGTATAGCTTTCGCAGACAACGCCGCCGGGTCAAAAGCAATCGATTATTTTTTTACCGGGTCTCCTTTTTAAAAGGCCACCTTTTAGAAAAGGCCATTGAATACGATTTTTTCTTGAAAAAGGGACGTTTTACTAACTTCAAGAAAAGTTTTCTTTTTTGCGTGTTTTGTAAGTGTATTTTTCGTTTCAGCAAAATGTATTGCTTACACAGGCCCACAAAATAAAAAAAGTGGTCTGTGCTGGGGTTGAGACCCACCTACTCTTATGTATTTTGGGATGCTGAACACGAATCTGTCATAAAAAAAGGCACTTCATCAGCTCATTTCTTTGCTACACTGAAAAAAGTCTAAAATGGTAAAAATCTCATATTATTTCAGTGTACCAAAAAAATGAGCCATTGAAGTGCATTTTTTATGACATATTCTTGTTCACCATCTCAAAATACATAAGAATAGGTGGGTCTAAACCCCAGCACAGACCACTCTTTTTTTTTGTGGCCCCAGACAGTTTTTCCAGTGTAGAAAAAAAATGAGCCTATGAAGTGTCTTTTTTATGACAGATTTGTGTTCAGCATCCCAAAATACATAAGAATAGGTGGGTCTCAACCCGGGCACAGACGACTATTTTTTTTTGTGGGCCCATGCTGTTTTTTTCAGTGTAGAAAAAAAATGAGCCGATGAAGTGCCTTTTTTATGACAGATTCGTGTTCAGCATCCCAAAATACATAAGAATAAGTGGATCTCAACCCCAGCACAGACCACTTTTTTTTTGTGGCCCAGACAGTTTTTTCAGACTAGATACAAAATAAGCCCATGAAGTGCTCTTTTTTATGGCAGATTCGTTTTCAGCATCCCAAAATACATAAGAATCCGTGGGTCTTAACCACAGCACAGACCACTTTTTTTTGTGGGTCCAGACAGTTTTTTCAGTGTAGAAACAAAATAAGCCCACGAAGTGCCTTTTTTATGACAGATTCGTATTCAGCATCCCAAAATACATAATAATAGTTAGGTCTCAACCCCAGGACAGCCCACTTTTTTTCTTTTGTGGGCCTGTGTTAGACACAACGTCGCCGCCGGATCAAAACTAGTCGATTATGTTTTACCGGGTGTCCTCTTTCAAAGTTCACTTTTTAGAAAAAGCCAAAAAATACGCATTTTTCTTGGAAAAGGGACGTTTGGTTTGGACTTAAAATTATAAATAAAGGCCATAAAATACGACTTTTTCTTGGAAAGGGACGTTTTAGGAACTTCAAGAATTTTTTTCTTTTTTGCACACTTTTTTAATTGTGTATTTTTCTTTCCTGCAAAATGTATCGATTATTACACTCGACAACGTATAGCTTTGGCAGACATTCAGGCCTATTCACATGTATACCATTGAGATTGAAATGTGTGGCAATATTGACGAAAATTGCAAGGTCATTTACGTCAAATGTATTAAAATTACATGGTATTGTAATTTTTGTCAATATTGAATAGATTTCAATGGTACTGAATGCCGCCGGGTCAAAACCAATCGATTATATTTTACCGGTGTCCTTTTTCAAAGGTCACTTTAGAAAACTAAAAAATACGCATTTTTCTTGGAAATAGGATGTTTTATGATCTTCTAATAAAATTTTCTTTTTTGCACAGATTTTTAAATTAAGTCTATTTTTCATTCCAGCAAAATGTATCGATTATTACACTCAACAACGTATAGCTTTGGCAGACAACGCCGCCGGGTCAAAACCAATCGATTATATTTTACCGGGTCTCCTTTTTTAAAGGTCACTTTTTCGAAAAGGCCAAAAAGTGCACTTTTTTCTTGGAAAAGGGACGTTTTATGAACTTCGAGAAAAATTTTCTTTTTTGCACAAATTTTTTAATTAAGTGTATTTTTCATTCCAGCAAAAGTATGGATTATTACACTCAACAAAGTATAGCTTTGGCACACAATGCCGCTGGGTCAAATCCAATCGATTATATTTTACCGGCTGTCCTTTTTCAAAGGTCACTTTAGAAAGCCAAAAAATACGAATTTTTCTTGGAAAAAGAACGTTTTATGAACTTCTAATAAAATGTTCTTTTTTGCACAGATTTTTTAATTAAGTCTATTTTTCATTCCAGCAAAATGTATCGATTATTACACTCAACAAAGTATAGCTTTGGCACACAATGCCGCTGGGTCAAAACCAATCGATTATATTTTACCGGCTGTCCTTTTTCAAAGGTCACTTTAGAAAGCCAAAAAATACACATTTTTCTTGGAAAAAGAACGTTTTATGAACTTATAATAAAATGTTCTTTTTTGCACAGATTTTTTAATTAAGTGTATTTTTCATTCCAGCAAAATGTATGGATTATTACACTCAACAAAGTATAGCTTTGGCACACAATGCCGCTGGGTCAAAACCAATCGATTATATTTTACCGGCTGTCCTTTTTCAAAAGTCACTTTAGAAAGCCAAAAAATACGCATTTTTCTTGGAAAAAGAACGTTTTATGAACTTATAATAAAATGTTCTTTTTTGAACAGATTTTTTAATTAAGTGTATTTTTCATTACAGAAAAATGTATGGATTATTACACTTAACAACGTATAGCTTTGGCAGACAATGCCGCCGGGTCAAAACCAATCGATTATATTTTACCGGGTGTTCTTTTTCAAAGGTCACTTTAGAAAGCCAAAAAATACGCATTTTTCTTGGAAAAAGAACGTTTTATGAACTTCTAATAAAATGTTCTTTTTTGCACAGATTTTTTAATTAAGTCTATTTTTCATTCCAGCAAAATGTATCGATTATTACACTCAACAACGTATAGCTTTGGCAGACAACGCCGCCGGGTCAAAACCAATCGATTATATTTTACCGGGTCTCCTTTTTTAAAGGTCACTTTTTCGAAAAGGCCAAAAAATGCACTTTTTTCTTGGAAAAGGGACGTTTTATGAACTTCGAGAAAAATTTTCTTTTTTGCACAAATTTTTTAATTAAGTGTATTTTTCATTCCAGCAAAATGTATGGATTATTACACTCAACAAAGTATAGCTTTGGCACACAATGCCGCTGGGTCAAAACCAATCGATTATATTTTACCGGCTGTCCTTTTTCAAAGGTCACTTTAGAAAGCCAAAAAATACGCATTTTTCTTGAAAAAAAAACGTTTTATGAACTTCTAATAAAATGTTCTTTTTTGCACAGATTTTTTAATTAAGTGTATTTTTCATTACAGAAAAATGTATGGATTATTACACTTAACAACGTATAGCTTTGGCAGACAATGCCGCCGGGTCAAAACCAATCGATTATATTTTACCGGGTGTCCTTTTTCAAAAGTCACTTTAGAAAGCCAAAAAATACGCATTTTTCTTGGAAAAAGAACGTTTTATGAACTTATAATAAAATGTTCTTTTTTGCACAGATTTTTTAATTAAGTGTATTTTTCATTACAGAAAAATGTATGTATTATTACACTTAACAACGTATAGCTTTGGCAGACAATGCCGCCGGGTCAAAACCAATCGATTATATTTTACCGGGTGTTCTTTTTCAAAGGTCACTTTAGAAAGCCAAAAAATACGCATTTTTCTTGGAAAAAGAACGTTTTATGAACTTATAATAAAATGTTCTTTTTTGCACAGATTTTTTAATTAAGTCTATTTTTCATTCCAGCAAAATGTATAGATTATTACACTCAACAACGTATAGCTTTGGCAGACAACGCCGCCGGGTCAAAACCAATCGATTCCAGACTCGAGGCCATCGTGAACCGCATGTTCCAACGGTGCCTGGATGATGGGCAAAACCGACAAGCCATGGGTTTGGCTTTGGAAACCAGAAGAATGGATATATTCGAATCTTCCATTACACAGTCGGACGATATTCCTGGAATGCTTGTCTATGCTTTCCAAGTAAGTAGGGTTGCAAATCTCAAAATTGATGCTATACAGGCTGTTTCAGTTAAAACGCCCAGGGTCGATTACTCAAAAACTAAAAGAGACATTTTACATCTATAAATATTTTAAAGCGTCGCGACTCGTATACTTTTGCGGCCTATGCATAGACAAAGAACATAGATGAGCTGTCATCTCAAGGTTATATACAAATTTACGAGTCCTCCATTTTGATCGAAAGTTACGTCAGAAATCAGCCGGGAAATTTAAATTAGTGGGTAAAATGTAAATAAATAAACGACATAACCTTACTTTTTAATGTTTTCTTATGTTATATTAAAAAAAATCAAACTTACCTAAAAAATATGATACTGCTGTCTGCAGGTAGCAGTCGTTTTATGTTTCTACAACTTTTTATAAAACACGTCATTGCAAAGACTTTACTAGTTCTTTGAAAAAGCACTATAAAATATACAAAAAAACACAGAAAGACTTTGAAAGTTCAAAAACGCTATTATATAGTCTATAATAAAATAAAATGTTCACCCTTCTAGCACAAAACACCAAACGCGTAGAAAAAATAACGGAAAAACCTCGAAAACAAACTCAAAACATACATAAATTAGGTTGTGTTAACCTGTCGCACGAATATGTTAGAGGTGTGTGCGAAGAATTATATTTTTATATTTAAATTAATGGTAAAAATAAATAAATATCTGTGTAGTATAACATATTGATTTAGTTTTTACATATATAACAAACTGTTGCAACAAAACAACGACAAAAAGAAACTTTTACTGACTACTGAAGTGAAATGAAAAGACACATCTCTAACAAAGAAAATATTCCTATCTAACGCAACACAGTGTTACCAACATAAAATATATATTTTTTTACTTTATGTTGGACAATTGGAATCAAAATGGAGGACGCATTTAGTCGGGAACGCAGAAGTATGCGCAGACGGTCAAAAATCAATCTATTTGTTTATTTTGTCTATGGGCCTATGCCCAAAAATTAAACTTTTTGTACATGTTTATTATACAAAAATTGTCGCTTTTAGATATAATCAAATAAAAAAGGAATTGCGTAACATGTTCAGTTTATTTTTGTTGTTTTAGGTCGCCATGAGTTTAATCCAGAACCGTGGGTTCCGCAACACAGTTTTACGTTCCCTCGTCGGCCTTTACCGCGGCCTGAGCACGGCCGATTACGTGAACATGTGCCAGTGTCTTATTTTCTTGGACGACCCTCTTTCAGTGGCCGAAATTTTGGACAAACTGGTCCAAGGCCAGGAGGAAAGCCAACTCATGGCCTACCAGATCTCATTTGACTTGTACGAGTCTGCAACACAACAGTTTTTGGAAAGAGTGTTGGTAGCTCTGAGAGCTACTGCACCACTACCTTCCTTGATTGAGGAGAAACATAAAAATCGGGCGAGTTCTTCGGGAGAAACTAGCGGAGAGGCCAGCGCAGAGACTCCGATGGAAGCTGAGGTTGCAGCTGCAGCTGGAGATGAAGATAAGCCTGATCCTAAAGAGAAAGAAGATAAATCGCTAGATAGTTTGGTAGGTTTCATACATTTTCAGTTGTAAAATATACAGTTAAAACTCTCAGGGCCAATTACTTATAAGTAAAAAAACCTCTAAGATCTATAAAAAGCATAGGATACATATAATTTTTTACTATATTTTGTCGACCGCTGTACTATGTTGCCAACAGAAAAAAGTGTCCATAAATAGGCAAATGAAATTGAGAAATAAGGATCAAAAACCGTTTAAAGTTATTTGCTATACTTTTCTACATTAGAAAAACACGAAAAATGTCGACCATAGAGAAGGAAAGAGAACCATTAGTCCAGCCTGCGCAAGATTATTTTCTGACAGAACGGGGCAGCGAAATGACGTAACGCAATATATCTGACCTTGCGCAGTACGCATCTCTATCAGCTGTGAAATGCTGTCGGTCGTAAAACAATTCATCACCCCAGTATTCATTTGTCTTATCTCCAAAAATCCCCCAGTAAAAATCTTAAAATGTCCAAAAATAGAGATATGGCAAACCAAAACTGGGGTGACGAATTATTAGTAGTTTGTTTATAATGTCAGTACTGTCAGATCGTCGTTTGTTTCTGTTCATTTTTCGACTTCTACTGTGTTTTAATTGTTTTTTTTTGCTGCATTTGTTTATAACTTTAAACCTAACCTGTATTGTTGCTTTATGAAGAGCAAAGGGTCAATCCCTGGTGTACTCAAAGTAGGTGTACAAAATCCCGAAACTCAAACACTCCTCGAAAAATTCTTATAAAATAATTTTAAAATACTTTTTCGACGTTTTTTCGTAGATATTTATTGTTTTTTGTTGAATTTTTTACAATTTTTATTTGACACACAAAACTAAGGTTAAAAATACTCGTCAAAAACAACAATAGTAGTGCGCATGTGCAAGTTTATCTCAGATGCGCTAGGCACATTTATCACAGTATTCCGCAACGGCTTTGGAGATCTTTCCTTGTCTATGATGTCGACGCACAACGGTTCCTCAAAAACCTATTTTGACATGCTTACACAAATCATCGTAATTTCTAAACAAATTAGTATTTTTGCTTAAAATTTGGAAGAAGCATAGCAAGTATTTATTTATAAATATATATCAAAGAACATTTTTTACTTAAAATTCTAGCAATAAAGGCCCTTCTTTCTGCGTGTCTGTGGCACAGAAAATTAGAAAATAGTTTCGTTCGTCCATCGTCGTCCATTAGATACCTTCTTTCTTCGGGTGTCCCGACTCTATTTACCCAACGATTTTCTCGAAAACTAAAAGAGATAATCAAGTTCTGAGAAAACCATTTTAAATAAAACAACTATCTTTTAGCATATATTTGATACTTTCAGCTCTTGAAATGTGGGCAGGGGGGCATAGAGGGACATTTTTTTTAATGCTTATAAAATTCTCCATTTAACTATATATTTTTTAATTTAGTGAAAATTTAAAATAGGGTTAAAAATGGGTATTTTTGTCAAAATTTCTCATCAAACAATTTTTTAAAAATTACTAATTTCATGATGAAAAAACGTAATTTTAATTTTTTTAAACTAATTTTAATTGAAAAATAAAAATTTACAAAAAAAACTTAAAAAATCGCAAATAAAAAATTAAAACCTTAAAAAAATTGTTTAAAAAATTAAAAAATATACAGAATTTTATTTGCTTTAAAATGATGTCCGACCGTCCCCCCCATGCCCACATTTTAAGAGCTGAAAGTATCAAATATATGCTAAAAGATAGTTTAAGTTGTCTAATTTAAGATGGTTTTCGTAGAACTTGATTATCTTTTTAGTTTTCGAGAAAATCGCTGGATAAATAGAGTTGGGACACCCGGTATATACGTAAAACTATTCTTAAATAATATTATGTAATAGTAATACTGTATAAATATTAGAGTGCCCATTTTGGCCCATTCGAAGATATAAGCATTTCCAGCCGGCTTTTTAATCTTTGGTACTTATTTCTTAAGAACTATTGGGCCGAGGAAGCTAAAATTTTGTATACCGGTAGTTCTAACCGTAAATAAGCGAAATATAGTTATTAACACTTTTTTACAATTTTAAGCGGTAAAAACTATATTTTTCACATTTTTAACAGTGTGATTTAACGTAATTTATGCTTATTTTGCAAAGAAAAGGGAAAACCGCCTATAAATATTTTTAAAACTTCCGAATTCATCTGTGTCATCAATAATTGTTTGTTACAGACTGAAAAAGAAAGGGAACACCAAGCTCGAATCGAAAAACTACACACCATACTCTCCGGAGAAGTATCAATAGAACTTCACCTGCAATTTTTGATCAGATCCAACCATGCAGATCTGTTAATTTTGAAACAGACCAAAGAAACAGTTCGAGTTAGTATTTGTCACACAGCTACAGTTATCGCCAATGCTTTTATGCACAGTGGAACCACCAGTGACCAATTTTTAAGGTAAATATTACATAGCTTTATAAAAAAAATCGGTTAAAAACTCTGCGCAGAATATATATGATTAAAAAATTGGATCAGGGCAGCTATGATTAGTGGTTAAAAAATTAGTTTTTCTTCAAGCGTACTAAAATGTTCATATTTTATAACTGAACACACTAGTTAGTTAGCAAAACCACCACTGGGGGCAGCACTCTTTGACTTTGATGACAGCCATACTTCAAACTTGTTTGTTTATTATGTAAACAGGTGGTTGACTCGAGATTCTGTGCAAAAACCTTGTGTGAAATTGATTAAAAATGATTGAAGAAGAATATATGGTTTATACACCTAAAAATCTCTCCGAAATTGCAAATGCTACATTAGACAAGTTACCATCGAAATCGCGAAAAGTGTACGATTTAGCCTACGAAAAAAATTTTAAATGAGCTAAGGTTTAAGTTTATTTCGAAAGGGTTTTATTGGCCCATTTTAATAAAAAAACATACTTTATTACTGAATAAATTAAATTCAAAAATTAATATTTAAAAATATATATAGCATGCTTGAAGAAAAAATAGTATGTTTCACTCAGAGGAAAAGTGCTTTTTTCTACTCGTCTGTAGTTTCTGGACTTCGCTTTGCGTCGTCCGTAAATTCTACAGACTAGTAAAAAAAAGCTTCACTTTTCCTCTTAGTAAAACAATATCGATCGCGTAGAATGAAAAGCTCGGATATTTTTTTGACATATTGAATTTTTAAACTGACATTGAATGTGAACATCAATAGTTTTATACTATAGGGGAGATGACATGACAGATAATTTTTTAATTACCGATAAATAAAAGCAAAACCAAGGTAGCTTCTTTAACGAATATTATATCTAAACTTTATTAAGCAAAGGAAATGTTAAAAATCATTAAATTTTTGCCCGTCCAATAAAAGTTAATTGAAATAAAATAGTTATTTTTGTCCTAAAATAATTGTAAAAAATACTTATTTCGCCGAAAACAATCGGGAACATTTTTGAAATATGCTATTGCGTAATACAGGGTAGGGTGATCATTCGAAAATAATCCAAAATAAAATAATAAAGTTTGGATTATAAAAAACTAACTTTATTTTTTTTTGTGGTCCTGTGTTATCGATAAAATAGTTTTTCGTATGTATTTCGTAGCTTTGTATTTTTTTTTTCAGTGCACTTCTTTGGTTTATTACGGATTCTCTCAAGTTATGTAAGATTTTCATCCAAAAACCCGCGGGCCCGATAATCACAAAAAAAAAATTGAATCGGGAAATTTATAGTTTAAGTTGTGTACCGACAGACCTACAGACAGATTTTTTTACTTAAATGTGTTTTTGCATATAAAGCCATAAAACGCAAAAATAGGCAATACAAAACATGATTTTTTTACCAATCCAAGGACTGCTTTCCGGCTACTTCTCGGACAGTAGGTATTCCGAGATTTTGGTGGAAAGCAAAATGTAAAGCAAATTTGAATACTGACAAAATTTTAAGTAAAATATATTTATTTTTGAAAAATAGGGCTTACAAGAAAAAAATATGCACATGTTGATATAATCTCCCCTACATTTTTAAGTTTTGACAAAGACATTTAATGTCAGTGACAAATTTATTGAAAACCGATATACGAGCTTTTCATTCTACGCAATCGATATACTATTTAGTGATATTTATATTGCCCATTGTGCTTTTAATAATTGTTATACAAATAATTATAAAAAAATGTTTCTAAGTAATTTTTTTATTCATGTTGTGCTGTTAAAATTAAATTTTATATTACCTGAGGTGGTGATAGCTCAGGTACTGATATTTTTTAAATAAAATATGGACCATTAATATTTTAACTTGCCGAAAAAAATTATGCCACATTGTTTACTATTTTATTGAGCACTGCGATAAAAACTATAAACTATAAAACTTCATAAAAAATAACTTTTTTTTTTTAAAATGATGCTTTAGTTTCCTTTTTTAAGACCTTTCTTGTTCTTTGTACCATTTCCTTTTTGTTTTTAATTACATTGGCACTTAGTACTACCTACTAAGATGTATTGAAATCTTCGCCGAAAAGTCAAAATCTTTAACTATATTTTTTCACATTCCTCGACGTTTTAGACTTTCCTGAGTCGAAATCAATAAAAAAAATGCGTCCGTCTGTCTGTCTGTAAACCCGATAACTCCATTTCTAGAAAATATATCAACAAGCGGTTTTTTGCACTTTGTTTCTTATCCGATTTCGAAGAGCTGATTAGATTTTGGGGGTAAACGTTTAGGGGTAAAAATGAATAACCATTTTTAACGTTTTCGAGCTCATTTTTCTCGGAAAATCTGACGCAATGGAGAAATTTTGTCTTCAGATACTGATTCAGCGGCCCAAAATTTATTGGAAACGACATATCACAACCTTAATTGTTGTTACCGAATTTATTGCTTTCCCATTTTGAAAATTTTCAAAATTTCGGAAAGCCTTGTATTCGTGCAAAAATTTTTTTTGCGTATTTTTGCGTTTTATCCCATTTTATGTCGATATAAATCAATTTCAAGCAAAAAAAAATGTCCGTAGTCGATCGTTCTGTCCGGGAAATTTTGTGCGCACAATAACTTAAGAACGCTTTAAACTAGAGACTTGAAATTTTGCATAAAGGTATGGTACCAAAAGTTTTTGCTTGGGATTGTTTTTGGTGAACATTGGGGTCCGGCAAATAGGGAAATATACATTTTTTTAGAAAAAAAAATGAAAATTGGTATATAGGGGTTTTTGAGGTTGCTGATATTGAATCTGATAATAAAATTTTCTAACTCCACCCCGAAGGGTAGAGAGGGTAAATATTTTCAGTATTTTCTTCAAAATTGGTATATAGGGGTTTTTGTGGTCGACGAATATGAATCTGATAATAAAATTTTTCTAATTTCACCCCCTGAGGGATGGGGGTATTTTTTGTGAAAACTGGTATATTGGGGTTTTGAGGTTGCTTAAAGTGAATCTGATAACAAACAATTTCTAAATTCACACCCTAAGAGGCGGGGGTAGTTTTCGTGAAAATTGGTATATTGGGGTTTTTGAGGTTGCTGAAAGTGTATCTAATAATAAAAATTTTCTAACTCCACCACGTAAGAGGCGGGGAGTAGTTTTCGTGAAATTTGGTATATTTTTAAGGTTGCTAAAAGTGAATCTGATAATAAAAAATCCATATCACGGTCGGATATGAAAAATGGGAAAGCTCTTTTGGGGCTGTCCATATATTACGTAACGCAATTTTTCAAAAAAGTTGCCCCCCCCCGTGTAGTAAACTGTCACATTTACCAATACCCCCTCCCCCTGTGTAACGCGTAACAATATAAAAATTTGTATTTTTTTTCTAACATATCTTAATACAGAATTCCGCATAATGCAAGACGGTAAAAAGACGGTTTAAAAATGATTTACACGAAAAAATCACTCAAACTTTAAAAAAATATTCATAATCAATATCACACAGGGAAAAATTACTAGGTACCTCGTTTTACACTGAGTGTCACATATAACACGTATATTGTTTATGCACAGGTACACAAAATAGTACATACATTGGTGTTCTGTGAGTACACATTCCGCGCGAAAATGTATCATCGCCGATGATTCATCGGCAAGATCAAGCAAGAACAGGGTCATAAGATTTTTTTTTAATATCAATGTCAACAGTTTTTTTACTGATTACAATATTATTTAAATATGCATAGTTTCGTCAATTTTTGTGTGAAAAAAGGAATTATGGGCCACTAAATAGTAATACATCTGCCAAGCTTGGGAAATAAACATTAAATTTATTAATTTTCGTTACGTAACGTATACCTAGCCCCCCCTCCCCCTGTCACAAACTGTAACAATTTCTCTGACCCCCCCCTAGGCGCGTTACGTAATATATGGACAGCCCCTTTACTGGGCAGTGTATTTTTTTATTATTCCAACTTTTGTATTAAATTATTTGATTTTTTTTCAGAGATAATTTGGAATGGTTAGCAAGAGCAACAAACTGGGCCAAATTGACAGCCACAGCCTCTTTAGGGGTAATCCACAGGGGCCACGAGCAAGAAGCCCTCACATTGATGCAAAGTTATTTGCCAAAAGAAGTTGGGCCCAGTTCGGGTTACTCCGAGGGGGGTGGTTTATACGCCCTGGGTTTAATCCACGCCAATCACGGTGCAAATATTATTGATTACCTTCTGACACAGCTCAAGGATGCCCAAAATGAGGTAAGTGCAGAATATTTCCCACTATTTTTAATATTTCACCATTTTTTTGCGATCTTTTAAAATCACACGTGAATAATAAATATTTATACTTAACAAGGTTTACCGTTCTAGAAATTACGGCTTTATTTTAGTATATAAATAAATTAATATTATATATCATCTATATATGTATATATGGGAGGATTGGTGTAGTGGACTACCGCGTCGTACTTGGCGAGTTTACTACACAAATAGCGTGAGTTCGATTCTCACCGGCGCCGATTTGCCTTTTTCAGTTAATTAATAATTGAAATTTGGCGAAGGCGTAAGTGAAGCGGACACTCCCTATAAATTGGTTCGAAAGTCAATTAAAGCCGGTGGTTCCCTCTACTACTAGCCCACACAAGTCCTGGACTTAGGGGATGCTTAATTAAGTATAATAGTACGAGGTTAAACAAAATGTAAAATGTAAATGTATATCATTTTAAAACAAAGAGTACGTCTAGGCAGTAACGAGTTTTTTTATCGAATTTTTATTTTTTATACGCTACCTAAAAATGTTAAAATGTTAGTCAATTTCGACCTAAGAAAAAGAAACATTTCAAAACTTAAAATTAGAAAAAATACTTTGTTTTTCTCTAATCACATTCTTTATCTTTATACAATATTAAATGTTATATATTTTATTATTTCTATATCTAAACTAGATGAAACGTTGCAAGCACCCTGTCAAAACATCGACACTTTTGTACACTAGAGCCATCTAGTTTGCAAATTTCAAACTAGGTGTTTTGTTTGATTTTAAATTCTGTATCTTTAAAACATTATATTCTAGCAAAAAACTGTATATAACATTTTTTATAGGGCTTAAAATGAGCTTTTATTTAAAATATAATTTTTTGAAATCGGGTTATAAATATGTGAGATATGCTAAAAACACCTTTTACTGCTTTAAACGCCAATATCTCGAAAACAATGCGTTTTAAGAAAACGTTGTTTATAAAAATTTTTGACCAATTTAAAATTATCTTTTATATAAGTGCTAAATTAACCAAATGCAATAATAATTGCCTTAATTATAAACAAAAAACGCTAAAAATAGGAGTTTTACCCTATTTTTACCCCCTTACCCCCAATCGTTTACCCCCAAAATATAATCAGCTCTTCGGAATTCGATAAGAAACAATATGCAAAAAACCGCAAGTCGACATCTCATGTAGAAATGGAGTTAGGGAGTTTACACCCAGACAGACAGACAGACGCAATTTTTTTTTACTCATTTAGACTCAGAATGGTCTAAAACGTCGAGAAATGTAAAAAAACGTGGTCAAAGACTTTGACTTTTCAATACATCGGCACTCTTAGTAGCACTAAGTGCCGATGTAACAAACACAAAAATGATGTAAGGTTTTAAAAATAAATTTTAAAAACATTTTTACGGCTTAATATTACAAAAGTCCAAATCTAAATAACAAAAATTATAAAAACCACAATGGGTAATAAAAATGTCACTTAAATTGTTTTATGCACGGCCGTGATTAATAGGCCTATTAATCACGGGTCTATAAAAATAAACCGTTTAAAACCCAAAACGGCCGTGGATAAAGTATAAAATTCCACTCGCTTGTGTCCCAAAATTTACCCTCACTGATTAATATCAATTATTAAACGCTCGTTGAATAATATACTATTTTCTACTACCTAATTAAGTGCTAGCTAACATATTATCTACCGTTGTCAAGGCTTGTTTACCTTGGCAACCAATAAAATCAGTGAACTCATTTATTATTGACCGTTGTTAAGCATTGTTTATTGACGACGGTCAATAATGAAATTTTGAGACAACTACTAACTTTTTTCAACTTATTTGTCAAACTGACAGCTATGTCAAAATAAATTTTAAACTTTATTTTTAACTGATATTTGGAGTTACTAGCTTTAGGTAAAAAAATAGTATATGCACCACGTATGCGAACTGTCTTAAGTGTTCTCGACTGATTTTTTGCCTCGATTCCGTCTCAGCAAAAAAACTTCAGTCTCGAACATAATATACTAATTTTAAACCACTGCATTGATTCAATTCAATTTTGACTTAAGGTAAAACCCCCAATAGTTGACAGTCTAAGAAAAATTCTATAATGTTTTTTAATTAAAATTTTATCTAATAATTTTTTTTTTATATTTTATTGAATACATGTGTTTAGTTACATGTTTTCTTTTTATATTAGTACCAAAATGTTTGAATGTGATAATACAAACAAATATTTTTAATTTTTTTTTAGACCCTGTAAAAATTGTTAAGTTGACAGGGGTAATAAATTAATTTACTAATAGTTGACATATAACATATCTAATAGTCGACATAACATATTTTTCTTTTATTTTAAAAGAAATATTACTTTAAAAGGATAATGTTTTAAAAATGTAACTTACAAATTACTGTTTTTATTAAAAAGAATGCCAGTAAAGTTATATTTTTATTTAAATTCATCAAGTTTTACAAAACGATATCAAAGCACCAATAGTTGACAGTATTATAACCAATAGTTGACGAAAAATTCCCTCTCAACTTTAAAGTTCTAAATCTTATTTTATCTCTAAATGCTATGCGACTAGAGGTTAACCAAAATTGTACAATAACTTACAAAACTGAAGTGAAGTTCTTAGCAAAATACGAAAAATAAGAGATGAGCATTTTAGTTAAAATACTTTGATATATTTTATTTTTTTATTGGATTATAAAAAAAACATTCATTTTATCTTAAAACACCCATCCACATTTAGATCTTAATTAAATGTGCAGGTGTCCACAGATCAGGGAAAACAGGGAAATCAGGGAAAAGTCAGGTAATTTGATCAACTGTAAAAAATCAGGGAAACTGAAAAAAATCTGTGGTGTACATGATAAACTATTACTAAAACAAGTTTTTATTCATAGAGTTCTACCAATCCATAGATCAGTTTTACAGAAAAAAAGTTGAAAAAAATAAAAAATCATAACTCAAAAATAAAACAGGATGTTCAAATTTTTTACGAATATTGGCTTCAAAAACTTTTTTTGTATCTCTATATTCATGATCTGTACTAAAATCAGGGAAAATTCAGAGAAGAATCAGGAAAGCGTCATGAAAAAAAATCAGGGAAGAATCAGGAAAAAATGAGGGAATCTTAGTTTGAAAAAACCTGTGGTCACCCTGAGGTGTATAATACAGTATTTTAAACGATCCCCACGAGCCGTAAAATTACCTGTCAACTATTGAAATTTGTTGATTTTTTAATCTAGTGGTTGACACCCCCTATGTAAAAAGCTAAAACTGTCTTATTGAGTTGTAAATAATCAGAAAAAGTTTGATTTGAACCCATAAAAGCCTGTAATTAAGATTAGCATGCATAAATACGTATTATTCACTAAATACTGAAAATTAAAAACACCCAATTTCTTAGCACTTGTCTTAAGAAACTGTAAAAAAAAAATGCGAACAAAAACACTCCACTAAAAAATTGCCTGCCATATTAAAACGCAACTCATCACTTGATCTTCAGTTGCAAATTCTAAGACTAGATGGTACTAGGTGCCCATTTATTATTTATTTCGCCTCAATAAATGTAATGTAATCTTATTTTAGGTTGTTTTATATAAAATTGTCAACTATTTGGGTAGTGTCAACTATTGGGTGTTTTACTTTAGGTAGTTTCTGCGCCGAGTTTGTAATAGTTATTTATAATATAAGGGCAAAAAGTTAAATTTTTCGATTGAGTAGGTTTTTATAAGCCGAGGGCCGGCCAGTCTAAGGTAATAAACCTACGAAATCAAAATTTAACTTTTCGCCCGTGTATTATACAATATTTTTTATTCGAATATTACTAATTATAATAAATTATTAAATTATTTAATTTTAAATTGCAAAAAATATTTTCTTTTTCTGTCTTAGAACCCATCTAGTTATCCATGATAAAAGGCTATCTAATCAAATCGCTAAAAAAAACAATTGAGTCGTTTCTTTTGCGTGCGGTTTCATTTTCAAATTGGTGTTTTGATTAATTTATTATAAAAATATTAATACTTCTGAAACCGTTCTATAAATATTATAAATATTGAAATTTATTTAACAATTGAAGTTTTGTGTTTGTGATTTATTTTAGTGGATGAATACAGATTAACTGGCTAACCATACGTTTTGAGGTTATGTTATAGAAGAAATTTTTATTTATATGAAATGATTATAATACTTGTATCTGGTCAAAAAGAACATATAGTTCAAGACAAAAAGTGACCAAAAGGTCATATTTCTTTATAAATGTTACAGTAAAGGTAACGCATCTTATTTAAAAAAAAGCTTAAAAATAACAAGTTTTAGATAGCGGGCCAAAATAACTTTTTGGCCCTAGGGCCACAAAGTCTAACGTTTTGCCCGCAAAGCATGAACAAAACATGACGCTTGTAGAATCAATCGAATAAAAACAGACTTTTCTTTCCAGATGGTTAGGCATGGTGGCTGTCTTGGTCTGGGTCTTTCCGCCATGAGTACCAACCGACAAGACGTCTATGAACAACTCAAATTCAATCTCTATCAGGATGATGCAAATACGGGAGAAGCCGCTGGTATTGCGATGGGTATGGTCATGCTGGGCTCCAAGAACGCTTCGGCCATCGAGGACATGGTAGCGGTAAGTACCTAGTAAAAAAAAATCGCAAAACGAAAAAAAAAAACTAATAAATATACACCAAGGGACTTAAGTAAGCTGGTGCCCAGGACCTACGGAATTCTTTATTTCCCGCCCCTCCAAATTGTTCCTTTAGGTGAAAAAACAACCCTGATTTTTTTTAGGATTTTTAAAAAAATATTTAGAGTTCCCGTCCGGCGCTTTTTTAAATAGAGATGTGAAGGGTTTTTATTTTTTTAAGGATATTCAAACTTTGATATTGGGCGTTTATGGAAAAAATAAGTGTTTCTGGATAATAAAGGAATATTCTCAATTTTTAAGCCCCTCTAAAAAAATAAAACGGATTTTTTATAGGGTAAAAATGCTAAAAATTGACACAAGGTTAATAAAGGCTAGAAAAAAAAAGCAATTTTTCCAAAGAGTCCTTTTTTTCTAGGGTATTCTTCAGTATGTCCGATTTCAGGGATTATATTCACTATTTTGAAAAAAAGTACAGGGTGTCTAAAAAATAAATAAATATCTCAATAAAAGTTAAAAAAAGCATTAAATTGCAATAAAATATCAATTTTGGATCAAATAAATAAAAAATGCCTTGTAGTATGTTGTATTGTGTAATAAAACACATTATATAAAGTTTTTTTTTCAAAAAAGGTGTAGGCCGTTTATTTTTAAATATCTGAAAAAAAATCCACAACACCCAGTTATAAAAATAATACATTTCAAAGAAATTTGTACATATTATGCTTTTTGGCCAAATATCATCTTTTATCGAAATGAAATGATTTTTTGTACATTTTATGGGATTTGTGTTTTTTTTGCGACATCCTGTTTTTTTTTTTTTTTTTTTAATAAATATGGGTGTTAATTGGTACTTGATAATGAATTTCTAAAAAAAAAATGACCAATGAGAAAAATTTCTAAGTTACCTTTTTTGTAGCATAAATAAGCTTCATACGTCAATTTTTACAATGTTTTTACCCTGGTAAAACCATTTTTTCATGTAAAAGGGTATTTTTTTTTAATATTCCATTATTATTCAAAAATAATTTCCCCTCCTAAAATCGCCTGATTTCAAAGTTTTTATATTTAAATAATAATAAAAAGGCTTAACATGTTTACTCTCTCAAAAAACCGCCGGGCGCGACCTCTAAATATTTATTTAAAAATCTGAAAAAATTGAGGGTTGATTTTTGACCTAAATGAACATTTATAGGAGGTGGGACCTTAAAAATCCATTTTTTAATTTTGACTGGGCACCTTACGCTGCATAAATGCAAGGGGCAAAAACAGCTAGTTTATTCCCAGAGGTGTATACACAATTTTTTGCACGACCAATATTTTAATTTGTTAGTAAGTAAAAAAGGTAAATTATGTGTATCTCGTTTTTATACGATAAAAATGAAAACAAAAAAAAAATACAGGGTGTTCCCTTAAAAAAATATATTTATCCGGCGACACCGCGAAACAAAAAAAAATATCCGCCATTTTATAGCCAATATAAGATTATATAAATTATACAGGCCTACAAAAAAAAGTGGAATGTACTAGACCCCATAATTTTCCCCTAGCCTCGGAAAAAGTGTAAAATCTTGGAAATTTCAGGCTCCGTTAAAGTAGATTTATCCACGGTAACGTTAATGAAACAATGTGGTTTCTACGTATTTCGAGTCGCTAAGGTCGAATCCGACATTAGAATTTTTCTACAGTACCTCAGAATTCCCCTAGCCTTGGAAAAAAAGTGGAAAACTGAGGAAAACTTGAGGTTTCCCGCAAACTTTATTTTTGTACCGAAAAGCTGATATCTTTCCGTATTTTGAGTTTCTGAGTTTATATCAGGAGGTTTTATTTTTGCTCGTAAAAGCTGGCATCTTTCCGTAGATGCTCAAGTTTTTCTCGGTATTCCACTCTTTCCCCTGAGGTAATTTTAAGGCAATGTAGAAAAATTCTGATGCCAGATTTGAACTCAGCTACTCAAGATACGGAAAGATGCCAGCTTTTCCGTGCAAAAATAAAACCTCTGTGAAACCTCAAGTTTTGCTTGGTTAAACACTTTCTTCACTAGGCTAGGGGAATTCTGAGGTAATGTAGGAAACTTCTTATATCAGTTATAAACTCAGCAAATCAAAATACGGAAAGATATCAGCTTTTCGACACAAAAATAATTTTTTCGGGAAACCTCAAGTTTTGCTCAGTTTTCCACTTTTTCCCAAGACTAGGGGAATTCTAAGGTACTGTAGAAAAATTCTAATGTCGGATTCGGACTAAGCGACTCGAAATACGTAGAAACCACATTGTTTCATTAACGTTACCGTGGATAAAAATTACTTTAACGGAGACTGAAATTTCCAAGATTTCACACTTTTTCCCTAGGCTAGGGAAAAATTGTGGGGTCTAGGGGAAATTCATAGGTCGAATTCGGATTCAGCGGCTCAGAATTCATAAGGGTAGCCTAGTCACATGTAAAGTACATTCCATTTTTTTTTGTGGGCCTGTGTCCAAGTTTCGTTTTTATCGAATGAAGATTAATCTTAATTTTGGGGGTGGACATAAATAAAACCCACCATGTATACTATTTACAGTAAATGGTATATTGCGTTTTCCCAAAAAAAAAATCAAAACCAATTTAAAAAAAAATCAAAAAAAACTTTTCTATTTTTTTTATACTTTTTACAAAAATGTTTGAATTTTTTTTTTCTAATGATAGTTTTTTCATTTTTTTTAAGTTTAACCCCCCATAACTGTTTTGTTTTTGGGGGATTACTTTCAAAAACAATAGGGATCTTCCCCTCGTAGAACTTGTTCACAAAAATCGTGATATCCGACAGACAGACGGACGGACAGAAGGACATTTAAAAAAAAGGTTGTTTATTTTTTTCATACAGTGGGTTAGGCTAAATGTGACACCCAGGGTAATTGTGACATGTCCTGTTATAATTCTTCTAAACTAGTTTATATCCAATCCAACCCTGGCATTAGGTTTTTGACAGTATTAAATATTTCGCGTAAAATTTCGATTTGATTTAAACTTGTTTAGAAGTATTATAACTGGACATGTCACAATTACCCTGGGTGTCACATTTAGCCTAAGAATGTTTTGTCTAGGATTTTTGAAAATTCGAAACTGCCGTATAATACTATTCTAGCGCGGGCTCTGTGAATAGTATAATAATTAGATTCCATGACTAAACGGGATCCCGGCTCGTAAAAGAATATCAAATACCGATAGCTCTGCCAATTAGTTTTTAACACCTAGTGAAAAGTTGTTAATGGCCACGTAAATAAGCTCGAATGCGATAAAAGTTCTAGAGAAAATGCCAAAAGGATAATAAACTTACCTACTATTAATTATATTCTTTAAAAGTAAACTCCGCACAGAATCTAAGTTTATGCTCATTTGTTTTTTTTTTTTGCTTTCTCATTTTGTAAATTTTCAAAATTTTGGGGAAGCCTTGTATTGTTCAATATTAACGGTTTCAAACCTAACTTCCGTTAATTTAATTGCTTCGTTGTTTCCAAAGCACTCTGCGCAAAAATGATTTTTTTAATTTCACTCAAAGATTTGATCATCTTGTGTGATACATTATCGTAATTATAAAAAAATGTAAAAATCCAAAATGGCGCCCATAAGAAAAAACGAAGTTAAGTGTTGTAACTCTTGCATCTAAAAAGCCATGGAAAATATTATAACAGATTTAGATTCCTTGCAACAAAGTACCTTAACAATGTTTCAGTTGAAAACGTCTAGCTTTGTCGGTTTTCGCTCAAAAAAATGAAAACGAAACTCAGGATTTTTAACTTTTTTGCGATAATTAAAAAACAAAAAATGACAGGTCAAATTTTCTTTCAGATTATTGATCAGCATAAAAATGCGCAACTTTTTCCTAATTTAACAGATCTTGTATCTCTTATAATAACCGAGATACCCATGCTTCAGGTCGAAAAACGGGCACCCTGTATATAGGTTTTTAAGGTTGCTGAAATTGAATCTGATAATAAAAAAATTTAAACTCTACCCCCGCGGGGGTATATAGGGGTTTTTGGGGTCGACGAATCTAAATCTGATATTTTTTTTCTAATTTCACCACCTGAGGGGCGGGGGGTAATTTTCGTGAAAATTGTTATATTGGGCTTTGTGAGGTTGCTGAAAGTGACTCTGATAATAAAAAAACCTAACTCCATCCCCTGAGGGGCGGGGATAGTTTTCGTGAAAATTGGTATATTGGGGTTTTTAAGGTTGCTGAAAGTGAATCTAATAATAAAAAAAATCTAACTCCACCCCCTGAGGTTGTGTGTTGTGGTTTTTGAGGTTTCTGAAAGTGAATCTGATAATAAAAATCCATTTTTCATTTAGAATGTTTTTGTTTACTAAAAAATGCGATTTTTTAAGATTTTTTTTATACAATTTTATTTATATTATTTAAAATTAGTTTAAAAGTATAATTTTTGCCAACAAAAATCTTGCGAACTTAATTTTGTGCGATATTATGTATTGCGAACTAATCGCGTGCGAACTAATCTGCCGTGCAAAGCTGAAAGGTCCTATCTACATAGGTTTAACATACACAGATAGGACCTATCAGCTTAGGAAGGCAGTAAACGTGTGCGAACTAATTTCCATGCGACTTTTTTTTTTTGCGAACTTTTGGCGCGAACAAATATTTTGCGAACTTTTTTTTTTTGAACTAAAGACTGGATACCTAGGGACACTAGATCTAGGTCTTAACTTAAGACCTAGATCTATGGATACCGTCTCCATTATGCCCCCTATTATAGGCCTATAATAGACCTAAGCATATTAAATATACATATAACAAAAATTTTTTTGGTTATGTTATTTATGTGTTCCATAAGTTGATATCTTAAGCTGTTCAAAAGTTAAAGTGGGGGGGGGACAAGGCGGACTTTTGACACGCTCTGTATACTCTGTAAAGTGTACACTATAGAAATGCGAAGCATTTAACATTTTTACGGTTTATTTTTACGGTTTATTTCGTAATAAGGGTAACGTAATTTCGATGTTAAAAGTTTGAAAATAACGCAGAATATCAGATATAAAAAGGTTCATAGAAAACTAGGTATTATACCATCGTTAAAGATACACATACTACATCAAAAAATATAAAAAAGCTTATATAAACGTAGACCTGCAAATCGCTCCTAAGGGAGTTATGGTCTATTAAAGGGGATACCAAAAATGGGGTTTTTATTTAATATCTCTGGAGCCCTTTGAGCTAGAGGAACAAGGTTTTGCACGTGGTTTGGTATTAGTAAGATCAAATATTTGGCAATTATTTTAGTTTGTAAAGAGCAATGTTAAAAAAATAGGCCGTTTCTGGCGCCTTCGTGCAAATGTATGAAACATACCAGTTCCTATAGATTTGGACATGCTGAACACGATGCCCACCTTCAAAATTACAGAAACTGTGTGGAAGACTGTTTTTTGTTTTCGTAAAAAGGAAAAAAAAGGTTGATTTTAAACTATGCCAGGTGTAAAAAAATATATTTTTATAGATTTGGGCATGCTGAACTAGATTCTTAAAAGTGACAGAAACCGTCTGGAATACTGTTTTTTTTTCGTCAAAAGGTGTAAATAGGTCAATTCTGAGCCAACGATTCCAGTAAAAATAGTATATTATTTTTTTTTTTTTTATTAACTCCCTTTTTTTTAATACAATCTATCCTAGGACAATAAGTATTTTTTATGTACAATAAAAATAGACATGTGGAGTAGGATGCCAGTGCATTCTCTCCATTATACATTACAAAATATTTGAATATTTGTATGACAATGGAAAATAAAATATCACATAAATCTAGTGGGTAAGTCGTTTGGTCTAAATCGCTTCAAACGTTTAAGTTCATTAATGGGCTCCATTAACTTATTAGCTAGTTTATTTGGGTGGTCACTTATTCTGTCTTTATATTTAGAACTAAAGTTTTGTATTTCATCTTTTACTAAAGGGACACCTAAATCACGATGTAATACTTTGTTTGGTACATACCATGGCGCATTTACTATTAAGCGCAACACTTTGCTTTGAAATCTTTGGATAATTTCAATGTTTGAGTTACTGGCTGTCCCCCAGAGTTGTATTCCGTAGGTCCAGATTGGTTTAAGAGATACCTTGTATATAAGTAATTTGTTTTCAGTGGATAGCTGAGACTTTCTACCAATCATCCAGTAGAGTTTTTGTAAAGTTATTCCTAGCTGTTTCCTTTTTGTGAACAGATGTTTTTGCCAGGTAAGTCTTCTGTCGATATGTAGTCCAAGGTATTTAGCACTCTCTGATTGTTGTAGTTGCTTACCATTTAGAGATACTGGTGGACAATTGTCTCTATTCATTGTATATGTTACTTGCACCGATTTGCTTTCATTTAGCTTAATTCTCCATCGCTTACACCAGTTGTGAATTTCATTTAGGTTGGTTTGTAAGTTTCTTGATGCAATGTTTGGGTTACTATGGGATGAAAGAATTGCTGTGTCATCAGCAAATGTTGCTGTTGTAGTGAGACCAGATGTTGGGAGATCTGAGGTAAAAATAAGGTAAAATATTGGTCCTAGAACGCTTCCTTGTGGAACTCCAGCCAGAATGGGATTTAAATCGGAGTATTCATCTTTACATTTTATCGTAAAATACCTATTGGTAAGGTAAGATTTTAAAATTTCATATATATCATATGGTAAGTATGTTTTTAATTTAAATAGCAGGCCTTCGTGCCAGACTTTATCAAAAGCTTGTGTCACGTCGAGGAAAACAGCAGCGCAATATCTTTTTCTGTGTAAATCTCTATCTATATTATTTAACGAGAATATAATATTTGCTATTAATCACCGTGGATATACAGGGTGTCCCAGAACTCGCGTCCATCCTTAAAGGTACATATACTACATCAAAAAATATGAAAAAAGTTTATATAAACATAGACCCGCAAATCGGTCCTAAGGGAGTTACGGCCCATTAAAGGGGATACCAAAAATGGGGTTTTTATTTAATATCTCTGGAGCCCTTTGAGCTAAAGTGACGAGGTTTTGCATTTAGTTTAGTATTATTAAGGTCAATTATAAAGTTATGTATATTTTGGCGGAGGAGCGCATAGGCGTGCGAAATGTCTGTGGCTTACCACATTTTTGTCCAAAACTTTTTTCAGTGTAAATTTTTTGCATTCTTTTTACAAATTATGGATTCTTTGAGTAAAAATACATGAAAAAGATTCCAAAAACCTATAACTCGGCAAATAAAGTGGATCACTAAAAAAAAATTAAATTTTTTTAATCACTATATTTTAAAGAGCGATAGCCCGTTTTGAATGATTTTTCTTTTAACTAAAAACATTAAATCGTTTACCATGGGGAAAAAATATAGAGGTCGCGTCAGGGCCAACGAGTATTATGATGAAAGCATCATATGCAGTGCTACCAAACTGTGGAGATTTCTCCAAATTGCGGAGATTTTAAAGCTTTGTGGAGATTTTGCGGAGATTTTGCGGAGATTCCAGGTATATAGTAAAATTAAAAAACAAATTGCATAATATTAGGTAAAAAGTAATTCGTGATGAAGTTTTATATTAATTTCCTTATCAATATACATGAGATTTCATGCCGTTTAAGAAAGTCCACTTTAAAAGGGGACAAAGCTTTTTATTTTTAGTCATCAACATTTTGCTTTTTTTTTTCATAGACACAAAATAGTCATCAAAAATTTTGCAGGGGTAAAGATTTTTTTTTATAGACACAAAATAGTCATCAACATTTTTGCAGGGGTAAACCTTTCTTTTTTATAGACACACAGAAATCATGTTTTTATAGTTTTAGTTCATTTTCCGGATATCTTGTGCAGATTTTGGAGATTTTAAACAAAAATTTCGGAGATTTTGACAATTTTGGTTTGGCAGCACTGATCATATGGTATTTAACTTGTAATATAGGTGAGACTATAAAATACGTTCCTGATTTTTTTTTAATATCCCTTACCATTTTCGAGAAAAATTACGAGGGCGGGAATTCTGGATCACACCCGGCACATTATCAGGGTTCCCACCAACCCTGGAAAATCTTGAAAATCTGGAAAACGCATGGAATTTAGATCCTGGAATACCTGGAATTTAACTGTTTTTCTTTAAAAAACCGTTTTTTACCTGTAATTTTGTAATAACACCTGGAATTTAACATACGAAAATATAATTTGTTCAAGAAAAATTAAAACACTAGGCACAAAAATTAAAGGATATAAAAAAACATACTAAATTTTTAGATGATTTTCAAAACTTGGCGAAAAATAGTCGTAGTACGTAATGATAAAAAAGCAAATTGAATTTTCGAGTCTCTAGTTTTAAGATCATGAAAAATATTAAAATATTTTTATCATTGACCGTTTATGAGTAATCATAAAAAAATCAGCGGTAAAACAAATTTCCAAATTTTTGCTTGCCTTTCAAAAAGTCCACGGTCTTCAATATTTTTTTCTTTGTGATTTTGTCTGAAAGCTCTTTTAGCTTGATTCTACTTCTTTTATTTGAGCGCTAAAAAAGTTCTGTACGATTTTTTTATGCGGCGTTAAAAGCAAAAATTATAGTTTTAAATATGATAATTATTCGGGAACTAATGACCGTACAGAAAAAAAATTCTGAAAACTACAAAGTATCCTCTATAACTCTGTGGCGTTAAACTTTATTAGTGTGATACATATTACAATGGATTTTGAGGTATTTGGGAAATGCAAAATATTTCTAAACATTTTCGCCTGCGGCGCTAAGCATAATAAGTTCTGTTTTAAGATGTTTCACCTACTTATGTGAAGTTTTATAAAAATAATTAGCTTAATTACCCAAAATGTTTTTTTTTTGTTTAAAAATAATACTAAATATATACTAAAACTATTTTACTATACCTGGAAAACCTGGAAACTACCTGGAATTTGTATGTCAATATTTGGTGGGAACCCTGACTATGTATATTATGCGAATATGCGGTTTCGGAGGCTCTTACGTGAATACGTGAATAATGGAAATTGATAATGATCGAAGTGCTTACCCATGTTTGTCAAATTAATTTGGGACAATATTGGTAGAACAAGTTCGTGCGCCTATACCGCAGAGCTACTACCACATAGTGGGCCCAGAACCTGTTTCTAGCTGGAAAAAAATATGTATATTTAATAAATTATGATCAATTTATTTACTTATACAGGCTGATTCAGAATTGGTGAATTAAACGAAAATGGTAGATTCCCCATGCGAAAATAAGACAAAAAGTCCCTATAAAGGTTGGTCCGGAAATAAGAACTAAGGGAGCTACGGCCCTTCGAAGGTGGACATATTAATAATAATAATAATAATAATAATAATAGTCTTTATTGCCCAACAGAATAATCCAATAACAGGACAATTTCATTTCATAATAACAAATTTAAATAAAAATATTAAGTAACAAAAATAAATTTTAAATATAAAAAATTAAATTTTAAAAATTAAAAATAGAAATTAAGCTAAATCTTAAATACCTAAATTTACGCTTGATTTTATTAAAACGGAACTGAGTTTTTCAAAAAATATATCACAATTTATACTATAAGTATTAGCATTATCACACATGACATAAATTGGGGACTTCAATAATAAATTTGTTCTTGGGATTGGCAGCGAAAAAGAATCAGTTTGCCTAGCATTCAGTCGGGGAACTAAAAAATCAATTTTTCCTAGCAATAAATTACAATCAATAATATTGTGAATTATTCTGTAAAAAATAGAGATAGTTGATAGTATTCTTCGATTTTCAAGCGATTGGACTGAGAATCTGAATATTGAATGGGGAACAAAAAAATGCACCGATAAAATTTTAATCCTGCAGGACGATTCTTTATTTAAAAGTAAACAAAAAGTATTCTTCACCGAAACACCTAAATTTATTATTAACACGTTAACTGCCACGGCCGTTTTCGGAGCAGGGTCTAAAAGGCCACGACACTTTATTCAATAATTTTTAAATTCCTTCTCCCCCAAACATTTAAAAAAAATTCCGGCCATATAATTTCACGATAGGCCAACCATCTCACCATAAGAAACCCAAACCAAGCACAGTAACGATGTAATTGTGCGTGTATATAAAATAATACACGTGGCGCACTAGACCCAACTATCGTGTATACTTTTTATACACATGGAAGTCAACGTGTTAACACGTACTAGCCTTTTAAAAAGTAACAGTTTTGATGGCACAAAATGTTACTTCCTCTTTAATTGCATTTTTTAACAGGGCTCCTTTATAAAATATGTTTTATGTATTTTTAGTCAAGGAACCCATATTTTTAGAAAAAACCCAAAAAATACATATAAAAAAGTTTGGGGCAAAAAAGTGACATCGCCCCCCCCCCCCCATTTTGCAAATATTTTTGGACATTGAACATTGTACACGGTTTTCCCTCTAATGTTCAATGTCCAAAATGCCACGAAATACCTAACTCATCATATATAATAATAATAATAATAATAATAAAGGTCTTTATTGCTATAGGGTTAATTGTACATGAATATAAAATTTCTAAAATCAAAATATAGCAAAGGGCGAAGTTCAGCAAGCTGTTCTTCCACTTAACCCTAAAATTCCTATACCTAACTAAATGCTAAAAATAAACAAAAAATAAAAAGTAGAAAAATATGATAATAAGTTTGAATTTAAAATATTAATTTTAACCCAGCCAACGTTGCTCAATGTTATTAAAATATATATTAAACATATATTACAATATCACTAAATAACATTCTTCTTAAATTTGCTTTGTATTTGCTTACAGAGTATTGCTTCATTTCCTCTAAAGTCGTATTGTATATCTTACAGACATTATATGAAAAAGATCTCTCAAAGAAGCTAGTTTTATGAGTAGGGCATGTTATTAATTTTTTTCTTCTGATATATTGTGAACATCTGATTTAAAGGAAATTTTTTTGAGCAAGTTTGGTGGTTTATGAAAAATTATTATTTTATGAAAAAGCACGGACATGTGAAACAGTCGTCTTTTGGCCATATTTAGCCACCCTAGGTTTTTAATATGTACACTTGTAGGTTCCCGCCTGGGAATACCACAAATAAATCGTGTGCAGACATTTTGTATTCTCTGTATAACCTTAGTGGTTGCTAAATCAAGGCAAGGACCGTAAACCGTATCATAATATGTAAAGTGAGATAGAACTAAGGAATCACAGAGAGTTTGTTTTATCTTCTGATTGAGATAGTCTTTATGTGCAAAAACTTTCTTTAGGTTACAAAAAGCTAATCCTACGCATTTTTTTATGTGACTTTTAAATCTCAGATCCACATCCATAATGAGTCTTAGATTTCTTGCCTCTTTAATCGGGTTTAATCGTACACCATCAAATTAACAATAAAATCTCTTGCTTGTGCCTCGTAATCTTTATTTTTTCCAAATATAAGTAGCATTGATTTATTTGGGTTAATGCAGAGATCGTGATTTTTAGATGCTTTTACTAACGCTTCAAGGTCCGCATTAACTTTAGCAATAGCACTGACTGAGTCTGAGTATTTAAATGGGTAATAATACATATATAAATACAAAATAATAATGGGCCTAAAATCGAACCCTGAGGGACACCGCAAAGTAAGGATAATATGGATGACAAGGTACCATTAAGATTTACAGCTTGTTTGCGATCAAATAGTTTAAAATTAAGAGCTGCAGACTCACCAAATCCTAAAAAGTTACAATTTTGAAATGAACATTACATAAAAATATAGCCTTTATCAATGTTATGGCATGTGCAAAAAATCGTTACTGTAGGTCATGGGTTTCCAGAGATATTCAATAAAAACTACTTTTCACACTCGTTTTCACATGTACCCTTAGAAGGGTCGTATCTCCCTTAAGACTCATTTCCGGACCAACCTTTTTAGGAACTTTTTTTTCACATTTCCGCATGGGGAATCTACTATTTTTGTGTGATTAACCAATTCTGAATCAGCCTGTATATAATTTTAAAGTGGTATTGAGTTTTATATTATAATGTCATTGGCGGAACTTTGATTTTTTTTTCAGGGGAGATTTTTAGGGACACTAGATCTAGGTCTTAAGTTAGCAAGGCGCCTTGCTACATTAAGATCTAGATCTAGTGTCCCTAGTGATATTAGTTTTTTTTTTTAATTCGTTAAAATAATTCTTTATTTACTATTAGTATTGAATGCATTTACGTAACAATTAAGTTGGATAAACAAAACATATTAAAATTTAAATTCAAAGACTATGAATCACATACTTTTTTGAAATTTTTTATATTCGTCCCACACGGAAAGAAATTAGTGGGCTCTGCGCTATACATTATAAGATATTTGGTAACAGTGGCAAATTATAGTGATTTAAGCTATAGATTATAAGGGACACAATAACTAATAATGTTAAAAATAAATTGGAAACGATTATATATATTACAGACACGATTATATTTATTACAGGCACTATTATAAATTTACAGAAATTTTATTATATTATAAAAATTATTAGCACGAACAATAATTAAATCTATTTAAGCTATAAATGCCATACTATTTGTTATATTTTATTATTCACTAAACAATTAAAGTATTTCATATAAATTTTTACACTGACTGCCATAATTGTAAGAGAAAGCCTTGTATTTATATAATAAGTGATTATAAATTGCTTGGTATGTGTGTTATAGCGCTCGTAGCTATAATTTTTTTTTTCCGTGCAGTATGTCCCAATTTATCCTATACGGACGTAAAGTGCATGAAATTATCTTTTTAAGTACCTTAAAATTTTAACAAACTGGTACAAAACACACGTTTAAAACTCGTTCTTGAAAAATGATAAAAAATAACCCAATGTTTGCACTATTTTTTTACAAAAAAATACCTTACGGTGAATTATACAGAAGTATAAACGGTAAATTATACACAAGTATAAACGGTTAATTATACAGAACAAGTATAAAGTACATACCGGTTTCTTCTTCATCCATTATATTACACTAAATACCTATATTGCCCTTAATTTTATTTAAATTATTATTTTAAACTTTGCTGCAAATGCTATTTTATTTTCGAGATATGTCATAAAAATATAATGCTTAGGTAACGATTTAAATATTTAAGTAATATTATAATAAACAAATAGTGCTTTATGGTACACTGGAATGTCTAGAATAAAGATAAATTAAAATATCTCATAAACATAATTTCGTCGGCTTACAAGTAAAAGGCACTAAGTCACTTTTTTGCAAAAATGGGATTTTAATGGCACTGTAATTAATTTTTGATGATCTATGTATAGGTAAACCGAACTAACTTCTAGGTGGACTGCCAAGGGAGTTACCCACTATACAAAACGCACCACTTTGATTTTGATTAAAATTTTATTTGGCAATAGGCACTAAGTCACTTAGTGCACTTAGTGCGTTTTACTTGTAGATTATTTCAAATGTTTCTGCACCAAGCGCCTCCTAAAAAGAGTTAATTTATAAAAATATGATTGCTTGAATCATTTATGTGATACAATATCGCGTTATTTATTGTACTGACAAACGCATTCAAATTTTGCTATGTTAAAGTTGATGGAATAGAGACAGAACAGAGAAACAGAACTTTACCTGTAAAATGACAATGCTTTTTACGTGTACTTTTGATGTGTAGGTAATAATTTAATTTTCATTTGCATTGGTTTTTTTATTATCAGATAATATTTCAAAACTAAATTTGAAGCCTTCACACTAAGTTCAAAGTCTCGGTGCATTTCTGAGGGGTGTTTTCCGAACTTGCGGCAAACTTTGGTTTTTCTTTATATTCTTATTATTTACGTAACAACCAACGATTTAAGAGCAAAATTAAAAAACAAATCTATGGGTTAGTTTTTTTTAATTTAGATTTTTTTTATAAAAATCTGCACCTGTTTAATTATTTGTCTATATCTCAGCTATTTCTAATTATGTAATAAAAATATTATTAAATATAAAATAAAGACTGCTTAATTTTCTACAAAAAAAGTAAATACCATTTTTTTTTAATATTTTGCCGTTTTGTCACAATACGCGATTCAGGTTTAAAGTTTATAGTTATACATTACGTTTAATTAATAGAAGGGTTTTAATTTTTAGTTGTTTTTTATATTATTTTATTGACTCAGTGCTCTTTACTTGTAAGCCGACGTCGTGGGCCTACAAGTAAAAGGCACATGTCTTTTTTCAAATTTAGTTGAATTAAACTACTTCAATTTTTCTTTATTTAACTGCAAATGAGACATTATTATGTCCAAACATGTCATTGAAATTTGCGGTAGTTTTTTTCCAAAAACAATTATTACAAAAATTAAAAAACAACAATGAAAGTTAAATTTGTCAATATCTTAAAACTATGTTTTTGGACTTAGTGCTCTTTACTTGTAAGCCGACGATATTAAACTAAATACCTATATTGCCCTTAATTTTATTTAAATTATTATTTTAAACTTTGCTGCAAATGCTATTTTATTTTCGAGATATGTCATAAAAATATAATGCTTAGGTACCGATTTAAATATTTAAGTAATATTATAATAAACAAATAGTGCTTTATGGTACACTGGAATGTCTAGAATACAGATAAATTAAAATATCTCATAAATATAATTTTTTGGTCTCATAATTTTGTCCGGCTAGAAATGGGTCCTGGGTCCACCGTGTACCGGCTAACTGAGAAAATCAAACACTGTTAATAATTTGCATATTTGGAACGTGAAACGTCAAATTTGCTTTAAAACAGCGATGACAAGTATTTTCGATAACATCAAAACAAGCTAAAATACCTGTCCAGGTTAGATAAAAAAGTATGCCCTTCGATAACTCTCCAACCTGGCATATAGCGACTTTAAATTAACGAGCGATAGTGAACTGCTTAGGGGGTTGTAAATAAGGGTATAAGGGATAAATAGGGATTTCACTGACCTTTTTCTGAAGCTTTGATGCCGATCGATGTTGCTGATCTGATGTTCT
This sequence comes from Brachypterus glaber, assembly GCA_958510825.1. NCBI lineage: Eukaryota > Metazoa > Arthropoda > Insecta > Coleoptera > Kateretidae > Brachypterus > Brachypterus glaber. Next base: position 23,033,449 of record OY294052.1, on the reverse strand, counting down.
TGATGTTAATTTGCTCATGATGACTTCTTGTTTAGGTTGAGGTTTGTGAGGATAAATATGGGTTTGGAACGAGAGTATTTTACACCACGAATAGGTTTTTTAACAAATATAATGACGTTGTTTTACATAATGCCGACTTATCACGTGAATTTATGCCTAGTGCTACCGAACGAGACGCTAGGTAATCTTCAACCGACTTTATTGCGTGTCTGTCAATGTTAACGAACTAATTCACATGGTTCAGGTAGGGGCCATTAAAAGTTGGGAAACCAAAATCAAAACTCGATATTGGAAAGACCAAAACTTAAGACAGGCCAAAATATTCATAAAATGTGAACCTGAACGAACAAGAAAATTACTCGATCTCAGCAAGGTGGACCTAAAGACCTATACAGGGCTGTTAACCGGACACTGCCCGTTAAGATATCTTCTTAAAAAAATGGGAAAATCTGAAATCGACATTTGCCGTCTATGCTCAGAAGCACCAGAAACGGCCGAACACATTATGTGCTTCTGCGAAGCCATTGCTCGCAAAAGGCTACAATATCTAGAACAGGTATACCCAAGACCTGCAGATATATCCCAAGTAGCCCCCACAAAACTCTTAGGCTTCTTTGAAAGCCTAAAGTTTGATGTGGACTAAATTGCAAAGGGGATTCACAATAGATCTCATTGGTCGCAGTGATTTGAAAGGCAGTACCATGCCTCACAACCTCACTTATATTGTATTGTATTGTATTGTAATTCACGTGGTTTAGTTCTACGACGAATCCACCCGAATAGTTATTTCTTTCAAAAATCTCCTAAATTTGAATGTTCAATATAAAGATAAAAAATATAATAATGTAAATTAAACAATACCCTTTCTAGACTGGTGGCAATATCTTTAAATCGCTTTCATAGCTTTATTGCTTCTTAACTGTAGAATATTTGTCGAGTTATTGTCAAAAATATTGTTTTTTGCCCCCTTTGTCCTCCCCTAACCTACCCCATTGTTAACCGTATTTCACGTGACGCAAACTATAAGGTTCTGAATCGTTTGGTATATTTTTTTTTAATCGGATATTCGGTTCAAAAGTTATAATTCCAGGCCGGGCACAAACATTACATTTTACTGTATTTATGGTCAGTAGTAATATCATAAGTGCATGTTGAATTATCGATATTTTTTTTACTGTATTAAAAAAATATTTTGCATGGTAATTGTTTGAGTGCATTTTTAGTGTTACAAAATGCCGAGGACGCAGGTCGAGGATTTTTGGCGAAAAATGCACGAAAAAAATTTCCTTAAGCAAAATATTTTTTTATATACAGTAAAAAAATTATGTATAATTCAACATGCACGAATGGTATTTTGAAAGACTATTTCACAAACAAAATAAAGAAGTATATAATTTTACAATGTTTTATGTTATTTCATATTTAAATTAAAAATTTAATAACTAAACAACAATATTACTTTACAACTATAATTAAAAAATTAAATCTCAAATTTGCCGCGCTTTTTAAATACACGATGTTCACTTGTTCGCGAATGTTGCCAAGTCTAAACTTTGCTCGATGGATATTTTATGCTTGAGATTATTCCAATAAAATAGTTGTTATCGCATATATTAGCATTTAAATAAAGATCATTGCTGTTTTTGTTTAAAAAGTTTAGTTTTCAACCGAAAAGAAATAAAATAACGGGTGTTTCCACTCGTAAAAAAAATTCCTATAGGTTTCTAATAAACTTTGGCAACGCTGTACTGGTACCAGTACAGCCATTTGATGTTTTGATTTTCGTAATTCTTTACTGCAAATATATTTTTAATAAATAAGTGTTTAAATTAGTTTTAAGTGGCCTGTTTTTAATACCAAGATTCAATTAAATAAATTAAAATTTATGAATATCAGTGATTTAAAGCTTTTAAGATGGAAAGTGCATAAAATATAATATATTATCTGAAATTAATTAGGCTTTATACCTAGGATGTTTTGGTAATAAAATAAGCATTTATATTGCTTATCAATAAAAATAAATCAACTAAATTAAAAACACATTTTGCAAAAATATAACATTTATTAAGATGTCAGTAACTGTCAGTTTCTTGTTTCCATAGTAACCAAGTGATAATTGCATATGTGCAAAAATTATCAGATTCATTTTGATCTGATTGGTCAAGAAACTAAAAATGCAAGGTTTTGATTGGCCTATATATTTTGTGAAATAGTCATATATAATTACACAAGAGGCTGATAATTATGCGGGAAAAATTCACTGTTTTCATCAAAATTTGCTATCTGGAAATAATTACGACCGAAGTCGCCCCTGCAGGGGCGATGCCCCTGGAGTAATTATTTCCTTTGACAGCAAATTGGAATGAAAACTGAATTTTTCCCGATAATTTGAAGAATCGTGTGTAATTCAGAAGATTATTTTTTAACGATTTACAATATGTCAAACCAACTTTTATATTTTGTTCATTTAATTTTTTTTTGGATTTTTTGTAAAAAATATAGATTTCTTGAGTAAAAATACATAAAAAATGTCATTAGTGTAACACTCTAGGAGCAACCGTTTTCAAAAAAAATGCAATTAAGAGGAAGTAACATTTTGTGCCACCAAAAACGTTACTCTTTAAAAGGCCATTACTCATTTAATATTAAATTTAGGTGTTTTGATGAAAAATACTGAAGAATACTTTTTTGCTTAATTTTAAATGAAGAATCACCCTGCAGCATTAAAATTTTATTGATGCTCTTATTTGTTCCCCATTCAGAATGTCATCTTCGAAGGGTCGTAGCTCCTTTAAGGCCCATTTCCGGACTTTATAGAAACTTTTTTTGATATTTTTGGATGTAGAATCACCTCTCTGGCATGGCAGTTACTTATCACTCTGTATAATGATTGTAGAGAATTAAATTCATACAAATTTGTTACCTTTTTTTATCGAGAAATGCAAAATACTCGTGCAAATCTACAAAAATACAAAATCCAAGATGGCGGACAGTTCCCATATCAAATTTATGGGCAAGACTGTGATTTTTTCCGCGGGGGACACTTAACTGCGTCAAAAGTTCTAACTTGGAAATTGTTTTTTTTTTGAAAAAATCTAAAATAATTGGGCTAGTCACTATTTAGCTGTATTTTTAAATTTAAATATCTCAAAAAAAGTGATCTGTGCTGGGGTTGAGACCCACCTACTCTTATGTATTTTGGGATGCTGAACACGAATCTGTCATAAAAAAGGCACTTCATGAGCTCATTTCTTTCCTACACTGAAAAAACTGTCTAAAATGGTAAAAATCTCATATTATTTCAGTGTAATAAAAAAATGAGCTATTGAAGTGCATTTTTTATGACAGATTCTTGTTCACCATCTCATAATACATAAGAATAGGTGGGTCTAAACCCCAGCACAGACCACTCTTTTTTTTTGTGGCCCCAGACAGTTTTTCCAGTGTAGAAAAAAATGAGCCTATGAAGTGCCTTTTTTATGACAGATTTGTGTTCAGCATCCCAAAATACATAAGAAAAGATGGGTCTCAACCCCGGCACAGACGACTATTTTTTTTTTGTGGGCCCAGACAGTTTTTTCAGACTAGATACAAAATAAGCCCATGAAGTGCCTTTTTTATGGCAGATTCGTGTTCAGCATCCCAAAATACATAAGAATCCGTGGGTCTTAACCACAGCACAGACCACTTTTTTTTGTGGGTCCAGACAGTTTTTTCAGTGTAGAAACAAAATAAGCCCACGAAGTGCCTTTTTTATGACAGATTCGTATTCAGCATCCTAAAATACATAAGAATAGTTAGCAGAGCCCACTTTTTTTCTTTTGTGAGCCTGTGTTATTGCAAAAACAGACACAAGTAACAAATGGCGTAGTTTTTTAATGATTCATTTTAAAAAGGAAAAAAAAATCCTGAATATATATTTTTTTGTTTCAGTATGCCCAAGAAAGTCAGCACGAAAAAATCCTCCGGGGTTTGGCCGTGGGCATCGCCTTCACGATGTACGGTCGCTTAGAAGAGGCCGATCCTCTAATTCAACAGTTGACCTCCGACAAGGACCCCATCCTCCGTAGATCGGGGATGTACACGCTGGCGATGGCCTACTGCGGCACGGGTCACAACCAGGCAATTAGAAAACTCCTCCACGTTGCGGTAAGTATCTATACAGTAAAAGAGAAAAAAACTTGTGTATGGATGTATGTATGGTTGTCCGAGTTTGAAGATCCACATCCAGATTAGCTAGAAACTTGAAATTTGGCATGTACATGGAATATCCCCCCACGCTTCCAGGAAAAGTCCGAAAATTGACCTCCGACTACCCTAACCCCCTCATTTACCAAAAAAAACTTCTAAAATAGACAGAAACATAAAATTTGGCTGTGAGTATTTCCTCACGCTCCCAGTAAAAATCCAAAAATTTACATCCGACCCCCCATTTGGGAAAACATTACCAAACGCACTTCTAGAATAACTAGAAACATGAAATTTGGCAAATACATGGAGTTTGGACTTTTTCCGAAAAGTTACCTTCGACCCCCTAACCCCCCATTTGGGGAAAAAATACCAAACACCAGGACAGGAAAAACTATTACGATAAAATTCCCTATAAAGTTACCAAATCGCACCACCTAGTGTCAAAAATTTGAACCCCCTAGTAAAGAATGCGTTTAATGGCTGACAACGTAGTGTCGCTACTCATTTGTATTGAAATCTTGTTCCCCCACTCCTTTAGTTCATTGACAATAAGCCAATAATAATTTTTAAAATAGTGGTTTAAATTCTGTGCCACCGCGCACTTCGGCAATTTTTTTGGTGGTAAAAAATTTGAACCACCGCCCCTGAAAGAGTTAATACGTCCGTCTTCGAAGGGCTGTAGCTCCTTTGGAGCTTCAGAACATATGTTCCTTTGTTACTTTTTCATGGTTTGTGATGTAAAATCACCCCCTTTAATATATGCAAACCATAAGACTACAAACACCGTGTATATGTTTTAAAGTGCAACGCGTTGGTCGTGTGTTGTCACATCTCGGGATTCGGTGACATTTACAGCTGGTCATTATCACGTTTTTCTCGCAATCTAAAGGTTAATATACAGGATGTCCCAGCTTAGACAGACCAGTCGTTTTTTGGCGTTATTATTAAAGTTATCGGAATAAAATTTATTTCAGTCGATATACACCCAAAAAGCGATATGTGTGCCTAAAAGTTTTTTACTTGCTTTTATATCTAGGATACAATTTTTTTAACTGTCGATTTAAATATTATTTTTAAAAATCGATTATAATTTCTTTAAAAAACTAAAATAAAATATATAAAACATTTTACTATTCCTTAAAACGACTTTTGTTTGATTAACGCAGTCGTCCCTCCGAAGTGACTGATCGATTTCGTGCTTTTTAGCACTCTTCAGAGCCACATATCGGTAGTAAGTAAAATGTTTTATATAAATTTTTTAAATTTGTAAATATCAAACAATTTAATTTAGTTTAAAATAAAATAATTTTATTAAGAAGTCAATGAATTTCACTTTTTTTGATTGCAGTTAAGGGTTTTGCGACTTGAAAATTAAAATTATAAATGTCTGCATAAATATCACATAAACTGTCAAAATTTAATAAACTTTTTCTATTTTGCGACTCTTATATGCTCATAATCACACGTTCTTATAGACCCATAAGAGGTCTCTTCTTTTTTTTTCTTTTGGGTTGGCAACAGACAAAAGTCTATCGCTTGACGTGTTTCTGGCAAATTACAACGTCGCTTTGAAGTTTAATTTTCTACACAATGTTGTGTTTAGGTTATTTTTTGCCGTGATAAAATTGTGGCTTGGTTACTTGCAGTGAAAAATAGAAGAAATGACTATAAAATATATCAAAATAATATTTTTTCTTAGAATTTTAAACATGGCGAAAACTGTAATGCCAACCCCAAACAAAAATCCCCTAATCAGTCATCAATTTAAATGTAAGTTTTTTAAAATTGTAGAGCAAAATAGAAAAAATTGTATAAAGCACTCGTTTCATAACTCGTTTTTAGCGCACTAGTATTTTAGAAAACTCGCCGCAAGCGGCTTGTTTTCTAAACTTGTACTCGTGCGCTAAAAACTTATGTTATGAAACTAGTACTTTAATATACTATTAACTTGGGTAAAATGCGTCTGTTATTTAAAAATTAAACACTTATAATGTACGGCTAACAAAAAAGTCTTATTCGATTAAAGTGTTAAAAAATGCAGTAGTTCCATCCAGGAAATTGTTTGGATACTTAATAGTATATTATTTACCAAGTGAGAGAAGTTTAACATTTTTGACCTGCGTCAAATTGCGGGATGAGCGCGCTAGCGCGAAGCCCGCAAGACGCGGTCTAAAATGTTAAATCTTCACTCACGTGGAAAATATAGTATTTTTTTCACTACCAGTACAATTAATTAGCTATTTATTTATTTTTTTACTAAAATTTAATGAAAAAGCTTATAAATTTAAAATATCACGCTGGCCGTTCGCGGCCATTAAAAAACAAATGAATAACTTGACATTTCTGGCAGAAATTTTCTGGTGATCTGCTAAAATTATTAAGTTAGAAAGTGTTTTCGTGTTAAGTGTAATAAAATATATAAAAATGGAAAGTGAAATGCAAAGTGATGATTCTGGTACTCCCCCAGAAATAAGGGGACAGGCGAAAACTGTGAGGGAGAATCTATTGTCTCAAAAATCAATATATGGGGGTTGTACCTCTAGTAATCTATGATCCTTACGATAATATATGGGTTGTATAATCTATGGTTGAATATGATGGGCCAATGATTTTCACTTTTCGAAGTGTTTTTTTGTAAAACATGTTTTATAGGTACTAATTTAGTTAATATTTTTTAATTTATCATGCAATAAATAAATTTGGTGCCTAAAGATACTTGTAAATAGCAATGTGATTTAATAATTAAGTGAAACGTCAGATGCCAAAACAGCTGAATAAAAATTCATTATTAACCATGGTGCAATTTTATTATTTTTAGAACCTCTGACGTCATAGGTAGAGAAATAATATTTCTACCAATGAAAAGAACAGTAATAAAGATGTGGTTTTAGGCTGGTAGTGAAAAAAAATATTTAAACAAAATAATTAATTAGGATTATTCCAAATGAAATTATTTATAATCCAGATACAACTTATGAAATATTATTGGATTAATGTATAAAGACTATTTTTTTTTTAATTTTAGTATTTAAGTATATATTTCTTATAAAATGTTGTCAAGTTAGCTATAACTCAAAAACAAAAGCTAGTAGAAAACTCTTGTTTATGCACACTTATAGCTTGTTGGCTGACATACATTTTATTCGGACAGCTTTAATAAAAACGCCAAAAAACTATGTGTCTTAGGTGGGATACTCTGTATATATTTGAAACACACCGTCGCTACGCGCCTCTAAAATTAATAAAAAAGCCAGTTAGACATGCCACAGTTATTGATCACCCTGTATAAACAAGAATAAGTTCTTATTTATATAAATTAGTCAATTATGAAATTACTACCCCACTAATTCCATAAAAAAGCTAGTAGAAAACTCTTGTTTATGCACACTTAGAGCTTGTTGGCTGACATACATTTTATTCGGACAGCTTTAATAAAAACGCCAAAAAACTATGTGTCTTAGGTGGGATACTCTGTATATATTTGAAACACACCGTCGCTACGCGCCTCTAAAATTAATAAAAAGCCAGTTAGACATGCCACAGTTATTGATCACCCTGTATAAACAAGAATAAGTTCTTATTTATATAAATTAGTCAATTATGAAATTACTACCCCACTAATTCCATAAAAAAGCTAGTAGAAAACTCTTGTTTATGCACACTTATAGCTTGTTGGCTGACATACATTTTATTCGGACAGCTTTAATAAAAACGCCAAAAAACTATGTGTCTTAGGTGGGATACTCTGTATATATTTGAAACACACCGTCGCTACGCGCCTCTAAAATTAATAAAAAAGCCAGTTAGACATGCCACAGTTATTGATCACCCTGTATAAACAAGAATAAGTTCTTATTTATATAAATTAGTCAATTATGAAATTACTACCCCACTAATTCCATAAAAAAGCTAGTAGAAAACTCTTGTTTATGCACACTTAGAGCTTGTTGGCTGACATACATTTTATTCGGACAGCTTTAATAAAAACGCCAAAAAACTATCTGTCTTAGGTGGGATACTCTGTATATATTTGAAACACACCGTCGCTACGCGCCTCTAAAATTAATAAAAAAGCCAGTTAGACATGCCACAGTTATTGATCACCCTGTATAAACAAGAATAAGTTCTTATTCATATAAATTAGTCAATTATGAAATTACTACCCCACTAATTCCATAAAAAAGAATAATCCCTGGCAAGTTCCCATTTTTCAGATACGATGTTTCGGAATTTTCAAGGCGAAGTGTCAAAAAGACTCCATAACTCAGAATACCGTAAAATGCCTTAAAAGTCAATTACTATTTTTATGCTTAACATGGCAGAGCAGCACTTGCAGATAGGAGATAATTTAGGAGATAATTTCCAATGGGAGTAATTCAAATTATGATTCGATTGCAATAATTACCATAAATAATCGATTAAATAGAAGTTGGACATTCGGGACATCCGGGATGAATATTCACTAGCGCGAAATCACCATTCGCAACTTAAAAGCAGAATGTTCTACCGGGTGTTTCAGAAAGGTGGCTCACCCCCCTTAACTTTTTTACTTTTATAGGTAGGATCTTGAAATTTCCAGAAGCTATGTTATATATAATTTAAGATTTTTTGACATAGTTAGAATTTTTTTGGCACTGCCGGTTTCGCCGGAAATGAATCAAACTTTCGATTTTTAAATGGAACCCTGTATATTTTTACATATTTTGATTCAAAAATATATTCTTATAACAAGCATGTGTCACTTGTCAAATCTTGACAGGTCATGTCATTTTTTAGTTAAATCTTCATTTTAAATCCTTGGTGTTTTAATGCCAAGTTCTTCCAAATAAACTATTCATGTGTGGTATCAAAATGCTCGCAAGAAAATTCACTTTCATTTTAACCTAATGAGCCACCCTCTTCCATTAAAAAAAAATACTTATGGACCAAAGTATGATTTTCGAACATTTAAGAGCCCACCACATTTAGAGTTTTGGGAAAAAATCAAAATAGTATTTTTCTGAAGATACTAGACCAAACTTTAAGCGGATAAGCTAATTTAAGGCACTCTAGATTTAAAATAAAAATTTAAATAAAAAATTACATGACCTGTCAAAAATTGGCAAGTGGCAAATGATTGTCCTCAGAATTGGGTTTTAAATCGAAATATGTAAAAAATATACAGGGTGTTCCATTTAAACTTTAATTCATTTGGTGAAACCGGAAGTGCCAAAAAATGTCTAACCATGTCAAAAAATCCTAAATTATACATAATATAGCTCCTGCAAATATCATTTCATTTCATTTTCAAAACGTTAAATTTTACTCGAAAACGGTTAATCCTACGGTATTAAAACGAGAATACTTTTTCCGAGTATTTTTAACTAAGGAGTACTATTCTAATAATAAATCCACAAAAAAGTAACACAGAAAAAGGTTTGGGCACAACACTCATAAGGTCCCCCGTTTTGAACGCCCCTGGTTAAAATAACGATATGATAACAAAATACAGGGTGTCCCAGAACTCGAGCCCATCCTTGAAGGTACATCAAAAAATATTTAAAAAAGTTTATATAAACATATGGCCGCAAATCAGCCTTCATGGACTTACGGCCCATTGAATGTAGGTCTCTTAAATAGGGCCCCAAGAAAAACTCTAATGAAATAATTTAACACTGCAGGGCGATTCCACATTAAAAACTAAGAAAAAAAAGTTACATACTGACCCAAAAATAAATATTAAGGGATTTTTCTCGAAAACAGTTGCTTTTACGGTATTACACTAAGAGAATATTTTTCATGTATTTTTACTACTTTTTGAATCCATAATTTGTAAAAAGAATGCAAAAAAATTACACTGAAAAAAGTTTTGGACAAAAATGTGTGCCACGGACATTTCGCACGCCTATGCGCTCCTCCGGCAAAATATACAAACTAACATAACTTTAAATAATTGACCTTAATAATACTAAACTACATGCAAAACCTCGTCACTTTAGCTCAAAGGGCTCCAGAGATATTAAATAAAAACCCAATTTTTGGTATCCCCTTTAATGGGCCATAACTCCCATAGGACTAATTTGCGGGTCTACATTTATATAAACTTTTTTTCATATTTTTTGATGTAGTATATGTACCTTCAAGGATGGACGCGAGTTCTGGGACACCCTGTATAAAGATATGCCTCATTAAATTAGATCACGTGCAAAACCTCGTGGCTATTTCTCAAAGAGTTCCTTAGTTATTAAATAACTACTTATCATATCTCCCTTAGAACCCATTTTTAGAGATAATATAACCCATTTTTAGAGATAACATATTATGTTTATAGGAACTTTTTTTCATATTTTTTGATGTACTAGTATGATGTAGTAGCACCCCTTAAAATTGTTGAGAACATTTCAAAAACACCGTGTATAAAAGGAGCCGAAGCGCGTAGGAACTAAGGGAAAATATAAAATATGCAAAAGCAATTCAATTTTATGTACGCTGTATATCTTCATATAATACTACATTAAATACTCAGAACCATCTTGCGATACCTAAAATAAGTTACACACACACAAATAATATCCATCAAATATATCGCAGGATAGGAGGTAAATTTACCTATTAAACTAATGAATAGTCCAATTATTGTGAAACCTATCCAGCCCATTTTAGTTATTTATTTAGTATTTTCAAATTTTTCAGGAAACATAAAAAACGATTTTTTTCACTACCAGCCTAAAACCACATCTTTATTACTGTTCTTTTCATTGGTAGAAATATTATTTCTCTATCTATGACGTCAGAGGTTCTAAAAATAATGAAATTGGACCATGGTTAATAATGAATTTTTATTCAGGTGTTTTGGCATCTGACGTTTTACTTAATTATTAAATCACATTGCTATTTACAAGTGTCTTTCAGGCCTATTCACATGTACCATTGAAATCTTATCAATATTGACAAAAATTACAATCCCATGCAGTTTTAATACAGTTGACTTAAATGACCTTGCAATTTTCGTCAATATTGCCACAAATCTCAATATCAATGGAACATGTGAATAGGCCTGATTGGGTACCAAATTTATTTATTGCATGATAAATTAAAAAATATTAAATAAATTAGCACCTATAAAAAATGTTTTACAAAAAACACTTCAAAAAGTGAAAATCATTGGTCCATCATATTCAACCATAGATCATACAACCCATATATTACCGTAAGGATCATAGATTACTAGAGGTACAACCCCCATATATTGATTTTTGAGGCAACAGATTCTCCCTCACAGTTTTCGCCTGTCCCCTTATTTCTGGGTGAGTACCAGAATCATCACTTTGCATTTCACTTTCCATTTTTATATATTTTATTACACTTAACACGGAAACACTTTCTAACTTAATAATTTTAGCAGATCACCAGAAAATTCTTGCCAGAAATGTCAAGTTATTCATTTGTTTTTTTAATGGCCACGAACGGCCAGCGTGATATTTTAAATTTATAAGCTTTTTCATTAAATTTTAGTAAAATAAATAAATACCTAATTAATTGTACTGGTAGTGGAAAAAATACTATATTTTCCACGTGAGTAAAGATTTAACATTTTAGACCGCGTCTTGCGGGCTTCGCGCTAGCGCGCTCATCCCGCAATTTGACGCAGGTCAAAAATGTTAAACTTCTCTCACTTGGTAAATAATATACTATTAAAATTTATGTTGGTGATTTAACCCTTACCCTCCAGGGTGTCACAATTGTGACTTTGCTTCTTTATTTTTCCTTTAAGGCAATCTTAATCCAAAATACTTTTATAGACTTTCTATGTATGCAAACAAATATGCATTTAACATTTAATTCAGTATAATATAGCTCTCCCAAAACTCTAAGGAAACAAAAACTCGAGCAAAAACTAAAAAAAAAATGGTATTTGTTTTATTTTTTTTTTCTTCTTTTTAGGCATAGCAAATATAAAAAACACAATTAAATTGAAAAATTATCATTAATTTAGTCTCGGGAGGGTAAGGGTTACTACTATAAATATTTTTTTGGTACCTTAAAGAGCACTTAATTCGTTAATGCATTTAAATTATTTTATTCTTAACTATTTTATTTTAAATTCAACAAAAATCGGTATAGGTACTTGACATTCTAAAAGATTTAGGTAAATTTACTTCAAAATGTATGGGGATGTAAGGGGATATGGAATCTAGTTTAAAATTATGATATTTTAAAGATTTTTTTACATCTTATTTTATTGTGTACGTAAAAAAATACTAATTCTAGGCGCTTTTGTATTGTATCTATTATATTTATTAGATCAATTTCTGTACGGAAGTATTATGTTTTATTTGAAAAGTATCCCTATTATATTACTGCCTGATGTCACTGATGAGAAAGTTCATCTTAAAGTCTAGCTAAAACACTTGCGTGCATTACTTACAATTTTATGATCGGTTTGGGTAATTTTACCTCTAAAATGTTTAGTTTTTATTCTCTTTATCGGTAGGTATTGATTTAATACAAGTTAATTTTAAACAGATACAAAGAATTTTTGTATACGATTCTGTAACAATACAGATTTTGAAAGGTTTAAAGGTTTAGGTAAATTTACCTCTTATCCGACGATATGGGACATATTTTTTTCCATTAAAAATATTTGGCTTCACAAAAAAATAAATATTGTTTGTTTGTTTTTTTTTTTAACATGATATATACTCGGCGCATTATCTATCTGAGTAACAAATTGGATCAAGAAAGCTATGATTAGTGGTTTAAAAATTACTTTTAGTAATATTTTTGTAGCCCATTGTGCTTTTGATAATTTTTAACATTTAGGTTAAATTGACTGTCATTTTACGTCTTACAAATAATAACAAAATCTGTTTAAAAAGTAAAACTTTGTTTAAAATTATAATAAAAGTAAGTTTTTATTCATAAAGTGCTATTATAAACTTAAATTTAACATTACCTGAATAAAATTACGGACCAGTATTATTTTAACCAAAAAATTCTCTGTTATAGTGTTTACTTCAAAAATTTATAGAGCAATGCATTATATTACTTCATTTAAACAAAATGTTTATAGATTGATGCTTTAGTTTTATTTTTATGCACTTTTCTTGTTATTTCTTCTTGCTAAAGCAAATTATTTGGATTTTTTTATAAATGTAAAAATAATGTCCTGATTGACAATAAATTTTAAACAAGATGAAAACCTTACATAAGGAACTAAATATATTCTACCAACCAAATAACAAGAAACAAATGACCATCAACTCAGATAGATAATGCGCGGAGTTTAGGTATTTATTTGCCATTAATTTGAGTTATTTTTCATTACAAAATTAAACGTTAAAAGGAAAAGATCGAGTAAAATCGGAAAAGTTAGTTCATCAAAAAAAAAAAAAAAATACATTATTGACTTAAAGTAAATCTTCATTAAGTTAAAGGACGTGCTGTTACTGTTACTAATTTATTGTTAAATTTTATGGAACTAACACGGTAGTATGCCACAATAGTTGTTTTACAGTATGTTACAAAAATAATTATTTAAATACTTCTTTAGGGTTTTAGTATTAAGATTATATCGTGCGTTTCAGATTATACAATACACAGAAAACAAAGATAAAACGATCAGATCAAGGCTGACATGATTGTAGTGGGGAGACGGCCGTGCGCTGTTTCATTTTAAAAAAAATCACACCAGCCTTGATTTTGTCCTATGTGTATTGTATAATCTCAAACGCACGGTATATGGTACTGTAAGAAAATATTTTGTTGCGTTTATACCGGGTGAGCTTTATTGCTATAAGTCAAATAGTCGACGTTGATTGGTTGATTGATTTTGAAACTGATGACATTTAAACTCTAACCTTAAATTCCTTCTCAAATATACAAATAAAATAATAATAATAATAATATATTAACAATACATGGACAAAAACTGTTTTTACGGCGCTAATTTTTCGTCCTTCTATCATAAAAAGTCCTTGTATAATAAACTAATATTTTATCTGTGTACGTTATGCTACAGGCACAGGCACTTGTATAAGAATATTAATATTATTCCTAATAAAATTTCCGCACATACAGCCAGAATATTTAAGGAAGTATGTGACATATGCTGGATACATCTTTTAAAAACCATTTTATTTGAACTAAAATAGTTACATACATATTTGTATTTATAAGTAAGTAGGTACTTTAGTAGAAATTTAACGTTCGATAAACGTTTTTTCTAAGCGATTTTAATGTATCTTCTTCTTGTATATTTTTTCTTGGCGATTTTACATTTCCGCCACTTTCAAAACGGGTTAGGTTCCGACTAAAATAAACTTTTACAATAATTTTTTTTTCCAAATTTGCTTAGCGGCAAGCGGATAAAGAGTTCTAACTACTAACTATACAATATTCTACAAGCATCTATAAGCACCTTCCTATAGCGTCTACAAATTCCCGCAAGGCCTTGGCTACTGTGGTAGAGGGATCAGTTAGGATACAAACTAGATTTGTTGGCTGTGGTAGGATCGTTGACAATGCGTTTAGAAGCGAGGCTCTTGGCACGTAGTACATGGGACATTCTAGTATGATATGCTGTAGGTCTTCTACCTCTCCACATATACAGCTTGGGTCCTGCACTTGATTCATTCTATGTAAGTGTGCTTTTGTTAATAAATGGCCACTTCTCATCCTACATAGATTGGTAACATGTCTCCTGTCCAGCTTGAGCTTCCAATACCAGGGTGTTTTCCTTAGCTCTGGTGAGTGTCTGGAGTAGAAATGTCCAGCTTGGGCAATTAGCGTTTTCCACCTTTCTCTCGATTTTAATGTATAAATGTCCCGATTTCTAACGTTAGAAATCCTAAGGGAACGTTCAAGTATTACGTAACGCAAATTGTACCAAAATTCATACATTTCATACCCCGGTTCCGGTTAAAGGTTGTAGAGATTTTATATTTTGGCTACCCCCCCTAACACACCCCCTATTGGGGGATTGGGGGGGGGGTAGCCAAAACATGAAATCTCTACAGTTTAATAACGCGAGAAACGGGGTATGAAGTGTATGAATTTTGGTACAATTTGTGTTACGTAATACTTGAACGTTCCTCAACGTTAGATGCCTAACGTTAGGCATATAACATTCAACTCACATTCATCTAACGTTAGGTCAAGTAATCTAACGTTATTTTCCACCAGGTTATTATAACTTACTTTTAACCTTTTAGGGCGATTACGCAGTAATTAACCGTAATTGCCCTAAACACAATTTTCGTGTATTATACACTATTTTTTTTATTCAATTGTAATATTTTAATTAAAAAATTGTTTGTTTTTTTTTTCAATACTAATCAACCAATCAACGTCGACTATCTATTCACAATACTGCGAAAAATTAAACTTTTTGTACAGATTTATTATACAAAAAGTAGCGTTTTTGAATAAAATAAAAAATACTTTGAATTTGGATATTTTTAGCATTAAAATGAGTTTTCTCTTTATTCTACATACATTTTATAGGCAGTAAAAATAGCACTTTTATGTGTGCAACAATATTTTTTTTGCACGACCAAGACTAAAACCTAATTTTACGCTTTCATTTTCGGGACTAAACTTGCCGTTTTTCTCCCTAGGGAATAAAAATCACGGTAACCTTGATAATATTAAAATATTATACTTACTATGTGCTTTTCTGGTTCAAAAATTAGGTTTGGTCGTGTTTTGTAATAAATTAGCGATTCAAACCAATTTATTTGATTTTAACAAAGAAAACCTTTAAAAATAACATTGTTATAACAATTTATACATAACTTAAAATTTATCATCTTCGTCTATTTTTTTGACGTTTGTGTCAACCATATTAAAAAACAATTGAAATCGCGATAGCCATGAAACTGACTTTTCGCAATTTACAGGCATCTTGATTAAATTACGAAAATAAAACAACCAATTTTAGACGCGTGGTTTTTAATTTTAATTTTATCTACCTACATAAATTATGTTTGTTCCTGCAGAAAATAGTGGATATACCTCAGTACTAAACTTGGCTGTTTTAGTCCCTTGCATTTCTGTTTCCCTCGCTCGCTACGCTCGCTCAGGAAACACTAATGCAGCGGGACTAAAACAGCCAGTTTAGTCCCTTGGTATATAAATAACTATTTATTTTCTTTTTTTTTTCGCTGTTTTAAACGAATATTTTTTACAATATTATCTAGATTTTAAGCCTTAATAAACAAAACCGTAAAAAAAATCATATATTAGTTTATATACTGGAAATTCAAACAAACCTGCAGTGACTCAGTTGCGAATGTGTGGTAAAAGCATAGACAAAGAACATAGATGAGCTGTCATCTCAAGGTTATATACAAATTTACGAGTCCTCCATTTTGATCGGAAGTTACGTCAGAAATCAGCCGGGAAATTTAAATTAGTGGGTAAAATGTAAATAAATAAACGACATAACCTTACTTTTTAATGTTTTCTTATGTTATATTTAAAAAAAATCAAACTTACCTAAAAAATATGATACTGCTGTCTGCAGGTAGCAGTCGTTTTATGTTTCTACAACTTTTTATAAAACACGTCATTGCAAAGACTTTACTAGTTCTTTGAAAAAGCACTATAAAATATACAAAAAACACAGAAAGACTTTAAAAGTTCAAAAACGCTATTATATAGTCTATAATAAAATAAAATGTTCACCCTTCTAGCACAAAACACCAAACGCGTAGAAAAAATAACAGAAAAACCTCGAAAACAAACTCAAAACATACATAAATTAGGTTATGTTAACCTGTTGCACGAATATGTTAGAGGTGTGTGCGAAGAATTATATTTTTATATTTACATTACTGGTAAAAATAAATAAATATCTGTGTAGTATAACATATTGATTTAGTTTTTACATATATAACAAACTGTTGCAACAAAACAACGACAAAAAGAAACTTTTACTGACTACTGAAGTGAAATGAAAAGACACATCTCTAACAAAGAAAATATTCCTATCTAACGCAACACAGTGTTACCAACATAAAATATATATTTTTTTACTTTTGTTGGACAATTGGAATCAAAATGGAAGACGCATTTAGTCGGGACGCAGAAGTATGCGCAGACGGTCAAAAATCTATCTATTTGTCGCTTAATTTCATCGGGATTTAATACGCTCGGCTATAAAAAATGTCTTCTCTACCTTGGTATATAATTACTATTATTGAATTTCACACAGTATGCATGAAAACAATAATAAATAAATAAATAAAAATTTAAAAACTTTAATACAAAAATTGATGTTTATGTCAGATTCTTGTGACAGATAGGTACCGTGGTTTAAATAATCAACAATAGATGAAGCATTTTTATTTGTGTTGTATTTGCCTACATTCTAAACCAGTCGTAGAAATACGATTGTTTTTTTTTTTAATAATTTAGGAACCTCAATGTTTGGAATTCACTGTTTTGTTGAATCACATAGACGGTTCATTTTTTTTGTTAACATTTTTTATTTTTTACTTTTTAGAAACACAGAACTTGTAGATTTGTAATTACACTGTTCTACAAAAAAATATTTTTTTATTTGCCGGGCACCTTTAAGTTGCGTCTGGCTATATTTTATGTGCTAAAAAAAAACTTTTTCCCCTTGCTTTAAAACATAAAAATACATTAAATGAACATTAAATAATTCAAAATATTGGTTCAATCTAAAACTTTTTATTTTTACAAACCTCACATGTGTGTTAATGTGGCTTATAAAAATCAGAACCATATCTTTAGTATTTATATAAAATTTTCTGAGAATATAGCGAAAAAATACGAAATCTCATTTTTTGAATTTAGAAAGCTATAAAAAACAAACGAATGAAGATATTTGAAATCCGCTTTTTTTTGGCTTAGAGCCCCAATAATAGAGAACCAATCCACTGCAAAAAAAAACAATTAGACCTTAATTATTTTTTTTAAACTAAGACTATAGAGGAAATGCGCCTAATTTCGGATGGTTTCCAAATTTCGGATAGTAGTGTATTTAAGATACTGTCTGCAAAGGTAAACAGAAACCTACTTTTATGTGAAGCCAAAAGTCAAACTAAATCCGTCCTGTAATATGATAACGGTAGAGCTTCTCCCCTTTAAATGGCAGCACAAATCGTTTATATTGCAAATGGCAGTTTTGTGCTCAGTTGCATTATTATGCTTGTTTATTTTATAAATAATCGTTATAAAGGTTCGTGATTCTGTCTTGGGTAAGGTATGATGTAAGTTAAGTTGATCCACTATTCATAATTAAGCAATTTGAAAACGTAAACATTCTACAAATTTCTAATCTAAAAAGCAGAAAGTTGCCTAATTTCGGTTAGACCATTTTTGTGCATTTGATTCCCAATTTCGTATATCCGCAAGGTAATTATTATTCAGGATAACCAACCATTAATTATTTTTTTTATAATGATACAACAAACTAAGATAAACAATTTTGAAAAAACGAAAATTACCTAAGATACTAAGATATTCGAAATTGGGAATCTAAAATTATAGTTCCTATCGAGGGGTTGCTCACTCCAAAAATTTGTACGTTGAATGCTTGTAAATAAGCATTCACTACTTAAAGAATGCTTGAATGCTCGTTGAATGCTTGAATGCTCAAGAATGAGCATTCATTTTTTGGAATGCGTCTTCAGGTAATAAAAGAATGCTTGAATGCTCAATGAATGCTTAATGAATGCTTGAATGCTCAATGAATGCTTAATGAATGCTTAATGAATGCTTGAATGCTCAGTAAATTTTCGAATAAGCATTCTTTACATAATTAAGTTTATTGCCTCTTTTATTGAAAATAAATCATAAACTCGACCATAAATATAAAGCAAATACTTCAGTAATTACGTAAATAAATAACCAACAAAAAAGTAATTGCGTACATAACCACAAAAAAATAATAACATTTATCGAAAACAATAATTTTATAATAATATTTTTATTTAAGAAACTTTGGAATAAACAAATAAAAATAAAACAAATACTTGAACAAGTACAAATAATATATATCTATATATAATTAATTTACAACTTGACTAATTAGTTACTAAACAACGAAACCTTGGACTAGAGTTGTAAGTTAAAGAAAAAGATTTGTTAAAAAAACGGTTTTTTACAACCTCTACCTTGAGCAAAACCTCGAGCAAAACTAAATCTTTATTTTTGTTGTACTCTAATTAGTCTATCACTGCTTAGTTTATGTTTTTTTTCATTTAACGCCCAGCATAATGTTGATTTTTTTATAACTCCAACTTTACCATATTTGTCTGTTACACAAACTTTATAATCATTTTCATTTACTGGGTTATTTTTAAAACACTTGAGTGACCTTATATCTAATTAAACCATAGAAAAAATGTTATCTCTCCAAAATATATATTTTGGAGAGATAACATTTTTTCTATGGTTTATTTAAATCAACTCCAATATGAGTAAGGATCAAGAATTTCTTAATTATATCTAATTGTTTTATTCTTATACATTTAGCTTTTTTATTTAACACTAAACTAGGTACGCGTTTATTTGCTTTAATCACATTCTTTTTTATAAAAGAAAAGGTATCACTATGTACCGCCTTGATTCCAATTGAGGCACAGTCCCTCACAGCTTCATTTTTGGCTTCTTCTATTACTTGTTTGGACTTGGAAGAGAATACATTTTAATTTGCTTGTGTTTTTTCCATTGCCTTGGTGTAAATTTGAATTCATATTTTTCCAGAGCCTTCGAGGATTTAAGATCAACCAAAAGTTGTATCCTTTTTAACTTCTGCAAAAACCCTAAGGTGCTAAAATTGACAGAAGTTAAAAAGGTGCTTGACATAGATCGTGTTGCCCTGAAAAAAGATTCACACGGTTGACTACTAAATAGATATGGAAGAAAAAATTCTGATCCATCAATTTTGTTTAAATTGTAGCATATATTTACCAGTGCATGGGCATTAAGCTCAATACAAATAAACGCACTACTGGAAATAAAGTTTTTCATATTATATTTTTTTGATCTGAGGATCCACTTTCTCCATGATCTTAAAAAAAATAAGGCATACCATATATGTTTAATCCTTTGTAATGGAGGCATATCTTTACTTAAAAAGGAATTTAGTACACTGTTCATTAATTTCATAAAGTACATTGTACCAGAGTTCTTGTTTTTTTTTAGAATTTCAATAACTTTTTCGTCACAAAGTTTTTCAGCCGCCTTATAATTCATTTTATCTTTTAAATTTAGATCTGAGTTTACGAGTAAATGTAGGCATTTGGGCTCAGTTTCAATAATTTTAGCGACATGTTTAGCATTAGCTTTATACTAAAACTAAAGGTCGATTATATTGGGTTTTTAAAAATCTAGTGCGTAATTTTGTAAGAATATGTACCGTATCTTGCACATAAACGATTTTGGTTAAATCGCACCCTGAGTAATCTCGATTCTTTTCAGTTGTTACACGAGTTGTCATATTGGAATTAATCTTCATAGCTTTAAGTATCCGTGTATCACCATCAGCAGAAATACCGATAACATTGATGTTTAGAGCCTCAAATTTTTCTATAGTAAATTTCCACCTAGCTAAGACTTCTTCAGCCGTAAACTTATTTTTAGTTTCGAATGCCATTAGACAAAATGCTGATGCAGAAACATGCAGTGGTTGTGCCATAATAACATAAATGTGTGATGACATCTGGCATTTTTCAAAATATTCCTGAATTATGGTAGCAGTTTTCGCAGAAAAGTAATTAATAAGTGGCATTCCATTTTCGTCGAAAGGTAACACGAAACCCACAACATTGTTGGATCTATTATCGTACTCTACTCTTTGTATAATACCAGTTCCGTCCTCACTTAAAAACACGTTATTAGAATAATTATGCAACTTTAGGTACTCTTGAAATTCAGTTATTCTTAATTCTCCTTCCTTAATATAATTTCCGTTTTCTCTCAAATATTTTAAAACCGTGCTTACATTGGGCATTGGCAGATTTTTGCTTACTGTTAAATAAAGGGACCTCCCACCAATCAAAAATATGTATTGCGAAAACATTTTTATAGACTCTGGATACCTTATTCCATGATGACATTTATTGGCATGAACCTCTGCTACCTGTAAAAGGTCTTTTAAAAATTCGTTTAATTTTACATCTTGTTTAACCAATATATTATTTAAAGATGGGTTTATTCTATTTAGGTTTAAGGAGTTAAAATTTTCTAGTTTATTTTTAAACTGTAGGTACGAAAGTATTTTATTTTTTTGATTTTCACCAGCCGCCATTAGTTTTCTCTTAATTCTATAATTTCTGGAATATTTTAATTGATCATAGTTTCTTTTCTTTTTTATAAATTTGCGATTTTTTATAATGTTTCTTTTTCTTGGGACAGATGTTTTGCTATGGAACTGAGTCCCCACAATGTCATAGCTTTTTATTCCCCCGATCCAGAATCTTTGTCGGATTTTTGAGCCTTCTCAGCACCTCCAATGATTTCATCACCTTGTAAATTATTAGAAATATTTTCTTTATCGACTTCAGCCTCAACTTGAGTATACTGATCAATAATTTCAATGCTATTTATGTTTGGATCGCTAAGAAGTGTTATTAGTGAATTTTTGGTGGGCAAGTGAGTAAGTTCTTGTATGAGTACTGGTGTAGTTGCCGGCCTAGAGATTGAAGTTGATGTAGAAATAATAGTACACGGCGGGGACGATGTTGATATGTTTTTAGATGTCTTGTTTATTGAAGCAAATGAATCAATTTTTAACTGCTTTGCTGTTTTTACTGGTTCCGCTTTGATATTTTGACAATGTCGAGACATATGTCTAAAAAAATTGGATATAACCCAAGTTTTGGTTCTATTTTTATAAAATTTTGGTGCTATTGATATATTATTTGTACAAAAGTTGCACTTTAAAAATGCACAATTTTCTTGAAATTTTATTTTGATATCTTCTGTAGTAAATTTATTTTTTTGAATATTTTCTTTTAAAAAGGTAACTGTCTCATCATCGCTATTATTACTTAGGTAGTTGTTAAGTAAACCTATAATTTTTATACTCTCAGTATTAAAATCCGTACCGAGACCCATAGCATTGTCTGGATTGTTTCTTTTTTCAGTCGATATTAAGGTAGTAGAGTCGGTAGTCGAGATACTTGTAGATAATTGAAGGATATGCTCTTTGCAAAACTTTACAAATGAATTAATTAAAATTATTTGTCCGGGCATAAATCGAAATTTTTTTCTTAATTCATCTTTGCTGTGGAATATTTCATAATAATTTTGCATGGGCTCGTCGTCTGACAGAAAATCTTGCATTTCGTCCCGTGCAAAGTTTTCCATATACCTTATGTTTTCCTCTGTCATTTGACTTATTATATAACAACTGTCAAAACCCGTTAACTTCATTATATTTTTTACATGTTCAGGAAAAATGCTTATGTTTTTTGTTGAAAATTCAACGAACAAATTTTGAAGTTCGTCGGGCATCATTCATAGATCTAAAACAAATAAAATTTTGTAACGTTATAGGTATACAGGTTTTTATTTTAAATGGTGCACCCTGTAAGCCTGCATTTCAGTTCTAAATAAGTGGAGTTAGTTTAGTGTTTTTCCCTCGGTTTTCCCTTATTTTCTTAAAAACCAGCCGTCTCGAATGAGCGAAAAAAATTATAATTACATATTTTGTGTAATTTTCGACACTTTATGTGGTTTTTAATTTGTTTTATTGTGACTAATAAATAAAAACAGTTTTTTACATTTTGGGGGTAAAAATGATACATTTTGGGGCAAAAAATGATAACTCGTGATAACATAATTTTTGGTGTAATTTTATTTTATTTTTTATGTGCTTTTAAATTTTTCTTCTATTGTAAAAAAATTACACCCAAACAAAAAAAATTAACTTCCATTTTACCCCCTTTCCGCAGCCGATTTTGCCTAAATACAAACTTGTTTAAGATAATACCGAGGATAATACAAAAATACATTTGCATACCAAATTTCAAGTCGCTAACTCAAAGCGTTCTTAAGTTATCGTGGATAGAGACAGACAGACAGACATATTTTTTTTACTTATTTTGATTTTTCTGGACGTTTTAGGAAAAAATAATGTGATTTAAGCAAAAAAAATATCATTAAAATCAAAAACGAAAAAAAATTCCTAAAATAAAAAAATAAATAAAAAATATTTCAGTCTTAAAGCTTTTTTGTGTAAAACGAAAAATAAATTTAAAAAAAAAATAAAAATTGTGTTTTTACCCCATTTTACCGCTTACCCCACACCGATTTTTACCAAAAAACAATCCGAGCCTAGAACTTTGGATAATCAACATTTGGTCCAAATTTGAAGTCTTTAGGTCAAAGCGTTTTTGCGTTATCGTGTTCACAAATTAGGAGATGTGGTATTTACCACCACCCACAAGAATCAAAAATTAAAATAATAGAGGGTGTTTTTTTTTTTTGGGTAGGGGCGCAAAATTTTGAAATGCTTAGGGACCAAGCTTTTTTTTTTCGGAGGATATTTTTTTCCTCTCAGTCTCGCCCTTTGTAAATGAAGTGAACCCCCTGCTTCAGAGCGTTAAAAAAAATCTATTTAAAATCAAAAGACAAAAATCAGAGGTGAGGAAGGACCTTTTTTTTAGTAACCAAATTTTCGAAGGGCTAAAATATTCATTTTTTTTTTGAGGTGAGGACTTTTTTTTTGTTTTACTCATAAAATTTTTCGAGGGCTAAAATATTTTTTTTTAAGGTGAGGACCTTTTTTTTAGTCATCGAAAATATTTGGTAGGGGCGCCAAATTCTGTAGAAACGCTCAGAAGCATTTTTTTTCAAAGGGTGTTGGTTTTTGTTTTGTTAGGGGCGCCAAGTGCCAAGGTGGGCGCCAAATTTTGACCACCCCTTACCAAGAAAAAAATAAAATGTTGAGAAACGCTTAAGGACAATTTTTTTTCTCAGGGTGTTGGTTTTTGTTTTGGTAGGGGCGCCAAGGGCCAAGGTGGGCGCCAAATTTTGAGTACCCCTCTCCCAAGAAAAAATCTTATCTACGCGCCTGGCAAGGAATCTTAAGGCCTAGATCATAGTTAAAAACGTGATCCAATAAACATTTTAAAAGTTACTAATTTTTTAAGTGTTACGTAACGTTTTTACTGACACCTACCCCCCTCTGTAACGCGGCGTAACGTTTGTCAATTTGAGGTTATGTGTTTGACCTTAAATAATTTTCTGACAGCAGGTATGTAAAATCAGCTGATTGTCACTTTGATTCCGTTGTCATAGGCAACGGATGGAAATAGGAACTAAGTACTAACTAGGTCGTAGCAAAAACAATAAAAATCGAGTAAATTTTTTTTTCATGAAAATCTAAATTTTTCGTTAGTTTATATTCTTAGCCGAGGTTTTAGCCTTTTTCGAGGCCTTTTTCCATATTGCCATTTGACCCAATCTCGGACCCAATAAAAATTTAAAAAAAATGAGAATTTGCTACATTTTTAGTTTTTATATTTTTAGGTTATGTTATGTCAACATTTTAAAATTTGTAAATATTTGTTTTTTTTTATTATACATTACTTTCTTGCTAAGAAGAACAGTTTTTCCCTCAACCTTAGTTATAATTTTTTGTTATAAAAAAGATATGTCAAAGCAAAAACAGTTTATTTTGTAAAAAATTGTTGATAAAGTTTCCCATGCCTACCTAGGTGTTGAAGCTCGAGCTTTACAGTCTGAACTGGTACGTATTCCAAAAAAGGTACTAATTAAGGTTAAAAAAAACATTTACACATACCTGTCTTACACTTGTAATACACCACTGTTTCATAAAACGTTTTTGTATGTACTGACCCACGCAATATAAGATTTGCGCAAGCGCAATACTCAAATGAATGCTTGGAATGCCTGAAATGAATGCGTGAATGCTCGATGAATGCTTGATGAATGCTTGAAGGCTTGATGAATGCTTGGATATGTCATTGAATGCTTATAAGCATTCAAAATGTAAATTGAATGCGTGAATGCTTGTGAATGCTTTCAACAATATACTGAATGCTTATTGAATGCTCGCCATTTGTACGTTGAATGCTTGGAGTGAGCAACCCCTCGGTTCCTATAGTATTTCGTAGAAAATCGCTTAATGATTAAATTACGTCTTAAATGTGAAGGAATAACAAGAAACATAAGCAATGGGATCCAGATCTACTCTTGAAAATTTTTTTTCGGATATGTCCGAAATTAGGAGCCCTTTTTCAAATGCACAAAAATGCGCTGATTTTTTTTAACCGTGTTTTTTGGAAAAAATAAACTGTAATAAAATTGCTTTTATAATAAATCATGGTTCGCTATAATACATTGTAAATGGTATCCGAAATTAGGCGACTTTCCTCTACTGCCCTACTACGCTAGAAATCAGTAACTCAATTTGTCGCCTAGCGACGTTTTGGCGTCAACTCTGATGTAATATTTTGAAAACGCTACTATAGGCAAAAAAAACCACTGTGCGCTATATCTAAAAAAACGAGCTGATCGAGAAAAACGAAGCATGGTTCCGAAAACAGCGCGTCAAATAGAATCAACTAAAATGGTGGCAAATTTTTGAGTGTAGATCAGTGTTAACTTATTACTAACTCTTTTTTTTAACATTTAAGTGACCCCTTATCCGAGTAATCCGATATTTCTCTAAAAATTTGGTTGATATTAGAACCAAATTATGCCGTTTTTAAGTGAAATTGCGTTAAAATTATTAGTGTTATCTTAATTGTCTGGCTCATCTGGCACTATCCGAGCGTCAAATTGAAACGGGACAACCTCATGATTTCCCTCTTTAAGCTTCAAAATGTTTTATCCAATTCCATTCATCCATTCCAAAGTTATGCGGGATCAAACATTAAAAAAAGAGAAAAAAAAACGTCGAATTGATAACCTCCTTCTTTTTTGGAAGTCGGTTAAAAATGCATTGTAACAATAGAAAATGTGCGGAATAAACATCGGTAAACATCAAACAATTTTGGATTGTGGAGGTTCGAGTTATAGAGGTTTGACTGTACCAACTATTTTGAATACAATCCGTAATATGTATGCCTGGCTGTATTTTTTATTTAATTCTAATTCACTTCAAACTTATTTTTAAGAAAAATCAATTAACTTTTAGAAAGAAAGGAGTTTGCATTTTGTAAAAAGTATTTTAGATGTTCCAAGTAAAACGTATACTTTTGTCACGGCTGTATATATATGATAAAGTTTTTCTTTTTCAGGTGTCCGATGTAAACGACGATGTGAGACGTGCTGCAGTGACTGCTCTTGGATTTTTGCTGTTTAGGTAAGTCGGATTTCCATTTTATTCCACTCTTCATTGATCTGTAACTAAAAGACTATTATATGATGGTTTTATTTACAAAATGGTTAAAATTCGGTCTAGATTTTTATTGACGTGTTTATTTTAAAATTATGAGCAACTTTCAAAAATTCGGTCTGTCCGTTTTTAAAAATACAAAAAATTGCAGCGAAATGTCAAATTTTTAGATTAATTTCTAGAAAATAATAAATTTAATTTAAATTTAAAAAATATAATTTTAGGTATCAGTTATGTAAAATCTTAATTTAATAGCGCATTATGAATACAAAAACTTACTTTTATTATAAGTTTAAACAAAATTTCACGTTTTGAAAACTTTTTCTTATAATTATTTGTAAGACGTAAAATGACAATCAATATAACCTTAATATCAAAAATTATCGAAAGCACAATGGGTAATAAAAATATCACTATATAGGCTTAGTTTACACCATGGGTACTATGTTTTAAGTCCATGTACATTGTATCTACCTATCTCTGTTTATATCATTTTGTAAACAGAGATAGGAAGATAAAAAGTCCATGAACTTAAAATATAGTACCCATGGTGTAAACTAAGCCATAGTATATTTCTAACCTAATAATAAAATGAAACATTGCCAACTTGAGAGATGCTATTTGGCTGAGGCGCAGCCTAGGCAAATTAGCATATCGGGAATTAGAGGATAGTATGAGGATAGAAAAGTTTTTTATTTACAATCGTATAACACATAAAATATAACAAAAATAATTGAATTTAAACAAATGTTTGGTTATGTTGCTCAAAATGAGTCATTAACAATGACAATCATAGCGCGCCATCTAGGGGGTAAAATCTTAAGCCCAAACCAGTTAAAAAGAGCTCTTTTTATGCTCCTAGTTAGAAAATAGGCAACTTTTCTAACTTGTTAAAAAGTTAATAAGAATAATATACTTTGCAATTTTTTATAATCCACCTAAAGAACATTTTACTGCATGATTGTAAATAATAGTTATTTATGGTACTAGTGGGTAAAGTAAGATATTGCCCATGCGAAAATTAACCTGCGAGGCGTCAGCCAATGACATTTACAAGAAAGTGATAGTTGAGTGGGTAAAATAAATAATTATCCACTCAATAAAGTAAAAGCCACGCGGGGGTTATTATTGAGTTTATCTATTTAAAATAAAGCTGGTAATTGTCTGATTATCTGTATGTATTGGATAAAAGTAATTTTTAAACCACTAGTCATAGCTGCTGTTGTGTGACGTCGAAAGGTCCCATTCGGTGATATGGGATTGCCTCCGTAACATCGCCTTTATGATATTAATTAAGTGGACTGCGAATAGGTATTTATGATTGAAAAGAATATTAAAGACAAAACGACAGTTCCAATAATATATATGGTAATCTTACCTTAGCTTCAGCATTCAGCACGACAGGTCATGACCGCCATTTCTTCACAGGAGACACCACATAATTGGAAACTGATGTACGCGAATTAAAGTTTGTTTGACCAGTGTAGGTATACACTACTAATTATTTAAATACATATGTGTATATGGAACTTATTTCTATAGTTTGCAGCCGTAAAATATGGTAAATTCTAACGAATTGCCCGGCGCGTGGTATCTTCGTCAGCTGATTTGAGTATATTTTTATTGACACGCATCTATCGTTCTAGAGCGTCAAATTGATACTACCGCCTGCGGAAGGCGACCTACCCGAACACGCGCAGAAACGCTGGCGGTTTTCAGCGCGTTACTTACAAAAATACAATTAATTTAAAATAAAATATTATTTTTGAATTATAACTAAGTAAAGAAATTAAATGAAATTATGTATAATAAAACCCAAATTAAAAATAAATACAAACACAGAAATGTGGTTGTAACAGCTGCCATGATCTCAGATAGATTCTGCGCGGAGTTTATCCTTTAGGTGTATTTTATTTTATATTCCTGAACTCTATTTTCGAGGGGCGAATCCTCGGGGGGCTTAATGGGGGGTAATTACCCCCCAGGATAAAATAATTGCAAAATTTGTAGAACTTAGGCGTAAAATTCGTAAAAAATTTCGCCTGCGGCGCTAGACTTTCTTGTATTTTTGTAAATTTTATATTTAATTCATTGTAAGTTAAAAGACTGGTTAAAAATTAAAATAGACCATTAAATTTGTAAAAACTTCGCCTGCGTCGCTAGGGCTTTCTTACGTTTTTTTTTCTTAATTCAAGAATAAATTAAAATAAATTTATATTTAATTAATTGTAAATTAAAAGACTGGTTTAAAATTAAAATAGACCATCAAATTTGTAAAAGCTTCGCCTGCGTCGCTAGGGCTTTCTTACGTTTTTTTCTTAATTCAAGAATATTTTTTTTATTTTACCCCCCCCCCCAGGACCATTTCCTGGGTCCGTCCCTGTTATTTCCCTAGTTCGAACAGTAACTCTATTGACCTTTCTCCGTTTTTTACGTTCAGCGACGTTCGATTGTTACTAATACTATTATCTACTTTAATCGAGTTTTTCAAATGTCTGTAGTTTAAATTGCAGGGATTAGGTTAAAAAAATGGAGGGTTCCATTCCATTTGGAAGTGGATCAGTTCGAACGGAGTTTTACGGGTGGAAACACCCGTTATTAAAATCGACTGAAAAATCAATTTTATCCTTACACCTTCACAGAAACACTTGTTTTGAGCACTATTTTAAATGTCAAAAGTGAGTTTTTTCCACTAGTGACTAAAAAATTTTTGACCCACTCTTTTACGTACAGCTTTTGATCTCACCCAAAATTAGTTACATACCCTATTAATTAAGTATTATAACTATTCTATATATAGAAGCACGTTAACTAAACCATAAAAACTAAAGAAAACCCCAAATTATTCTTTAGTTTTTGAATAAAATACTGTTTTTATTAAAAATTCTGTCATCACCGCGTCCATTTTGACGTTTGTAAGAAATGTAAAACTAGCAATTGTTTATTTTTAATAGGCATACTTAGGCCATGGCTACCTATTATTTTAGTATTAAGAAAACTTAATCTTAATATTTTTGACATAATTTTTCGCAAAATTATAGATTTTTATTTAAAAATAAAAGGTGTTGGATAAAATTAAATTCTCAACTCGTGTATTAAGTGATTTTATCCACTTAATACACTAGTTAAGAAAATAACTTTTCTGCCTTATGATGTCATGAAACGTCGAGAAAATGTGAAAAAAGTGGGTGTTAAAAAAATGTCTGTCTCTGTGTGTTTGTCTGTCTGTAAACCTTATAACTTTTTAACGGAATGTTCGATTTTAAAAATTCTTTCACCAAAAGATATATGATCTTTTCTATTTGCGTCACATTAAATATAGTTAACATTAGCGTAGGGCAAGGGGGGAAAACGGACAAAAACTATAACTTTTAGCGATATCTCACTTTTTATTTATAGTAGAACAAAAAAATTTATAGAAATAAAAATAATTTTTAATTCCTTACAAAAACATATGTCATCATTTTTCGTAGGATTATTAATTTCCGAGATATAGGCATTTAACTTTATTTTGATATTTATTTACATTAAACTTTACTTTTGACATTAAATCAAAAGTGACCGCAAAATTAGCCTCTTTTTCAGACATCTGTAACTTCGATTGGAATTGATAAAATGTAAGGGACTCTCCACTAATTTTGTAGAGTTAAAACGTCCTAAATAACATTTTCTTTATTTTCGGCTTATCTGCATATATCGGTTGTTCTATGCCATATTTATCTATTCTCCAGGGTTTCGACCAGTCAGGGAAATCAGGGAAGCCAGGGAAAAGTCAGAAAAATGGAAATTGAAACCAGGAAGTCAGGGAATTTGGCAATTTATTTGAAAAATTTAGGGAAAGTAGGAATGTTACTTAGGACGTTTTAACTAAGGAGGGCAGAACTATAATAGTTCGTTTAAACATGAAAAGTAGCTTGCAAAACAACTTTACACTACGATATTTCAAAAAACGGTTTGATCCAGACACTTGAAATTTGGAACAAAGATTTTCTGAGTAGTAGAAAAATTTGTTTGAAATTTTAAGTCTCTGTGTCAAAGCGTTCTTGGAATATCTTAGTGTAAAGTTGTTTTGCAAGCGACTTTACACGAACTATATTTAATGTTATATACAATACAAAACTAGCTAACTAAAACTGGCTGGATCCGCCCTTGTCCAAAATATGCACAATAGGAAATTGTAGCCGTATGGAATTTACGCGAAACATTTGAAATTTAATATCCGTTTAATGAGTGCTATATATTTTGTAAATTTTAATTATTGTAGACCTGTAACATTTCAACAAATTTTAATTATAAATGCAAGCTGCTTTAACCCCTTCACAGTGCAGTAAACAAAGTTTTCGTGCCAAAAATGTGCTGATTGAAAAAAACATGCTATTATTATATTGTATGTTTTTGGGTCGCTGAATCTGAATCCGAGAGGTCAGAATTTAAAAGTTAGCTTTCAAAATGGCGGTTCCAGTATGGCGGATTAGATTTTTTAAAGTTGCTCGGATTTGCTTGAAACTTATTACTCGGCGATTTTTGGGGCCGCTGATTACGAATATGGTGCCAGTTTTACAAAATTCAAAATAGCGGATCCAATATGGCGGATTAAATTCTCCGAGAAACTTTAAAAAAATCTAACTGCATCCGCCATTTTGAATTTTGGAAAACTGACACCAGATTCGTAATCATCGACCCCAAAAACCCCCAAGTACCAAGTTTCAAGCAAATCCGAGCAAATTTAAAAAAAATTATCCACAAGAAATATGACCTTTTGGTCTTTAACTATATGTTCTTTTTGACCAGATACAAGTATTATAATCATTTCATATAAAATATTCATATAAAAATTTCTTCTATAACATAACTTCAAAACATATGGTTAAACAGTTAATCTGGATTCATCCACTAAAATAAGTCACAAACACAAAATTTCAATTGTAAAATCAATTTTAATTTTTATAATATTTATAGAACGGTTTCAGAAGTATTAATATTTTCATAACAAACACATTTTAACACAAATTAATCAAAACACTAAGCTAATTTAAAAAATAAAACTGCACGCAAAAGAACCGATATCAATTTGTCGTGGATAACTAGATAGGTTAGCAAAAAGTTAAAGTAAATAGTTTTTGTAATTTAAAATTAAATATATTTTAATAGTTTATTATAATTAGTAACAATCGAATAAAAAAATATTGTATAATACACGCGAGAAAAGTTAGATTTTGATTTGGTAGCTTTATTACCCTCGGGCCGGAGGTCCTCGGCTTGTAAAATCCTACTCAATCGAAATATTTAACTTTTCGCCCTTGTGTTATAAATGACTATTTCAAAACGGAGATGTCTTTTGTTTCACTTTCGATTAAAATGAGTACCGAATATTTTTTTGCTGTATCAAAGACAATTAAGGTTTTATTAGCTTGAAGCTATATAAGTTTAAAGTTCAATTGAAAAACTGCCCCTT
The DNA here is from genome assembly GCA_958510825.1 of Brachypterus glaber. Taxonomy (NCBI): domain Eukaryota; kingdom Metazoa; phylum Arthropoda; class Insecta; order Coleoptera; family Kateretidae; genus Brachypterus; species Brachypterus glaber. The sequence goes on along the minus strand of OY294052.1, from coordinate 23,001,479 downwards.
AATAAATTGCTGTTGGATTTAAAAAAAAGAACAATTTATCAATAAATCTAGTTCCTTGAAAAGTTCAACGTTTTACGACGACAAAATGTGTACTCGTGTCGAAAAGGTATTTGTTTGTTTGGGTTATGGCAACTTAAAAAATATCTACGTTTTACTATTAGTAGTATTTTAAGACCAAAAAAAATCGTATTAATCACACATTTGGGTTTATTAATGTTCAAATTACAACAATAATGCTTTTTGAAGATATCATGAAACTCGAATGCTTTTGTTTTTCTATTTTGACAGTTTTTTTTTGTCATTTTCAAGTAAATGTCAGTGTAATCATTTTTAATTTTTTCGTTTTTTTTTTAAGCTTTGGGCTCAAAAACGTGGATAAAATAGTATATTAAATTAGATTGCGACTGGCTTTTAGTGCACTCGAATGATTTTTCCACTCCACTCCAAAATGATCAAAATTTGCGTTACCTAATACTTGAACGTTCCCTATGAGGCAGTATCGGTATTTATAAATCTTCAACATTTACACAACCTTTTATCACAGATAAATCCCGATTATTGACTTTAACCCTGTTGTTCAAGAGGGTTAGATTTATAACTTCCGATTAATAATTAAAAAAAAAACGAAAAATTTTTCAACAAAATAAAAAGTCCAAAAAACTACAATTGCATTTTTTCAATTCAAATCAAAAATGAAAAACTGAATTTTTGAAAGTTATAGTTTTTTCATTTTTTAAAAAAGTTTGCCCATAACTTTTTTGTATTGGGGGGGATTAGGGGAACAGGGGACACAGTGAGTCATTGGGCACAATGAATCGTTGACTATAACTCTACCAATATTAGTTTTAGAAACGCCGCTTTCTAATGGCGCGCTAAGAAGACGTTTCTCTAGATAAAGGGTCAGCTGCCGGCAAACCTGCGTGGCGTGTGTTGAAGCGAAGAGGTGGCTGCATAAAATTAATAATGAAAGTATTTTTTTTTGTTAATCTGTTAATTAGGTATATTTGTACTACTTTTACGTAAATTCCAGTGTAATTTGGCATTTTTATATTCTTTATTAACTCTTAAATAAGTGTGTTTACACAAATTTATCAGATATTTGGTATGTTTTTTTATGTCCACTTTGAACTGGTCTGGTTACTGGGGGGACACAGTGAGTCAAAGACCGATTGGACACAGTGGCTCATGATCCACTGTGCCTATGGTTAAATGTTCCTGTATATTTATAATTAAAATTATTGTACTAATTTTGCTTTCCCATTTTTTAAATTTTCAAAATTTAGGAAAGCCCTGTATTCGTGAAAATTTTTTTTTTGCGTATTTTTGCGTTTTATGACGTTTTATATCGATATAAATCAATTTCAAGCAAAAAAAAATTGTTGGTGGATTGGTCGGTCTGTGCGGGAAATCTTGTGGGTACGATAACTTAAGAATGCTTTAAGCTAAAGACTTTGGCATACAGGTATGTTACCAAAAGTTCTCGCTCGGGATTGTTCACCAAAAACAATCCCGAGCGAGAACAATATTTACAAAAATTTGATTATATTGCTGAAATCGAATCTGATAATAAAAAAATTCTAACTCCACCCCCGCAGGGGTGAGGGGGTAAATATTTTAAAATATTTTTCATATTTTCGTGAAAATTTGAGGTTGCTAAAACTATATCTTTTTTTCCAAATCCACCCCCTTAGGGGTGGTGATGGTTTTTTTGAAAATTGGTTTATACAATATACAATCAATGTATACATTTAACATTGTTTTTCAGGATCTTGATTTACATTAGTTTATTTTGACTTTTGTTTTTTTTTCTTAGTTAAGAGTTTCATTTTCAAAGTTTTGATTTACCTACGTTAATTAATTTTAAGTTTTGTTTTTTGTTACCAAAGAGTTTTATTTAGGTTTATTTAAATATGTAGGTACCGTAATTTCACACAACAATAGTCCAGATTCACATAACTATGGTCCAGCTTCACACCTATATTCCATAACCAGCGTATTTAAAAAAAAAACTGAAAACGTGTTGCTGTATATCCCATATACACCAACTTTCACAAGAAATTGTAAACATTTAAAAATAATTATCCCCTGCCCCCTGGGGGCCCTGGACTATAGTTGTGTGGCCGGACTATAGTTGTGTGAAATTACGGTATCTAAAATAAACATTATTTTTAATTAATAAATTGACTTAATTTATTTAAATATCACGATTAACTGTACCCCATACTGACTCACTGTACCCCTTGCAGTGATTCACTGTACCCCGTACTGGGGGCTCAGTGAATCAAATGACATACTGGCAAAAAAGTACTTGTAAAAAATCATGGTCTATTCATTTTTAATTTAAACCTGCAAATTATGTGAGCTTAAAGATCAATGAAACGTAGTATGAAAAAAAATCTGAGTTATTGTCAAAACTTTTAAAAATATGCGCTCTGAAAAAGTAAGTGACTCCCTGTGCCCCCTGTTCCCCTACTTAGGGATCTTTCCCTCAGAATTTAATTTTTCCTGAAAATTTCAAGTCAATCGGCCGATCGGATAATTCGTTCTTGAGTTATCGTGTCCACAAAAAACGTGACATCAGATAGACAGACGGACATTTTCAAAATTTCTTATTTTTTCATGAAACAAATTTGTATCCAAGAAATTTTGTCTAGGGCGTTTTTTGGCGATTTTGAGAAACTCAAAACTGTCGTATAATACTATTCCAGCGCTACGGGCTGCGAATATTACAATAATAACGGTCAGAATAATAAGGAGATTTCTGGTAAATTGTTAAATTACATTTATTTTTGTGGTTTGGTTCTAAAAGGACCAGTGCCACTTTGTCAGTAGAAGCGTTTTCAAAATATTAGGTACCTAATACATCAGAGTTGACGTGACAACGCTGCTATAGTAAAGAAAAAGATGCGTCGCTTGCAAAACAACGTTACACTACGATATTTCAAGAAATCTTTGACATAGAGACTTGAAATTTGGAACAAATTTTGTTTACTACTTAGAAAATCTTTGTTCCAAATTTCAAGTCACTGGGTCAAAGCGTTTTTGAAATATCGTAGTGTAAACTTGTTTTACAAGCATCTTTTTCTCTTCTATATTGACAAGACATTGGCCCTTTTAGAACCAAGCCACAGATTTAAAACCAAAAGTTATTTTAACCTCAGTTTAAATAAGCTTTTATTTAAAAACCTCACGGCACGAGTCTCTAGAGCCTAAATTGAATATAGTCATTGTAAGCGACAAAAATACTCCTTTGGCACGAGTACACAAATTTACTGTATCAGATTATATGAGTTTTTGTCATTGAAACTTTTTCGTCTTGGCATTCATCCGATAGAGAGGAAGATTAATTTCTGTTGCCGGTCATGCAAAAAGTTAATGTCCCGTTGGCCGGACTGTTTGTGATTTGATCGATGTGGATCGTAAAAATTGCACAACTTAGCGAAATTGGACTTTTTAATGCATTTTTTTAGATTTAACAGTGATTGGAACTAAAAATACAATAAACAAATACAAACCCTGTTAAAAAATACAAGTAGAGGCCAGCAAGATCCAGTAGATTTCGATTCGTTTTCTACTGGTCTCTACTTCACAGCATTCCTGAAGGATTAATGAGCTCTACGAAAAATCTGATAATGGATCATGGTAGCAGAAGGTCTACACATTACAGAACCATTTACAGCTAAATCCAGAAAACTTGTTTTTGGTAAATAATGGTGAATAATCTTCTGCAGGATAATTGTGACAATAAATTGCATATTTTGTTGAACGATTCCGATAGTATTTTTCAGGTAAATTACGAATATCTTTAAAGTAATTCTATTCTATATTTTTCCGTTTTCGAGAAAAATTCTCTTGAAAATATTTTTTTCCGTTTTTCAAGTGCTTGTAGAAAAATTATCATAGTACCTGAAAGCTTTTACCCAGGCTTCAATTAAAGCGGGGGTTCTTACTCTTTAAAATCGTACAAGTAAAACTTAACACAAACTACATTTGTCTTTGCTACATAGTGTTTTTGCCGAGTTTGCTCGGTTTTTGCATAACTTTTATTTTTGACAGTAAATTTTGAATTATTGTAGTATCATAGACGTTCTGTATTTGAGATTTTTAGGGGTAAAATTCGCTACTAACATAATGTCACTATGTAACATATGGGAGGCATAGCGTAGTGGCTAGCGCGTATGTATAGCAAGTCTACTAGCGTGAGTTCGATTCTCACTGGTGCCGATTTGCCTTTTTCAGTTAATTAATAATTGAAATTTGGCGAAGGCGATAAGTGAAACGGATACTCCCTAGAAACTGGTTCGAAAGTCAGTATAAGCCGGTGGTTCCCTCTAATACTAGCCCACACAAGTCCTGGACTTAGGGGATGCTTAACTAAGTAGAATAAATTAATTAAATACACAAACAAAGTAAAATATAGTTTGCATAAAATGTGTTATCAGCGGTATTTTAAAACTGTTTTTAACTTTATTGTGTTAAGGTTTTCTTGTACGATTTAAAAAAATAAAAACCCCGCTCTAATTGAAGCCTGGATAAAAGCTTTCAGGTACTATGATAACACAGGTTTACAAAACGTTCAACGTTCAGAAAGTATTCAAGACCTACACAGTTACCCGTGAAGTTAACAGGTCGCTTGAGATATTGTCCCGGGGCCGCTCCCAAAAAATCACCATTCTGACCTCAAATGACCTTGAAATCTCGTTTTCCCGACGCGATGGGGTAAAACTGACCCCGGGATCTGATTCAGGGCGCCAAAATACCTAGGAATACCATGATCCGGTAATTTTTCTACGAGCAAAAATATTTTCAAGAGCATTTTTCTCGAAAACGGAAAAATATAGCGATTTACTTTAAAGATATTCAAAATCAGGTAAAAAATACTATCGGAATCGTTCAACAAAATATGCAATTTATTGTCAGAATTATTATGCAGAATAATATTTACCAAAAACAAGTTTTCTGGATTTAGCTGTAAATGGTTTTGTAATGTGTAGACCTTCTGCTACCATGATCCATAATCAAATTTTTCTGTAGAGATACTTCATCTCATTAATCCTTCAGGAATGCCGCGACTTGTTTTTTTTTTAACAGGGAAATGCAATAACACTGGCCTGCATTTGAAATCTTTTTGAAATCTTTTTGTATTTCGTTAAGTGATCTTGTATAAACGCGTTATGAAGGATAAGGACACTATAGTATATCAATTTCAAGATGCAGTAGTAATAAATAAACGCACGTGATTACAACGGATTTAGTGACAGGGTAGGACTCAAAACAAAATATTTATATATGACGGTCCATTGCAATGCATTGTACGCTTCACTGCAAGTGCTCACGTACTGACCTGTTTAATTTTCTACATCCCTCTCTCGCAACATTCGAGTGTTTTAACCAATAAAATCACGCGCCCGCTGCCGCCTGCGCGATTTTTTTGTTTACTTCCACTGCACCTTGGACTTGAATTTACTATAACTCTAGTTCTGTTTTGCGCCTTGGTGGTGATAATTGACAATATTCACTGGGTACCAACGAACTAATAACTCTTCTCTGTAGAATACACATACCGTTAATATAAAGTATCGTCAACATCTCGGTCTGTTTGTAAACAAATAATAGGTATATTCAGGCATGAATAGTTACCAGTTTGATCACACTGAAAAAATATTAAACGGGTACCCTTTCTAGCAAGGACTTATTTCCGGACCAACCTTTATAGGAATTTTTTTCATGTTTTTTAACGTAGAATCACTTCTTAAATTTCTCTAACTTATTTCTAAATAAGCCTGTATATAACTTATTTTCGAAATATTGTCGCTTGGTTCCTTTTTGCATATCCAATTTATGAAAAAAAATCGGGACGGAAACAAAAAGTCAAATTTGCGGAAAACCCGGTGGTAAAAGGTGAAGATTGTGAGTTTTGTTTTACACCCTTCAAAGAAGTTATCATACAAAGTTATTTTATAGCAAAAGAGTGTTAGTCCAGTCAAATAACGAGAAATTCCCTTGTTAAATTGCAATAAATGTACACGGGCTGATATTTTAAAGGGATAGTAGTGGATAGTAACAGAACACTCCTGTTAGTTTTTTTCATTTGCGTAAGGGGTGTCCGCTATATTGAATTTTAAGGGTGAGTGCGGTTATCTCGCTAAATATGCATCTTACGATAAAAATGCATCTATCGAATTTTGTTAAGGAAAAATTTTCAAAAATTTTTGTTTGGATAATTTTTTTAATATATTAATAACAATCGAGTTAAAAGTATTCAAAAATGGCCATGTTGGGGGTTAAATTGTTTTTTTCGATTTTTCACCCAAATTATTCATCGGAGAATCAAAGTGGCTATGAGCAAACTTGTAGCTCTTGAAATTCTCTATAAGTTTTATATTTTATGCAATTTCATAAGTATATTGTTACGGTTACAGTGGGCGCTGAAATTCTAGTTGCGCTCTCTGTAACCGTACCAAAGTACCTATGAAAATTTATAATGTATGAAACTTATAGAGCATTTCAAGAGCTACAAGTTTGCTTATAACCACTTTTATCCTCCAATGAATAATTTGGCTGAAAAATGGAAAAAACCCAATTTCACCTGCAACATGACTATTTATGAATTAACTCGATTGTTATTAATATGTTAAAAAAATGATTCATACAAAAATTGTTGGAAATTACCTCCTTAACAATATTGGTTATATGCATTTTTTCGTAAGATGTATATTAAGCAACCCACCCCTAAAATTCAAGATAGCGGAGTATCCTGTAACCATCCACTACTACCCTTTAACATATCAGCCCGTGTACATTTACAGGCCTCCCACTTGTCATTACATCATAAAATGTCATAAAATTACCCAACTTGTCCTAAAATCGTCATAAAATAAAATTACTGACATAAAAGTCATAAAATTACATAAAAATACTCATACTTTATACTTTAGAGCGACCTGGGAGAGAAGTTTTTTTTTAAGTTTGATTTGGATGTAAATTAATTTGTTTTTTTTTTTTAAATAAATTTTACCAAGTTATCTATTGAGTATAACATTTTATTCTCTGGCAAGAAAATAAAAAATACGTGCAAGGACTGGCCTATCGGGGTGGTGGTCTGTCCGGTAATTCTTGTGGGCACAATAACTCAAAAATGTTTTGAGGTAAATTTGGTATATACCTTTCCTTCCAGAAGTTCTCGGTTGGAATTCTTTTTGATAAAAATCAGGATGGGGCAAATGGGCAAATAACCTATTTTTAAAATTGTTATATCTAAAGAAAGGGATGTTAGAGGCGGGCCAAATTTAGAGGGAAGCTTCCCCGGACCCGAGTTCGAGGAGTTCCGACGTCGACAGTTTATTTTAGTTTATACTTTATTTGATGAGCAAATGTTCGGGTCCTTTCTAAGTGGACCATAGACCTTCAAATTCGTAAAAAATTTCGCCTTGGCACTAGGGCTTTTAAAGAGGCTTTTATTATTTTTTTTACAATATTAAATTAACGTCAATTAACAGAATTCGTAAAAAATGTCGCCTGCGGCGCTAACTTAATTGATGGAGGGCTGACGACCATTTTTTTTGTCGTCACTTTTCAAGTTTGTAAAACTTAACGTTAAATAAAAAAAAAATCGCCTGAGGTACTAGAGCTTTCTTGCATTTTTATGAAACTTTGAATTGCAACACTGTTTTAAAATTAAAATACACCATAAAATTTCCCGGGGCTTCGGCTGGCTCGGTCCGGCTCTGGCTAGAGATAGAGTGCTGTAGAATAAGGATTTAAAATGGAAGATTTCCGCTTTTTTGCCAAATATTTTGTCATAAAATTTGTCATAAAATGACTAAAATTGTTATAAAATCATAAAAAAATCTGAAAAATTTCGGTGGGAGCCCTGCATTTATTGAAATTTACATTTATTATTTGACTGGACTATGTATTGAACCGTGGAATGGTATGGTTAATGGTTTTATGTCCATTTTGTAATAAAACTTTACGGACAACTAATGAACAAAAATAGAGCTCCGAACGATTTATGTTTTTAGTTACTTTGTATTTTTATTAGCTCTCATTAAAAAATACCCTTAATGTGGACATTGACAAAAATACGCTTTTTATTTAGTGTAAAATTTTAATTAAAAAATGTAATACTCAAAAATGTTTATTTTTCAAAAAAAAATGTATATATAATAGTATATTAAAGTACTCGCCGCAAGCGGCTCTAAAATTTTAAAAAACTTACTCTTAAATTGGTGACTGATTTACAGTAGTCGGCGAATTTTCAGCACTCGCTTAGGCGCCGCGTCGACTCTAGCGTTGAGGCGAGGTTTTAAATATTTACATTTCTATTTATTTTTATTTTGATTTTTTTAATGATTTCATTTAAACGAGTAAGGTGGGAAAAAAAGTTATCGACAAATAAAAATTAAAAACTTTCGTATTCTTAAAAGATAAAAATCAAATGTCGTTTTTTCTTTGAAAAACACCGATATATGTACTATGTCTAGTTAATATGTATAGTTAATATTGTTGTGGGTAACAAATTAGTCGTCAAATGTTTCGATTTATAAAAATTTCCCTCATAATTCGGCAAAATTATTCAGTAAGCCTGTGTTTCTGTGTTTATTTTCAACGTTGATGAGTCATAACTGAGTTTACGCGGATTACTGCTGATTTAGGAATTCTTGTTTCGGGTAGGCATTACAGTTTTCGATATGTTTAAAATTCTAAGAACAAATATTATTTTGAAATATTTAATACTTTACATGTTCAACAGTTCCACGTTAAAATTTAACATCACAAAATAAAAAAAAAACAAATATTTACGATTCACTTAAAACTTTACTATTAAAGTAATATTTTCACGAAACAACATAAAATAAATCAAGTCCTGTGCATATTTACGATGGCAGGCTGATGTAGGAGTAAATTTGCCTAAGCGGCCACATCCATCTCTTACAAAGAACACGCTGCGACTGCACTGGAAACAATGTTTGACTTGCCTTTCTGTTACTGGTCTTAGCTGCCTGGGCTATCCGACCAACCAATCTCAATTTCCAATTTTTCCTTTGTTTAACATAGGATCGGCCATTGAGCAGGTCAGGAAGGCCAATTCCTGTGTTGTTTTTTCACCACCAAACTATTTGGTTGGGAAAAAACGTTTAAACGTTTCTTTTTGTTTCAGAACACCAGAACAGTGTCCCAGCGTAGTGTCCCTTCTTGCTGAAAGCTACAACCCCCACGTACGCTATGGCGCTGCTATGGCTTTGGGTATCGCCTGTGCTGGCACCGGTCTACGCGAAGCCATCGCCCTTTTGGAACCCATGGTGATGTTCGACCCCGTCAATTTCGTTCGGCAAGGTGCCCTTATAGCATCGGCCATGATTCTGATACAGCAAACCGAGGCGGCTTGCCCTAAAGTCAGCTTTTTCAGACAGACTTACGCCTCGGTGATAGCCAACAAACACGAGGATGTTATGGCTAAGTTTGGTGCTATATTAGCTCAAGGTAAGCTGATCAATTAAATAGAGTTATAATGGACAAGATTCCCATATCGGAATTTAGCGTTTTTTTTTCAATTTATTTTGAAAATAATCTCAAACCGTTTACATTGTTCATTTTTTCGTAGGTTATAGTTTGGGAGATTCTCAGAATTAGGCTGTGTTTATCAAAGTGCAGCTAAATTTAGCTGACACGTAATAACCATGGCAACTCCAACCAAAATCCAGAATTTGCTCCTAACTGAGAATTTATCTTTTAGATAAAGTTTTAACTGTACACTGATAAACTGGGCCTTAAACGACTTTTTAACTGAGAGTAAAAATTTGATTCATTCGATTTTTTGTGTTTGCGATGTATAACGAAGGCTTAATTATTAATTGGTCCTTCGTAGAAATATCTAACAGAGTTGCATTTAAAAAAATAAAATCGTATTCCGAAATCGTAAAAGTTTTACGAATTTTTCGTGTTTAAAAAGAAAATGATTTGTTAGTTTGTTGAATATTAAATAAGTTAAAAATTGACAATCTATAAAAAAATATACACGTTTGTTGGTTAATAGCCAAAAAAAAAAATATAATATATATTATAAAGTTATCTATCTGTCATTAAAATCAATTGGGCAGGAAACAGTGAATAGTACCATTTCATCCTTTTTGGGAATTATCAGCACTGTGTATCCTGTATGTTGTTAATATTTAAATAAAACGTTAGATAGATATAAAAGTATGGCGCCATCTATTGCCATACTTACTGTTAAATATTAACTTATAGGTATTATTGATGCTGGCGGTCGCAACGTTACCCTGTCTCTGCAATCCAGAACCGGGCATACTAACATGTTAGCTGTCGTTGGTACTTTGGTGTTTACTCAGTACTGGTACTGGTTCCCGTTGTCTCATTGCTTGGCCTTGGCCTTCACCCCTACATGTCTGATTGCTCTGAATCAAGATCTTAAGGTAAGCTATATTTCTATACTTGTTTAAGATTTTACCTCAAAACATATTTATAATTGTTTATGTCCAGTTTATTATATTGAAATTAAATATAGTAAAAAGGGTGTCCCAAAAAAGTACCGACAGACTTTCAGGGGAGGATGGGGGGGGACACCAAAAAATAATTTTTTTGTTGAATAAACCGAATCTGACCTTAAAAATTGCTCCATCAGATCGCATTTTTTTTACACTTAAAAAAGGTTAAGAAAATTCCTTAAATTCAGTTTTTAAGTGTAGAAAAAAATTGTGACCTGATGAAGCATTTCTGATCTCAGATTCGATTTCAGATACCCCGAAAATATAAAAATGAGTTGGTCTAGTCTCTGGCACATATTTTTTTTTTGGATGGCTGTGCATAGCCAACAAAAAAAAAATAAAAAAAATAAAGTGCCAGGGACTAGACCAACACATTTTTATATTTTCGGGGTCGCTGAAACCGAATCTGACCTCAGAATTGCTCCAACAGGTCACAATTGTTTTCTACACTTAAAAAAGGGTGCGAAAATTCCTCAAATTTAGATCTTTTTATGAGTAGAAAAATTTGGGAACTGATGGAGCAATTCTGAGATCAGATCCGGTTTCAAAGACCCTAAAAATCTAAAAATGCATTGGTCTAGTCTGGATATTTTTTTTGTGTGGCCGCGTTATTAACCCTTGTCCGCAAATGAGCCGTTTGGGCTTTGGAGCAGTTAAATGTTTAAGGGATGTTAAAGGGATCTGGCTAATTATCTCACTGAGAAAAGGCCAAAAAAAAAGGAAGAAGAAGAAATGTTTTAAATCATATCCAAATACCCAAATTAATTCTTTAATTGATAAATGAATATTTACACATGCCTTAACATTGATAAAGGCTATCATTTTATGTAATTTTTATTTGGTAATTTTAAACAGGGGCGTGCAAAATGGGGGCCGATGTCACTTTTTTGGCCCAAACTTTTTTATCTGTATATGTTTTTACATTTTCCCATTAAAATAAGATTCTTTAGTTAAAAATACATAAAAAGGTACTCTTTATTTGATACCATAGGTCCAACCGTTGTTGAGAAAATTTCAGTTAAAGAGACAATTTCACGTTCTGAGAATCAAAAACAAGAACTAAAAAATGCACAAATAATAAATTTCAATACTGCAAGGTGATTCTAAATTAAAAACGATATTTTTTTTTAGATGCCGAAATTAGAAATTAAATCAAATGCCAAACCAAGTTTGTACGCATATCCTGCACCATTAGAAGAAAAGAAGCGCGAGGAACGCGAAAAAGTTACCACTGCCGTTTTAAGTATCGCGGCCAGACAACGAAGGCGTGACCACGAACGTAAACATCGCGATGAAAAAATGGACGTGGTAAGTGTGAAATTTCCTAAATTAGATTGTATTACGCAATAATATGTTAACCCACAATAAGCAATGCCATTCTGTTTTTAGTTCGGTATAACGTCATTAGTAAGTAGGTAAAGTTTGGGAAGTACGTGATTTCTTGTCCCACTGTTTTCCACGCCTGGACCTGACCTGTAATGAAAAATAGAGACAAATAAACTAATTATTACAGGTCTGCAATTTAAATCATTAATTTCCGCTAGATGGCGCACCGATTAAAATATCATTATTAATGCTTAAAGCAAGAAGAAGGCTGAACTGCTGTTGTCTTGATAAACACGAATGTAATCTAATACATTTCGTTTAAAAACCTAAATGTACAGTTTTAGTCAATGTTTTTTAATTTTGAGACAGAAGGATAATGAATGTTATAAACAGTGCCTTGTGAGCTATCCAGAAATGTTTTATTGTGGTTGTTTATTTGGGTTCCACATACGCGTAATGTGAAACTTCAGTTTTATATGATTGTACTTTTTTTTGTGAAATGCAGGAAAAAATATTTGTGGTAAATATGAAAAGAACTAAAAAAACTAAGTATTATGGTATTATTTTCTTCGTTTGAATTCAAACATCTAGGTTTCAAAAAAAATTAGTACTTAATTTTTAAATAAAAATAGTTGCGAATAAAATAGGAAAACGGTACTTTTCCTCGACCTATAAATGGTCTCGGAAAAGTACTTTTTCCGAGTCGACCTGTAATCTACTATTTCTATATCAACCATTAAAGTTTGCAAATATAAAGGGCTGCCGCTCCTTACACACCCGTTACTTTTTCTAAACAACCCTGAAGGTATTTTAGCACCTAAACGAAATGGTCCAAATCGTCTTTGTCATGCGAAATGCAATACACTTAAGCGTAAAGGAGTCTTTTTAGCACAGTAATAATTTCCTTTGTTCACAATGCACTATGGGCCAAGATACCTGCGTTTTTGGCAAAAAGTCCACAAAATCGACTTTTGAATTTCCTAACCAAGTGTTTAAACTAGAAAAAAACATATATTTTTTTCATTTATTTTAGTAATAAAATAATAATAAGCAATCTTTAAAGTTTTGTTTTAAATTTAAATAATTAAAAAAGGTATAAACTAATTAAATATCACATTTAATTAACAAAACTTTTTAATTCTTACCCCGCGCGTAAAATGGATTTTTTATTATTAAATTCAGTTTTAGCAACCTCAGAAACCCCACACCCCGGTCTGGAAACGGTTTTTATCTCATCTTTCATAAAACCCAAGTTTTTTTTGATATTTTAATTATTTAGAGCTTTGGCAAGACCAAATTTAAAAAATCTATCGATGCGTTTTTGAGAAAAACGTTTTTCATTTGTTTTAACAAAAAAATATGATATATTTTAAAATTATTTCAGATTTTACGTCAAAATGTGAGAAAAAAGTTTTTATATACGTTTAAGCTAAATTGCTTTTTAAGGGAGCTAGCGTACTTTTAAAGGGCATTTTTAGAATATTTATCACTTCATATCTCAGTAACGGTTTAACTTATTAACATGAAATTTTTACTGAACTTACTTATTTTTAACCAACTTTCAAAAAAGGAGGAGGTTATCAATTCGACCTGTGCCTTTGTTTTTTTTTATCTTTATGTTCTTTTGCAGGACGACGAAAAAGATGAGAAGAAAACTGCAGAAGAAAAGAAAACAGAAGACAAAAAACCTGAAGACAAAAAGGTAGAAGAAAAGAAGGCTGAAGAAAAGAAGGTTGAAGAAAAGAAAGTAGAAGCAAAGAAATCCGATAAACCAAGCACATCCGCATCCGTTGAAGAGAAAAAGGAAAAGAAAGACGACAAAAAGGAAGACAAAGAAAAGAAAGACGATAAGAAGGATGATAAAGAAAAGGAAGAAAAAAAGAAAGAACCCGAACCAAACTTCGAGATTGTCCAGAACCCTGCCAGGACTTTGAGACAACAATTAAAGGTTATTATACAGAAATTAATAATGTCAAACATATAAAATGGTGGATTGGACGAAACAAAATCCAGCCGTCTAACGTTCTATTTGTGCGATTACCGATAGTATAATCTTTTTTTTTTTGTTATAGGTGATAGCTTTAAATGACAATAGTCAGTTTGTACCAGTTAAGGATGTGACCATTGGCGGTATTATTATGGTACGAAATTTGAAACCAGATGAAGAAGAGTTAGTAGAACCTGTAGCTGGTAAGTAGAAAATTATTTGGACATGCACAAATTTTTGGTGTCACTCTGGGGGCCGTTTGAGTTGAAGCTGCAAGCGCTCAGAACATAGTTCTCTCTCCAGAACCGTCGAGAGGGGGGTTCGGGGTCGGATTTTTGGGGGGGCCCGGATTTTTTCTGCTTACCTTATTTTTTTAGTCATTAAAACCTTTGAGGAGATAAAAAGATTGAGGGGGGCCGTAGGTTACTACCCCCGGCCCCGATTTTCTCTCTACGGTCCTGTCTCTCTTTCTTATTCTTTGTTTGAAAAGAGAGGTAAACTCCGCGCAGAATCTATCTGAGTTAATGTTTATTTGTTTCTTGTTGTATGGTTGGAAGAACAAGTTGAATTCCCTATGTATGGTTGCTGTCTTGTCATTGTCAATCAAAACATTTTTGTCGCTTATTGTGGCCGAGAAATCTTGTGGGCACGATAACTTATGAACGCCTTAAGCTAGTTAATTATAATCTGTATTTTATTTAAAGCCAGTCATGTCAAGATTTGCTGGAATAACCCTGCGGGATTTTACCTATAGTGTTTTTTTTCAGCTTTCGGTCCAAAAGGCGAGGACGAGAAGGAACCTGAGCCACCAGAGCCATTCGAATGGTTGGAAGATTAAAATATAGATGTAGCTACTTAACATAAACACTTTTTGTTTTTTTTTTTCTAATTTCGATGTAATATCTTTATGGTGGTCACATACAGGGTTATTCACGGAAGTGGCCTATTAAAAGTTTATGGAGCACCAATAATTTTAAAAATCTGATATTTTGCACTTTAGGGTTTTTGAATATGGCCAATCAATTAAAAATATTTTAATGCTTGTGCCACTTCCGGTTTTACCGGAAGTGGCACTCAGCTTTGATTTTTTAAATGGAACACCCCATATATTTTTTAATTTTTAAAATCTGCATTAAATTTGCAACACTTTATGTCTATCTCCAGTAGCTTTTGAGTTATTCAAGTTATTAGCGAAAAATATCAATCCTCGATTTTTTAAATTGGAGAAAAGTTACTTTGTGGTTTACTCAATGATACTTAACTGATTTATCCTAAGCCGAAACAGAACCCAAATGTGTTCCATTTCAAACATCAAAGTTGAGTACTACTTCACAAGCATGAAAATATTTTTAATCGATTTTTCATATTCAAAGACCTTAAAGTGCAAAATATCAGATTTTCAAAATTATTGGTTCCCATAAACTTTTAATAGGCCATTTTCGTGAATAACCCTGTATATACTTTATAATACCACTTAAATTGAGATAACTTTTAAAAAATAGCTGGATATAATAAATAAATAAATTAATTTTATCTAATAGCTGGATATATTTTAAAATTATAATAAATCAAAGTTATTTAAGTTGTATATTAAAAAATAAATCGTTTGATATACATTATTTAGTTTTATTATGGTAATAAAATTGGAATGGAACTAAAAAAATAATTAAATTTACATACAGAGACGTCAAATAAACGAGTAGAAAAGTAAAAGAGGAGAGAAGTAAAAGATGTGAAAGTGCAGATATGTAAAAGAGTAGAGATGTGAGTGCGCCTCTGGATTCAGTTCCTTTGGGTGTTAGAAGCCCAAAAAAGTACAAAAAGAGGTACCCTAAAAACTTATTTTTAAATTACCTATATACAGGGTGATTTAGAAATAACGGAAAAAAATTAAAAAGGTTGGTCTGAAAATGAGCTCTGAGGGGCTACGGCCCTCCTAAGGGTGCGTCTAAAAAAGATTTTTAATATCTGGAATCTTGTCAACCACAATATTTTTTTTGCAAATTTTGAACATTAATTAAGGCTATCATCCTATGTAATTTTTATACGCTAACTTGCGTGTCCCAAAATTTTTCGCCCCTAGTTTTTTTTTCAACATTTATTAACTGACTATGATTCCTTGGTTAACTTTATTTATTTATTTCAGTTTAGAGTCTTTTAAGGACCTTTGTCAAAAGGTGTTTTATACTCTATTGGACTTTACATTATACAAATATATAAATTATATAAATAACATATTCTTAGTGTAACACTGTAGAACAAAGGCGTAGATCTTTTTCTTCTATGGGGTAATACTCAGGGCCGGCCTTTCAAACCTCAAATTTGGCGCCCCTAGCAAAAGAAAAAACACCCTAAAATAAAGCTTTGTGCGCCTACAAAAAAAATGCCATCAAGAAAAAAAAAGCTTTGTTCCTGACGGTTTCTACCAAACGTGGCGCCCCTACAAAAAAATGACGGCGCCCAAAAAAATACCCTAGGACAAAACCTTTGTCCCTGACGGTTTCTACCAAACTTGGCGCCCAAAAATATACCAACCAAAAAAAAACTGTGTCCCTGACGGTTTTTACCAAACTTGGCGCCCTGCAAACAAAATTGGCGCCGACGCCTATGGGGGGGGTAATTACCCCCATTACCCCCCCTCATCTACGCCCTTGCTGTAGAACCAACAAATAAATATGTAGTAGGAAAATAAAACTAATGGGTGGTTGTACAAATATTTGATTAAAGAAACTTAACGGCATAAAATCAGTAAAAGTACAAACTAACTTAGAAACTAAACTATAACTAAATATTTACACGAAATAAAATATTACTACAACTACTCAAAAACTATAGGGGAGGGTGAGCCACCATGAGACATGGTCCACCATGAGAATTTGATTTTTTTTAACAGGAAAGGAAGAGAACCCCATTGGTCATGTAATAGTTCCCCTCCCAACCGCACATTCCAATATATTTTTGATCACGGTCCGCTTAGCCTTAAATGAGTAGTGCCTGTGAGTGGTGGTTTTGAGCGTCGATTTTACTTTGCACCAATACTCTGCGCAATGGCTGCGAGTTTAAAATATTTTCAACCTTTTTTTTTTGTTAACACCTCTGTTTTATGGTGCCTCGGTCTCTGGGCCACGATACCGAAAACAATTTTTGGATATATTTTTGTTGCCGAGAGATATTGGACTTTTAATTTATTTATTGTTTATTTAAGGTAACATAATTACCCAAAATTTATTTGACTGATATATTTTTAATAACAACTGAAATAATTAGGGTTGAATTTTTAGGTCTTGTGGTGGCCCACCTTCCCCTAATACAAAATTTTTAAATACGTGATGTGATTTGATTTAAACATGTTCTATACACTGAAAAAAAATAAAATAAAATGAAAAAAAAAAGAAAAAAAAAAACGTAAACACTGAAAAAAAAAATTATACACTGAAATAAAAAGGGTAGAAAGGAGTGAATAAAAGACAAACGATTTGGAGAAAAATATGTAAGAACATGATCCCACTAAACCCCCGGTTTAAATACATTTAAAAATTTTATACATTATTTAAACCTAAGATTAAAATAAGGAAGGGATAGTGTTAGATGGAAGGGGTATAGTGTTGGCATCCGTAAACCTAATACATTGAGATATTCTGGGCCTAATGTCCAGGGCGCTTCCGATGTTGGAGTGATATAGATAACGTGGCGTACTATTACTATATACTTAAACTGACCAATGAGAAGCAAGACCTAGGGTCTCTTATTACACGAGTTTTATGCAAAACATGTTGGGCTTATAGTATATTCAACTTCAATATGCAGTACAAGTAAATAAAAGAAACGAGCACGCGGCAGCTGGCGCGTGGTTTCATTGGTTAGAACACTCGAACGTTGCGAGGGTAGGGATGTAGAAAATTAAACAGGTCAGTACGTGAGTACTTGCGAAGAAGCGTGCAATGCATTGCAATGGACCGTTATATAGAAATATTTTGTTTCGAGTCGTACCCTGTCACTAAATCCGTTGTTGTCACGTGCGTTTGTTTACACTTACTGCATTTTTAAGTTGAATATACTATATAATTCTCTCTCTAATGCTCACTCTGTCTCCCTTCCATCCTCTAAGGTATTATGTATGTGCATGCGCACATAGACGCGAACGTAGCGTTAGGGTACGCGAACGTAGCTTTAGGCTAACGCCGTTAGCTACGCGGACGGCGAAGATAACTACCCTAGTCTAGGATAGCCATTTCTAATAATATGTACAATAATGATTATGTGATAATAAATAGTAAGCACATATCGTCGGCTTAAAGTGTTAACCCGCTAACTCTTTTTGACCAAACTTTACGGGAGACGAAAAAAACCTTATAAATATTTCTATAATTAGGGGAAGTCGGGCAGCTTTTTTTCATATCGAGTTTTTGAAAAACCTGTAAACAATTTTCAAATATTTTCTATAGCAAAAGGTAGATTATTACTATAGTTAAAACATATTAATACCTCAGACAAATATTATTTATATAAAAAAAGTTATTAACGATAAAGCAGTTAACCCCGCTGGACCAGTTAACCCCATAGGCCAGGGTTAACTGGACCACAACTCAGGGTTAACTGGTCCACTAACAAAAATAAATTGTATTGTAATTATTGTGAATAAAAACGATTTAAAATCAAATGAAATTTAATTCTAACATAAAAATAGACAACATAATATGTTAAATATTAGATATATCTCAGGGTTAATTGGTCCGGGGTTAACTGGACATGGCCAAGTTAAGCCCGAACTAATTAATATTGACATAAGTGATTTTGACCATGTCCAGTTAACCCCAAACCAGTTAACCCTGAGTGACACCACTGAATGAAATCATAAAATTTAATAACTTAATAAAATATTAGAAGGCGGAAATTATGCAGAATAATTAATAAAATACTCAGTATAGGTAAAATATTAGTCTATATCCTCCTATTAATAATAAAGTATTAATTAAAAAATAAAAGTATATACCTACTTTTCACCGAAAAAAATGAACTTTCTTTACTACAACTTACACGTGGGAAACATGGTCCGCCAGAATACTTTAAACAATACTACTAACTAAATATCACTAGAATTTGCACTAATGCGCCAATACTAATAAACAAACTTGATAAAATCCAGGTGGACCAGTTAACCCTGACTTGCCCTATTGTATAACAAAATAAAAAATCCCATTTTTTATTAGTTTGTTTTAAGAACTATCAACTACAAAAAAAAATAATTTGGGCTTGATTTTTATTGAATTAAAAAAGTTTTTTACCTTTGAAACAAATCTCCATTAAGGAGTTTGGTCTTGTTTAGGTAAAGTTTTTTCAAAAAATAAAGCAATTATTTCAAAGTTTGTTATTATTTTAGAAAATGAAAGTACAAAATACTGTTTTCAACATCAAAAAGCAATAATTTTAAAAATAATTGCTGGAAGTGGCGGAGTTAGCACCTTTTCGACGCAAAAGTTATATTTGAGAAAAGGTTAGAGTTGCCTGTTTTTTGCAGATGGTGTAACTAAGTGCCCTCTTTTGAACGGCATTAAAAACAACAATTCGTCCAAAAGTGGAGTTAGCAGGTTAACACTTTAAGCCGACGATATATTTTAGTGTATTCTTCACCTGCATATATAAAGGCATAAACCTCGTTTGGACTAAACAAACACTTCACTGAATTTAACAACCAAACTATTGTTGGACCAATGTCAGTTTAACATTGGCATTTGATGTTTGTTTAAAATTACCCTTTGCCTACGTCGGCTCAACGTATTGCCAACATTGGCAATCCCAGACAGCACATAATAACTATTAGATATCCAGGGGATATAGTTTCTGCATATAGATTGGATTGCCATTAAATATCCCATGAACATCCAAATGTCCGCCTATATCCAGGAACATCTATTTTTTGTAACCTCCCTAATGTATATCCAGTGGATGTACTTTAGGGAGGTTAAAAAAATAGATGTCCACTGAATATCTCGTGGATATCCTGGATATAGGCGGACATTTGGATGTCCATGGGTAGTTATGTTATTTAAAACTTCAAGCATTAAAAAAAATGTTTTGGTGAAACTTTAAAACATAATTTATTATAGGCAATACCTATGCACACAGATATTGCATTAGATCAGTGGCGGTTAAGTTCAGCAGTCCGCGCTTGCATTAAATATCATACTTTTTCTGCATTTGGTTATGTTATTTAAACCATCAGGCATTTTAAAAAATTTTGTTGGTGAAACTTTAAAAAATACTTTATTATAGGTAATACCTATGCACACAGAATTTGGTTGTTTTAATTTGTCAATTAGAGGCCTATACAAGATGTTAGTTTTTAAAACTAAAATAAACGCATTTATTGATATAGCAACAAAATTATTAAAATGTATTTCACATTTATTTTCTTTATCTTTTTTCATTAATGCAAACATTCTTTTACTGTATTCCATTATGACGTTTTTTATTAATTTGAAAATTTCGACACGATCATTGTAAAACTTGTTAACAGTTTTTAAAGCAGCCTCAAATTTGAAAGCAACACGAATCATGGCATGAGAAAAGTTAAGCAAAGCGGTATCCAAGGTGTTATAAATCGTATTTAGCAGTATTCTTGTTAAAAGGTAACTATTACTTGAAAATCTCATAGCCCGTTTAATTAACGAACTACAATTTTTTGGTGTGAAGGTAGATTTTGAATACAATAATCTAGACTTATATCTAATACTATGTCCTTGTTTAAAATCATTATCACATACAATTTCTTTAGTTTGTATATTGAATTTATATCCGCAGAAGGGTATAAAAGGGTCTTTATCACTAGAAATAACCGTTTTTGAACTGTTTACTTTAAAAGTGCTTGAAACATTTTCAATAAAATCTTCAACGTCACTTTTATTTGTTGAACAATAAATAAAGTCGTCCATATATCTATGTATAAAAGAATGACTATGTTTTAATTTAGATATAAATTTTTGTTCAAAATATGCAATATACAACAAGAAAAGTGAAGAGGACATCTTGTCCCCTTGCAATAATCCATGGTTCCATTTAAATTGGCTCAAATGTTTTTTATCAAATTTAATTTGTACAAACTGATTATTGATATGGTTTATGATAAATTTTTTCTCTTGCTCAGATAAATTTGTTTCCAATAAAATACTTTCAAGAACATCCAACTTGACATTGCCAAAAGCATCTTGAATATCAAGTTTTACACCAAATACTGTTTCATTTTTATGGATTATAGCAAAATCTTTCCAGGCGTTAAAAAAATATTCATAAAAAACCCAATGATTAGCTATATTTCGAATTTTATTGCACAGTATTTTTTTAAAATCCTGCAATTCTTTGGATTCTGGGTATTTAAAGAAAATTATTCTGCATTCTAATATATTACAGTCTTGTTTTGGAACTATTTTAAGTATGCCTGTTGGGATTACATTCTCCTCCTCACAAGGAATTATTTTTTCTGACTCAATGAGATTTTTCAAAATTTTAATATAGTATGCTTGCCATATATTTCTAGGTATAAATTCTACCTTGTATGATTTATAATGCTTTAAAACAAAATAAAAATGGTGTATAAGTGGCTTAACTATGTGCATTAACACTAATTTATTGTATTTGAGGAGGTAATTTTGAGCTACAGTTTGGTCATTGATCGAGCTGAGCCAAGAAATGTCTCCATAATTGTAGTCCAATGTTAACTCCTCTATGAAAATACACTCATCATGTGACTGCGACAAAATTTTCTTTACAATATTATAAAATAGTTTTCTATTTTGTGTACTTCCAAAATAAATGTTTGGGAGTAATTTATCCAAATATTCAAAAATACTTTTATCAGGTACTTGGTTTTGTTTAATTATACGAAAATTACTAAGCATTTTATTGATTATTGTATGAATTGAGGTACCATCAGAAGATTTTAATTCTTTATCTAAAAGAAGCTTACGTTTCTTTAAAATATTTCTGTTGCAGTTGACACTGAGGGGGTAAAGTTGTTGCCTTTGCATCTCTGTAAATTAAATAGTTTAATTTTAAGTATTTTTGTTTGCGAAAAGAAAAATAACTTACCTGTAAATATCGGGAATGTATAAAAAACCGGAAAAGTAACTTGTTATATCTAAACATAACCTCAAATATTTAAATTTAATTTTGTAAAGTTTGACCTACTTCCCGTTTCATAGAATACTCATTTGTTAAAATCAGAAATTATGGAAATTAATCATTTATTCAGTACGAAATTTTCGTTATTAAATTTTGTTGCACATTTTCACAAATCTGTGCATATTTTCCACACACAACTTAAATAGATTTATATGATATTTTCTTGATAAATTATCATTATTATATTATTCACAGGTCCTGCGCTAGAATAATATTATACGGTAGTTTTCAATTTCCCAAAATCGCCAAAAAACGTCCTGGACAAAAAATTCTTGGATACAATTGTATCCATTTAAATGTGTTTCATGAAAAAATAAGAAACTTTGAAAATATCCATCTATCCGTCCGTTCTGTCTGTCTGTTTGTCTGTCTGATTTCACGTTTTTTGTAGACACGATAACTCAAGAACGAATAATCCGATCGACTTCAAATTTTCAGGAAAAATCGAGGGAAAAATCAAGTTCTACGAGGGGAAGATCTCTATTGTTTTTCAAAGTAATCCCCACAAAAACAAAAAAGTTATGGGGGGTTAAACTTAAAGAAAATACATAATTTTCAAAAATTTGTTTTAAAAAATTTTTCGTTTTTCGCGAAAAGAAAATAAAAAAAAGATTGAAGTTTTTTTTGAAAAATTATTTTTTTCAATTTTTTTTTTGCAAAAAGAAAATAAAAAAATTAAAAAAATTTTTTCGAAAAGTTTTTTTTTGAATTTTTTTTCAATTTTTGTTGTTTTTCGCAAAAAGAAAATAAAAATAAATTGAAAAATTATAAAGCTTTTTTCAAAAAAATTTTTTAAAAGAATTTTTTTTTTAATTTTTGTATTTCAACAAAAAAAGATCTTTTGAAAAAAATATTTTTTTTTTTTTTTTTGAAAATATTTTATTTAGGTATTTGGGAAAATGCAATATACAATTTACAGTGAATAATATGTAATGGAATGCGTAGCATTACATATCTTCACGGCTTGTTATATTCACAGCGCCAGCGCTAGAATAATATTATAAGGTAGTTTCGAATTTTAAAAAAAAATTGTCCTAGACAAAAAATTCTTGGATATAAATTTGTTTCATGAAAAAATGAGCAACTTTTCTTTCAAATAACCGTCTGTCCGTCCGTCCGTCTGTCCGATGTCACGATTTTTGTAGACACGATAACTCAAGAACGAATAAAAATCAAGTTCTATAAGGGGGAAGATCCCTATTATTTTTGAAAGTAATCCCTCCAAACACAAAAAAGTTATGGGGAGTTTGGACTTAAAAAAAAATAGAAAAATGCTAAAAGAAAATTGCGATTATGTAACGTATTTTTTTCAGGAAAAATTACTTTTATTATAAGGATCAATTCTACAAAAAAAAAATAAAAAAAATTGAAATATTTCAAAATTGTTCAATTTTTTTTATTATTATTTTTTTTTTGTAGAATTGATCCTTATAATAAAAGAAATTTTTCCTGAAAAATTACGTTAATCGGAAATTTCTTTCAGCATTTTTCGATTTTTTTTTAAAGTTTAACCCCCATAACTTTTTTGTTTTTGAGGGAATTACTTTCAAAAACAATAGTGATCTTCCCTTCATAGAACTTGATTTTTCCTGAAAAATTCAATACGATCGGATTATTCGTTCTTGAGTTATCGTGGCTACAAAAATCGTGACATCGGACAGACGGACATTTTCAAAGTTTCTTATTTTTTCATGTAACACATTTGAATCCAATAATTTTTTTTATCTAGGACGTTTTTTTTTATGATTTTGGGAAATTTAAAGTTTTTGAGTATTGTTCCGCATTTAGATTGCCAAAAGAAGGCTTTATACCAAATTTCAGCTAAATCGGACTTTTGGAAAACAAATTAACCACCCTAATGACGCGAATTTTTCTTTTTTTCAGATTTTTCATAATTTTTTTCGTAATCACCGGCGCAAAAAAGCCCTATGCAAAAAAACTGGCTTGTGTCACTTTTTTTCTGGGACCAATTTGGATGTTTTCTGTTACGATTTTTCTTTTTTAAATATTATGTATGGGACTGTTTTTCTTCGGAAACCTGTAATTATTTTAGCGTAACTTTGTTTAATATATGAATAGAAAGAAAAATTAGTTATATTTTGCTAAATTTTTAATATTTTTTGTTCAAAATTAAATAAAAAAAAAAAAACGGGCCAGTAGAAAATCATGAGATTTTTACAGTAATTAGTAGTATATTAGAAAAATAACCCATAACAGATTGGGTTAAATCTCTCAATCTTTGTTTGTTTTGTGGCCTATTTTCGTTTATTTTGGCAAAATTTTAAAAATAAATCGGCCATATTTATTCCGCCATTTTAAGTTTTAAGTTTTTGGGTATTGGTCCGTATTAATATTACCGAAAGAAGCCTTTATGCCAAATTTCAGCTAAATCGGACATTTTTAAAAAAATTGAACCACCTTAACCCTCAAGTCCTGTTGTGGGGTCTAAGTAGACCCCAGACTTAAATAAAAAGCATTATAAATAGTTCAGATTTTTAGTCAACTCTTCGAATTTTATTCAATTTTTTTTGTTAAAATCATTTTGTTTTCATATTTAGTAGTTTTTTTGCTTAAGATACTACAAATAAATTATTTTTTACATTAGTATTGCTTTAATTGTCTTTACATTTTAACTTCTATGTAAAAATAAAATGGGGTCCGCTGAAACCCCACAACGTAATGTATGTACCAAAAATATCACAACACTAGTTAATGCCGATTTTTTTTTTAATGTTTGCCTAATATTTTTCGTAATCAGCGGTGCAAAAAATGCAAAAAGCAGGCTTTTGTCACTTTTTTTTCTGGGACCTTGTGCGGACTACCTGGCCTTTCGCCGGCCATGTGCATAAATGCAATACTTTAGCAAAAAAAAAATATATATGAAACGGGTACCCTTTCTAAACGGGTGGAAAAATTATAACGTTTTTAAAATAAGATATCAAAATGACTTTGGCTTCTTTTCATCTAATCCAAACAAATTTGTTTTAATGTCAAAAGTGAAATTTAATGTAAAATACAGTGCCCAGTAAAAGAGCTTTCCCATTTTCACCTTTACGCCTAAAGTGGATTTTTTAACCGACTTCCAAAAAGAAGGTGGTTATCAATTCGACGTGTGACTTTGTTTTTTTATGTTTGTTCCCGCATAACTTTGGAACGGATGAACGGAATTTGATGAAACCTTATGCTACTTAAAGAGGACACTCATGAGGTGGTCCCGTTTTAATTTAACGCTCGGATAATGCCGGGTAAGCCGGATAATCAAGATAAATCTAATCGTTTTAACTCAATTTCACTTAAAACCGGCTTAATTTGGTTCTAATACCAACCAAAATTTTAGAAAATGATCGGACAACTCGGATAAGTCGGATAACTTGATTAAGGGGTCACTCCAATATTATGGCAGGCTAAAAATCTTTTAAATGCCGCTAACCTTGATTCTGTGGACCTGCAATATTAAAATACCAAGAGAAAATTATAGAATTTGTGATTATACCATAAGGCGTTATTTGATTATTACTTAACGCTTAAAGTTTTACAAAGATTTTATTTAGTATTTCGTTTAAAATAAGGTTTGTTGGAGTCTTGGTCGCTGAAATAAAAATACTACTAAATTTTTTTTTTAGAAATTTATCTTTAAGATGATAACCCAACAACGCACTAATAGTGCGTTGTGACGTCAGCAGCTTGACGAGATGGAAGGACAACTATAATTTAGCTTAGATGATCTTACAGATCTACAATAAGCACGGTATACCGTGCGTATTTATGTGGAAGTCGACCATTAGCGTTTTTGTCGTGCAGTCTTCAAATGATTATACAGGTTTATACATGTTTTTTTAGGGAATTAAACATGTTTTTTTAGGGAATTAAACATGAATTATACATGTTTATACATATTTTTTTAGGGAATTAAACATGTTTTTTTAGGGAATTAAACATGAATTATACATGTTTATACATGTTTTTTTTTAGGGAATTAAACATGTTTTTTTAGGGAATTAAACATGAATTATACATGTTTATACATGTTTTTTAGGGAATTAAACATGTTTTTTTTAGGGAATTAAACATGAATTATACATGTTTATACATGTTTTTTTAGGGAATTAAACATGTTTTTTTAGGGAATTAAACATGAATTATACATGTTTATACATGTTTTTTTAGGGAATTAAACATGTTTTTTTTTAGGGAATTAAACATGAATTATACATGTTTATACATGTTTTTTTAGGGAATTAAACATGTTTTTTTAGGGAATTAAACATAAATTATACATGTTTATACACGTTTTTTTAGGGAATTAAACATGTTTTTTTAGGGAATTAAACATGAATTATACATGTTTATACATGTTTTTTTAGGGAATTAAACATGTTTTTTTTTAGGGAATTAAACATGAATTATACATGTTTATACATGTTTTTTTAGGGAATTAAACATGTTTTTTAGGGAATTAAACATGAATTATACATGTTTATACATGTTTTTTTAGGGAATTAAACATGTTTTTTTAGGGAATTAAACATGAATTATACATGTTTATACATGTTTTTTTAGGGAATTAAACATTATTTTTATTTCTGTAAAAAAATTGTCCTACTATAAATAATAAGTGAGATATCGCTAAAAATTATAGTTTTTGCCCGTTTTGTCCCCCTTGCCCTACGTTAACCATATTTCGAAATGTGACGTAAATAGAAAAGGTCCTGCCCTAGTAACATTGAACTTTTCTTGACCAGAGTGCTTGACAAAGTTTTTTGTAAAGAATTGGACAATTTTTGTGCAAGAGAATTAATCAAGATTCTGTATCCAGACTTGGGCAAGACTTTAGCAAGATTCTGGAAGCAGATCGTTTAGCAATACTTTGTCAAGTCTGTTCGTCAAATCTATAGCAAGCAATTTGACAAGCAATTGGACAAGATTCTTGGTCAAGAATCTTGACCTACTCCAACAAGTACGATTTGATCATGATAGAGATCGCTTTTCGATTTATTGTAAATTTTTCTTGCTACATTCTTCCTCAAGACTTGTCCAAGAATCTTGACGAAGTATCTGCAGCAATTCTTTGACAATTCTTGAGCTAGAATCTGTCGACAGTCTCTTGCGCCAGAATTGTCCAAATCTTTACTTACTTGATCAAGAATCTTGAAGCCAGACTTGCTCAAGACTTGACAAAAATGGTTACTATGGTCTGTTTCATCAAGCAAGAGAGTAAATAAAAAATCGCACAGTGAATATTTTCAAAACAGATTCGAATATTGGATGTGCGAATATACTGCGTAGTTTATTTTATAAAACATAACTATATTCTATACCCAAACATATACTATTCAAACCTGTTCTAAAAATATTTACTGTGCGATTTTTAATTTACTCTCTTGCTTGATGAAACAGACCATAGGGAATCTTTTGGCGAAAGAATTTTTTAAACCGGACATTCCGTTAAAAAGTTATAGGGTTTACACCTAGACAGACAGACAGACATTCTTTTGACACTTACTTTTTTCACATTTTCTCGACGTTTCATCAGATTCTAAAGCAGAAAATGCAAATAATAATTTTTTTGATTTTTCGGTCGATTGTAATAACTGCCCTGGTAGAAAAGTACATAAATCTAACTTAACATAACATTAGATTAGTGACATTTTTATGTTTAGTCTCAAACGTTCCACAAAAACGTTTGGACTTTTATATATAAATCTAACCTTAAAAACTAACGTTTGACAAAAACGTTATAAAATATATAAATCTAACCTTAAAAACTGGCGCTTGACAAAAACGTTATAAAATACATAAATCTAACGTTAGTTTCCTAACTAAATTCTAACCTTTTTCTAACCTTATTCTAACTTTAAATATTTTTTAAATTTCCATTATTAATACGTAAGCTATAGTAGAAAATACTCATTTCAGACCGCTATGTGCCTAGGTTTGATAATTATTTATTATTTCTATAATAAGTTTAAAAAAATATCCCCCAAAAGTCAAAATTATAGTAAGTCTGGCTATAATACTATAAAAAAAGTATTTTAAGATTCTGAATGTATAAATAAATATTAACTAAGTAAATATAAAGTTTTTCTGAGAGGTAAACGTACTTATCAAAGTATAACAGCATATTACACGAAAAATATTTAGGACCACCTAAAAAGATGGCTATTTTATAAATAAATGTAACGAAATTATGTTTAAAAATATTATGATTGTTAAAATATATGAAGATTTATTTATATGAATAAATTTGTGTCCAGCTGCCATTTTATGATGCAGGTAGAAATTTTCTAGTTGGCCACGCCCCCTCCGAAAGTTAGAAATTAAACGTACTTATAACGTATTTCTAACTTAAAAATCTAACTTAGATTAACGTTTGTAACTAACGTTTGATTCTAACGTTAAAAAAGCGGGACATTTGCACATATCTTATAACGTACTTTTATACAGTTTTCTAACATTAGAAAAACGTTTTTCTAACGTTAACTTTCTACTAGGGTGGAGTTTTCACCCGTATACGAGTAAAAAGAAAAAAAAATGCTCAGTTTAAGTGAACAAGTTTGGGCAAAGAAGCAAAGACTGTAAATCAGCCTCTTGAATCGTAATAGTCCTTAAAGAACGAACAAAGTGCAACTTCAACGACAAATTTGCTGCGTTTTAAATACTTTTTGTAGAGAAATTTCTAGAAAATAAAATTAGAACATATCACGAAAAAGATACTGATTAAAAAAAATTCAAGTTTATTTCAAGAAATTTATACAGTAAGTGTCTGGTCCACTCCCCCATTAACTTTTGAACGGCTTAAGCTTATTACCTAGATATCAACTTCAAATTTTAAACACTTAAATGACTAAACCCAAATAAGTTTTTGGTATATATTTGATATGTTTAGGGGCAACAATGCAGGCAGGGATGCAAGTAGGAACATTTTTTTAAATGAGAAGGGGGTCGTGTGATACATCATTTCAAAACCTATTAAATTCACTTTTTGACCACATAATTTATTTTTAACATTTTTTGAAGGTGTTAAATTTTTAATTTTTTCAAAAAAAAAAATTTTTTAGATTTTTTTAAAATTTTTATTCATATTATTTAAAGTTAGTTAAGAAGTATTATTTACGTTTTTTTATTATAAAATTATTCATAAAAAAATAGTTTGATTTTTTTGAAGAAATATTTACGAAAATTCCTATTTTTAACCCTTTTAAAAATGTTACAAAAAATAAAAAAAATTATGGTCGAATAGAGATTATTATTAGCTTTAAAATTCTCCTTTGTCCCCTTCCCTCCATTGTGCCCTCTAAACATATCAAATATATACCAAAAAAATATTTGGGTTATGTTTTTTACCTGTTCCAAAAAGTTGATATTTCAAGCCGTTTGAAAGTTAACGTGGGACGGACTTTGGACATGGAAAAAAAATATTTGGGTTATGTTATTTACCTGTTCCAAAAAGTTGATCTCTCAAGCCGTTTAAAAGTTAACGTGGGACGGACTTTGGACATGGAACACCTAAAACAGGTCAAAATTTACGTTTTAATGCTACAATAATAAAATTGGGTATCCGGGTATCTAAAATTCAATATGGCGAATAAAATCCAATATATTCTTTTTATACATTTATAAAAATTAGTGCCTTTATAAAAGATTCTGAGGTCGCTAAAACTAAATGATAATAATAATAATAATAATACATAATTAATTATTATATATTATGTTTATTATTATCTACCTAATATTTTTTCTAATTAAACATTCTAATTTTGTAGCTATTTGGCCAATTGGGTACGCCATTTTGTAATTTGAGTGATCAAAATTTAAAGTTTGTCGCCATATTGGTTTCGCTATTATCCTATAAACACTAGCTCGTCGGCTACCCGATGGCCAAAATTCAGCCGACTTAATTTGCGTCAGCGAAAGGTTGGCAGTCGGGCGGCGGACGAATGTTTATAGGGTAGTAGGTAGCCTTGAAAATTGCTAGATGCCAATTTTTATTAAAGTTCATTTAAATGTATCAAACTTTGCCGCCATGTTGGGACCGCCATTAAAATCCATTAAAATAAACTAAATTTTGCGCCATATTGAATTCGAAATTTTAAATTTTGAATTTTTAATAATGGATTTAGTTTCCCCAGACAGCACATGATATCTCAAAGACATCTTTTTTAGATCTTAATTATGTCTGGACGCCTAAAGACATAAAAAGGATATCTTGTGGGCTTCTTTTTAAGGATGTTTAAAAGATATCTGATTATGATGTCTATAAGATGTCTTTTAAGTACAAGACCTCTTAACTTCGATACTCATCGCTAAAAATAAACTAACCACAATCAACTATTAAAAAAAAATCAATTTTTTAAAAAAGCAAAAAAGAAATTTTCAAAAAAAAACTGAAAAAAAAATTTTTTTTTTAAAAAATTAAAAAAATCACATTTTTTTAAGATCTTTTTTTGACAAACAAATTAACTCTCATTCTAATTCTTATTATGCTTTTTATATCAATACGACCTTACCTAGCACCGTAAATGGGAGGGGATATTATGTTGTAAAGTCGCCTGTGCAAGGCGTCAGTAAGGCGTCTTAAAAAATATGTCTTAAAGACGTTACCTATTGTAACATACGACGTCGTTAAGACGTCTTTAAGATGCATAAACGGCGAAAACCGACTTTCTTAAGACGTCTTGAATGACGAGCTACGACATCTTTAAGATGCATAAACGGCGAAAACCGACTTTCTTAAGACGTCTTGAATGACGAGCTACGACATCTTTAAGATCTCTTTAAGTCATCTCTGTGCTGTTTGGGTCAGCATCCCCGAAAACTTTAGACACCAATTTTTATTAAAATTAACATGAAAATGATAATTTTTAACGAACTAAACTATAATTTACTGTATATATCAAAACAATAATATATTTGTCAAACGTCTGTCAAAAGTTTTTTGCTTTCCAAAATCGAAAATTTACATTATGGACCACAGATAATTCAACCAGATGACTCCTATGGATACATAAAACTGTTATAAAGAAGGGATACGAAGAGAAATACAAATATGGCAGCAAAATTTTTTGTAAATATGAGTATTAATATTGGGAATGTAATTTTGTGATCAAAATTAGTAGAGAGCCCCTAGCACAAGCTTAAAGCTTATTTGGGGCCCTCTACGCCTTTGTATAAAAAAATACAAGATAAATAAATAAAATAAATAAAATAAATAATAAATAAAAATAACTATTGTAGAATGTGATACATTTATTTATTATTTTGAATTGTATAGGAGACTTTTGGCCAATTTTAGGGAGGTCCTGGCTCATAGAGTAAGAGATTTTCAGTTTATTTGTGTATGTCAAATGAGTTAATTAATTTATTGGATATTAGTGAGATCAAGACAACTGTATGTGAGAAGCTGGGTGAGTGTATAGAGGAAAGGGTCGGTTTAATTTGCCTTCACTTTAATGTAAGAAGTATTCAAGCAAATTTTGATGAACTATTAGTTTATCTAAATCAAATAATAGATAAAGTTGATGTTATTGTGCTATCAGAAACTTGGCAACTGAATGATGTAAGTGTTTTCAATATTCCTAACTTTGAAATTTTTTACAGTGATTCTAGGAAAAACCAAAATGACGGCATTATTATGTATTTAAAAAATAATTTATCTGCCAAAGTAGATATTATAAATTTTCGAGAAACCAAATTATTACGTGCTACCTTTGACTACAACGAAATTAGCATTGGTATTCTTGCCTCATATAGGCTTCCCTCTATTGATGTTGATAAATATACCGAGGATTTAGAAAATTTTCTGCAAAACATGTCTAGGAATAAAATAGAGATCTTTTTGGGTGATATCAATATTAATTTAGAGAAGCCACAAAACACTGAGGTTAGCGAGTACCTTGATATACTAAATAAGAACGGCTACGAATCATATATAAACGAAATAACTCGAAGTCAATCTAAGTCTATCATAGACCATATATTTGTTTCTAATAAATCAACATTTAAAATAGACTCAGCTGTTGTACATACTACTTTAAGTGATCACTATAGTACAGTTTTAGCAATTCTTTCTGATAATCCCTATTCTAATTGTAATCCCTCCAAACTGTTATAAATTACAAAAAACTCAACGAGTTTCTTCAATTTGAATCTTGGGCGGAAGTATTAAATAAAAACAATAGTCAAGAAGCATTAAATATTTTCACGGAAAAAATCAATAATTTTATTTTAAATTCTTCTAAAAAAGTAAATTTTTCTAAAACCGACTCCAAGAAGCTAAAACCTTGGATCACCCAAGATCTTATCAACGCTATTCGCCATAGAGATAAACTTAAAAAACAAACTCTAAAAAACAATAATATGCAGCTAAGTGACGAATTCAGGGTATATAGAAACTATGTCAACAGTTTAATAAAATCTACAAAAAATAATTATTATAAAAACAAGTTCATTGAAGTCAAAGGTAACCAAAAAAAGGTCTGGGAATTTATAAACACTGCGACTAACACATGTAAACGTAAAAAAGATATATCAAACATATCTATTAAAAACGGTGGTAAGTCAACAAGGGACAACGTAGAAAAAGCGAATATTTTTAACAAATATTTTATTAATATTGGGGAGGTTATGGCTGAAAAGATTGAGAATAGTGATATGCTTGAAGATGACATTTATGAAAGAAAAAGAGTGGAGCAATCAATTTTTTTGGATCCAATAACTGACAACGAGCTTATTCGCATAATCGGTAAACTTAGGAATAAATCGGCGCCGGGTCCAGACAATTTATCAAACTTTTTAATAAAAAGAATACATGCTTTCATTTCAGAACCCCTACTCCACATAATAAACTTAGTTTTAATAACAGGTATAGTCCCTCGTCAATGGAAAGAATCCATTGTAGTCCCTATACATAAAGCGGGTGATCCCACTGATCCCAACAATTACAGGCCTATTTCACTGATTAGCAATCTTGCAAAGATATTTGAGCACTGTGTCAAATATAGGTTGATAAAATTTTTTACTATGCATAAAATTTTGACAGATAGACAGTTTGGTTTCAGAAATAAAATGAGTACCGAAGATGCTATACTGGATCTTTTTACTTATATCATTGATAATCTTAATTCGGATAAAAAATGCATAGCCATATTTTTAGATTTAGCCAAGGCCTTTGACACAGTGCCTCACAATAAGCTTCTTGATAGGCTGTATGACCTTGGGATCAGGGGGATTGCATTCAACCTGCTAAAAAATTATTTAAGTAACAGATTTCAAAGGGTAAAAATAGGTGACAAATTTAGCTGTAAAACTGAGATTATTATGGGAATACCTCAGGGAACTGTACTCGGACCGATTTTGTTTTTAATTTACATAAATTCCTTGGCCAGTATTAAAGACTTTGATGGTCACCTTGTGTCTTTCGCTGACGATACAGCCATGGTATTCTCTGATAACTCTTGGGATAATGTTATGCATAAGTCAGAATCTGGTCTCGTAAAGGTTAATAACTGGTTAAGATCAAGTAAGTTAACCTTAAATACTGAGAAAAGTAAATTTATATCCTTTTCAGCGCAAAGTAATGGTCAGCCCAATTTTAACCAGTTGCTAATACACCAAGACAACTGTACCCTTAATTTATGTTATTGTCCGAAGATAGGTAAAACTAATAAAATCAAATACCTTGGTTTGGTAGTTGACCAACATTTGCGCTGGGATGAACACGTAATTTACCTTACCAAAAAACTGAGACAACTTTTGCCTAAATTTTTTGTTTTAAGAGATATGCTTGATAAAAATAATATACTACTTATTTACAAGGCTCTAGTTGAATCAGTTGTCAGTTATTGTATATCGATATGGGGTGGAGCTCACAAAAACTCCGTCGTCACTCTTCAAACAATACAAAACACAATACTTAAAGTCATTCTCCACAAGAGAAAACTATTTAGCACTGATCTTCTTTACAAGGAAGCCAACGTTTTTAATATTCAAAAGCATTATATTTATAAATGTATTCTCTGGGCTTTTAAAAATAATATCCCTTGCTGCCTTCCATTCAATTCTAGACGCGTAAACAATATGCCTGTACCGTTTTTTAAAAAATGTTTAACACAAAGATTTATACTTTACTCCGGCCCGAAACTTTTCAATCAGTTGCCTCAAAGCATAAAAATAGTTGAAAAATTCTCCCGTTTTAAGAAAATTGTTAAAAATATTATTCTTGATGAATCTATTATTTTTGAATTTCCATTTTAACTCTTTTATGCGGTCTTTTCCTGCTTTTGTTTTGATCTCACTATCTATCTATCTCTATATTAAAATTGTAGTTGTAACATATTATATTATAAATGTATTTTTTCTGCATGCATAGCACACAAGCTTGAAGCTTAGGCGATGTATGCAGACAACTATGTTATATGTTATCTGTCAATAAAATTATTATTATTATTATTATTATATTATATAGTGCGCTCGGTATATTACCCTTACATTATTGGTTAAGTTGCTGAAAAAATATATATTTTTCTGACTCTCAACCAATCACAAAAAAAATCTATATATACAGGGCGGGCCATCTAAGACGTATAGGGAATTTTTTGGCGTTATTTCTAAAGCTATCAATTTAAAATTAAAACTATTGATTATAGACCCAATAAGCTATTAGTCTGACCAAACAAAACATTTTAACTAGCTTTTATTTTGGAGTTGCGGCCATATGAAACTGAATTTCAATGATAAAGTTTAGTTAAAAACTTGAAAATCTAAAAATATTTGCTTTTTCTTTAACGTTCAATACTTTTTGTAACTAGTAACTCAATTTTTTAAACAAAAAATCTAAATTGAAAAATTAATAATTTTAAAATGTTCTTACAGTGTATTTAAATAAATTGATTTTATTTAGTTTGCTGTGATAAAATTTTTATAATCGTGAGTCTTTCATAAATGTCAATTTATTTTACCTATGATGTCAACTGACTTTTTCTTTCGCAATAACTATGTTCGAAAAATAAACTTATTTTTTTGATAAATTAGTGAAAAATGGATTAAAAAATAGGAATCAGTTAAAAGTGCTTCTGAATTGTATCACCAACCAGCATAATTTGAATACATGTAGTTTTTGAACGTTTTAAGAACTTTTATAAAAATAAGGTCTACACAATAAATTTATAACTAAAAACAAATAAAAAAAACTAAATAGATAAGTATTTGAATTTTTATTTAAGTTAAGCAATTAGAAGTATAATTTAGTTCATTGTATTAGCTCTTGTATCTCTTGGCTTCCGAGACAAGTAAAACCCAAATTTAAGTAAAACTCGAGGTAAAACTGCACCATTTTTACTTAAATTTGGGTTTTACTTGTCTCGGAAGCCAAGAGATACAAGAGCTAATACAATGAACTAAATTATACTTCTAATTGCTTAACTTAAATAAAAATTCAAATACTTATCTATTTAGTTTTTTTTATTTGTTTTTACACTTCTGCTCAAAAATATCGGCCCACCTAAAAAATTACACATTTTTGAATGCAAATATCTCCAAAACTATTTAATGGATTTATTCGATCTTTTTTTTATTTTGAAGCTTGAACTTTTAGCTCTTACTTACTGGAATAAAAATTATCAAACATCTTTTTTTATACCGGCAGCAATGAAAAGTGCACAGCTATGTTTTTTTACTGCACCTTTCGATATGCGCATGGTTCGCCACTGCATATTTTTTTACAATTTAATTAATTGATTTTATAGCCTAATTAAATGGAAGTAATCTCTTTTTAAATTTTTTAATTTTCCTTTTCTCGTTTAGGAGATATAAGGTTTTTTCTAAAAATTTACATTTTTGCAAGTAACAAAAAAACTACGCAATGGATTTAATTGATTTTTTTTTTAATTTGAAGCTTAAATCGTAAACTTTTATTTATTTAATTTAGGTTTCTGTTGGAAACATGTTTAAACTGAGTTTACATTGCTTAAATAGTCATGTTTTTTTTACTCGATCTTTTTTGTTGCAATTTAAACACAAACTCAAATCTTTCCATAAGTTTTAAAACTTATTCTAATAGCCACACTTATTGTGACTGATTCCGTCTTTTATTTTTTATCATAAGTCTTCTCATTTAGGAGAAATTATGTTTTTTTGGTAAATAAGGACTTTTTAAGTGGTGGGCTAGTGCCACCCCTGTAACTAACTTTTTTATGATTGACAAGACTTGTCACTTATGTGACAATACTTTTTTAACTCGTTAAAATTTTATTTAATTGTATTATTTAAATGGAAACAAGTCCGGAAGTAGCTGCCCAAGCTGTAGCTCTGCTACAAGAAGGGCACAGTCAGCGTTATGTTGCTCAACAGTTAAATATTACGAGAGCAGCGGTAAGAAGAGTATTCCAACGTTTTGAGGAGACCGGTTCCTTTAGTCGACGCCAAGGAGCTGGCAGACATAGGTGCACGTCCGCTAGGGATGACCGATTTATCGAGCTTAATTCCCTGCGGAATCGTCGTCTAAATTCAGTTAATTTGAGATCACGGCTTCAAGAAACAAGAGGTGTAGCAGTAAGTAGGTCCACTATTGGTCGAAGGCTTTTTGAAAGAAACCTTTGCTCTTATAAGGCCGCAACTGGACCTAAACTCACTGCTAACCATCGTCGTGCCAGGCTGCAGTTTGCAAGAAGATATTTAAACTGGGACAGAAACCAATGGGCAAAGGTTATGTTTTCTGATGAAACCAGGATATGTCTATTTGAGAATGATGCAAGACAGCGTGTCTACCGACGTCCTGGAGAACGTTATGCACAGGCCTGCATTGCAGAAAAAGTTAGTTATGGTGGTAGATCGTGCATGATATGGGGAGGTATATCATTGGAAGCTAAAACTGAACCCGTTTTCGCAAAGGCGAAGTCTTACAGCGGAAAGGTATGTCGAAGAAATTTTGGAAGAGCACGTCGTACCTTACGCCGGATTTATAGGCGATGACTTTATTTACATGCAAGACAATGCAAAGCCGCATACTGCAGCAAATGTCAGACGATACTTAAGAGATGTCGGTATCGACGTCTTAGAGTGGCCAGCTAATAGCCCCGATCTTAACCCAATCGAACATCTCTGGGATGAGTTAAAAAGAAGAATTCGATCAAGGAACCCAGCGCCAGCGACAATTCCAGAACTAATTATAGCAGTCGAGGAAGAATGGGAAAATATACCTCAGAATACTATAAGAAACTTAATTCTCTCTATGAGTAATAGAGTACAGGATGTACTTAAGGCTAGGGGGGGAAATACTAGATATTAATATTAGACATATCGCATTGGGAAATATGACTATAACGTCTATAATATTTATGTAGATAAATTTTAACTAAAGTGTATACACATTGATAACCTAGCCTCAACCGTGTAATGTTGGTTAGTTTTAGTGTTTTGTTAAATTAAATTGAATGTTTTATTGACCATAATGTAATGTAACTAATAATAACGAAAAACAGCATTGTTGTAAAAAAACATACACGTCTAATACGTTTTTTTGTGTTTATAATTGTTATTAAATAATTTTAATAAAGTTTAAAATTTGTTTATTGTTATTTTATTTGATAAAATATTTTGTTTAAAAAAAATTAAAAATCAAAAAGTCCTTAAACAGACGTTAGAACTTGTTTTTGGAGTACCATTAGAGATTTAAACAGTCTGTGCAAAGTTCGTTCGACATATATGCCTCAAAACGCAGTCTGAGCTGGGAACCAAAAAGTTGCTAACGCAGAAAACGTGTTAATTAAATGTATTTATTTAAGCTAAAGTTATAGAAGTGCAATAGATCTTTATATTCTATCGACGCTTTTCCGTCATATACAGTTTTACAGGGGTGGCACTAGCCCACTGATTAAAAAGTCACTTTTTCCGAAAAACTTTAATTTCTCCTAAATGAGAAGACTTATGATAAAAAATAAAAGAAGGAATCAGTCACAATAAGTGTGGCTTTTAGAATAAGTTTTAAAACTTATGGAAACATTTGAGTTTGTGGTTAAATTGCATCAAAAAAGATTGGGTAAAAAAACATGACTATTTAAGCAATGTAAACCCAGTTTAAACATGTTTGCACCAGAAACTTAAATTAAATAAATAAAAGTTAAGGACTTAAGCTTCAAATTAAAAAATAAATCAATTAAATCCACTGTGTAGTTTTTTTGTTATTTGCAAAAATGTTTATTTTCAGAAAAAACCGTATATCTCCTAAACGAGAAAAGGAAAATTAAAAAGTTAAAAAAGAAATTACTCCTATTTAATTGGCCTATAAAATCAATTAATTAAATTGTAAAAAAATATGCAGTGGCAAACCGTGCGCATATCGAAAGAAGCAGTAAAAAAACATAGCTGTGTAATTTTCATTCCTGCCGGTTTAAAAAAAGATTTTTGATAATTTTTATTCCAGTAATTAAGAGCTAAAAGTTCAAGCTTTAAAATAAAAAAAAGGTCAAATAAATCTATTGAATAGTTTTGGAGTTATTAGCATTTGAAAATGTGTATTTTTTTAGGTGGGCCGATATTTTTGAGCAGAAGTGTAGTTATAAATTTATTGTGTAGACCTTATTTTTATAAAAGTTCTTAAAACGTTCAGAAACTACATGTATTCAAATTATGCTGGTTGGTGATACAATTCAGAAGCACTTTTAACTGATTCCTATTTTTTAATCCATTTTTCACTAATTTATCAAAAAAATAAGTTTATTTTTCGAACATAGTTATTGCGAAAGAAAAAGTCAGTTGACATCATAGGTAAAATA
Source organism: Brachypterus glaber (assembly GCA_958510825.1). Classification (NCBI taxonomy): domain Eukaryota; kingdom Metazoa; phylum Arthropoda; class Insecta; order Coleoptera; family Kateretidae; genus Brachypterus; species Brachypterus glaber. The sequence continues at coordinate 22,962,711 of OY294052.1, read as the reverse complement.
AATTGACATTTATGAAAGACTCACGATTATAAAAATTTTATCACAGCAAACTAAATAAAATCAATTTATTTAAAGACACTGTAAGAACATTTTAAAATTATTAATTTTTCAATTTAGATTTTTTGTTTAAAAAATTGAGTTACTACACTTCTGCTCAAAAATATCGGCCCACCTAAAAAAATACACATTTTTGAATGCAAATATCTCCAAAACTATTTAATGGATTTATTCGATCTTTTTTTTTATTTTGAAGCTTGAACTTTTAGCTCTTACTTACTGGAATAAAAATTATCAAACATCTTTTTTTATACCGGCAGCAATGAAAAGTGCACAGCTATGTTTTTTTACTGCACCTTTCGATATGCGCATGGTTCGCCACTGCATATTTTTTTACAATTTAATTAATTGATTTTATAGCCTAATTAAATGGAAGTAATCTCTTTTTAAATTTTTTAATTTTCCTTTTCTCGTTTAGGAGATATAAGGTTTTTTCTAAAATTTTACATTTTTGCAAGTAACAAAAAAACTACGCAATGGATTTAATTGATTTTTTTTTAATTTGAAGCTTAAATCGTAAACTTTTATTTATTTAATTTGGGTTTCTGTTGGAAACATGTTTAAACTGAGTTTACATTGCTTAAATAGTCATGTTTTTTTTACTCGATCTTTTTTGTTGCAATTTAAACACAAACTCAAATCTTTCCATAAGTTTTAAAACTTATTCTAATAGCCACACTTATTGTGACTGATTCCGTCTTTTATTTTTTATCATAAGTCTTCTCATTTAGGAGAAATTATGTTTTTTTGGTAAATAAGGACTTTTTAAGTGGTGGGCTAGTGCCACCCCTGTAACTAACTTTTTTATGATTGACAAGACTTGTCACTTATGTGACAATACTTTTTTAACTCGTTAAAATTTTATTTAATTGTATTATTTAAATGGAAACAAGTCCGGAAGTAGCTGCCCAAGCTGTAGCTCTGCTACAAGAAGGGCACAGTCAGCGTTATGTTGCTCAACAGTTAAATATTACGAGAGCAGCGGTAAGAAGAGTATTCCAACGTTTTGAGGAGACCGGTTCCTTTAGTCGACGCCAAGGAGCTGGCAGACATAGGTGCACGTCCGCTCGGGATGACCGATTTATCGAGCTTAATTCCCTGCGGAATCGTCGTCTAAATTCAGTTAATTTGAGATCACGGCTTCAAGAAACAAGAGGTGTAGCAGTAAGTAGATCTACTATTGGTCGAAGGCTTTTTGAAAGAAACTTTTGCTCTTATAAGGCCGCAACTGGACCTAAACTCACTGCTAACCATCGTCGTGCCAGGCTGCAGTTTGCAAGAAGATATTTAAACTGGGACAGAAACCAATGGGCAAAGGTTATGTTTTCTGATGAAACCAGGATATGTCTATTTGGGAATGATGCAAGACAGCGTGTCTACCGTCGTCCTGGAGAACGTTATGCACAGGCCTGCATTGCAGAAAAAGTTAGTTAGTTAGTGGTGGATCGTGCATGATATGGGGAGGTATATCATTGGAAGCTAAAATATGACTATAACGTCTATAATATTTATGTAGATAAATTTTAACTATAGTGTATACACATTGATAACCTAGCCTCAACCGTGTAATGTTGGTTAGTTTTAGTGTTTTGTTAAATTAAATTGAATGTTTTATTGACCATAATGTAATGTAACTAATAATAACGAAAAACAGCATTGTTGTAAAAAAACATACACGTCTAATACGTTTTTTTTGTGTTTATAATTGTTATTAAATAATTTTAATAAAATTTAAAATTTCTTTATTGTTATTTTATTTGATAAAATATTTTGTTTAAAAAAAATTAAAAAGCAAAAAGTCCTTAAAAAGACGTTAGAACTTGTTTTTGGAGTACCATTAGAGATTTAAACAGTCTGTGCAAAGTTCGTTCGACATATATGCCTCAAAACGCAGTCTGAGCTGGGAACCAAAAAGTTGCTAACGCAGAAAACGTGTTAATTAAATGTATTTATTTAAGCTAAAGTTATAGAAGTGCAATAGATCTTTATATTCTATCGACGCTTTTCCGTCATATACAGTTTTACAGGGGTGGCACTAGCCCACTGATTAAAAAGTCACTTTTTCCGAAAAACTTTAATTTCTCCTAAATGAGAAGACTTATGATAAAAAATAAAAGAAGGAATCAGTCACAATAAGTGGGGCTTTTAGAATAAGTTTTAAAACGTATGGAAACATTTGAGTTTGTGGTTAAATTGCATCAAAAAAGATTGGGTAAAAAAAACATGACTATTTAAGCAATGTAAACCCAGTTTAAACATGTTTGCACCAGAAACTTAAATTAAATAAATAAAAGTTAAGGACTTAAGCTTCAAATTAAAAAATAAATCAATTAAATCCACTGTGTAGTTTTTTTGTTATTTGCAAAAATGTTTATTTTCAGAAAAAACCGTATATCTCCTAAACGAGAAAAGGAAAATTAAAAAGTTAAAAAAGAAATTACTCCCATTTAATTGGCCTATAAAATCAATTAATTAAATTGTAAAAAAATATGCAGTGGCAAACCGTGCGCATATCGAAAGAAGCAGTAAAAAAACATAGCTGTGTAATTTTCATTGCTGCCGGTTTAAAAAAAGATTTTTGATAATTTTTATTCCAGTAATTAAGAGCTAAAAGTTCAAGCTTTAAAATAAAAAAAAGGTCAAATAAATCTATTGAATAGTTTTGGAGTTATTAGCATTTGAAAATGTGTATTTTTTTAGGTGGGCCGATATTTTTGAGTAGAAGTGTAGTATA
>OY294052.1:22927806-22959720 GCA_958510825.1 Brachypterus glaber | reverse complement strand
AACACGGCAGACGTGGTCAAATGGATTTAAAATTAGTCAAAAATCGATACCTGTCTTACCTGAGCGCTCGACGCGTCCACCACTTTGAGCTTAGTGAGTCCCCTACTTATGTATGGTAGGTATAGGGGCCTTAACGTACAAAAACTCAGGTCTGGTCAAATACATACAGGTAGCCGGCCATGGGCTCTTAGACTAGATTATGTCAAGTATTTAACCAAATTTTATTATCGTAACTATAACTCGTATGAAGAATAGTATACACACATTTTTACTTAACTACAACAAAGAATGACGTCACATTAACTATTCGTAGTAACCACGTACCCTAGGTGGTTTGCTCACATAGTAAGTATTTCTATCCTTTTCTATTATATTTCTGTTCACTCCAAATCATATTTTTTCGAACAAGAATAGGAAAAAATAGGTTTGGTATAATTTTTTTGGGTAAGTAAAATATTTGTAAGATTGTTTTGCCAGGCACTTTTTTGTTCAAGAACGGATTAAACTGAAATAATTTTAAATAATCGTCACATATCATTCGTGGATAATGTAGGTACCTATAATAAATGAGTTAAATAAAAGTAAGTAATTTATAAGCTTTATACAAAAATGTTCTTGCTATTGATTATGTAACCTTTATTACATTTCAAAGTTGTTAGTTACTTTTAGTTGTTAAGGTTTTTACTTACTTACCTGATTAAAAGGTTGGCAGTACTGAAAATTGTAAAATGGTGGAATGTTGTTAGTATTTTGTATTGTTCAAGTAAAATATGAATATTGGGTAGAATAAACGAGTTCAAGTTATTTAAAGTGTTTGCCTTTATTTCGTGTGACCTATAGGAGAAATTACCATAGGTTATGGGCCCAGGGCAAAGGTTAAAATAAGGAAAAACAGGAAAATTGAGTAGACGTTGGCGCGAAAACCCGGCTAGAACTGGTAAAAAGGAATTTTTACACGAAATATTTTACGGAATTTGTAAAATACAGTGGAAATAATGGCGGATAAACAAGGACTTTTTTACGTAAAACCATTTGATGGAACGAACTACGGAAATTGGGAGTTCAGGGTAAAAATGCTCTTGGAACAGCAAGGTGTACTGGAAGTTCTAAGCATGGAGGAACCAGCGGCGGAATCAGAAGAACATGCTGCATATAGGAAACATGAAATTAAGGCAAGGACAATCGTTGTACAATGTTTATCAGACAATGTATTGGAAAGTATTAAAACAAAAACAAATGCAAAGGAAATGATGGATAGTTTAAATAAAACCTACGCAAAAACCGGAATATCCACTCAAGTTTTTCTGCAAAAGAAATTAAGAAGTTTAAAATATAATGAACGTACTTCGTTAAATTGCTTTCTGACAGAGTTTGACCAAACCATTTGTGAATTAAAAGCTGCAGGAGGAAAAATTGAAGACAGCGAAATTATATTACAGCTTCTCTCTGTTATGCCTGAGATATATCAGTCAGTGACAACAGCCATAGATATTATGTTTTGCCAAAATGAAAAAGAGGTAACACTTGATTTTGTCAAAAATAAATTATTGATGGAAGAAGCCAGACAGAATAAAAATGAAAACACAAATTTACCAAATGTTGCATTTAGTGGTTACAGGAACAGGGGTAACTGGAATAGAAATAGGGGTTATGGTGGAAATCATGGAAATAGTAGTGGAAGTTACGGCAATAATGGTGTAAATCAAAATAGAAGCGGAAATTACGGAAGTAGTGGCGGAAATTTTAATAGAAGCGGAAATTACGAAAGTAGTGGCGGAAATTTTAATAGAAGTGGAAATAATGCACCTTTTCCATACAGGTGTCATTTATGTGACAAACCAGGTCATAAACGAGCAGATTGTCCACAAAACAGAGGTGGAGGTAATAGTGGTTCAAGAGGTGGAGGAAATAGTAGTTTCAGAGGTGGAAATAGATTTGGTGCACATACAAGTATCAATGAGGTACAAAATGAGGAAATTTCATTTTTAACTTCTACTGAAGAAAATTTTGCCTACGTCACTGGTGACACTTTTAGTGTAAAATTTGTTGTAGACAGTGGTGCAACTAACCACTTGATTAGTTCACAATTAGATGATTATGTAAGAAATGGAAAAGATATTATTCGAACCATAAATGTTGCTAAACAGGGACAAACAATAACTTCGAGAAAAGAAGGAGAATTAGAAATGAGAGATGAAAAAGGGAGACGAATAAAAATTAAAAATGTGTGGGTATGTGACAACTTATTTTGTAACTTATTATCAGTCCGAAAACTAGAAGAAAGTGGTTTACAAGTTAATTTTAAAGAAAATAAAGTTTTTATAATAAAAGATGGAAAAATAATCTTAGAAGGAATGCTAAATGGAAATCTTTATGTGATAAATTTTCATATCTTTAAAGATGAAAGTTCTGTAGCAAATTTAGTTACTCAGGATCAAATTTTATTACACAGAAAAATGGGTCATTCCTCGAAATACCCTATACCTGGAATTTGTGAAATATGTCTCAAAGGAAAACAAAGTAAATTACCATTTATAGACACACCTGAAGAAAGAAAAGCTAAGCTTATTTTAGAAATTGTATCAACAGACGTGTGCGGCCCTATAAACCCAGTCACACATGACGGAAAAAATTACTTTGTGACTTTTATCGATCATTTTTCGCATTTTTGTGTCTGCTATTTAATGAGCAATAAAAGTGAAGTTTTAGAACATTTTAAAAGTTATTGTAGTATGGTTGAAGCAAAGTTTGGAACAAAAATCGAAAAATTGCGTTGTGATAATGGTGGGGAATATGTTCCAAAAGAGATGAAAAAATTTTGTATGGAAAAAGGAATTAGAGTGCAGTATACAGTGAGTTATACCCCACAACAGAATGCTATCGCAGAAAGATTTAATCGTACCATTATGGAAAAATCAAGATGTTTAATTTTTGATTCAAATTTAGACAAAAAGTTTTGGGGGGAAGCAGTGAGGGCGTCAATATATTTAATAAATAGACTAGAAACTAGAGCATTAACAAATGGAATAACACCAGCTGAAGTATGGTATAGTGAAAAACCAAATTTAAATAAAATAAAACTTTTTGGATGTATAGCTTATAATTTGATACCTAAAGAATTGAGAAGAAAATTAGATCCGCACTGTGAGAAACTTATTATGATTGGTTATGCGGATAATGGTTATAGATTGTGGAATGAAAATAAAGGAAAAGTTATACATGCACGAAATGTAATATTTGATGAGAAAAATGAGAATAATAAATTAAAAATAGAAATAGAGAATACAGATGAGACAAAAGAAGATAATAAAAATGAAGAAAACAAAAAGGAAGAAATTAGAAAACCCGAAAATAATGACAATAAAGTTATAGAAAATGAAAGTGAAGAAAATGATATAATGGATGAATCACAAAGACTAGGAGATAGAAGAGGAAATAGAAATAGACGAAAGCCAGCATATCTCGATGATTATGATTTAACAGATAACAGCAGTTTATTTACAGCTTTATCAACTGGAAACATCCCATCAGAACTACCGCAAAATTATAGCGAGGCGGTTTCTTGTGATAGTGGATGGAGAAGAGCTGTGGAAGAAGAATTAAAATCATTAAAGGAGAGTGAGACGTGGGACTTGGTACCGCGACCTGAAAATGAAGAAGTGATTGACTCAAAATGGGTGTTCAGTGAAAAATTAGTGGATGGAGACCTAGTGAAAAAGGCAAGATTAGTGGCTCGGGGATTTAAACAAAGTGTAGTGTCAGAAGAAGTTTATACTCCAGTTGCCAGAATGGTAACACTAAGACTACTGTTATCATTATACCTGGAAATGGATCTACAAATTCTTCAACTAGATGTGAAGTGCGCATTCCTTAATGGAATATTAGAAGAGCCAGTTTATATGGAGCTGTCTGAAGGATTGAATGTGGTAAGCTCAAATTCAAATTTAGTATGTAGACTTAAAAAGGCACTATATGGATTAAAAAATGCCTCAAAGTGCTGGAACTCTCTTTTAAATGAGACTTTATTATCTATGAACTTTAAAAGATCTAAAAAGGACCCGTGTCTTTATTTTTCTGAAAATACTTACCTTTTAATATACGTAGATGACATTATTATTTTTTCAAAGTCAGTGAATAATTTAAATTTTATTAAAGAAAACTTAAGTAGTTTATTTAAAGTAAAAGAGTTTAAAAATAAAAACATTACATTCTTAGGGTTGGAAATTGAGAAAATTAATGGAAACCTAAACATTTCACAAAATTCTTTAATTAATAAAGTTTTACAAAAGTTTAATATGCATGATTGTAAAACATCGGATATACCAATGGAGCCTAAGTTAAGATTAAGTATTGATGAGTCTGAATATAATAATAAAAATATTCCTTATAAAGAATTAATTGGATGTCTTATGTACATTATGTTAGGTTCTAGACCAGACTTATGTTTTTCAATCACTTACTTTTCTCAGTTTCAAAATAAATTTAACATTGAACATTGGAATTATCTCAAAAATATTTTAAGATATTTAAAAGAAACCGGAAATTACGGCATACAATTTGTTAAAAATGATAACTCTAATATTAAAATAAATGGCTTTGTAGATTCTGATTTTGCAAACGATATTTTAGATAGAAAAAGTATTTCAGGATTTGTACTGAAATTAAACAAAAATGTTATACAGTGGAAAAGCAAAAAGCAGAATATTGTCGCACTGTCCAGCGCAGAAGCGGAATATTTGGCTTTATCTTACTGTGTTAGCGAAAGTCTTTTTGTATCACATATATTAGATGAAATTTCTGATTATGATGTTTACCCTATTAATATTTTTGAATACAACCAGTCTTGTATTAAAATGGCAAGTACGCCAGAAACAAAGAGAAGTAAACATATTGATATTAAACATCATTTCTTAAGAGATTGTATTAATGACAAAAGGATTTTATTACATTATGTATCAACAAATAAGCAACAAGCTGATATATTTACAAAATCGCTTGCAAGTAAAAAGTTTAAATATTTTAGAGATTGTTTGAATGTTATTCAAATTATTTAAAGTTAAATTTAGTGTTATTAAAGTTTTTGTTTTTGTGGGTTCTACAATTCTTTGAAATGGGGGAGAGTATTGATTATGTAACCTTTATTACATTTCAAAGTTGTTAGTTACTTTTAGTTGTTAAGGTTTTTACTTACTTACCTGATTAAAAGGTTGGCAGTACTGAAAATTGTAAAATGGTGGAATGTTGTTAGTATTTTGTATTGTTCAAGTAAAATATGAATATTGGGTAGAATAAACGAGTTCAAGTTATTTAAAGTGTTTGCCTTTATTTCGTGTGACCTATAGGAGAAATTACCATACTTGCAAAGTAGGACAAGCCTAATTTTTTCGTTGTAGACCTCATTTTTGGTTCTCAATTTCAAATATCGCAAAATAAACAACTCAATCAACTTTTTAACCTCGAAAAAGATTTTGTTATAATAGTGTCCTACTTTACCAACTAACTATAACGTCATTGAAACAACACTCTTCAACACTAGTATGTTATAGTTAAGACAATAAAATTTGGTTTTTATTTATTTAAAAATGATTTCTTAGTATATGTCAAGAAACTGCCATAATTACCTGGCCAAAATTAGATTTTTAAAAGAGTATTTGTCCGAAACTGGTCATTTAATTTGTCTGTAATTTTGCTAATTTAATTTTTACCCCCGAAATTACAAAATATCAAAATTTGAGGCAGTTTGACTGTGGCCCAAGAACCCCCCATGTGTGTACCAGGTTCTTTCTTTAAAAAAGTTAAACAATTTTTAAAAAAATGTTTTTGTTTATTATGCAAATACGTCAATTATACTTTCAAACTAATTTTGAATGATATAGTAGTAGTAGTAGGGGTGGGGAGGCTACAAGCCAGGCAACTAGGCCATTATGGCCCTTTTTGCCAGCCCCGAGCTGTCCCAGCCACACATCTACCCTACTCCCTGCCTAAACCTGCCGGACCTCCTTATAAAGGTCGCGATATCTGTCCAGGCAAGGGTACGCAACTCCTCTCTTCGGAGAGTTGCCACTCCGAAGATCTCCTGTCGTATTCTGCCGAACCGATCGCATTGTCCTAGGAAATGAAAGGTCGATTCTTTTGAATGATATAAATAACATTAAACAAAAAAAATCTTAAAAAGTCGCATTTTTACAAAAAAAAAAAATAAATAAAAAATTAGAACTAAAAAAAAAAATAAAAAATAAAAAAATATGGAATAGAGAAAAATGTTTTACCTTGCTTCCCTCTCGCCATTTTGCCCCTAAGCATATAAAATATATGCCAAAAAATTATTTGGGTTATGTTGTTTACGCGTTCCAATTGTCAAGTTAATATCTTAAGCCGTTCAAAAGTTAAAGGGGGAAGACCTTTGACACTCTGTGTATATTTTATTATAATCCTAGCAGCTTTACAGCAGTTGGGCAGGACTTAAAAAGAAATTTTTTAATATACACCTGTTCCAGAACTCGCGTACAGACATTTAAGGGTATATAAAAGACTCTCTGGAAAATATTCAATACTAATGAAAAAGGAAGCTATTTAATCTGACCAATCCTGTTGCTGATGTTAAATTACCTACAAATTAGTTTTTCCTACTTATAAGTAACTATGGTTGCATTTTAACTGTTGACGGGTGCATTGTTTGAGACTTTCAATTTTAGAATCTTTTTAGGTTATTATATTTTGACAAAACCGACAGAGGCTATCAAATATTCTATTTTTATAGGGTCACTCACAGCTACAAATTCAACTTTTAAAGGTAATTTAACATCAGCAACAGTATTGGTCCACTTAAAGCGTTCTTATTTTTGAATTGAATGAAGATAGATTTTTTTTGCATTTTTTTTTTCATATTTTCCAGAGGGTTTTTAATATACCCTGAAATTTCTGTACGCGAGTTCTAGAACAGGCTGTATCTATCAGTGAAAATATGTGTGTTTTAAAATTCTTTTTTTTAGCTCTCGATTAGCATTTGTTTTTCGCCTTATTATAGCATTTTTTACTCTTTTTAACCGACTTCCAAAAAGAAGGAGGTTATCAATTCGACGTGTGACTTTGTTTTTTTTTATGTTTGTTCCGGCATAACTTTGGAATGAATGAACGGAATTTGATGAAACTTTTTGCAACTTAAAGAGAACACTCATAAGGTGGTCCCGATTCAATTTGACGTCGTATAATGTCGGGTAAGCCGGATAATTAACATAAATCTAATCATTTTAACGCAATTTCACTTAAAAACGGCTTAATTTGGTTCAACTACCAACCAAATTTTTATAGAAATATGATAATTCGGATAGGCCGGATAACTTGATTAAGGAGTCACTCAAATATTACGGCACACTGAAAATCTTTTAAATGCCGCTAAACTTGATTCTCTGGACCTGTAATATTAAAATATCAAGAGAAAATGATAAATTTTGTGATTTTACCATAAGGCGTTATTTGATTATTACTTAATGCTTAAAGTTTAACAAGATTTTCTTTAGCATTTCATTTAAAACAAGGTTAGTTGGACTCTTGGGCGCTGAAATAAAAATATTGCTTTTATTTTTTAGAAATTTATCTTTAAGATAATGACGTCAAAACGCACTAACAGTGAGTTGTGACGTCAGCAGCTTGCCGAGATGGGAGGACAATTATAATTTAGCTTAGATGACGTTACAAATCTACAAGTTCTGTATCTCTAAAAAGTAAAAAATAAAAACTTTTTCCGAAAAAAAATGAACCGACTTCTATGTCTCTAAAAAGTAATAAATAAGAAATACTTAAGTCGGTGCCAATTTCACAGCAAACAACAATAAAATAATAAAAAATAATTGTTAGTAATTAATTTAGGAAATGGTGAAATTGGCATCGACTTAAGTATTTCTTATTTTTTACTTTTTAGAGTCATAGAAGTCGGTTCATTTTTTTTGCAAAAAGTTTTTATTAATATAATATTAGGATAATTTTTCGATATCATTGAAAGTGTGTAGTAACAAAAATTGAGTTATGGTCTAAAAAAACCTACGACGGCAAAAAAACTACGACGAAAAGGGGAGGTTGGTGCAAAAAAAAAACACAGAACATCAACAAAAAGCGCTCCGATTAAAGCGTATTCAGTGTGAACATATACGTAGTAGATTTTTTCAAGTAAAATTTTTTTCCGCATTCTTTCGATTGTTTTAGAACCGTGTGTCAAACTACACTTGAGAGCAAAAAAATTGATCCACCTAAAAAATTGCCATTATTTAAATTCAAATATTTCAAAAACTAATTAATGGATTTGACTAATTATTTTTTTGTTTTAAAGCTTAAACATTCTCTACTTTTGTTTTTATTTAAAATGATTAAGAAAACTATTTTTGTATTAACAGCAACAAAAAATGTACAGCTATGTTTTTTTGCCCTATTTTCTAGTACTTTTTTTGCCACTGTTAATCACATTGTTAATGTCTCTGTTATTGTCGCAATTTTAATGAATATTTCTGTTTTTATTTTTTTATATTTTTACTTCTGGTTTAGGAGATATCAGGATTTCCCTGAAAGTTGTATTTTTTTCAGTTAACTTGAAAAGTACTTCATGAATTTGATTGAAGCTGTGCTTTTCATTTGAAGCTTTACTGAGTTACGTTCTTCTTCTAATCAAGCTTATCAAAAACATAAAATGGGTTTGATAAACTTGAGTAAAACAAAATAGGGTCACTCCATCCGGCGGCGATTCTGCGAAATCACCGTTGAGCCACCATCAGGCGGCAATAGAAAGTTGGCCCGGGATGAAGAAAGTCTGGAAGAATAAGTAAAAGACTTGAGCTTCAAATAAAAAATCAATAACTCTACTGATTTAGTACTTTTTGAGTTAACAATTTGATAAAAGTTGCAGTGTCGTACCATACAAGTTATAGAAGTTGGGGCAAATAACATAGTTGTACATTTTTTGGTTGCTGTTAATACAAAAATTATTTTCTTGATCATTCTAAATAAAAAAAGTAGAGAATGTTTAAACTTTAAAACAAAAAAAGAATCAGTCAAATCCATTAAGTAGTTTTCGAAATATTTTAATTTAAAAAATTGCAATTTTTTAGATGGATCGATTTTTTTTTCTTTCAAGTGTTTAACATAAACATGTAAAATGAATTTTTTGAACTATTAAGTATCCATAAAATTTTAGATAAAACAGAAAAATTGTATTTTACCTAGGCTTCTTAATCAAGAAGCCACTATTTTTAATAATTCATGGCACTCTAGTTTTAAATTTAAAAATTAAATAAAAAATTACATGACATGTCAAAAATTGACATATAGAGCATGTTCAGAATTTCATGCTGAATCCAAATACAGAAAAATATATAGGGTGTCCCATTTAAAAATCAAATGTAAAGGTTATTTCCGGTAAAATCAAAAAAGTTATATTATGTCAAAAAATCGCAAATTTTGTCTTATGCGCAATCTTTAATGTTGATAGTTTAAAAGTTAAGAGGTGAATATTTCTTTTTTTGAAAAATAAAAAAAAATAATATTAAAAAAAAAATCAAAAATTTTCCTTTTTTTTATTAAACGAAAAAAAAATGAAAAAGAAAATTTTAAAAGTGAATTATTTTTTTTAAGTTTAACTTTTTTGTTTTTTGGGGGATGACTTTCAAAAACAATAAGGATCTTCCCCTTATTGAAGGAACTTATTTTTTCCTGAAAATTTCAATTCGATCGGATTATTCGTTCTTGAGGTATCGTGTTAAAAAAAATCGTGAAATCGGACGGAACCATTTTACGAATTATAATTTTTTTTTAATGTTTGTTAAATTTTTTTAATAAGTTTTTAAAACAAAAACGGGCTTGTTTAAAGCCGAAGTAAAAGTTTACAGAAACATACCGAGGGGGTGAAGGGGTAAATCAAGAAAAAGTGTACAGCTATCGTGGACAACATGATACAGATGTGAGAGTAAAACAGTAGGTTTAGTCCCGCAAAAGAGCTAGTAAAATAGCGTTTTAGTCCCGGTCGTGCAAAAATTATTATTTTATTACCTTTAACGGGATCGAAGCCAGTCAGTAAAGCCAAAGCAGCTATTGTCAATATAACCTTAACCATTGATATCATGTTTTTTACAAATACAGCACAAAAAAAATGAAATCTTTATTTATAGAAAAATCTTATCAATAGGTACCAATTATTTTTATTTTTTATTGTTCAAATTAGATTAATGAAGTTATTACCATGTAATACATATGTACATAAATTATTATTCCATCAATCTATTTTCTAATCATCGTACAGAGTGATATTGGTAGACTGACAGTTTCGGGCTGCTGGCCCTCTTCAGTACCAAGAGTCAACTCTGCACGCTGATTAAGAAAACTTTTTTAGACTTTACTCGCAAAAGGAATATAGCCATTAGATTGATGTAGACTTGTGCGCCATCTATTTCTAGATGTAGACAACTACTCATACCTCTTAATCAGCGTGCAGTTGACTCTTGGTACTGAAGAGGGCCAGCAGCCCGAAACTGTCAGTCTACCAATATCACTCTGTACGATGATTAGAAAATAGATTGATGGAATAATAAATTAATATTTTTATAATTTTGTTTAAAATTAAAAATTTCTGTCCTTACTAATTTTACGTCTAACCACCCGTTAGTGGTACTATGTGCTTGAGACACACATATCTTCAACTTGCTACCATTCAAAGTCTCCAGATAAGGAGAGGTATGAGTAGTTGTCTACATCTAGAAATAGATGGCGCACAAGTCTACATCAATCTAATGGCTATATTCCTTTTGCGAGTAAAGTCTAAAAACGTTTTCTTAATCAGTGTGCAGAGTTGACTCTTGGTACTGAAGAGGGCCAGCAGCCCGAAACTGTCAGTCTACCAATATCACTCTGTACGATGATTAGAAAATAGATTGATGGAATAATAAATTAATATTTTTATAATTTTGTTTAAAATTAAAAATTTCTGTCCTTACATAAATTATATTTGAACGCAAAAATATCGGACTACTTAAAAAATTACCATTTTATAAATCTAAATATTTAAAAAACTACTTAATTGGTTTAAATAAATCTTTTTTTTTTAAGCCTGAACTTTTTATACTTTTGTCTTTATTTAGGATTATTCTAAAAATCATATTTGGTGAAGCTGGAGCTAAAGTGGTCTAACTAAACTTTTTTATTTTTTTTTATTAACATGAAATGATTTTTTATACAGAGCGGTCCAAAAGTCACCCCCCCCCCTCTTAACTTTTGAACCAGTTGAGATATCGACTTCAAATTTGGAACTTTTAAATAAGACAACTTAACTATTTTTTAGCATATATTAATTACTTTCAGCTCTTAAAATGTGGGCAGGGGGGCATGGGGGCACATTTTTTAAATGGAAAGGGGGGTCGCGTAATACATCATTTTAAAGCTTATACAATTCTCCATTTAACTCCATATTTTTAAATTTAAAAAAAAATTGTTTTTGGGTTTAAAATGGGGTTGAAAATGGGTATTAATGTTAAAATTCCTCTAAAAAAAAACAAATAAATCATTTTTTAAAAATGCCTAATTTCATCATAAAAAAATGTTAATTATACTTTTGAACTAAGTTTAGTTGACATAATTAAAAATTTATAATAAAAAAACTTAAAAAATCGAATGTTTTAGCACAAAAAATTGAAAAATCAAAACCTTAAAAAACATTTTTAAAAAATTTAAAAATATTAGTTTAAATAGAGAATTTTATAAGCTTTAAAATGATGTATCACACGACCCCCCTTTCCATTTAAAAAAATGTCCCCCCATGCACCCCTGCCCACATTTTAAGAGCTGAAAATATCGAATATATGCTAAAAGATAGTTTATGTTGTCTTATTTAAGAGTTCTAAATTTGAAGTCGATATCTTAACTCGTTCAAAAGTTAAAAGGGGGGGTGACTTTTGGACCGCACTGTATATAGAATTTAGTTATACTAAACTGAATTGCCAATTCTTGTAATATAAACATGTACGTTTATTATACAATAAAGACAATATAATACAATACAATACTAACATTTTTGGCGAAAATGACATTATATATTTATAGTTTAAAGGCATTTTAGGTCTATAAATCTGCCCAAACCCCTTAATTTAAACGATAACATTTAGGAACTCTACATTTATTTATTTTTTAAATTTGTTAAAAACGGTTTAACTCATTGTATTTTAAATATGTATTTTCCTATTTCTAAATAATATTTGCAAAAAATATATATAAGCGAGCTTTATATAATATAATGAAATTATTTTTGGGTGTGCCCAAGTATTACGCAACACTTTCTGAGGTATACTAAATAAGCCTTTTTTGTACAAACAAAAAAGTCACAATATGAATAATTTTAGCTAAAAACGCACAAGAAACGTTGTATAGAACATAAAAAGACCCACATAATACTTAAACCCAACTATATAATAGAATTTTAATTATAATTTAAAGCTATTTCATACATAAATTTTAGAAATTGCTATTTTCGCCAAAAGTAAAAAAGCTAAAGTGGTCTAACTAACATTGGTTTCAATACTCGTTATTTCCCAAAAAAAAAAATGACATTAAATTAATTAAAATCTTATTTGTGGGTCTTTTTATGTTCTATACAATATTATTTTGCGTTTTTAGCTAAAATTTTTCATATTGTAAGCCATTTTTTTTTTTAAGTACCAGGTTAGTACTACACTGCTTCATGCATAATTGTTGCAATAGTTGGTTTGGAAAATAACGAGTGTTGAAAACAATGTTAGACCACTTTAGGTTTGGACTTTTAGCGAAAATAGCAATTTCTAAAATTTATGTATTTTAAATAATAATTAAAATTAAACTTTTGTGTGAAAAGAGACTATGAGTTTTTTCCTAAAAAGTGTCGCGTAATAATTGAAGGCACCCAGAACTAAAGTTATTTTAATGAGATAAGTATTTTTTATATTTTATGCTAACATATGCCCAAAAAGTTTTGTTTTAAAGGTGAAATTGATTAAATTATAAGTTAAAACGCGTTTTCTTCATTTTCTCCGCATTTACATTTTGTTAGTTAGACCACTTTAGTTCCAGCTTCACCATTTTTGTTAACAAAAAAATGTACAACTATGTTTTTCTTCCATCTTCTAGGGTATAAATGGTAAGCCGCTGCAATTGTTTTTCAAATTATTAAAGTCTTTCTTATTACCGCAGTTTTAATGAATATTTTCTTTTTCATTTTTTTACTTTTTTACTTCTGGTTTAGGAGATATCAGAATTTTCCTAAAGTTGTAATTTTTTCAGTCAACTCAAAAAGTACTAAATCAGCAGAGTTTTTTATTTGAAGCTCATGATTTTTACTTCTTCTTCTACAGTTTCTTCATCCCGGGGAACTTTTTATTGCCGTCTGACGGAGGCTTTCGCAGAACTGCCGCCGGACGGAGTGACCCTATTTTTTCTTCTACTCAAGTTTTTCAAACCCAATTTATGTTTTTGATAAACTGGATTAGAAGAAAAACGTAACTCGGTTAAGCTTCAAATTTAAAGCACAGCATCAATCAAATTCATGTAGTACTTTTTAAGTTAACTGAAAAAATGACAACTTTCAGGAAAATCCTGATATCTCCTAAACCAGAAGTAAAAATGTGAAAAAATGAAAAAGAAAATATTCATTAAAACTGCGGAAATAAGAAAGACTTTAATAATTTGATAAACAATTGCAGTGGCGTACCATGCAAGTCCTAGAAGATCGGTTAAGAAACATAGTTGTACATTATTTGTTGCTGTTAATACGAAAAAAAAATTTAATCATTCTTAAAACAAACAAAAGTAGAGAATGTTTAAGCTTCGAAACAAAAAAAGAATCAGTCAAATCCATTAATTAGTTTTTGAAATATTTGAATTTAAAAAATGTCAATTTTTTAGGTGTCCGGAATTTAATGCGCGGCAGTGTATATTAATAACAATCGAGTTAATTTAAAAATAGCTATATTGGAGGTGAAATTGTTTTTCCATTTTTCAGCCAAATTAATGAAACAAACAAACAACAAACTTGTAGCTCTTGAAATTCTCTATAAGTTTCATTTATTATAAATTTTCATAGGTATTTTTGTATGGTTACAAACGGCACAACTCGACTTTCAGCGCTCACTGTAACCGTACCAAAATACTTTTTATGAAAATTCATAATATATAAAATTTAAAGAACTACAACCATAACCACCTTTATCCTCCGATAAATAATTTGGCTGAAAACTCAAAAAAAAAAAGTTTTACCCCCAACATGGCCATTTTTGAATATTTATAACTCGATTGTTATTAATATATTAAAAAATTTATCTAAACAAAAATTGTTGGAAATTTTCTTCTTAACAAAATTGGTTATATGCATTTTTATCGTAAGATGCATATTTAGCGAGATAACCGCACTCACCCCTAAAATTCAAGATAGCGGACACCCCTTACATAAATGACCTGGTGAAAACTAGCAGGAGTGTTCTGTTACTACTACCCTTTAAAATATCAGTCCGTGTACATTTATTGCAATTTAACATAGGAATTTCTCGTTATATGACTGGACTATTCTGGTTTAGAAGATACCAGGATCTTCCTAAAAAATGTGTTTTTTTTTCATGTAATTCAAAAAGTAGTTTCTTTAAGCAAGATAGTAAATTAAAAATCGCACAGTAAATATTTTCAAAACAGATTCGAATATTGGATGTGCGAATATACAATCCCCTTAAAGTAAAAAAAAAACAATCAATTTTAGATGCATAGAATTTTCGCCTGAATTCAAAAATGGAAGAAATATTTATGACACTTCTGGTGAAACAAAAAAAAATAAAACCGCCATTTTATAGCCAATGTAAAATTATATAAATCACCAAAGTTTCGTTTTTATCGAATAAAAATTAATATTAATTCTAGGGGTAGCCATAAATAAAACTCACCCGGTATAGTAAATAGTATTGTTTTGTTGGTTTTTGTTTAAATTAAATGATTTTTTTTTATATTAGTTTGTGATAAAAGCACTTTGAGTTAAAATTAAATTGGTCAAAAACATACAGCATCACTAGAATATTGCGTCGACTTTTAATTATCTAATTCTAGAGAACATGTACCAAAGAAGAAACCCATTTATACGTGAGAGACAGATTAAAGGGAGGGTTAGTTAAAAATTGGATACTACCTTCTGTATCCGGGCTTAAAATATAGCTAGTTTGCCATATCAGATTTCAATTAAAACCTACCCTAACAGCACACTGTGTTCTAAGATTATTCTTAGAATATTCTAAGAAAGAAAGAATATAGAAACTTCTTTGAATATTCATGAAAATTAATTTTATTAATTGCTTTCCCATTTGGAAAATTTTCAAAATTTCGGAAAGCCTTGTATTCGTGCAAAAATTTTCAATTTTTTTTGCGTATTTTTGCGTTTTATGACGTTTTATGTCGATATAAATCAATTTCAAGCAAAAAAAATTGTCGATCGGTCGGTCGATCGATCTGTCCGGGAAATCTTGTGGGCACGATAACTTAAGAACGCTTTAAGCTAGAGACTTGAAATTTGGCATAGAGGTATGTTACCAAAAGTTCTCGCTCGGGATTGTTTTTGGTAAACATTGGAGTGCAGCAAGGGGGGCAAATGGGGAAAAATAGATTTTTTTTTGGAAAAATTTGAAAATTGTTATAGAGGAGTTTTTGAGGTTGCGAAATTGAATCTGATAATAAAAAAAATCTAACTCCACCCCCGAGGGGGCGAGGTGGTAAATATTATATACTATATCAGATTTCAATTAAAACCTACCTTAACAGCATACTTTGTTCTAAGATTATTCTTAGAACATTCTGAGAAAGAAAGAATATAGCAACTTCTTAGAATATTCATAAAAATACTTTTTATTTATTTATTCAATATAATATACTCGCCGTTAACGGCGTTAACGCGTCAAGCCTGTTTTTCAACAGGAAAGCTCATATGAAGATTTCAATGCTGGCGCCTTCGCCAATTTTGTAAATAATTTGTTTATTTTTTTCCCCACAGGGGACCCTTGAAAATTTTTTTGGGGGATTTCAGACTTTTGTCATCAGTAGATCCAGGTTACTGGCGCACATGCCAAGTTTGGAAAGTATAAAAAGAAACTTTTGGAAGGACAGACAGACAGACAGACACCTCATCGATTGTAGAATAGAATATAATATAATAGAATAGTTTATTGTTTTTTAGAATTACAATTCTATACCTCAAAAAGGTCACAAAACGACTATAAACTATTAAATAAATAAATAAATAAATTGTAACGATATAAATCGTCACTTTGTAATATAGCAAGGGTTAATTAAACTATTCGTTTACTTACGTTATAATTTATGTTTATTTTGTATATAAATAGTTACGTACGTACAGAACTATTTTGTATCTGGGACTATTTTGTAGCAGGAACTGAATTCTAACCATATAAGTCTCTATTCCATAGTTCTACCTGAAAATAACATAAAGAAAACATAATTAGAATATGATTTTTAATAATAAAGAATCATATGACTTATTTCTCTATAATACATTTGTCTATGGACTTACCTGGTTTTTATATGTTTCAGAGTCTATTGAGGGTTGGATTTCACTGGCTTTCATCTGTAGCTTGTCTCTCCTGGAAAGTTTCGTATGCTTATTCCTTCGGGATAATCCAGAATTTGTTGAAAATAGTTTGCTGGAACTGATCACTTAGATTCAGTATTTTGTTTATACTTAGTTCACAGGACACTTAGTATTCTGTTCGTATTTTTATTAGTTTTGCTGATAAACAATAAGTATTGTTTATATTTGTTTCTTAGAGTAATATTTTGAGGTTAGATATCACTAATACGGATTTATTAGGAAATATTCTTTTAATTAGTTATTATTTTTGGTGTAGTTTCCGTTACCTTTATTAGGAATCCTATACGGTAAAACTGTAGTTGATAATGACTTGCATAGATGTCGCTAATAGTTCAGAAATAGGATTTTATTTACCTGAAGGGTTCATACCGGTTAAGAAGGTCGATTTTCGTTCTTCTTGAAGCAACTCTGATACAAAATGGTGGTGTCGTACTGACGAGTGTTTATTTTCTGTAATCATCGAAGTAATCCTTCATGTATTTTTATTTAAAGTTAGTGAAAATGAATATTTAAACAATGCGGAAGATATTGTAACTGTTATTTTCTACAATTACGCATTTATAACGTTTCGATGGACATCGAAGACTTAGTATGACATGTAAGTTAAGTTTTTCTGTTTCTTAGAATATTTCTAAGATATAATTATTGTTTTAGCACCATTAAGCACCATTAATTACCATTAATTACCATTACTACACCATTACTCACCATTTCTATACCATTAATATGGAATTACATTAATTTAAGTTGAAGTTTATTTTGGTATATTTGATATACAAGTTCTCCGCATGGAGTGATGTTCTGTTGGAACATGGTTCTGTAATTTTCGGCATAGATAAATTCTATGTAACCGTCTAGCAGACAATTTTATATTGGACATAATTTTCAAAAGTATATTTTATCCCGGACAACATTTTCAATAATACATTTTATCCTGGAAGATGATTTTTCCAAAGTAGATGGGACAGCCTATATTTTTTTTCTTTCATTTGAGAAATGAATACATCAGCATAGGGGAGACTTGTACAGATGGACACGATGGAATTCATACCTCATGGATTTTGCAGAAACCAGCTAAGTACTCATTCTGAAAACTTTTGAAAGCAATATTTCATATTTTTAAATTCTTTTATTTCAATATTCTTATAACTGTAAACTTTATCAGATCTGATATAGTATTGTTTAATACTATATGCCCTTCTGGCTTTTGTTCATTTTTAGGTACTTATTTTTTTAAAAACAACATTTAATCTCATTTATTAATTATTAAATATCATACTTTTGATTAAATGATTTCTAATTTAAGCATGACTTTATACACTGCAAGAAATGATTGCTGTTTACATACATTTCTTGGTGCTTGCTGAACTTCATGTTTTCTTTATACATTTAAGTCGAATGATTTCTGAATTTAGTAATTTTTATTAAGATTTCTTTAATTATATCTTAATATAATTACACATATTTTTTTATATATATTAATACATTACTTGATGTGCTTTCATTAAGTTTATTTATAATAAATTTCTCAAATGAATTATCTTATTTTATTTAGGGGTTATATTTTCTCAAACTGAAAAGCTTAAGTATTTACACTAGGTTGTTACTTACCTAAAGGAGTAAAAGCTAAAGTAACTGGCGCCCCTAACAACATTAATCAATTCTTTCTATTTTTCCCTTGCCCATACCCATTGCTCCGCTGTCAAAACTAGCCGTTGGCAGTGAACGTATTAATTACGGTACAAAATCATACTGATAGATTTTCGGCAAATACATTCACAATTAAATGTACTAAAATACTAATTAAATTCACATAGAGAAAAAAACAAATACAAATAATAAAACAACAAATTTGAATAAGAATAATATGACATACATTAACTTTTTTTTCTTTAAAGTTTTTTTTTAGTAAGAAGAAAAAAAAATAAGAAATTTAATTTGTTACAAAAGTTTGAATGTGGACTTTATTCGTTTAATATAAAGCCCTTTTAAATATGTTACATAATGTTTTGTAAACAGTTTTTATGAGTTGCGTTTGATAGCATTTCGTGACAGTTTAAGAATATCTTCTCTCAGGCGAGCATATTGGGACAAAAAAATAAAAAGTGTTGTTAAGTTTCTTGAACAATACTATAACAGATTGTGCAAATGTCAGTTTGTTTCCTGGATTATGATAAATGACTTAGATTTAAAAAAATAAAATTAAAATATGGTAATGTTGTACTATAAAGTAATACTAACTATGATAGAAATTTGAAGCAGAGCTGTTACAGATTTATAGGTATAATGCACTAACTGTAAGGACGTGGAACCTTCTAAAATTAAAGCTTTTTGAGCCACCTCTAAATTTTTAAATTTTTGAATAAAATTTTACCTAGTTTCTTTTTACACAAAATAGAATAATTTGAACTTTGGGCCCCCTAAAAATGTAATTTAGATTTTTTTTGCATCACCCTAATTTAGAGTCTCATCGATTGTATTGTTAGATTATGTTTCTTATTTCAAAAAAACGATTTTTTTACCTTTTTTGAAAATATAGTTTTTACCACTTTTGGCCCCTTTACCCCACCTTACACAAAACAATCCCAGCTGAGAACATTTTAATTTTTTAATTTTTAAAATTATTTTGTTTCAGTAATTAAGGAACAATAAAAAACATGTGGTACAAACTTAAAGAATTTGGCTCAAAGCGTTCTAAAATTATCCTAGTCACAAATTTCCAGGGCAGACAGACCAACATACTGACCTAAAGACAGAGTTCGGTTTTCGCGAAAATAATATTTTTTACATATAGGACGTCGAGAAATCACAACAATAACAATTTTTTACTAACGCAAGACTTTTCTGCAAGTAAAAAGAAAATATTGCATATACAGGGTGTATCAGAACTCACGTTAAAAAAATTACATGTACGCTCATACAGCAATAGCAAAAAATTGAGCAAAATTTGAGTGGGGGGTGTATGTATGAAATTTTGAGATAAGAACGTTTCGTTTTCACCAATCCCAGAAGCTGTTACACTCTAATAGTTAAATGGTACTCTTCTTTCATCACCATCTAACTTTTAAAACGATTTTTTTCTTTTCATGTAAGCCCAATTTTAATTTTTTACTGTTTTAAGTAAATATTAAAGGGGGTTTAAACAATTTTCTTAAATATTATCCCATTTCAGTGTATGTGCAATGTAAAACTTTCAACAATTCTAAATTAGGACCTAAAATTTGCTATTGCTGTATGAGCACACATGTAATTTTTTTAACGTGAGTTCTGATACACCCTGTATAGCTATATACAGTGCGGTCCAAAAGTCACCCCCCCCCCTCTTAACTTTTGAACGAGTTGAGATATCGATTTCAAATTTAGAACTCTTAAATAAGACAAGTTAAACTATCTTTAAGCATATATTTGATATTTTTATCTCTTAAAATGTGAGCAGGGGGGCATGGGGGGATTTTTTTTAAATGGAATGGGGGGTCGTGATACATCATTTTAAAGCCTTTTAAATTCTCTATATAACTCTATATTTTTAAAAAATTTAAACATGTTTTTTAAGGTTTTGATTTTTCAGTTTTTTGTGCTAAAAAAATAAATTTTTAAGTTTTTTTTTTGTTAATTTTTATTTATGTCAACTAAAATTAGTTTAAAAGTATAATTTACTTTTTTTCATTATGAAATTAGGCATTTTTAAAAAATTGTTTGGACTTTTTAGAGCCATTTTGACAAAAATACCCATTTTCAACCCCATTTTAAACCCAAAAAAAAATGTTTTAAAAAAATAAAAAATATACAGTTAAATGGAGAATTTTATAAGCTATAAAATGATGTATCACACGACCCACCTTTCCATTTAAAAAAATGTCGCCCCATGCCCCCCTGCCCACATTTTAAGCGCTAAAAGTATCAAATATATGCTAAAGATAGTTTAAGTTGTCTTATTTAAGAGTTCTAAATTTAAAGTCGATATCTAAACTCGTTCAAAAGTTAAGAGGGGGGGGGGGGTGACTTTTGGACCGCTCTGTATAGCTAGATGAATGTAAAGCCCCAGACAGCACATAATAACTATTAGATATCCAGGGGATATACTTTCTGGATATAGAGTATATCCATTGGATAGCCTGGATAGCCATAAGATATCCCATGGACATCAAAATGTCCGCCTATATCCAGGATATCCACTGGATATCCATGAGTTATAAATTGCACATCTATTTTTTTGACCTCCCTAAAGTATATAAACTAGATATCCACTAGATATCCTTTATGGATATCCATGGATATCCTGGATATCCAAGATGGATCTCTAATGGATATCCAGTGGAGGTTAAACAAATAGATGTCCACTGGATACTCTCCCCTCCCCCCCTCTTTGACGAGATGAGATCGACTTTAAATTTGGAATACGTTAACAAATTCTCAGTGTGTGTGCTTTATTTTAAATTCTTTTTACCTAAAAAAATACTTTTTTCTATTAAAAAAAGTCATTTTATTATGAAGTATGCGTGTGTTTTTGATAAAGCTTTGTGAGCTGTTAACTTGCAATGTATAAAGAGCATTTAAAATATACGATTTTCAATTTTAACCCTCTATTGCATAATGTTTTATTATTAATAACTTTTATTTAATGTAGAGCACTAGATAGTAGTGTGGAGCGAAAAATTTTTTTTTTCGTCCAATCATATAGCACTATGTACCAAAAGTTGCCTTTATTATAGAACATAACTAGTATTTTTTTTTTCAATTTTTCAAAGTCGTTTCGACTCCCCGCGGGGCCTTAAAATTAATCAGAATTTAATAGATATTTTTTACAAAAATTTAAAAATTGGATTATAGGGAAATTCTATAGTAACTGTCGTTACAGCCGCAGAAAAAATTACACTTTCTTTTAGATATTTTATTATATTATTATTAAAGATTGTTTGTTATTTATTATATTTAAAGACTGTTTGATAATATAATAAAATATTTAAAAGGAAGTTTAAGTTTTTATGCGGCTGTGGCGACAGATGCCATGGAATTACGCTATAGAGGTTTTTGAGGTTGCTGAAATCGAATCTGATAATAAAAAAAATTTACTCCACCCCCGCGGGGTGAGGGGGTAAATATTTTAAAATATTTTCCATATTTTCGACAAAATTTGAGGTTGCTACAACTGAACCTTGAAATATTGTTTTTTTAAATCCACCCCCAGGGGGTGGGGGGTGACTTTCGTGAAAATTTCTATAAAGGGGTTTTTGAGGATGCTAAAACTTAAAATTAAAAAAATCAAAATCCATCTCCTGGAGATGGGGGGTAATTTTTGTCAAAATTGATATATTGGGGTTTTTGAGGTTGCTAAAAGCGAATTTGATAATAAAAAATCCATTTTACGCGCGGGGTGGAAAAATGGGAAAGCTTTTTTACTGGGCAGTGTATTTTACAGTGTTTTTACGTTAAGAGCATTGCTGCATAATCAAACCATAAAAAGAATTGTTGGTCCATTCGACATATTTTTAAAATTTCTTAAATTCTCATTAATTTCAAAGCTCCCGCGGGGAAACAAGACGACTTTCATAAAATCTTGAAAAAATTACAGCTTTTATGCTATAATTTAGGCAACTTTTGGTACATAGTGCTATTTGATTGGGCAAAAAAAATCACTCCACCCTACTTGTTGGGTAGGTGGGTAGTTTTAGTATTTCCGCAGGTAGTGTGTAAAATATTTATCCACCCTAACAAACCTGCCTATTCGGTGCTCTAATTTAATTCACTTTTAGGGGCTCCAGCAGGATTTTTATAGGGGGCGCCCTGTAAAAACGTTCTGGTTAATTCTTATTCAGACCTTATAAGATCTTATAAGATTATATAAGATGAATAAGAACTTAAGAGAATATAAATTACGATTTAAGATTAAGATTTATTAAGAAAATTTACATAAAAGAAAATTCTTGTAAATTCCTGTAAGATTAAATACGAAAATGTACTTAACTTAATAAGAAAATACTAATTAGAATGTGGATGATTTATTAACCAAATTGGTATAAATTTAAATAACATGTTTTAAAGAGAAAATTCTAATGAAGTACTGAAAAGATATAAACAGAATGTCCATATTAACTTTATTTTAGAGTTTTAAGGCGAAAATTTAGAATGTAAAAAATTTAATGAGAAAATTGATATTAAATTAAGATGCCAGGTTTAAAAAGAAAATTCTAACGCAGTCCCATTAAGAGTTAAACAGCAGATTCATATTGACTTAATTACAGATTTAAGGCGAAAATTCCTATGGTATAGGTGGCGCCACATTATTTCCTACCACTAACAAAACTTATTAATTCATAATGTCGCTTTCTTGGAATACTGTCGTTATAGCTTACTAGTCAGCTAATTCGATACATATTATCGGATTGGTATGGATCAAGATATCTGGAGGCTTCCGGTTTCACTTCCGGTGTCCTCAAATTATTGAAAATGCATTTATTTGGGGTGGGGGTCGATTTTTTCGTTATTTTTTTTGATATCTCTTCGCGTTTTCAAGATACAAGCAAAAATGTGTGTGTGTTTAAAACCATTGATCCATTGTAGAACCAGGTTCATTCTTATAAAATCCTGCTTAATTGCTAAGAAATTTCGTTCAGAATCTTATTAAAACTTCTTAAAAAGAAAACAAGAACATTTTAATAAGAATTAATATGAAATTTCTTTTCCAAAACCTGGTTCATTCTTATAAAAACCTGCTTCATTGGTAAGAAATTTCGTTAATAATCTTATTAAAAGTTCTATAAAGTTTTAATAAGATCAAATACGAAAATTTTAATAAGAATTAACCAGAACGTTTTTACAGGGCAAGCCTATTCGGATTTTTAACAATATTAAGAAACAGTTTTTGCCAAATCAACAATAAGGGCGCAGCCAGACTTTTTTCCTGTGGGGGGTAATATAGTGTGGCTTCACCATTTTGAACGTTCAACACATCATGTTTAGCGCCGCAGGCGATTTTTTTAGAAATTCTGAAGTTCTACATGTCCCAGATAATTATAATTTAGACCTCAACCATTTCGAATGCGCAATACATAATAATTAGCGCCTCAAGCAAAATTTTTCCCAATTTTTCCCAGATAATTTAGAGTTTCATATGCAAATTATTTTATAAAATCTGTTAGTATTTATAGTAATGTATATTTTTTAATTAATATTTATTCAAAATTTTAAATACATTTCACTTGTTAATTATTATTGTGATAAGCAAGTTAAGCGCCGCAGGTTATTTTTTTTTAACATTCACCTAAGAATTAAAAAAGAAAATTATATTATAAAACTTTATTTAACTAGGTAAAACCTCTTAAAATTTTACAAATCATATTTAGCACCGCAGGCCAAATTTTTACTATTTTCAAAAACATGTATTTTCCAAATACCTTTGAAAAACTAATTATTTTGTAAAAACTTTAAATTTTTGGCTGACGCATTGAGGTGCGGCTCCGCACCGATAATGAAGTCACATACTTGCAGTCACGAAAAACCCAAGTGAAGTGAAGAACAATAAATAGTAAATAAAAAACTCAAAAATATAATTCCTCCAATTTTTCATAATATCAAATGTCTATAATTTTTATTTTATAATTTTTTATCTCCCTGAAGAAGAGTAAACAGTTAGACTCGAAACATTGGAGAAAATATATTTTTTGAATTTTTAATTTACTATCTATTGATCATTGAAGAAGATTTTACATATAATTTTTATATAAAGGGCAAGAGAAGAAAAAACAGAAAACTTCTATAATGACACAGTACGACAGCAAAAAAATTTCTGGCATCGGACCAACTTTTTTTAACTAAATTTGGGTCGTAGATTTCGAAACTGTAATCAGATTTTTCGGGTCATGTCAGCATTTTTTCTATATTTACTTAAAGTTGTAAATTTACTCTAGTTTACAAGTTTTTTTTTGTTTTCTGGGGTAATTTGATACGAAAAAACATATAGTAGTATTTGCAAAAGAGAAGAATGCATATGCTGGCAGAATATTGCTGGGATCTTAACCATGACACAGACGTAACCCAGTACAGTTACTGTACGCAAATAAAAAGAGCTAAAAAATAAAATGTATGTAAAAATATTGTATACAAACCTTCTTTACTTTTTTTTTATCATACCTATACTTTTGTATTGAAATATAAATAAAAGGGTTGGCAAACACTTTTTTTGTTAGTACTACTTTGCATAAGTGAAACATTTTTTTACTTAATTAACTAATTACCTATCGCAAGAATACTAATTTTCCCCCTCTTCACCCCATTTAACACAAAAATAGTTTGAACTAGCTGATTTACTGACCTTCAACGTTTTCATACCAAGTTTTAGCTTAAAGCGGTTCCGAATTATTTTGCAAATACTATAATATGTTTTTAAAAACTGTTTATTATTTTTTTTTTTCATTCAGATTTTTTTCCCTATCAAATTACCCCAGAAAACAAACAGAAAAACTGGTAAACTAGAGTAAATTGACAACTTTAAGTGCATATAGAAACAAATTCTGACGTGACCCGAAAAATCTCATTACTAGACATCGGATTTTAGGGAGTCGTGACGTCATAATGCATAGCCGGGTACAATAACTTAACAAATTCATATTAATTTTATAAAAATGTTTAATATGTTGCCAAACTACTACATTACCAAAGAAAATTATATAAATATTATGAAAATCCCATAACGTTTTATTTAAGTAAAAGAAAATTTAAAAAAATAAAAATTCTGAAAATTACGATTTAGTTGGGCTCTTTAATAATCCAAATTTAATTTTACAGTATTGTGGCATGGTGGCTGGGTATTACTTTAACCAAGTTAAAAAAAAAATCTGCCTGGCCAATCGTTTTTTATTCGCAATAAAAGGTCACGTGACGTTTATAACTTGTGATTAAAATTAATTTTGTATTTTTTTACTTACTTTAAATATTAAATTGTCCTTGTTCCTCATCTCCTTTATGGGTTTTTGTATTCACATGTCTTAAAATATTAGTTTTTCTTTCCCAAGTCTTTTTACAAAATGTGCAGTGTAAAATATTGCCGTCGAACTTAGTTAAATCAACGATTTAACCGTAGTGAGTAATGGTTTTACGAACATTTTATTAAGGGATTTAACTAATTAAATGAACGGTGACAAAAGAATATTAGATTAGGCCCAATATGTATGTATATTAAAAAAGAAAAACTTAGAGTAAAAAAGAAATTAATTCGCATTGCTAAGATAAGTCAAACAAAATGACTCAATTTAAGGCCTGTCCAGAAGCTTGCATAAGAACATAAAACATAAGAATGCGATGACGTGATTGGTTTACAAGATACATGGCGGCACTTGAAGCCAATCACGGCATCGCATGGTTATGTACTATGTTGTTATGCGAACCTGTGGATATGCCCTGACTTGCAATAAAAACCTTGTTTCCGCATGCGCGTAATTCTAACCAATAAAATAACGTACATGGTATAGGCTTGATCTTACATCTCACTTATTTCGTCGCACGCATACGGAAACAAGTTTAGAGCTTTTAGATCTCTGCAAAGTACATGTTTATAACGAGATCAAATAGATTTCACCTTCCAGTCACCTCTTCACAAATTGAATAAAACACAAAAAGATTTCGTCGGTAGTTTGCTTTTTCTACAAACACTATATGTTTTAGTTGTGTAATTTTCTATTTTATTTATATTTTATTTATAATATGAAAAAAAAAAAGATTTGAATAAAAATCATAATTTCGAAGAAATTTTTAAAAACATTTTTCACAAGTTATAAACGTCACGTGACGAATCTCGAGAGCTGTTATTGCGAATAGAAAAGGATTGGCCAGGCAGAGTTTTTTTAGCTTGATAATAGTTATACCCAGCCACCATGTTAAAATACTATTAAATAAAATTTGGATTATTTAAAAGTCCAACTAAATCATAATTTTCGGATCTGTTATGTTTTTTTTTAATTTTCAACGCTAGGGGATTTTCATAATATTTATATACTTTTCTTTGTAAATGTAGTAGTTTGATAGCTTATAAAACATTTTTATAAAATTATTATTAATTTTTTGTACCCGGCTATGGATTTTGACGTCACGACTCGGTAAAATCCGATCTCTTCTCATTACAGATTCGAAATCTACGACCCAAAATTAGTTAAAAAAAAGTTGGACCGATGCAAGAATTTTTTTTCTGTCGTACCGTGTAATTTGTCAAAAATAACTCAGAATTTTCAAAGCAAATTATTTTTAAAATATATTGAATAATGTATAGGACCAAAAATCTTAGAATTTTTTAAAACAAAACAGAATAATATATATCTGAAAAGCCATCCCATGTTCACTTTAGAATCATAAAATTCACGTTTTGATGTTTGTTATTAATATTTCACAAAAACAAATTACACTGATAGTTTGCATTCGTGCAGTTTTCTACTCGTTAAAAATTCAGAGTTCATCAAAATAACCTTTGTGCGACTCAGGGAGGGATTATTTAAAGTGCTATTATTATATTATTCACAGCGCCAGCGCTAAAATAACATTATACGGTAGTTTCGAATTTTCAGAAAAGATCAAAAATCGTCCAAGACAAAAAATTCTTGGATATAAATTTGTTTTATAAAAAAATAAGCAACTTTTTTTATCTATCCGATGTCACGATATTTGTAGACATGATAACTCAAGAGCGAATATTCCGATCGTATTGAAATTTTCAGGAAAAATCAAGTTCTATGAGGGGAAGATCCCTATTGTTTTTTAAAGTAATCCCCCCCAAAAAAAAGTTATGGGGGGTTAAACTTAAAAAAATCGAAAAATGCTGAAAGAAAATTCCGATTAACGTCATTTTTTCAGGAAAAAAATACTTTTATTATAAGGATCAATTCTACAAAAAAAAAAATAAATAATAAAAAAATTGAAAAATTTGAAAAAACATTTTTAGAATATTTTATTTTTTTTTGTTTTTTCGCAAAAATTAAATTTAATAAAAAATTGAAAAATTTAAAAATAAGTTCAAACACATTTCAAAGCAATTTTTGTGATTTTTTTACATTTTATGAGATTTACGATTTTATTTTGGACATCCTGTTCTTTTTCTCAAAAAAAAAAATAAATATGGAGCGTTAACTTATCAATGAATTACTAAAAAAAACTGACTCATGAGAAAAATTTCTAAGTATTTTTTTTTAGCATAAATTAGCTTCATACGTCAATTTTTACTATGTTTATACGTTAGTAAAGCCATTTTTTTTTTTGAATATTCAAAAATAATTTCGCCCGATTTCAACGTTTTTATATTTAAATAATTATAAAAAGACTTAACATGTTTTCTCTTTTAAAAAAGCGCCGGGCGCGACCTCTAATTAAAAATCTGAAAATAATTGAGGGTTGGTTTTTGACCTAAATGGGTAGGGTAGGGCCCTAAAAAAGTCCATTTTTAATTTTGACTGAGCACCCTAATACCTACTTTCTATACTCATTACATGTAATAAGTCAGAACAGACAGATGATGCACCAAAACGCAATTAAATAAAATTGAATAAAAAATTATTGTGTGATTTAAGCCTTTGAGACTCAGTGGGACATATAATATTATGTCGCACCCTGTTTTAACTTACCTCTTGTGCACTACATGTCCCATTTTACGTTGTAAAATTATTTAAGGTTTTTTTTAGTTACTTGGAACGTATTTCTACCAAATTTATTAACAGTGTCAAAGCTACTTTTGTATTTTTTGTCCTAATACAAATTTAATTTCAAAGTAACAATTATGGTATACCATATATAATCTGACTAAGATACCTACTGGGTCATATATGTTCCACCTTTTTTTTCTGCGTAAAATATTTTATTCATACAACAAAAAAAAACACCCTGTGATCGCCATTGACCAGTCTACAACTCAAAAAAGATGATAAAAAAAATGGGTCTCAAAGGTTAAAAATACAGTTGCCTATTGTTTTGTCGTAACCCTAATCTTATTTTTGATAGGGACGTGTGCACTTCCTCAATAACTAATGTGTAGTACTCGGCGAATTTCCAGTACTCACATAGGCGCCTCGTCGACTCTAGCGTTGACGCTAGGTTTTAAATATGGGGATCTTCCCCTACCGAACAAACTACAAACGAACGAACGAATTATTATTATTATTATTAACCAGCCTATATTTTTTATGTATTTTTGGGCTATTAAAAAGTTCGCTGATCCTAAAACTTTTTCAAAAACCTGCAATAAAGAATATTGGATGAGCTAGCTCGAGATCCACACAGGTTTACAAATTTCGCTAAATTTTTGGACCCGAGAAGACAAAAGTGTTTTTTTTAAGTATTTTTGCGCGCTGAATTCAAATTCGTATCTCGTTTCCCGCCATAAGGGCTTCTCTTGTTGGTAGTATTGCGGTCTCACATCGACTAAGAGCTGATGGCGATGTTTCAATCGTATTCGAGACGTATTTTTGTGGTTCTAAATCGAATAGTAATCAGTAATTATTTTTTCAAATAAAGTAATGATTTTTGGTTAAAAATTGCGAAAAATGGCTCATTCATTTATCTAAGAAACCTGACTTGACAGCAGAGGCGTAACCAGGTCCAAATTTTGGGGGGGCTTGAGCCCCTAAAAATATATGCGTAATTTTTAAGTTTGTCTGTGAGACTTTTATAGTTTGATTTGGGGGGGGCTTAGAAAATTTTGGGGGGGCTAAGTCCCCCTAAGCCCCCCCTCGTTACGCCTATGCTTGACAGCAAGAAACAGACTGTTGATTCGTAATCAGCACCAAAAGTTACATTGGGCAAAAATTGTGTAAACTTACACCTTATTTATGGAACGTTACTAAAAATTACGCCTCCCTTTACACAATTTAAAAGAGGAACAATTTTTTTTAAATTTTGACTTATTTATCGTTAAACGTGTTCCTTATAACTTTAAATATTTAATTATGAATGCAATATAACACAATATTTAAATGAGTTATTTATACAATATAATTTGTACCATAATGGCATTGTACTATTCACATCGCCTTCGCTAAAATGTATAATACGGTAGTTTCGAATTTAACAAAAACGCCAAAAAATGTTCTAGACAAAAAATTCTTGGATACAAATGTGTTTAATGAAGAAACACTGAAAATGTTCGTCTGTCCGTCTGTCCGTTTGTATGTCTTCCGTCTGTCCGTCCGTCGTCCTATGTCACGTTTTTTGTAGACACGATAATTTAAGAACGAATAATCCGATCGACTTGAAAATCTTAGGAAAAATCAAGTTCTATGAGAGGAAGATCCCTGTTGTTTTTGAAAGTAATCCCTCCAAAAACAAAAAACTTATGGGGGGTTTCTAAAAAGAAAATAAAAAAATAGAATTTTTTTTTCAATTTTTTTGTTTTTCGTTTTCGCAAAAAGAAGTTAAAAGTTAAGAAAAATCTTTGCAATTTTTTTTTACAATTTTTGCTTTTCAAAAAAAGAACTTAACATCAAAAAATCAAACCTTTTTTTTTGAATTTTTTTTTTAATTTTTCTCAACTTTTCAGGAAAAAATAAGATGATTTAGGCAAAAATAAAAATTTGATTTTTTTTTCTGTATCACAATACTTTATGAGAAAGTAAAAAACCGGAAACGTATGTCATATAGGGTTAAACATTAAACATGTATGGTTTAAGTTTGAAACTTTAAGAAATTTAACCTAAAACAGAACATGCGAATAATGGATAGCATTAATGTTTTATTACAGAACACTAAGTAGGGTATTTTATTAAACACCAATTATTAAAAAATTTAAGTCCCCCTTTCATGTAGTGAAAAATACATAAATAAGATTCTGTGGCAAATTTCGGCCCAAAAAAATAATTAAAAGTTGAAAAAAATTATAAATTTTTTTATAAGGCTCATTTTTTTATTAAAATATGTTTGGTATACCATATCATGCAAAATGCACACATTTAAATCCACCAAATTTCAGCTTAAAAAAATTGGGATTATTAAATGTTCATTTAAAATTTTTAAAAACTTAACAGTTTTCAGACGAAGCCTTCGTGAAGGAAAGGGGGGCTTATTTAAATGTTTTGAGCTGAGTTTTGAGCCAAAATTTTGATTTAAAAAATATAAGAATTATAAATACAAGAATACATATATCATATTAATGAAGTAGATGCACATTTCGTTTTTGTAAGCTGAAATTTGGCACCAATTTAAATTTATGCATTCTGTACCAGACAAATTTAATTTGTTTTTTAGTTTTTTTTTTTAATTTTTAAACGTGGGGTGGACTCTATATGTGACCCTGTACAAAGAAACTCACCTAGGTGTCAAATTTGCGTACTTCTTTTTTTTGGATTCTTACGCAAAAAACTTTTTTACATAAGAACCCTCGGATTTTTTTGCAAAACAAAGAGAAATACGTAAATTTGACACACTATATGGGTTTCTTTGTGCAGGGACATATCGACTATGAACTTGCAATACCTCCTAAGTGTAAAAAGTCAAATTTTTCAGGAGCGACGAAAAACAGTTCTTAGATCTAACGAGTTGCTGTTTACTCTATGTTTAATATTTATAGCAATATAAATAAAGTGGTTTAAGGTTACTTATTGTCCCTAAATATGTTTTAGTCTTACATTTAAACTATTCTAGCTTATATTGTAGTTAGGAGGTTTGGATGCTAATTCGTCAAAAATGTCAGTTAGGAGGTATTGTATGTTCATTAACGATTTATTAATTTTTAAAGCGGAAAAAAAGTGTTTTTTGAAATACCCTAGTACTGATTTGCGATGAAATGAGTAAAAAGTTATTGCTATTTTCCTTTGAGCGAAAAACTAAATGCAATTTCAAACATACAATCTCATTTTCAGTACGACAAAGCTGTGTATTTAAAGCATTTGTTATGTGAGTATGTGTGCGTAAAAGGGTACATACAGTGAAGTCTAAAAGTCACCTTAAGCTATCTTTTGGGATATATTTGATATTTTTTAGCTTTTAAAGTGTAGGTAGGGGAACATAGGGGGATTTTTTAATGGAAGGGGGGTCGTGCGATACATAATTTTAAAGCAACCAAAATTCTCTATTTGGCCAATATATATACAGCCTGTTCCAGAACTCGCGTACAGAAATTTGAGGGTATATTAAAAACCTCTGGAAAATATGAAAAAAATGTCAAAAAAAATCCATCTTCGTTCAATTCAAAAATAAGAACGCTTTAAGTGGACCAATATAGTTGCTGATGTTAAATTACCTTTAAAAGTTGAATTTTGTAGCTATGGAAGCAAATTTATTTATTGCAGGTACATATTCTGTAG
>OY294052.1:22506462-22927606 GCA_958510825.1 Brachypterus glaber | reverse complement strand
GATGTATTCATTTCTCAAATGAAAGAAAAAAAATATAGGCTGTCCCATCTACTTTGGAAAAATCATCTTCCAGGATAAAATGTATTATTGAAAATGTTGTCCGGGATAAAATATACTTTTGAAAATTATGTCCAATATAAAATTGTCTGCTAGACGGTTACATAGAATTTATCTATGCCGAAAATTACAGAACCATGTTCCAACAGAACATCACTCCATGCGGAGAACTTGTATATCAAATATACCAAAATAAACTTCAACTTAAATTAATGTAATTCCATATTAATGGTATAGAAATGGTGAGTAATGGTGTAGTAATGGTAATTAATGGTAATTAATGGTGCTTAATGGTGCTAAAACAATAATTATATCTTAGAAATATTCTAAGAAACAGAAAAACTTAACTTACATGTCATACTAAGTCTTCGATGTCCATCGAAACGTTATAAATGCGTAATTGTAGAAAATAACAGTTACAATATCTTCCGCATTGTTTAAATATTCATTTTCACTAACTTTAAATAAAAATACATGAAGGATTACTTCGATGATTACAGAAAATAAACACTCGTCAGTACGACACCACCATTTTGTATCAGAGTTGCTTCAAGAAGAACGAAAATCGACCTTCTTAACCGGTATGAACCCTTCAGGTAAATAAAATCCTATTTCTGAACTATTAGCGACATCTATGCAAGTCATTATCAACTACAGTTTTACCGTATAGGATTCCTAATAAAGGTAACGGAAACTACACCAAAAATAATAACTAATTAAAAGAATATTTCCTAATAAATCCGTATTAGTGATATCTAACCTCAAAATATTACTCTAAGAAACAAATATAAACAATACTTATTGTTTATCAGCAAAACTAATAAAAATACGAACAGAATACTAAGTGTCCTGTGAACTAAGTATAAACAAAATACTGAATCTAAGTGATCAGTTCCAGCAAACTATTTTCAACAAATTCTGGATTATCCCGAAGGAATAAGCATACGAAACTTTCCAGGAGAGACAAGCTACAGATGAAAGCCAGTGAAATCCAACCCTCAATAGACTCTGAAACATATAAAAACCAGGTAAGTCCATAGACAAATGTATTATAGAGAAATAAGTCATATGATTCTTTATTATTAAAAATCATATTCTAATTATGTTTTCTTTATGTTATTTTCAGGTAGAACTATGGAATAGAGACTTATATGGTTAGAATTCAGTTCCTGCTACAAAATAGTCCCAGATACAAAATAGTTCTGTACGTACGTAACTATTTATATACAAAATAAACATAAATTATAACGTAAGTAAACGAATAGTTTAATTAACCCTTGCTATATTACAAAGTGACGATTTATATCGTTACAATTTATTTATTTATTTATTTAATAGTTTATAGTCGTTTTGTGACCTTTTTGAGGTATAGAATTGTAATTCTAAAAAACAATAAACTATTCTATTATATTATATTCTATTCTACAATCGATGAGGTGTCTGTCTGTCTGTCTGTCCTTCCAAAAGTTTCTTTTTATACTTTCCAAACTTGGCATGTGCGCCAGTAACCTGGATCTACTGATGACAAAAGTCTGAAATCCCCCAAAAAAATTTTCAAGGGTCCCCTGTGGGGAAAAAAATAAACAAATTATTTACAAAATTGGCGAAGGCGCCAGCATTGAAATCTTCATATGAGCTTTCCTGTTGAAAAACAGGCTTGACGCGTTAACGCCGTTAACGGCGAGTATATTATATTGAATAAATAAATAAAAAGTATTTTTATGAATATTCTAAGAAGTTGCTATATTCTTTCTTTCTCAGAATGTTCTAAGAATAATCTTAGAACAAAGTATGCTGTTAAGGTAGGTTTTAATTGAAATCTGATATAGTATATAATATTTACCACCTCGCCCCCTCGGGGGTGGAGTTAGATTTTTTTTATTATCAGATTCAATTTCGCAACCTCAAAAACTCCTCTATAACAATTTTCAAATTTTTCCAAAAAAAAATCTATTTTTCCCCATTTGCCCCCCTTGCTGCACTCCAATGTTTACCAAAAACAATCCCGAGCGAGAACTTTTGGTAACATACCTCTATGCCAAATTTCAAGTCTCTAGCTTAAAGCGTTCTTAAGTTATCGTGCCCACAAGATTTCCCGGACAGATCGATCGACCGACCGATCGACAATTTTTTTTGCTTGAAATTGATTTATATCGACATAAAACGTCATAAAACGCAAAAATACGCAAAAAAAATTGAAAATTTTTGCACGAATACAAGGCTTTCCGAAATTTTGAAAATTTTCCAAATGGGAAAGCAATTAATAAAATTAATTTTCATGAATATTCAAAGAAGTTTCTATATTCTTTCTTTCTTAGAATATTCTAAGAATAATCTTAGAACACAGTGTGCTGTTAGGGTAGGTTTTAATTGAAATCTGATATGGCAAACTAGCTATATTTTAAGCCCGGATACAGAAGGTAGTATCCAATTTTTAACTAACCCTCCCTTTAATCTGTCTCTCACGTATAAATGGGTTTCTTCTTTGGTACATGTTCTCTAGAATTAGATAATTAAAAGTCGACGCAATATTCTAGTGATGCTGTATGTTTTTGACCAATTTAATTTTAACTCAAAGTGCTTTTATCACAAACTAATATAAAAAAAAATCATTTAATTTAAACAAAAACCAACAAAACAATACTATTTACTATACCGGGTGAGTTTTATTTATGGCTACCCCTAGAATTAATATTAATTTTTATTCGATAAAAACGAAACTTTGGTGATTTATATAATTTTACATTGGCTATAAAATGGCGGTTTTATTTTTTTTTGTTTCACCAGAAGTGTCATAAATATTTCTTCCATTTTTGAATTCAGGCGAAAATTCTATGCATCTAAAATTGATTGTTTTTTTTTTACTTTAAGGGGATTGTATATTCGCACATCCAATATTCGAATCTGTTTTGAAAATATTTACTGTGCGATTTTTAATTTACTATCTTGCTTAAAGAAACTACTTTTTGAATTACATGAAAAAAAAACACATTTTTTAGGAAGATCCTGGTATCTTCTAAACCAGAATAGTCCAGTCATATAACGAGAAATTCCTATGTTAAATTGCAATAAATGTACACGGACTGATATTTTAAAGGGTAGTAGTAACAGAACACTCCTGCTAGTTTTCACCAGGTCATTTATGTAAGGGGTGTCCGCTATCTTGAATTTTAGGGGTGAGTGCGGTTATCTCGCTAAATATGCATCTTACGATAAAAATGCATATAACCAATTTTGTTAAGAAGAAAATTTCCAACAATTTTTGTTTAGATAAATTTTTTAATATATTAATAACAATCGAGTTATAAATATTCAAAAATGGCCATGTTGGGGGTAAAACTTTTTTTTTTTGAGTTTTCAGCCAAATTATTTATCGGAGGATAAAGGTGGTTATGGTTGTAGTTCTTTAAATTTTATATATTATGAATTTTCATAAAAAGTATTTTGGTACGGTTACAGTGAGCGCTGAAAGTCGAGTTGTGCCGTTTGTAACCATACAAAAATACCTATGAAAATTTATAATAAATGAAACTTATAGAGAATTTCAAGAGCTACAAGTTTGTTGTTTGTTTGTTTCATTAATTTGGCTGAAAAATGGAAAAACAATTTCACCTCCAATATAGCTATTTTTAAATTAACTCGATTGTTATTAATATACACTGCCGCGCATTAAATTCCGGACACCTAAAAAATTGACATTTTTTAAATTCAAATATTTCAAAAACTAATTAATGGATTTGACTGATTCTTTTTTTGTTTCGAAGCTTAAACATTCTCTACTTTTGTTTGTTTTAAGAATGATTAAATTTTTTTTTCGTATTAACAGCAACAAATAATGTACAACTATGTTTCTTAACCGATCTTCTAGGACTTGCATGGTACGCCACTGCAATTGTTTATCAAATTATTAAAGTCTTTCTTATTTCCGCAGTTTTAATGAATATTTTCTTTTTCATTTTTTCACATTTTTACTTCTGGTTTAGGAGATATCAGGATTTTCCTGAAAGTTGTCATTTTTTCAGTTAACTTAAAAAGTACTACATGAATTTGATTGATGCTGTGCTTTAAATTTGAAGCTTAACCGAGTTACGTTTTTCTTCTAATCCAGTTTATCAAAAACATAAATTGGGTTTGAAAAACTTGAGTAGAAGAAAAAATAGGGTCACTCCGTCCGGCGGCAGTTCTGCGAAAGCCTCCGTCAGACGGCAATAAAAAGTTCCCCGGGATGAAGAAACTGTAGAAGAAGAAGTAAAAATCATGAGCTTCAAATAAAAAACTCTGCTGATTTAGTACTTTTTGAGTTGACTGAAAAAATTACAACTTTAGGAAAATTCTGATATCTCCTAAACCAGAAGTAAAAAAGTAAAAAAATGAAAAAGAAAATATTCATTAAAACTGCGGTAATAAGAAAGACTTTAATAATTTGAAAAACAATTGCAGCGGCTTACCATTTATACCCTAGAAGATGGAAGAAAAACATAGTTGTACATTTTTTTGTTAACAAAAATGGTGAAGCTGGAACTAAAGTGGTCTAACTAACAAAATGTAAATGCGGAGAAAATGAAGAAAACGCGTTTTAACTTATAATTTAATCAATTTCACCTTTAAAACAAAACTTTTTGGGCATATGTTAGCATAAAATATAAAAAATACTTATCTCATTAAAATAACTTTAGTTCTGGGTGCCTTCAATTATTACGCGACACTTTTTAGGAAAAAACTCATAGTCTCTTTTCACACAAAAGTTTAATTTTAATTATTATTTAAAATACATAAATTTTAGAAATTGCTATTTTCGCTAAAAGTCCAAACCTAAAGTGGTCTAACATTGTTTTCAACACTCGTTATTTTCCAAACCAACTATTGCAACAATTATGCATGAAGCAGTGTAGTACTAACCTGGTACTTAAAAAAAAAAATGGCTTACAATATGAAAAATTTTAGCTAAAAACGCAAAATAATATTGTATAGAACATAAAAAGACCCACAAATAAGATTTTAATTAATTTAATGTCATTTTTTTTTTTGGGAAATAACGAGTATTGAAACCAATGTTAGTTAGACCACTTTAGCTTTTTTACTTTTGGCGAAAATAGCAATTTCTAAAATTTATGTATGAAATAGCTTTAAATTATAATTAAAATTCTATTATATAGTTGGGTTTAAGTATTATGTGGGTCTTTTTATGTTCTATACAACGTTTCTTGTGCGTTTTTAGCTAAAATTATTCATATTGTGACTTTTTTGTTTGTACAAAAAAGGCTTATTTAGTATACCTCAGAAAGTGTTGCGTAATACTTGGGCACACCCAAAAATAATTTCATTATATTATATAAAGCTCGCTTATATATATTTTTTGCAAATATTATTTAGAAATAGGAAAATACATATTTAAAATACAATGAGTTAAACCGTTTTTAACAAATTTAAAAAATAAATAAATGTAGAGTTCCTAAATGTTATCGTTTAAATTAAGGGGTTTGGGCAGATTTATAGACCTAAAATGCCTTTAAACTATAAATATATAATGTCATTTTCGCCAAAAATGTTAGTATTGTATTGTATTATATTGTCTTTATTGTATAATAAACGTACATGTTTATATTACAAGAATTG
Source organism: Brachypterus glaber (assembly GCA_958510825.1). Taxonomy (NCBI): domain Eukaryota; kingdom Metazoa; phylum Arthropoda; class Insecta; order Coleoptera; family Kateretidae; genus Brachypterus; species Brachypterus glaber. The sequence goes on along the minus strand of OY294052.1, from coordinate 22,921,933 downwards.
GCAATTCAGTTTAGTATAACTAAATTCTATATACAGTGCGGTCCAAAAGTCACCCCCCCTTTTAACTTTTGAACGAGTTAAGATATCGACTTCAAATTTAGAACTCTTAAATAAGACAACATAAACTATCTTTTAGCATATATTCGATATTTTCAGCTCTTAAAATGTGGGCAGGGGTGCATGGGGGGACATTTTTTTAAATGGAAAGGGGGGTCGTGTGATACATCATTTTAAAGCTTATAAAATTCTCTATTTAAACTAATATTTTTAAATTTTTTAAAAATGTTTTTTAAGGTTTTGATTTTTCAATTTTTTGTGCTAAAACATTCGATTTTTTAAGTTTTTTTATTATAAATTTTTAATTATGTCAACTAAACTTAGTTCAAAAGTATAATTAACATTTTTTTATGATGAAATTAGGCATTTTTAAAAAATGATTTATTTGTTTTTTTTTAGAGGAATTTTAACATTAATACCCATTTTCAACCCCATTTTAAACCCAAAAACAATTTTTTTTTAAATTTAAAAATATGGAGTTAAATGGAGAATTGTATAAGCTTTAAAATGATGTATTACGCGACCCCCCTTTCCATTTAAAAAATGTGCCCCCATGCCCCCCTGCCCACATTTTAAGAGCTGAAAGTAATTAATATATGCTAAAAAATAGTTAAGTTGTCTTATTTAAAAGTTCCAAATTTGAAGTCGATATCTCAACTGGTTCAAAAGTTAAGAGGGGGGGGGGTGACTTTTGGACCGCTCTGTATAAAAAATCATTTCATGTTAATAAAAAAAAATAAAAAAGTTTAGTTAGACCACTTTAGCTCCAGCTTCACCAAATATGATTTTTAGAATAATCCTAAATAAAGACAAAAGTATAAAAAGTTCAGGCTTAAAAAAAAAAGATTTATTTAAACCAATTAAGTAGTTTTTTAAATATTTAGATTTATAAAATGGTAATTTTTTAAGTAGTCCGATATTTTTGCGTTCAAATATAATTTATGTAAGGACAGAAATTTTTAATTTTAAACAAAATTATAAAAATATTAATTTATTATTCCATCAATCTATTTTCTAATCATCGTACAGAGTGATATTGGTAGACTGACAGTTTCGGGCTGCTGGCCCTCTTCAGTACCAAGAGTCAACTGCACGCTGATTAAGAGGTATGAGTAGTTGTCTACATCTAGAAATAGATGGCGCACAAGTCTACATCAATCTAATGGCTATATTCCTTTTGCGAGTAAAGTCTAAAAAAGTTTTCTTAATCAGCGTGCAGAGTTGACTCTTGGTACTGAAGAGGGCCAGCAGCCCGAAACTGTCAGTCTACCAATATCACTCTGTACGATGATTAGAAAATAGATTGATGGAATAATAATTTATGTACATATGTATTACATGGTAATAACTTCATTAATCTAATTTGAACAATAAAAAATAAAAATAATTGGTACCTATTGATAAGATTTTTCTATAAATAAAGATTTCATTTTTTTTGTGCTGTATTTGTAAAAAACATGATATCAATGGTTAAGGTTATATTGACAATAGCTGCTTTGGCTTTACTGACTGGCTTCGATCCCGTTAAAGGTAATAAAATAATAATTTTTGCACGACCGGGACTAAAACGCTATTTTACTAGCTCTTTTGCGGGACTAAACCTACTGTTTTACTCTCACATCTGTATCATGTTGTCCACGATAGCTGTACACTTTTTCTTGATTTACCCCTTCACCCCCTCGGTATGTTTCTGTAAACTTTTACTTCGGCTTTAAACAAGCCCGTTTTTGTTTTAAAAACTTATTAAAAAAATTTAACAAACATTAAAAAAAAATTATAATTCGTAAAATGGTTCCGTCCGATTTCACGATTTTTTTTAACACGATACCTCAAGAACGAATAATCCGATCGAATTGAAATTTTCAGGAAAAAATAAGTTCCTTCAATAAGGGGAAGATCCTTATTGTTTTTGAAAGTCATCCCCCAAAAAACAAAAAAGTTAAACTTAAAAAAAATAATTCACTTTTAAAATTTTCTTTTTCATTTTTTTTTCGTTTAATAAAAAAAAGGAAAATTTTTGATTTTTTTTTTAATATTATTTTTTTTTATTTTTCAAAAAAAGAAATATTCACCTCTTAACTTTTAAACTATCAACATTAAAGATTGCGCATAAGACAAAATTTGCGATTTTTTGACATAATATAACTTTTTTGATTTTACCGGAAATAACCTTTACATTTGATTTTTAAATGGGACACCCTATATATTTTTCTGTATTTGGATTCAGCATGAAATTCTGAACATGCTCTATATGTCAATTTTTGACATGTCATGTAATTTTTTATTTAATTTTTAAATTTAAAACTAGAGTGCCATGAATTATTAAAAATAGTGGCTTCTTGATTAAGAAGCCTAGGTAAAATACAATTTTTCTGTTTTATCTAAAATTTTATGGATACTTAATAGTTCAAAAAATTCATTTTACATGTTTATGTTAAACACTTGAAAGAAAAAAAAATCGATCCATCTAAAAAATTGCAATTTTTTAAATTAAAATATTTCGAAAACTACTTAATGGATTTGACTGATTCTTTTTTTGTTTTAAAGTTTAAACATTCTCTACTTTTTTTATTTAGAATGATCAAGAAAATAATTTTTGTATTAACAGCAACCAAAAAATGTACAACTATGTTATTTGCCCCAACTTCTATAACTTGTATGGTACGACACTGCAACTTTTATCAAATTGTTAACTCAAAAAGTACTAAATCAGTAGAGTTATTGATTTTTTATTTGAAGCTCAAGTCTTTTACTTATTCTTCCAGACTTTCTTCATCCCGGGCCAACTTTCTATTGCCGCCTGATGGTGGCTCAACGGTGATTTCGCAGAATCGCCGCCGGATGGAGTGACCCTATTTTGTTTTACTCAAGTTTATCAAACCCATTTTATGTTTTTGATAAGCTTGATTAGAAGAAGAACGTAACTCAGTAAAGCTTCAAATGAAAAGCACAGCTTCAATCAAATTCATGAAGTACTTTTCAAGTTAACTGAAAAAAATACAACTTTCAGGGAAATCCTGATATCTCCTAAACCAGAAGTAAAAATATAAAAAAATAAAAACAGAAATATTCATTAAAATTGCGACAATAACAGAGACATTAACAATGTGATTAACAGTGGCAAAAAAAGTACTAGAAAATAGGGCAAAAAAACATAGCTGTACATTTTTTGTTGCTGTTAATACAAAAATAGTTTTCTTAATCATTTTAAATAAAAACAAAAGTAGAGAATGTTTAAGCTTTAAAACAAAAAAATAATTAGTCAAATCCATTAATTAGTTTTTGAAATATTTGAATTTAAATAATGGCAATTTTTTAGGTGGATCAATTTTTTTGCTCTCAAGTGTAGTTTGACACACGGTTCTAAAACAATCGAAAGAATGCGGAAAAAAATTTTACTTGAAAAAATCTACTACGTATATGTTCACACTGAATACGCTTTAATCGGAGCGCTTTTTGTTGATGTTCTGTGTTTTTTTTTTGCACCAACCTCCCCTTTTCGTCGTAGTTTTTTTGCCGTCGTAGGTTTTTTTAGACCATAACTCAATTTTTGTTACTACACACTTTCAATGATATCGAAAAATTATCCTAATATTATATTAATAAAAACTTTTTGCAAAAAAAATGAACCGACTTCTATGACTCTAAAAAGTAAAAAATAAGAAATACTTAAGTCGATGCCAATTTCACCATTTCCTAAATTAATTACTAACAATTATTTTTTATTATTTTATTGTTGTTTGCTGTGAAATTGGCACCGACTTAAGTATTTCTTATTTATTACTTTTTAGAGACATAGAAGTCGGTTCATTTTTTTTCGGAAAAAGTTTTTATTTTTTACTTTTTAGAGATACAGAACTTGTAGATTTGTAACGTCATCTAAGCTAAATTATAATTGTCCTCCCATCTCGGCAAGCTGCTGACGTCACAACTCACTGTTAGTGCGTTTTGACGTCATTATCTTAAAGATAAATTTCTAAAAAATAAAAGCAATATTTTTATTTCAGCGCCCAAGAGTCCAACTAACCTTGTTTTAAATGAAATGCTAAAGAAAATCTTGTTAAACTTTAAGCATTAAGTAATAATCAAATAACGCCTTATGGTAAAATCACAAAATTTATCATTTTCTCTTGATATTTTAATATTACAGGTCCAGAGAATCAAGTTTAGCGGCATTTAAAAGATTTTCAGTGTGCCGTAATATTTGAGTGACTCCTTAATCAAGTTATCCGGCCTATCCGAATTATCATATTTCTATAAAAATTTGGTTGGTAGTTGAACCAAATTAAGCCGTTTTTAAGTGAAATTGCGTTAAAATGATTAGATTTATGTTAATTATCCGGCTTACCCGACATTATACGACGTCAAATTGAATCGGGACCACCTTATGAGTGTTCTCTTTAAGTTGCAAAAAGTTTCATCAAATTCCGTTCATTCATTCCAAAGTTATGCCGGAACAAACATAAAAAAAAACAAAGTCACACGTCGAATTGATAACCTCCTTCTTTTTGGAAGTCGGTTAAAAAGAGTAAAAAATGCTATAATAAGGCGAAAAACAAATGCTAATCGAGAGCTAAAAAAAAGAATTTTAAAACACACATATTTTCACTGATAGATACAGCCTGTTCTAGAACTCGCGTACAGAAATTTCAGGGTATATTAAAAACCCTCTGGAAAATATGAAAAAAAAAATGCAAAAAAAATCTATCTTCATTCAATTCAAAAATAAGAACGCTTTAAGTGGACCAATACTGTTGCTGATGTTAAATTACCTTTAAAAGTTGAATTTGTAGCTGTGAGTGACCCTATAAAAATAGAATATTTGATAGCCTCTGTCGGTTTTGTCAAAATATAATAACCTAAAAAGATTCTAAAATTGAAAGTCTCAAACAATGCACCCGTCAACAGTTAAAATGCAACCTAGTTACTTATAAGTAGGAAAAACTAATTTGTAGGTAATTTAACATCAGCAACAGGATTGGTCAGATTAAATAGCTTCCTTTTTCATTAGTATTGAATATTTTCCAGAGAGTCTTTTATATACCCTTAAATGCCTGTACGCGAGTTCTGGAACAGGTGTATATTAAAAAATTTCTTTTTAAGTCCTGCCCAACTAGCGTTTGTTTTTCGCAATTAAACACGGAAAAAAAAAATTATAGCTAGGAGCGCTATAACACACATACCAAGCAAATTATAATCGCTTATTATATAAATACAAGGCTTTCTCTTACAATTATGGCAGTCAGTGTAAAAATTTATATGAAATACTTTAATTGTTTAGTGAATAATAAAATATAACAAATAGTATGGCATTTATAGCTTAAATAGATTTAATTATTGTCCGTGCTAATAATTTTTATAATATAATAAAATTTCTGTAAATTTATAATAGTGCCTGTAATAAATATAATCGTGTCTGTAATATATATAATCGTTTCCAATTTATTTTTAACATTATTAGTTATTGTGTCCCTTATAATCTATAGCTTAAATCACTATAATTTGCCACTGTTACCAAATATCTTATAATGTATAGCGCAGAGCCCACTAATTTCTTTCCGTGAACTATCGCATTTTTTATTTTTAACTGTTTTAATTAAAATACTATAAAAATGTTTCATCTGATTCAGTATAAGTGTGCAGTATCAGCAACAAAATTCTTTATCTTTCTATATTAACGAGCCACCCTTTTCCCATTTAAGAAAATCGAGTTAACATGTAAAATGTAATTTTTGAACTTTTAGGTAGTCATAATTTTTTTTTTAGATAAAACGACAAATTTGTATTTTTCCTATGCAACTTATAGCACTCTAGTTTTAATTTAAAATTTAAATAAAAAATGACATGACACGTCAAAAGTTGACCAATAGGGAAGTTTGTACTCAGAATTTTATGCTGAATCCAAATATTAAAACATATACAGGGTGTCCTATTTAAAAATCGAAAGTAAAGGTCATTTCCGGTAACACCGGAAGTCGAAGAAAGGTGTGTGTCATGTCAAAAAGTCGAAAATTTTGTTTTATGCACGACCTCCAAATTTTATTTTGATAGCTCAAAGTATAAAAAAGTTAAGGGGGGTTCAAAATAAACGTATAATACTCCCCTGCTGTAAAGCTACTAGGATTATAATAAAATATACACAGAGTGTCAAAGGTCTTCCCCCTTTAACTTTTGAACGGCTTAAGATATTAACTTGACAATTGGAACGCGTAAACAACATAACCCAAATAATTTTTTGGCATATATTTTATATGCTTAGGGGCAAAATGGAGAGAGGGAAGCAAGGTAAAACATTTTTCTCTATTCCATATTTTTTTATTTTTTATTTTTTTTTTTTTAGTTCTAATTTTTTATTTATTTTTTTTTGTAAAAATGCGACTTTTTAAGATTTTTTTGTTTAATGTTATTTATATCATTCAAAAGAATCGACCTTTCATTTCCTAGGACAATGCGATCGGTTCGGCAGAATACGACAGGAGATCTTCGGAGTGGCAACTCTCCGAAGAGAGGAGTTGCGTACCCTTGCATGGACAGATATCGCGACCTTTATAAGGAGGTCCGGCAGGTTTAGGCAGGGAGTAGGGTAGATGTGTGGCTGGGACAGCTCGGGGCTGGCAAAAAGGGCCATAATGGCCTAGTTGCCTGGCTTGTAGCCTCCCCACCCCTACTACTACTACTATATCATTCAAAATTAGTTTGAAAGTATAATTGACGTATTTGCATAATAAACAAAAACATTTTTTTAAAAATTGTTTAACTTTTTTAAAGAAAGAACCTGGTACACACATGGGGGGTTCTTGGGCCACAGTCAAACTGCCTCAAATTTTGATATTTTGTAATTTCGGGGGTAAAAATTAAATTAGCAAAATTACAGACAAATTAAATGACCAGTTTCGGACAAATACTCTTTTAAAAATCTAATTTTGGCCAGGTAATTATGGCAGTTTCTTGACATATACTAAGAAATCATTTTTAAATAAATAAAAACCAAATTTTATTGTCTTAACTATAACATACTAGTGTTGAAGAGTGTTGTTTCAATGACGTTATAGTTAGTTGGTAAAGTAGGACACTATTATAACAAAATCTTTTTCGAGGGTAAAAAGTTGATTGAGTTGTTTATTTTGCGATATTTGAAATTGAGAACCAAAAATGAGGTCTACAACGAAAAAATTAGGCTTGTCCTACTTTGCAAGAACATTTTTGTATAAAGCTTATAAATTACTTACTTTTATTTAACTCATTTATTATAGGTACCTACATTATCCACGAATGATATGTGACGATTATTCAAAATTATTTCAGTTTAATCCGTTCTTGAACAAAAAAGTGCCTGGCAAAACAATCTTACAAATATTTTTAACGTCTGGCTTACCCAAAAAAATTATACCAAACCTATTTTTTCCTATTCTTGTTCGAAAAAATATGATTTGGAGTGAACAGAAATATAATAGAAAAGGATAGAAATACTTACTATGTGAGCAAACCACCTAGGGTACGTGGTTACTACGAATAGTTAATGTGACGTCATTGTTTGTTGTAGTTAAGTAAAAATGTGTGTATACTATTCTTCATACGAGTTATAGTTACGATAATAAAATTTGGTTAAATACTTGACATAATCGTTTTAAATATATAGCTTCAATATTTTAATATTTTATTAAAGAAAAGGCTTTAAAATGTTATATAAAAGACTTTATTATCATTTACTTACATGTGGTACTATAATAAGTATTAAAACTTTTGTGAATCTTCCAATACGCAATTTTTCTACGTGTTTGCTAATTATATGCAAAAAAACTACATATTTTCTGTTATATTTGAACTTGAATATATTGAAACATGGTTTGGTATATCGACAAATATTTTATAATTATGTATTTTAGATTTTCATGTTATATTTTTTTAAAACTACATTTTATTGTGTCATATCTGTCACATTTTATCTTACCTATCCTGTTGCTAGGAAATTTTATTACACCGCTATATTGACTCCTTAATAAAGACAGATTATTCTGCCAAACATCAGTTTAAAATGCAAAATACATTAAGAAAATCTTAAATAAATAGTTATTAAATATTTTTTGATATATCGAAAAATGTTTTAATATAATAAAGTTAAAATATAACAGAAAATATGAAGATTTTCACATATAATTAGCAAACACGTAGAAAAATTCCGCGTAATGAAAGATTTACATACATACAAAAATGTTTAAACATACACATGTTATCAAAAAATTATAAGTACAAATAACTTTGTAAATTCTACTGGCAGAAGGACCTCGGTCAAGAGCCTAATAAACGTTTATTATTATTATTATTATTACATATTTATTATAGTACCACATGTAAGTAAATGATAATAAAGCCTTTTATGTAATATTTCTAATGCCTGTTCTTTAATTAAGAAAGTATAATAAACTTAAAATGACTAAAGTTTATTTTTTTAAGGTATAGTTCTTCTTCTTCTTTTTATTTTTGTAAGGTATAGTTATTTTAAATTTGCCGATAAATACTCCACAGTCCGATTTATACTGAAGCATGTGGCTTGTTTTGAATGTCAACATAACCAAAATTTATAATTTTTGTTTACTTACTTTTTTTATGATGTTTTGATGTAAAAAAAGAGAATTGATAAAGCTGTTGCTAAAAACACTTTTGTATTCCGGTAGAAACAAAATTTGCTTAGAAAATCGCTTTTATTCCAATAATTTAGAGGAGTAAACCATAGTTTTGTTCTCGTTAATGGCACGTCAACGTTATACGGTTGCGTAAATTGGGCCTAGTCATTTCGCTTAAGACGCATGCTTATCTTACGTTGCTATGGTAATTTGGTAATTGGTAACCTTAATATAACTTAAACTTTTGACACGCTGTGTATAAATTTCATGAATACTCTACAAAGGAATAAAATATAATTTTTTTTATTTTATTTAATAAAAATGGACATAACTTTAAATAATCTTTTTTGTTTTTTTATAGCCTGTGGTAAAGCAGTAACAATGGATCAAGGTAGGTTTAAACAAATATAAGCATAAACAGAAAAGGTGAGTGTCTTGAAAATCAAGATACCCGAGAGATGAGACAAGAAGTTAATCATCGAGAATTGGTCAAGACGTGATTACCCTATTTCTTATCTCGAAAATCGATATTCCACAATCGAGACGAGTAGTTCCGTTTCTCGATCCCGTGAAATCCTACACAGAGAGAAAACAATTCTAATGTGTTATAATCACAGCCCGGAAAATTGCGAGCTATTATTCATATTTTGTTATCTTTTGATTTTTCATGTTAAAAATTTTCAAAATTTCGGGAAAGCCTTGTAGCGAGCAAAAATGTTCAAAACTATTTGTTGCGTATTTTTGCGTCTAATGAGGCTTTATGTTGATATAAATCATTTTCGAACCAAACAAAAAAATATATTATATATCGATCGGTCGGTCGTTCTGTAGGGGAAATCTTGTAAGCACGATAACTTAAGAACGCTTTAAGCTAGATACTTGAAATTCGGCATACCACCATTGGTATTTAATACTTTACTTGTGATATTAAATACTGAAATGTGTGTATTATATACAAAATGTTGTCATACTAACATAGAGACCGTGCTGGTACATTTGGATCCCCACGCAACATGTGTTTATTAATACTGTAACATTTGGTAAATTATATCACAGTTATAGTTTGGTAAACTTTAAGTTGTAATTGTTGTGTTATTGATCTAGTTTAAAGTATGTTACAGTATTTAGTAAAATAATCGGTAAATAATACCCAAATTTTGATTAGTAATACCTAATACAGAGAAATGTAAAAAAAGAATGGATTATTTGATCAGTATGTCAAAATTTTGGTATTATTTACCGATTGTTAATTTTTCTGAATACTGTAACATACTTTAAACTAGATCTGTATAACAACTTAACAAAAATTAAAAGTAAACCATACTATAAGTGTAATATGCTTTACCAAATGTTACAGTAATTTTTACATTGGCTAGTATTAATAAACACATGTTGCGTGGGGATTCAAATGTACCAGCACGGTCTCTATGTTAGTAAGACAACATTTTGTATACAATACATACATTGCAGTATTTAATATCACAAGTAAAGTGTGGTGGCGATAAATATAACAAATATGTATTTACAAATAAAATTTAGTATTAAAATTACAATTACATTTTTTGAGTGTATGATACCAAAAGTTCTCGCTCGAGAATGTTTTTGGTTTGGGGAAATTACAAGAAAATTTTACAAAAATTTAAAAAATGCTATATAGCACGGTTCGCCTGGGCGATTTTAAATGAAAATTTTGAGGACCCCTAAATTTTTTGGACTAAAACATACCTTATTGATTTTCCTTTTATTTTTCTTTAAAAAATGCCTATATATATATTTTATTTTATAAAATATTTTCTTCTGAGGAAGCAAAGAGTAACTTTCGAAAAGTTTAAAATTTTTAACGATTTTTTTGTGTTTGTTTCTTAGAAAGAAAATTTATTGGACATGAATAATATTCAATACTTAATATTTTAATTTATTAAAAAATAGGCTTTTTATAATATATTTTTTAAACTTTTTTCCTCTATTTCTTAAAAAAGCCTATTTTTTTCTAGCTTTTCTCTGAAGACAATATTAAAACCATCTAACATTTATTATAGTTATACTTTTTTAAGTTAGGTATCTTAGCTTTAAGTTTTATTATTATTTTTTTAAGTAATTTTTTTTTTGAACACTGTAGATTAATACAAGCAAAAAAGGAATATTATTATTTTTTTTTAATATACAGGGTGGACAATAACTGCCATGCCAAAATTTAAAAGGTGATTCTTCACCCAAAAATATCAAAAAAAGTTCCTATAAATGTTGGTTCGAAAATGAGACCTAAGGGAGCTACGGCCCTTTAAAATTGTAATAAATTAATAATAATAATTTTTAATGAATAACTTTGGTACCCTTTAAGCTAGAGCGACGAGCTTTTGCATGTATACTAGTATTAATAAGGGCAATAAGTTTCACTAAATTCGATGAGGTGTCTGTCTGTCTGTTCCTCCAGAAGTTTTTTTATGCTTCCCAAACAGCTGAAAAGCTTAAACTTGGAATGAACGTCAGAACCCTGTTTCTGCTGATGGTAAAAGTCTAAAACCCCTTTTTTTGGGACTTTTGGGACAAAAAAAATAAAAAAAATCATTTACAAAATTGGCGAAGGCGCTACCATTGAAAACTTCCCCCAGCTGAGCCAGGCTTAAATATGAGCTCTGCCAGTTGTAAAACAGGTTAACGGCTAGTTTAAAATCACAACAATTTTTTTCATACACATCAGACTATTTAAGGTTTTAAAATTTTAATAATATACAGTTTTGGCATTAAATATCGTGACAACCTCAAAAAAAATCGTGTAATTTTTATATTTTTTTCATGGATTAACATGGGATTATTTTAAAAATTAAAAACTAGGTTACTTCGTTTTGACATAACTAAATTATTTAATTGAAGTTTACTGTCAAAAAATATTAAATTAATAAATTAATATTTATTGATTCATTAAATTTTACACAAATGTTGTAATTATTTAAATAATAAAATTGATATTCTTTGGATCAAAATTGTACTATACGGGAGAGAATGTATTTAATATTCATTTTTCTCTTCAGTACAGCTAAAAACTCACAAGGTTTTATAAATTTTCTACTGAAAATGGATTTGAGTTTAAGAGTTAATTACTGAAGAGCCTCAATGAGGTAAGCGAAAAAAAAAAATTCCTAGTATACGGCAACTGCACCTTGTTTTTCTCGGTTTTTCTTATATAATTAAAAATTGCTTCACCGTCCATTGTAGATTTTGACCACCGAGGATCGTTTTTCGGTTTGATATAAGAACCTAATGTTTTCTCAATAAAACATTTCTTAAGATACAGATCTATTTCTTGAACTGTTTTTAGTAAAATTGAACCTCATCCATATCTCCTAATACTGAGCATTTTTTCTCTTTAATTTCCATGATAAGCAAACTCATTTTAAATTAAAATAAAGATATAAAACACTTTTTTTACAAACTACTCGAATAACAGCAAAAAATAAACAAATATTTGACATATTTTGATGTTTTCTAAAATATGACACAAGACCCACTATAATCTATGAAAAATTGTTTGTCCCGATATTTAATGCCACCACTGTACGTCCACACGTTTTAACCTTTTATAAAGTCTAAGTAGAGGTAGTACTACACTTGGCGAATGTTAAAGATTACGCTGGTAAATTTTTTGGTTATATTCAATCAACGAACTTTCATATACCTAACCCAGGTTGTTTCATATAGGTATACTCGTTTTACGGTACTTATTTTTAGTTAAACATTTTAATTTTAGATGCGGAAAAACTTTTAATATGGACAGAAACGGGTCTCACCCAAGTCACAGACAAACTTGGAAACTATGCGGATATTGTAGACTCCGAAAAAGGATACTTTAATGCAAAAGAAAGTTTAGCTTATGTAATTGACCTAAAAGAAGACGCGCTTTACGAATACCAGTTTAAAGAAAAATGGGCCTCGAAAAATGCTGAAGATTATATAAAAATTATAACTAAAATTCAAAATAAATATAAAAGTTCCAAAGAAAGTTTCAAAAAAACAGAAGTAACGAATGCAACAGTTTTCAGCGATGATTTAAGATGCATCTTAGACACAATCGGTTATTCAGGGGTTGGACCTGATAAATTACTAAAACTTTTAAAAATTGAGACCAGTGTTCTTACTCCAGATGAGTGGCAAGGAACAGTAATATTGCCAGGTAATTAAACGGTCCCAGGTAGCAAGGGATGTTATATTACAAGAAATTAACATCACTTTTGGGTGTATTTTTAAACTAAATCATAACATCACATAATACTGAAAAATAACATGTATTTAACATCACATTTGCAACGTAACACGTGAGACATGTCCAAACCTAGCGAAATGTGAATATATCGCATGTCACATATTAACGTGGCTTTCACGTGAATGTCATGTTATTTTGCTTCTCACTGACGTTCGAAGCAAAAAAATCGATATAAGATGATGTTGATAGAGTAAATTATTGTAAGGAAATTGTATACTCATTATATGATTTCCAATGGATAGGGGGCTCTGCCGGGCTTCTCAAGACCACGGACACGGATTAAAGGAATATATTCTCCGCTTAATCTGCAATTTAGTATTTAGAATCTATCTGTTTCAATCTGTGATTGTTTTAATTACTGATTGATTTTAAATCCGATTTTTTTTATAGGGTTATAGCGTTTTTAATGGTTTTAATTTAGAAAAAGCTAATATCCTAGGATATTATTTAAATATTAAAGTAACAGTAACGGCATCCATAAGATATTAAGTATAACAGGAATGTGGATTTATGATGTCACAAACACGTTATTTTCGGGATGTCATTGTGTGATGTTATTAGGGGCGGACTTAGGACATCCCCACCATGCTACATTCTTGTTAAATGAGACTACAATCTTAACATCACATGTCACATATTAACGTGGCTTTCACGTGAATGTCATGTTATTTTGCTACCTGGGGTTAGGCCACGTGCAGAGCGGAGCTCCGTTAGTCCGTCAGTATAACAAATTCGTTTTACTTTTCCTACTGGTCACACCCCAGATAGCACACAAAGTGATACTATGGACGTCCAATGGACGTATATTCATGGATGGCTGTAAGTCCATAGGATGCCCATTTTTTCTCTATGGACGTCCCATGGACATCCGTTCAGAGTCCAGATGACACAACTGTGGACATCCGTAAGGTGTCCGTTCAAACCATCCATCCAGCACCCATAGGACTTGCTTTTTTGCTTACTTAACTGGTTTTTGCGACTGTGAAAAACTGTTATTTAATTTGAAATGTTTGTTGTTTGTTTGTTTGTTTAGGGCAAATCTGCCAAAGGCTTTTTCGACCACTTAGAATATACTTAGTAAGTAAAATTTGGTACACATGCTCGTCTGACAATACAAGTTTACTCTGTTTCACCCACTTAAAGTAAACGTCGAGAGCTGAAATTATGGGCGTAAAATGGACACTGAATGGACGTCCACTAATAGTCGTACAAAGGATGTAAATATATGGACGTACACAGTACATCCATTATTAGTCCATGGACCAATGTACTTAAAAGGGATCTAAAATGGACGTCCAATGGACGACCGGTGCTATATGGGACCTACCCTTGGCTAGTTATGAGACTAACTAAAAGATAAAAAAAAACTGACCATGGATCCTCGTAGTTCAAGGTCTGTACATCATAGAACCACTAGCAGTTGAATCTCAGCAGCTCGTATTTGGTAGATAATGTTAAAAGTTCATCTGCAGACTTCCTTGCCATCATTAACCAATTTTCTAACTAACCAAAGCCGATTCTTATAGTATATTTTACAATAAATCTAAATCCGTTTGAAAATATATCTTTCCGCGAAAATTATTTATCTTCCGGTAAAATAAATCATCCTTCTTGGGAATCATCAGCACTGTCTCTCCTGTTTGTTGTTAATATTGAAATAAAAACGTTAGATAGATGTAAAAGACATGGTGTCATCTATTGATGATATGATATGATCTATTATCTGTTTACTTGTTCTCAAAAGGCAAATCGCCACAATTTAGTAGTAATGTGCATTTAAAATGCAACGGACCTAAATCATGATAATATCATACATATTATGTACCTTTAGCTGGTATTGCAGAGTTTAATAAATTAAGAATCGACAGTACAAATTGATATACTGTCAGTCGGCCATTAACCGAAAAAATATATAGAAAATTATCTATCTTCGGTTAAAATCACATGGATAGGAAACAGTGTATAGCACTATTTCATCCTTCTTGGGAATCATCAGCAATCAACTGAACTTTCGATTCTTAATTTATTAATCTCTTTCCGATTTTGAGAAAAAAAAAAACAAAAAACCGAAAGTAAAAATTCGCTTTGTGGTAAGTTTGGACATGTGTAAAAAGTATATATTACACCATCTTCTTTGCAGTATCAAAGACAGCTACAACACCTAAACTACCGTAATTTATAATACAACCATCGATAACGGTCCTATATTCTAGTTTAGGACATTAAGTTTCCCATAGTTCATTAAATTTAAATATAGTAATTTTATTTTAGACAAGTTTATTTTTTTATTAAAAGGTTTAAATTTTAATTTTTATTAAAATTATTATTATTGTAGCTTACTTAAAACTTTTTAGGTTTCGATTTACCAAAAACAATTTTTCTTTCGAGTACATTTTCTCTGTTTTTTTATTATTAGCGCTAGAGTTTATTTTGAAAAATTATTAATTAATATTTTGTCAAAATTAGTTTTGCGTACAGTCAAGCATATTTGGTCGATAACCACTGCTTCAATAAAATTGGTTTTGTCAAAAAATATGACAGATTACTTATCAATAAAGTTAAATTAGTATGTGAATTTAATAAATACTGGTTAACCCTTTGTTGCCTGACTAATCAAAAATACGATTATTTCACAATTTTTTTTGCTCTAAGTGATTAGAGTATGTGAATTTGCATGCATTAATTTTTTGAGATTTTTTTGGAAAAGCTTTCTAAAAAAATTTGAGGTGAGTATGTTGAAGAAAGTAGGCAAATTAACCTTTACCTGGCACAGGGGGTACGTACGAACCCCACGCTGTTTCTCGTCGATTTTCGATATCTAAATCTTCGAAATCTAAACTCGTAACGACATCTATCGGTAGTCAAGGGGTACACTTTTATACCTATGCCACTAGGATAGCGCTGCGACGGTTCAGTTTGTCTGTGGAAGACCCATGAAAACTAATATTTTCAGAACCATGAATGAATTTTCAAACTGGATAATATTTTTCCTTTATAGAGATATAATAGAAGAAGACATACCTAAAATGTTAGCCCTTTTTATCAAAAAACAAAAAAGTTATGAATTTTTTTGTAAAAAACGTTTTTTTTTTTCAAGTTTTTCAAGTTTCCGAATTTTTTCTGAACGCTGAACTTGATTTTTCTAAACTCTGAGTATTCCACCCTTTAAAGGGGTATCTGAAGATGATCTCTGATTTTTTCTAAAAAAAAATAATCAATATTTCAAGTTTTACAAGGATATTTGTCACTGGGGTTCGTACGAACCCCACAGTGTCAGGTATGTTACTCAGGGGAGGTGTGCCAGGTAAAGATTAAAGCAGTCCATCCCCTTAAAAAAAAACAAGTCATTTTGTAGGTTTATGAACATCCCCACAGGTGAATAATAATGCCTTACTTACCAAAAACTTTACACAAGTAAATAAAAAAAAAAACAAACCAACTCACTATAAAAACGCCAAATGTCACTGCACGACTCTATAAAAATCATGATATTGTGTTGTATAGTGTTTCCCTCTTGCTGTGAATAGGTTATATCAACTATTCAAAGAGGACTTGAGAGTACCGGTTGGCTATAAGAAGCTCAGGGAATTCATATGATTTAACAAAAAAACGGTACTTCAGAGTACCGTCCGTCAACAAAGGGTTAAATGAATACGCTCTCAAATAATAAAATAGAAACGTTAACAAACATTTTATTATGAATTTTTATACATTAAGACCTCTAGTTGTCTGTAATAATAATTAGAATCAGGTAAGACTTCTAATAACTTTTTTTAGCATGTTCGAATTTACCCTAAAACGGATTTTGACGTTTTGTTTTGTGCTTTTTTCTCTAAAACGGTAAAAGACCAGTAAATTTTGCAAACAGATACAGAATCCTTCTAAAATATACTATAAGACTTTTTTTGGTTAATTAGAAACTTGGTTCATGATGGTGAGGAAGTCTGCAGATGAACTTTTAACATTATCTACCAAATACGAGCTGCTGAGATTTAACTGCTAATGGTTCTATGGTATACAGACCCTGAACTACGAGGATCCATGATCAGTTTTTTTTAGCTTTTAGTTAATCTCATAACTAGCCTAGGTAGTGTTGCCGCCTAAAGCGATAGTTATCGCCAATAAATACCTCTCGTATCGCAACTACGATGCGATATTTCAAAAATTATCATCTCGCACAAACGATAACGAGAGGCCTCTCGTTATCGCCCAAAGGTATCACCTCTCGCGATAACGATACTTATCGTCCCAGCGTAAAAGTTGAATATTTCAGCCATCTAATATTAGTTAAATGAATTTGACTCAAATGTCACATTTAAAAAGAATATGTCAAAAATTACTAAAATGCATATATCTTCGTAAAATGATATTTTGTTGCATATATGTGACCATTATAAAAGGCTTTTATCTTTTTAAATCGTATTGCAAGCAGTAATTATTGGGAGATTTAGCTCAGTGGTCAATGGCATCGATATAGCCTGACACTGATCTAATGATCGTGAGTTCAAACCTCACTGGCGCCGATTGCCTTTTTCAGTTAATTAATAATTGAAATTTGGCGAAGGCGTACTCCCTAGATATATTGGTTCGAAAGTCAATTAAAGCCGGTGGTTCCCTCTACTACTAGCCCACACAAGTCCTGGACTTAGGGGATGCTTAATTAAGTAGAATAGTACGAGGTTAAAAACAAACAAACAAACAAACAAACAATTGCTTTAACATTGTCTTATTTTTATAGCAGATATAAAAATATAAACTCCTGCCAGTTGCACTAAGTACCTTATTAGGCTTATAGTAAGTACGGTAGTATCTGACTAATACGAGGGCTAATTTAAAACAAGGCGAAAAGGCCAGAGTTGCTGTTAGTAGGATTTGAGTGCTAAAAATCAATTTTAATAGTCTTTATATATTTTGCTTCCCATTTTTACTTTCTTACAAAGAAAGTATTGTGATAGAAAAAAAAGCATACATTTTTTTACCTAAATCATCTTATTTTTTTCCTGAAACGTCGAGAAAAATCAAAATAAGCAAAAAAAATATATCCGTCTGTCTGTGGGTCTGCCTGTCTGACGGTCTGTCTGTCTGGTTGTCTGTCTGTCTGTTCGTCGGTCTGTCTGTATCCACGATAACTTAGGAACGCTTTGAGCTAGCGACTTGAAATTTGGTATGCAGATGTTTTTTATATTATCTTCGATAAGTTCGTTTTCGAGCGAAATTGGTTTGGGGAAAGGGAGCATGTTTGCTTTTTTTCTATCACAATACTTTCTTTAGAAAGTAAAAATGGGAAAGCAAAATATATTAAGACTATTAAAATTTTTAGCACTCAGGTATTACTCGCAGCAGCTATGGTCTTTTAGCCTTCTTTTAAATTACCCCTCGTATTAGTCAGATACTACCATACTTACTATAAGCCTAATTAGGTACTTAGTGAAACTGCCAGGAGTTCATATTTTTATAACTGCTATAAAAATAGGATGATTTTGAAGCAATTTCTGCCTGCCATAGGATTTTACAAGATAAAAGCCTTTTATAATGGGCTAATGTATGCTGCATAATGCATATTAAAGATATATTTGTATTTTAAAAATCATTAAATTCAAAAATTAAATAATGACTTTTGTGTCCAATATTTTTATCTGATTTTAGGTAGCTTTAACATTCGACTGTCTCTGACTGAACGATACTTATCGCTCTCGCTTCGGTCTCGTTACGGGCGAGAGGCCTCTCGTTACCGTTACAACGATACGATATTTTTCCACCTCTCGCTATCGTTCTGTTCAGCGATAACGAGACGTTAGCGAGACGATAGGCCTTAGGCGGCAACACTAAGCCTAGGTGTGTAGTATAACAAGGTAACATTTTTTAGGTTCTACTCTTACTTCACACAGTCAAAATTGGTTTTTCGGAGTCTTTATAGGGTACTCAAGATTTCTTCACAAAGTTGGATTAAGTACCTTTAATGGTGCTAAATTAGATCTGCTACAACTCGTTCAACAAAATGGTGCTATATTTATTCTTTTAAACGTTCTTAAACAACTAATCGTAAGTATATAAATTAGGTTGCTCCTTAAAAAAATTCTTTGGTCAATCAAAGAAAAATTTTCAACATTTTTAATTTTTTTTAATTCTTTTTACTTATATTTTGCATATTTTTGACGTATTTTTTTTACTCATCATATCTAAAAATAAAAGTAAGGACAGAAATCAATCTATTTTCTAATCATCGTACAGTGATATTGGTAGACTGACAGTTTCGGCCTGTGTCCCTCTTCAGTACCAAGAGCCAACTCTGCACGCTGATTAAGAAAACTATTTTAGACTTTATTCGCAAAAGGAATATAGTCATTATATTGATGTAGACTTGTGCGCCATCTATTGCTAGATTTAGACAACTACCCATACATCTCCTAGTCTGGAGACTTTGAATGGTAGCAAGTTGAAGACTTGTGTGTCTCAATCACATAGTACCACTAACGTGTGATTAGACGTAGAATTAGTAAGGACAGAAATTTTTAATTTTAAACAAAATTGTAAAAATATTAATTTATTATTCCATCAATCTATTTTCTAATAATTTCTGTCCTTACTAATTCTAAGTCTAATCACACGTTAGTGATACTATCTGCTTGAGACACACAAGTCTTCAACTTGCTACCATTCAGTCTCCAAACTAGGAGAGGTATGAGTAGTTGTCTACATCTAGCAATAGATGGCGCACAAGTCTACATCAATCTAATGACTATATTCCTTTTGCGAATAAAGTCTAAAATAGTTTTCTTAATCAGCGAGCAGAGTTGACTATTGGTACTGAAGAGGGCCAGAAGCCCGAAACTGTCAGTCTACCAATATCACTCTGTACGATGATTAGAAAATAGATTGATGGAATAATAAAAATAAGAGAACACAGTCCAAATGTTAAACCTGAACTACATTCATTTTTACTCAAACTATAAGCATTTAAAAAAAATGTAACTTGTCCCTTTTACGGTATTTTTGAATGGGACAAAAAAACAAAATTACTAATAAAGATAACAAATCATGAAAATTATTATTATCACTATAACTAATAAAGTCCAAACCTATATTATCACTTCATAACAAGTCATTCCTTATCTAAGAGAGATGAATAGGAATGATATAAGGAATAAAATAGTTGTCCCATTCGGGAAAGCAAAATTTGTCCCATTCAAAAATATTTACAATTTGTCACAAATCTAGCCGCCTAAACTTTATCATTTTTTATTTTTTTTAATACATATCTAGGCAGTGTAGGACTAGGCAGCTCAAGGCTACGGGCCCCCAAGTATTTAATTTTTACCCTCCCAAAACTTTTTGATGACTAAAAAAAAGGTCCTCACTAAAAAAAAGCCTTGTCCCTCACGGTTTTTACCAAAACAAAAAAGCACCCCTCCCAAATTTTTAATGACTAAAAAAGTCCTCCCCAAAAAAAACATCACCCGAGGGCCCCCAAGGCAGGGGGGAGGGCAAAAGTGAGATTTTTCTCACTACCTCACCTGTCCAGTCCGATATCGCATCTAGGGCGATCAAAGCATGGTAACAAAAACCAAAAATTACGAAGCATAACTCGGAAAAAATACCATTCAACATATGTTCCACTCATAGTGATCTCCCTCTACCGTTTGGCTTTTACAGTGTAAAATTTACACCCTTCAAAATATGGTTTGTCGCCCCTTTTTCACGACATATTAACACATCGACCCATTGAGCTATCGACCTGAATTTTTGTACCCATTATTCTTAGATAAAATTGAAACAGATTTGGAGGTCGTCCCAAAATATCCATTTTTTAGAACCATAATCTTCCACAAGTCGATTTTTTTTAAACCTTAGTAATACTTCAGGTTCCAAAAGTTGTGTTAACTTGTATAGAAATGCATTTAAACTTTTAATCGATTTAATCCTAATTTAATTTTAATTCCTAAATTTTAAAATATTATTTCGAACCATATTCGTTGCAAGGCCTATTTTCATATTGAATTTAAACTGTTTTCTTATTTTTGTTTTGTTTTAATACTGTTCTTTTTTGCATATACCTACATGATGTATCACACGGCAGACTAACATCTCTACTCTAAATTTCTCTACTCCCTAAAATCCCTACTCCATAACATCCCTACTCCACAACAACTCTACTCCGTAATATCTCTACTCCATAACATCTCTACTCCGTAACAACTCTACTCCGCACTATATGCACTCGATTAGCCACTTGTCTTAACTCAAATGAATATTTGTCATGCTAAGTCACTGTCAAATATGAATTTAATTTATTAATTACTTACTTATTAGTGCATATTAAGAGTACGCGGTCATTGTGGCTTTTAGAATAATTCATTTATGATTGTTCTAGATTTGAATTTAAAGATAAACGTTTTTTAGGAAAAAAAATAAAATAATCTAGAAGAAGATTCTTTGAACTGCTCATTTATTATTAAGTGGCTAATCGAGTGCATATAGTGCGGAGTAGAGTTGTTACGGAGTAGAGATGTTATGGAGTAGAGATGTTATGGAGTAGAGTTGTTGTGGAGTAGGGATGTTATGGAGTAGGGATGTTAGGGAGTAGAGAAATTTAGAGTAGAGATGTTAGTCTGCCTATCACACGACCCACTTTCCACTAAAAAAAAATCACCCTACTCTCCAACAAACATTTTAAAAGTCAAAAATATAAAATATACTTAAACCAAAGGATAGCTTATTAACTTGTTTCGATTTTGAATTCGACATCTGAATTCGTTCAAAAGTTAATAGGGGGAAGGTGTCTTTTGGATCGCACTGTATACATATATGTATGAAGCTTAATATTTCAGTTTAAATATCTTAGCTCACACAGCATCTAATTTAAAGTGTAAGCCACCGTTTAAAAGAATATTTCTTGATTTTTTTACTACTGTGTTAAATTACTTATTGTTCTGTACTTGTAGGGAAAGGCAGACATAATAAAAATATTGCTGGTTCCCGTTTTTCACCCTGTATTTTTCTTGGAAGTTTTACATGACCTAGGTGGAGGAAAAAAAAGTGGGATTGATGGAATAATTAATATTTTATACAGGATCGACCTGTTTCTGCATGGAAATTTCAATTTGGATAAAAACTGCTTTTATATAGATAATTGTATTATATAAATTTTGATTCCTGTTGTTATCCTGGATTGTTATCCTTAAATAAATATTAGAATTTTTTGATTAATGAATTTGTTTTACCTACATAGATCCTTTAAAAGCACAAAGAACCTGGCACACATATAGGGGGGTACCTGGGCCTCAGTCAAACTGCCTCAAATTTTGAAATTTTGTTATTTCGGGGGTAAACATTAAATTAGGAAAATTGCAGCCAAATTAAATGACCAGTTTCGGAGAAAAACGCTTTTAAAAATCTAATTTTATGACAGATTTTTTGACGTATATTAAGGTTATTTTTTACTTACGTAAATATTAACTTAATTAGCCGTTTTAAGTTTATTATACTCTAATAAATAAAGAACAGGCAAGATAAATATTACATAAAAGGCTTTATTATCATTTACTTACATGTGGTTCTATAAAATTTTTAAAATTTTGTGAAACTTCCACATGCTGGCATTTTCCACGTGTTTGCTAATAATCTGCATATTTTCTGTTAGATTTTTGCTTGATTATGTTGAAACATGGTTTGGTACATCGACAAGTATTTTATAATTATATATTTTAGATTTTCTTGATATATTTTCTCAAAACAATATCTGATGGTTGACAAATCTCTCATGATATTTTCATATGCAAAACATATTATTGAGATTGCCTAGCAACAACTTAATTCATTAGTGAACCCTTTATAGTAATATTTATTAAAAGTTGTTGCTAGGCAATCTCAATAATATATTTTTATGAAAAAATGATGACAGATTTGTCAAGCCTCAGACTTATTTTTGGAAAAATATATCAAGAAAATCTAAAATATATAATTATAAAATATTTGTGGATGTACCAAACCATGTTGCAACATAATCAAGCAAAAATCTAACAGAAAATATGCAGATAATTAGCAAACACGTGAAAAATGCCAGCATGTGGAAGTTTCACAAAGTTTTAAAGTTTTTATAGAAACACATGTGTGTAAATGATAATAAAGTCTTTTATGTAATATTTATCTTGCCTGTTCTTTAATTAATAGAGTATAATAAACTTAAAACGGCTAATTAAGTTAATATTTACGTAAGTAAAACCTTAATATACGTCAAAAAGTCAGTCATAAAATTAGATTTTTAAAAGAGTTTTTCTCCGAAACTGGTCATTTAATTTGGCTGCAATTTTCCTAATTTAATGTTTACCCCCGAAATTACAAAATATCAAAATTTCAGGCAGTTTGACTGAGGCCCCCCTCTATATGTGTGACAGGTTCTTTATTAGAATGTTCAAAACACTAAGTCTTAATATACCGGGTGTTTCAGGAAGGTGGTTCACCCCCTTTAACTTTTTTATTTTTTTAGATAGGATCGTGAAATTGTAAGGAGTTTGATTATATATAAAAAGTTTTTTTTTGACATAGAAGTTTTCTGGCACTTTCGGTTTCACCGAAAATGAATCAAAAATTCAATTTTTATATGTTTACATATTTTGATTCAGAAATCAATTATGAGAACAAGCATGTGGCACTTGTCACTTGTTGACAGGTCATGTCATTTTTTATTTAAATTTTTATTTTAAATCTAGAGTGTTTTAATGCCAAGTTTTTCCAAATAAACTATTCATGTGTGGTATTAAAATGTCATTTTAACCTAATGAGCCACCAAAGTATGATTTTGGATCTTTTACGAGCCCACCAAATTTAGAGTTTTAGGAAAAAATCAAAATAGTATGTTTCTTAAGATACTAGACCAAAAATTAATCGAATCAATTCACTCTGGATTTAAAATAAAAATTTAAATAAAAAATGACATGATCTGTCCAAAATTGACAAGTGACAAATGCTTGTTCTGAGAAATGATTTCTGAATCGAAATATGTAATAATATACAGGGTGTTCCATTTAAAAATTTAAAGTTCGATTCATTTCCGGCGAAACCGGAAATGTCAAAAAAATTCCAACTATGTCAAAAAACCCTAAATTATACATAATATAGCTCCTGCGAATTTCACGAACCTACCTAAAAAAATTAAAAAGTTAAGGGGGGTGAACCACCTTCCTGAAACACCCGGTATAATATTTTTATTTATACAGTTCTACCCTTGATATAAAATTGTTTAAAGGGGGTAATAAGAAAAACATATACTTGTGATTAAAGTCTTAGATTAAAGAGTCGGAGCTTAAGATAAAAAAATTGACTACGTTTCCACTCAATTGATCAAGTAATCAACAAGAGTATTTGTATTCCCTATACCTGCAATGCTTTAAAAGGGGTCCGGTCAGTGGGCCGAAATGGAACTATAATTTTATGGAACAGAGTATGGATATTATCTGATATAATATAAGTCAATTTTTTGTGGTAACGCCGCGGCGCCCCGGTTAACCTGTATGTATTTCTTTCTCTGTTTAATTCATGAGTCAAAAAAAGAAAGAAATACATATTTCCCTAACTTGGTTAGTAACCGCTGCACCACAAAAAATCAGCTATAATAATAATATATTAGCCGATTTTTTGTGGAGTAGCGGTTACTAACCAAGTTAGGGGAATATATATTTATTTCTTTTTTTAACTCGTCATTTAAACAGAGCTAGAGATACATACAGGTTAACCGGCGTTACCACAAAAATTGACTAGTTGATTCAATTATTTTGAAAAAATTGAAGTTACATAGAATTTTTTACATTTTTGCCAGAAATAAATTCAATTACAATTTATAAGAAAAAAAATCTTTCTATATTTTTTCGATTAGGCCATAGCAGCAAAAAACGACGTTAAACAGTATAAAACAAACATTTATTTCTTTAAAAACTAGTAATTATAATGGTTTGTATACACTGTATTTAGAGTTGTACTTATTAACTATAATTTTTATAAGTAGTTTACAAAATTACTAATTAATTTTGTTAAAATTTGTCAATAAATATGTCATTTTAAAAAATAAACAGTTTTATTTTAAGGTTATATAAACAAAAGACCAGATTATTTGTGCTGTGCAAATTGCGGAAGGCTTGGAGCAAGGCATATGCAAACTATAAAACATTGTCGTTTTACGAGTGGAATATCTAATATCTAATATATGGGGGTTGTACCTCTAGTAATCTATGATCTTTACGGTAATATATGGGTTGTATAATCTATGGTTGAATATGATAGACCAATGATTTTCACTTTTCGAAGTATTTTTTGTAAAACATGTTTTACTAATTTAGTTAATATTTTTTAATTTATCATGCAATAAATAAATTTGGTGCCTAAAGACATTGAAAATAGCAATGTGGTTTAATAATTATGTAAAACGTCAGATGCCAAAACAGCTGAATAAAAATTCATTATTAACCATGGTGCAATTTCATTATTTTTATAACCTCTGACGTCATAGGTAGAGAAATAATATTTCTACCAATGAAAAGAACAATAATAAAGATGTTCTTTTAGGCTGGTGGTAAAAAATAGTTATTTATGGTACAGGGTGATCCAGAATTCCCGCCCTCGTCATTTTTCTCGGAAATGGTAAGGGATATTAAAAAAATTCAAGAACCATGTTTTATAGTCTCACCTGTACTACAAGTTAAATACCGAAGGACGCTTTCATCATAATACTCGTTGGCCCTGTGGCGACCTCTATATTTTTGCCCATGGTAAATGATTTTTTATTTATGAAATTAAAAGATCTTTAAATTAGAATAGTTCACTTTCATATCTTTTTTTTCTGCGCTCATTTGTTTTCTAGTTATAGGCTGTCAAAATTTGCTTAATTGCTGAAACATGTTGAAAATATCAAATATAATATATGTTTTTATATTATGCAAAAATATAGCTTAAGTTGTGTACTATTTGAGTTCCAAATTCAATATATCGACTCGTTCAAAAGTTAAGAGGGAGGGGGGGGGGGGTGACTTTTGGACCGCACGGTATGTATATTTTTAATTGGGTATAAAATACACTGACCCGTAAAATCGCTTGCCCATTTTTCACCTCCGCGCGTTAAATGGACTTTTTATTATCAGATTCACATTCAGAAACCTCAAAAACCCCAATATACAAATTTTTACTAAAACTACCCTCCACCCTCCAGGGAGTGTCGATATAAAACGTCATAAAATGCAAGAATACGCAAAAAAAAAATCCGAAATTTTGAAAATTTTCAAAATGGGAAAGCAAAAGCGAATTTATAATTTATATATGTATTTATGTCAATTAATTATAATAATTTATATATGTATATTTGTCAATTAGGTATAACAAAAACAAGAACATCAAATATTATATATTAATGGTATCCCTTATGATAATTAATAATTATAATTATAATAACCCCGCTAATTATTGAGGTTATTACTTACCGTGCAATTGGGCGACTTGAAATCGTGGTGCCGCAGTTACAGCGTGGCCTTTGAAAGGGACGGGTGTAGCCTTCTTGACACATTCCAGTTCAGCGAATTCGCCATCTTTTATGATGTGCCTTGTGTATTTTTGTTATGCCATCTTCTATGATGTGCCTAGAGTATTTTTATATTAATGTATTATGTACAAGTTAAAGTGAACCATATATTTATGGTTATTAATCGTGTGAACTGTTGAATTTAGTTAATAATAATGGATGTTTGAGGTTAATTTTTTTGTGTGTTTTTAATGATAACTTTTTATATTGAAATTACTACAGTAGTAATTTATCAGTGATAGTGCGCAAGTCAGGATACATATCCGATTAGTACTTGCGCACTGAAAACCTAATGATTATATAGAGAAACCCTGGTTAATTATTCGGAAGAAAAAACTAAATAAATAGAGAGAGAGAGAGAGAGAGAGAGAAATCGTGGTGCGATCCCACAAGCCGCACAAGTCAAGTTGTGTTTCACTTAAGGGTCATTATCAAAAGTGCTTAGTTTATTGGCCCGGCTACATTTGTGGCTGAAAACATGCAAATTATAGATTTCTAAGTTACAGTGTTAAAGTAGCTACCCTAGTAGAAATTTAACGTTAGAATAACGTTTTTCTAACGTTAGGAAACTGTATAAAAGTACGTTATAAAATATGTGCAAATGTCCCGCTTTTTAACGTTAGTTACAAACGTTAATCTAACATTAGATTTTTAAGTTAGAAATACGTTATAAGTACGTTTAATTTATCTTTATTTAACTTTCGGAGGGGGCTAGGAAATATCTACCTGCATCATAAAGTGGCAGCTGAAGACAAATTTATTCATATAAATAAATCTTAATATATTTTATATATAATATTTTTAAACATAATTTCGTTACATTTAGTTATAAAATATATTTTTAGGTAGCCCTAAATATTTTTCGTGTAGTATACTGTTATACTTCGATAAATACGTTTACCTCTCAGAAAAACTTTATATTTAGTTAGTTAATATTTATTTACACATTTAGAATCTTAAAATATTTTTTCAATTCTAGTATAGCGTTGCCAGACTTACTATAATTTTGACTTTTGGGGGATATTTTTTTAAACTTATAGTAATAATAAATAATCACACCCAGGCACATAGCTGTCTGAAATGAGTATTTTCTACTATAGCTTACGTATTCATAATGGACATTTAAAAAATATTTAAAGTTAGAATAAGGTTGGAAAAAGGTTAGAATTTAGTTGGGAAACTAACGTTAGTTTTTAAGGTTAGATTTATATATCTTATAACGTTTTTGTCAAACGTTAGTTTTTAAGGTTAGATTTATATATTTTATAACGTTTTTGTATAACGTTTGAGACTAAACATAAAAATGTCACTAATCTAATGTTATGCTAAGTTAGATTTATGTACTTTTCTACCAACGTAGTTAACACAAATTTCCCATTCAATTATTTTAAAATTATGTTTTTAATTTTTGTGAAAAATAAGGTCCATCAGGTGAAAACTCTACCTCCGTTATCAGTCACAGCCTTGGGACCCATTCTGCAAGTAACTGAAAACAGAGTCTCTGCTGAAAATGTCGTAGTTTTTGAATTTTATAAATATAATATATATTACAACTGTTTATTCTTCCGAAATTTAACTGACTTTGTTCTTGGAAACTTGTAAATACCACTAAAAATGACGTCACAACATTTTTCATATACTTCGTAATCAAATATGAATTTAGTTAAAAACAAGCCATAAAGATATGTAATGCTACGCATTCCATTATATATTATTCACACTAAAAGGTAAAAAAAAAATAAATTTTTTAACATTTAAAAAAAAGGTATTGTTTGAAAAAAAAATATTAAAAAAAAAACAATCAAAAAAAAATTCAAAAATATTTTTTTTTATTTTCTTTTTGCGAAAAATGAAAGAAGTTTGAAAAAAATAATTTAAAAATAAAAGTTAACCCCTCATAACTTTTTTTTGTTTTTGGGAAGATTACTTTCAAAATTGGTAGAATTGATCCATGTAATAAAAGCATTTTTTCCTGAAAAAGTTACGGAAAAAATCGGAATTTTCTTTCACCTTTTATCGATTTTTTTAAAGTTTAACCCCTTATAACTATTTTTTTTTTTGGGGTATTACTTCAAAAACAATATGGATTCCCCCCATAGAACTTGATTTTTTATGAAAATTTAGAGTCGATCGGATTATTCGTTCTTGAGTTATTGTGTCTACAAAAAACGTGACACCGGACAGACAGACAGACGGACGGTCAGACGAACAGACAGACATTTTTAACGTTTCTTATTTTTTCATGAAACACATTTGTATCCAAGAATTTTTTGGCTAGGAAGCTTTTTGGCGATTTTGGGAAATTCGAAACTACCGTATATTATTCTAGCGCAAGCGCTGTGAATAGTTTAATAAGAACACATAGAGCGCTTAATTTGCATTAATATGGAAACCCAAGTAACACAAGTAGCTTTAAAGTATCTCTTACTAAATATCCGTTGTCAAATTGAAGCTAGCTTGGCTGTAACAGCTTTCTGTAAACGGGATTTGAAGTGGTTGTAGCGATAGAATTTTTCCAATTTAGAAGTCAATATATGGTTGTTATGAGGGTTTGACGTAAGCTGGAATATCGATTTTACAAACATTCTAAAGATAGATAACAGCTATATTTTGTATTTTCTTGTTGTCAACATAATACGATAAAAATATTTATTACTTTAGGGTATTTAATAATTATTATAATACATGTATAATATTGTCACAAGCTTAAATCTGTTCTCTGTTTACGAAATATCTTTGTTAAATAACATAACAATTTATTGGTCATCATCATCAAAATCAAAAAGTGCTGCCGCCAGTGGCGGTTTTGCTAACTAGCTTTTTTACGGCGTACAACAATGAATTAATTTATTTTGTAAGTGGGTAACTAACAACTATATTTGTGTGTCCAAATAAATGTTTTTACTTTTTTTAAATATTGAGGTTAGGTACCTTTATTATTTTGCAAATTAAACTGTATTACATGTTAAGGCAGTATTTCAAGTCACCCAAATTTGTGGGTGGCTGTAAATACCTATGCTATTTTAGTTTTTTTTCATGGTATTTGCAACTGTTTTAGGCACTTCATATTTCCCTCATTTTGCTTTCCCATTTTGAAAATTTTCAAAATATTCGTGCAAAAATTTTCAATTTTTTTTTGCGTATTTTTGCGTTTTATGACGTTTTATGTCGATATAAATCAATTTCAAGCAAAAAAAAATGTCGTTCGGTCGGTCGGTCGATCGGTCTATCCGGGAAATCTTGTGGGCACGATAATAACGCTTTAAGCTAGAGACTTGAAATTTGACATACGGGTATGTTACCAAAAGTTCTAGCTCGGTATTCTTTTTGGTGAACATTGGGGTGCGGCAAGGGGGGAAAATGGGGAAAAATACATTTTTTTTAGAAAACTTTGAAAATTGCTATATAGGGGTTTTTGAGGTTGCTGAAATTTAATCTGATAATATTTTTTTTTTAACTCCACCCCCGAGGGAGGGCGTAAATATTTTTAAATATTTTAGTCAAAATTGGTATACAGGGTGTATTTGAAATAGCGTAGGAAATTTTAACAGGTGATTCTACATGATAAAATATGACAAAAAGTTCCTATAAACATATGTCTAAAAATGCGTCATAAGGGAGCTACGCCCATTTGAAATTGACTAAAAAAATCGGTTTTTATTTAATAACTCAGGAACCCTTTGAGATATGTTAACGAGGTTTTGCACGTGAATTAATCATAATAAGGCCCATCTTTGTATGTAATTTTCACGTAATTTTGAAAATTTTCAAAATATTCGTGCAAAAATTTTCAATTTTTTTTTTGCGTATTTTTGTGTTTTATGACGTTTTATGTCGATATAAATCAATTTCAAGCAAAAAAAAATGTCGTTCGGTCGGTCGGTCGATCGGTCTATCCGGGAAATCTTGTGGGCACGATAATAACGCTTTAAGCTAGAGACTTGAAATTTGACATACGGGTATGTTACCAAAAGTTCTAGCTTGGTATTCTTTTTGGTGAACATTGGGGTGCGGCAAGGGGGGAAAATGGGGAAAAATAGATTTTTTTTAGAAAACTTTGAAAATTGCTATATAGGGGTTTTTGAGGTTGCTGAAATTGAATCTGATAATATTTTTTTTTAACTCCACCCCCGAGGGAGGGCGTAAATATTTTTAAATGTTTTAGTCAAAATTGGTATACAGGGTGTATTTGAAATAGCGTAGGAAATTTTAACAGGTGATTCTACATGATAAAATATGACAAAAAGTTCCTATAAACATATGTCTAAAAATGCGTCATAAGGGAGCTACGCCCATTTGAAATTGACTAAAAAAATCGGTTTTTATTTAATAACTCAGGAACCCTTTGAGATATGTTAACGAGGTTTTGCACGTGAATTAATCATAATAAGGCCCATCTTTGTATGTAATTTTCACGTACTTATTTAAACCAGGGGTGTGCGAAATGGGGGGGCCTTATCAGTTTTTTGTCCCAAACTTTTTTCTGTGTAACTTTTTTGCAATTATTTTTGAAATATGATTCCTCAGGTCAAAATACATAAAAAAGGTACTCTTGTTGTAATACTGTAGGATTAACCGTTTTCGAGAAAAGTTCATTTGAAGGTGAAATTTCACGGTTCGAGGACGAAAAATTAAATACTAAAATGTCGAAAACCAAAATTTTAATGATGCAGTGTTATTCTACATCAAAAACTAAGAAAAAAAGTTTCCATACATGTAGGTCGAAAAAACGCTTTTAAAGCTACCATAGCCCTTTAAAAATGGTGCATATTTAGGAGACCATAGCTCCATTAGGATTGATTTTTGGAAGTACCTGTATATGAGGTTTTTTTCTTAGTTTTTAATGTACATTCGCCCTGCCTCATTAAAATTTGGGTTTTCAACATTTTAGTATTTAATTTTTCGTCCTCGAACCGTGGAATTTCACCTTCAAATGAATTTTTCTCGAAAACGGTGAATCCTACAGTATTAAAAGAGTACCTTTTTTATGTATTTTGACCTGAGGAATCATATTTCAGAAATAAAATTGCAAAAAAGTTACACAGAAAAAAGTTTGGGACAAAAAACTGATAAGCCCCCCCCCCGTTTCGCACACTCCTGCTTGAAATAAGTACATGAAAATAACACATAAAAACGGGCCTTGGTAGGATTAGTTGACGTGCAAAACCTCGTTGATATATCTCAAAGGGTTCCTGAGTTATTAAATAAAAACCGATTTTTTTAGCCACTTTCAAAGGGGCGTAGCTCCCTTATGACGCATTTTTAGACTTATGTTTATAGGAACTTTTTGTCATATTTTATGATGTATAATCATCCGACGCTATTTCAAATACACCGTGTATAGGGGTTTTGGGGTTGGCGAATATGAATCTGATAATTTTTTCTAATTTCACCCCCTGAGGGGTGGGGGGTAGTTTGCGTGAAAACTCGTATATTGGGGTTTTCGAGGTTGCTGAAAGTGAATCTGATAATAAAAAAATTCTAAATCCTCCCCCTGAGGGGTGGGGGGTAGTTTTCGTGAAAATTGGTATATTGGGGTTTTTGAGGTTGCTGAAAGTGAATCTGATTATAAATTTTTTTCAAGTCCAAACTCCAGCCCGAAAGGGGCGTGGGGTAGTTTTCGTGAAAAGGTATATTGGGGTTTTTCAAGTTGCTGAAAGTGAATCTGACAATAAAAAAATTCTTACTTCACCCCCTGAGGGGCAGGGGTAGTTTTCTTGAAAATTTATATATTGGGGTTTTTGAGGTCACTAAAACTGAATCTATTAATAAAATTTTTCTAATTTCATCCCCTGAGGGGTGGGGGGTAATTTTTGTGAATATTGGTGTATTGGGGTTTTTAGGGTTGCTGAAAGAGAATCTGATAATAAAAAAGTAGTAACTGCAAATTGGTATATTGTTAAGATTGCTGAAAGTAAATCTAATAATAAAAAATCCATTTTACGCGCGGAGGTGTAAAATGGAAAAGCTCTTTTACTGGGCAGTGTATTTTTATTTATATATGAATGAATAAACTTTTTGTTTTTGTGCAAAGATGTCTAAAATCGTTGCAAGTCACCCAATTGTACGGTAATACAATGAAGTTAATTTAAACAAAGCATTAAAAATAATTGGTACCTATAGGTATCATATATGGATAAGGTTTACCTATAAATGTAGAAATCAATTTTTGTGTTGTATATTTGTAAAAAAAATGATATCCAATATTAAGGTCATGTTGGCGATAGCTGCTTTACTCGTACTCACTGGTTTCGACCACGTTAAAGGTAAATTATTTTTTCAATCCACTAATTCTAGATTGAGGGAGTTTTTACTAGAATTTAATAATAATTTAAATATATTTAATAGAAACAATATTAGTCTAAAGAATTAAATTTGGACTTTATAATTTTTCTTATAGCCCAGTAAAATAATAAATGTAAATTGCAATATACAGAGCGGTCCAAAAGTCACCCCCCCCCTTTTAACTTTTGAACCAGTTGAGATATCGACTTCAAATTTGGAACTTTTAAATAAGACAACTTAAACTATCTTTTAGCATATATTTAATACTTTCAGCTCTTAAAATGTGGGCAGGGGGGCATGGGGGCACATTTTTTTAAATGGAAAGGGGGGTCGTGTAATACATCATTTTAAAGATTATAAAATTCTCCATTTAACTCCATATTTTTAAATTAAAAAAAAATGGGTTTAAAATGGGTATTAATGTCAAAATTCCTCTAAAAAAAAACAAATTATTTTTTTAAAATGCCTAATTTCATCCTAAAAAAATGTTAATTATACTTTTAAACTAATTTTAGTTGACATAAATAAAAATTTATAAAAAAAACTTAAAAAATCGAATGTTTTAGCACAAAAAATTAAAAAATCAAAACTTTAAAAAACATTTTTTTTAAATTTAAAAATGTTAGTTTAAATAGAGTTTAAATAGAGAATTTTCTAAGCTTTAAAATGATGTATCACACGACCCCCCTTTCCATTTAAAAAATGGCCCCCCATGCCCCCCTACACACTTTTAAGAGCTGAAAATATCAAATATATGCTAAAAGATAGTTTAAGTTGTCTTATTTAGGAGTTCTAAATTTGAAGTCGATATCTCAACTCGACTTTTGGACCGCACTGTATGTAAAATTTTATAATAATAATAATAATAATAATAATAATAATAATAATAATAATATATTTATTTAGACTAGCTAATACAATCCACTGTACAATTTGTCAACTTAGAAAATAAATAAAAACAAGGAGTTCCTCGCTATTTGACTGGACTATTACACAGGACCACAAAAAAAAGTAAGGTCAATTTTTCAGACACTAGACTATTTTTTTTTACGTATTTTTGAACGCTGAAAACTAATATGGTAATGAAAAATATTCTTGACCCTCAAAATCTTGATATACTGCATTGCTAAGCTGAAAGGTCCTATCTGTATATGTTAAACCTTAGAACGGCAGTATAGCGCACAATGTTTTTTTTTTGTATGCATTCGAGGCAAAAAAAATAAATCAGCAAGATTTTATATTTTTTTTTATGAAAAAATTCCTAAACGAAAATGATTTATGCCATTACTTGCAGATTTTTAATATCTACCCTGGTTAATTTTTTACAGGTCCTCAAATTCCAAATATGGCACGTTTTTCGTGTTTTTTTTTGATATATTTCATTAAAAATTTTATATAAATAACACAGATACAGCCAAAAATTAAATGTACATACATATTATGCTTTATAAAAAATTAAATATTTTTTTTATTTCCAGGTGATTATTTTTAAATCTAGTCTAGTGAAAATTGGTATATACAGGGTGTATTTGAAATGGGGTAGGAAATTTTAACAGGTGATTCTACATGATAAAATATGACAAAAAGTTCCTATAAACATATGTCTAAAAATGCGTCATAAGGGAGCTACGCCCCTTTGAAATTGGCTAAAAAAATCGGTTTTTATTTAATAACTCAGGAACCCTTTGAGATATATTAACGAGATTTTGCACGTGAATTAATCCTAATAAGGCCCATCTTTGTATGTCCTTTTCACGTACTTTTTTAAACCAGGGGTGTGCGAAACGGGGGGGCCTTATTAGTTTTTTGTCCCAAACTTTTTTCTGTGTAACTTTTTTGCAATTTTATTTTTGAAATATGATTCCTCAGGTAATATACATAAAAAAGGTACTCTTGTTGTAATACTGTAGGATTAACCGTTTTCGAGAAAAGTTCATTTGAAGGTGAAATTTCAAGGTTCGAGGACAAAAAATTAAATACTAAAATGTCGAAAACCAAAATTTTAATGATGCAATCTTATTCTACATCAAAAACTAAGAAAAAAAGTTTCCATACATGTAGGTCGAAAAAACGCTTTTAAAGCTACCATAGCCCTTTAAAAATGGTGCATATTTAGGAGACCATAGGATTGATTTTTGGAAGTACCTGTATATGAGGTTTTTTTCTTAGTTTTTAATGTACATTCGCCCTGCATCATTAAAATTTTGGTTTTCAACATTTTAGTATTTAATTTTTCGTCCTCGAACCGTGGAATTTCACCTTCAAATGAATTTTCCTCGAAAACGGTTAATCCTACAGTATTTTGACCTGAGGAATCATATTTTAAAAATAAAATTGCAAAAAAGTTACACAGAAAAAAGTTTGGGACAAAAAACTGGTTGAAATAAGTACATGAAAATAACACATAAAAAAGGGCCTTGGTAGGATTAGTTGACGTGCAAAACCTCGTTGATATATCTCAGGGTTCCTGAGTTATTAAATAAAAACAGATTTTTTTAGCCACTTTCAAAGGGGCGTAGCTCCCTTATGACGCATTTTTAGACATATGTTTATAGGAACTTTTTGTCATATTTTATGATGTAAAATCATCTGTTAAAATTTCCTACTTTATTTCAAATACACCGTGTATATATGGGTTTTTGAGTTAACTAAATCTAATAATGATCATGATAATCTAATAATGCGCAAAATTTTTCTGGCAAACATATACAACTATACCGATGCGCAGTAGGGTTTGGTTGAACATATTAATGCGCAGAAGGGTTTAATAATACATGCGAATTGTATATTTGTATATTATACAAATATACCATGCGCAGTAGTTTTCGGTAGAAAATATTTATGCGCAGAACGGTTTAATAGTACAAACGAATACGCAAAAGTGTTCTTGCAAACATGTACAAATACACTGCCCAGTAAAAACGCTTTCCTATTTTCACCTCTGTGCGTAAAATGGATTTTTTATTATCAGTGACAATAAAAAAAATCACGCGCGCAGGTGAAAAATGGGAAAGCTTTTTTACTGGGCAGTGTATTTATGTTTATATTAAATATTATTCATTTTACTGAATCTAATTGACTTAACGTGAAATAAAATTTTACAGAACATATTCTGTAAAAATGTATATGAAATAAAATTTTACGGAACACATTCTGTAAAAATTTGTGTAAAATAAAATTTTACAGAACATATTCTGTAAAAATCATATAACTTAACGTTGGCAATTTTCTTACCTACGTTATGTTCTGTGAATAAAGCGCAACAAAATTAGATAATATGTGAAAATACATTATATATTATGTGAATTTTAAAAATATAGCATTAAGTTATGTGAAATTTTACATAACCTTTTGTGTGATTGTGTGATTTTTATCTGTGTAGCACGGCAGGCGAAATTTTTTACCAATTTGAAGTATAAATAAAGTATAAACTGTTTGTTAAAAACTAAAAGAAATTATCGACGCCGGGTCCCTTCGAACCCGGGCAACAGAAAAGCTTCAAAAATTTTTAGATTTTAGTATAGAATTTTAGAATTTCGGGGTGTGCTCGGCAGCAAATTTCTGTAGAATATCATTTAAATGGTAAATTTTACGAGGCAATGTGTTATTTATTTATGCTTTTGAATAAAATTTTGTTCTAACCGCATAAGAAAATGACATTTCCAACCCTCGATATGCTAATTTGGCCTAGGCTGCACCTCGGTCAAATATCTCGAGTTGGAAATGTTTCATTTTCTTATTGGGTTAGAAATATACTATTTTTACGTTTTATTTTATAAAAAGGGCATAATTTCAAATACTTTTTTTATTTTTTTTTGTAGCCTGTGGTAAAGCAGTACCAATGGATCAAGGTAGGTTTAAAAAAATATAAGCATAAACAGAGAATGTCGACTGTCTTGAAAATAAAGATTCTCGCGAGACAAGACAAGAAGTTAATCGTCAAGAAATGGCTTACCACATTTCTTGTCTCGAAAACCTAGACTCGATAATCTGAGAAGTCGTGTTTTCAACTCCCGTGAAACCTCATAAACAAGAAAAATAGTATACTACCCACAGAGTACGCGAACCTAGTTTTTAGTGCACGAGAGTGCGTTTTTTTACGAGGCGCAGCCAAGTGTGCACTGAAATGGTTTGCCTCGAGGTGCGTATACTATTTTTCTTACGACCTAACACCTAAACATCAACATCATCTTTAAATTAGTTTGTCAATTTGAGGTTATGTGTTTGACTGGACTGGACTGGACAAAAATGATTAGGATTTTTTTTAAATTTTACTTTACCTTTTATGTGGTGTTTAAATTTTTCTCCTATTGTGTGTAATAAAAAAATTATGTCTAGAAACAATTATTTACATATTGAGTGAGAGGGGGGGGGGGGCTAAAGAAAAATGATATTGACATTTTTTTTGTATTTTTTATTTATCTTTTATGTGGTCCTTAAATTTTTCTTTTATTGTGAATAATAAAAAAGTTATGCCTAGACATTTTTTTTACATATTGGGTAAGAGGAGGGAGCGCTGGAAAAAAATGATGACATTTTTTTGTACTTTTATTTTACCTTTTATGTACACGGAAAGAAATTAGTGGGCTCTGCGCTATACATTATAAGATATTTGGTAACAGTGGCAAATTATAGTGATTTAAGCTATAGATTATAAGGGACACAATAACTAATAATGTTAAAAATAAATTGGAAACGATTATATATATTACAGACACGATTATATTTATTACAGGCACTATTATAAATTTACAGAAATTTTATTATATTATAAAAATTATTAGCACGGACAATAATTAAATCTATTTAAGCTATAAATGCCATACTATTTGTTATATTTTATTATTCACTAAACAATTAAAGTATTTCATATAAATTTTTACACTGACTGCCATAATTGTAAGAGAAAGCCTTGTATTTATATAATAAGCGATTATAATTTGCTTGGTATGTGTGTTATAGCGCTCCTAGCTATAATTTTTTTTTTCCGTGTAGTTTTTCAATTTTTCTTTTATTGTAAATAATAAAAAAAATACGACCAAAACCGAAATTTAACCTCCCCTTCCCCCCGAACGAATTTTATTGAACACGAACTTGTCTGAGATACTAATACATAACTGTACCAAAAATCAAATCTTATGTTCAAACCGTTCTCTAGTTATGACTAAAAAAGTTTAAATAGCAGTATTACTAAATATTAGATATTAAATATCTAGGTACTGATTTGTCACGTTTGGGCCTCTTCGTCTCCAAAGCTGTGACGTTTTGTAAAAAAAAATATTTTTAATAAAGCTTTTAATTATCCTAAATTAAGATTAAATTTTTGTATTATTATACGCTGGATATTGGAAGAGATGAGAATACATTCCTTGAAAGGCGGTCTAGGGGAGGGGTTAAAGAAATATTTTTCCGAAAAACAGGAATTTGGTAAAATTATAATAAAACTTAACTAAAGTGATTCAAGCCACCGATTTATAATTTTTACCCCTTAAAAAACCCTAATAACCCCTAAATCACCAGAAGGGAGTTTGATACAAAATTTAAATTAAATATTATGGCAATCACCCTATAGTCCAGTGTTTAAGATGACGCTGGTAAAATATTTGGTTGTTTCTTTAAAGAAACTTAGATTTAAGTATACAGGGTGTTCCATAATGACGTGCTAATATTTCAGGGTGTGTTTCCTTGCCCAAAAATAAGAAAAAACGCAAAGCCTCATTGCTTTAACACAAAGGGTTTCTAAGTTATTAAACAAAAATCGAATTTTTAGAACACCCTTTGAAGGAGCGTAACTCCCTTAGGGAACGTTCAAGTATTACGTAACGCAAAATGTACCAAAATTCATACACTTCATACCTCGGTTCTCACGTTATTGAAGTCTGTAGAGATTTCATATTTTGGCTACCCCCCCTAACACACCCCCTATTAGGGGGGGTAGCCGAAATATGAAATCTCTGTAACCTATAACAACGCGAGTACCGGGGGTACAATTTGCGTTACGTAATACTTGAACGTTCCCTTACGAGTCGTTTTAGGACATGTTTATAGGAACTTTTTTTCTTATTTTTGGGTAAGGAATCACACCCTGAAATATTAGCACACTATTAAGGAACACCCTGTATAATATACTATACCAGGTGTTTTTTTTTAACCTGAAACTTTCAAATATCTCAAATACTAAAAATTTGTTTATTTTAATGGTGGAAACAAAATTGCGTATTTATTTTTTACGGATAATTACATTTTCAAGGTTATTTCAAGGTCAACTTTGTTTTTTTAAGTACAAACATATATATTTTTTTACTGTTATTTAATTTTCCCTCAAAAAAAATAAAAATCTTTTGTAAAAAACTTTTTTTGATCGGACGTTTAGTTGCAGAGATAACACAGCCACACAAAATTAAAAAAGTTGCATCTCCGACGAACTTGACTAGTCAATCTCTCTGTATTTTGAGCCGCTGAATCAGAATCTGAGGTCGGAATTTGAAAGTTAGCTCCCATTTTCAACATAACCTCAAAAAACATACTTTTCGCAATGATATATGTTTTTTGAGGTTATGGTAAAAATGAGAGCTAACTTTTAAATTTCGACCTCAGATTCGGATTCAGCGACTCAAAATACATAGGAATTGACTAGTCCAGTCGGTCGGAGATGCAACGTTTTTAATTTTGTGTGGCTGTGTTATCTCTGCAACTAAAAGTCCAATCAAAAAAACTTTAAGGGGAGTTAAATAAAAGTAAAAAATATATATGTTTGTACTTAAAAAAACAAAGTTGACCTTGAAATGACACTGAAAACGTAAATATCCGTAAAAAATAAATACGCCATTTTGTTTCCACCATTAAAATAAACAAATTTTGTCCGACATTTTTTTTTCTAAAATGCATAGTATTTGAGATATTTGAAAGTTTCAGGTTAAAAAAAACACTCGGTATAGTATATACAGTGTATATACTCATTCTCCGGTGATTGTTTTTAGTAATTATTTGTTTGTGTGTAGTTTCGTCCTAAAAATTTTAATTTTAGATTTAGAAAGACTTTTAATTTGGTCAGAAACGGGTCTTTACCATATCAAAGACAAACTTGGTAGCTACTTAGATGTTGTTGAGTCCGGTACGGGATACTTTAATGCCGAAAAAAGTTTAGCTTTTGTAATTGACTCAAAAGAAGGCGCGCTTTACGAATACAAGTTTGAAGAAAAATGGGCCTCGGAAAATGCTGAAGATTTTACAAAAATTATATCCACAATTGAAAATAAATTTAACATTTCCAAAGAAAGCTTTAAAAAAACAGAGATAACAACTGAAACAGTTTTTAGCGATGATTTAAGATGTATATTAGATACAATCGGTATAGCAGAGGTTGGACCGCGTAAATTACTAGAACTTTTAAAAATTCAGACTAGTTTACTTACTGGAGAGGAGTGGCAAGGATCCTTAATATTGCCAGGTAATTAAACCCTAAAAGCACACTGTGTCATGATCCGAATATTTTATATGGTGTTAAAATTTTAAAAATAATATTGCTTTAATCATAGCGCAAATTCAGTCTGGCTTCACAACATTTGCTTCGGCAAAGTCCGACTTGTTCTACATTAAATGGGACCCCTTTTCGGTGATTCTTGTCGATATAACTTAAAAGAAATAAGTTTATAAACAAATACAATTTACGGTTAAAATAATCGTTTCAGATGTCAGAAATAGTAATTAGCTTGCAAATTGATGAGACTGGAACTCTTTTGTCGGGGTAATTAAATATAGTCGGTGTCTTTAGAAATATTTTGCACTAAAAGCCTTGTCAAATAAATTTAACTATTGACCTACTTATGTATATAAACTCATGAAAAAATTCATATTTATTCAGTTTTACTTAGAGTGCCTCCATGTCAATTTCAAAAGTGAAAATGTAGTTTTCAAACTTTTTTGTTAGTATGAACACTGATAAAAATTTTGACAAATATTAATGAACTTTGAAAAATATTCTGTAAACTTATTTAAATGACTTATACGAACCAATATTTACACTAAGAAAAATATGGACGATAAACTGAGCTTTGAAAATGATTGTGAATAGTTGGGATTTCAAACATAAAATGTTTTAGTTTAGAAGCATTCAATGGAAAACTAATATATAATGGAAGTTAGAATTTAGGGGCTTTGCATAGAAATAGAACTTAGAAGTAAGAATTGATCTTTCATGTTCTTGAAGAATTTATTCACGTTTATTTAATATATTATTCTTAAGTTAAGAAGCAATCGTTTAATCTGTTTCCAAAGCGCCGCCTCACTAGAATACCCGCTCCCGAATAAAGTGATACGTGGTTAAGTATATTCTCCGCTCGGGTATTCTTTAAATATGATTTTCGACTTCACAACATTCTTATGGTTTCTAAAAATTGAAACGAAATATACTACCCAAATATGAAGAATTTACTATTGAATATGAAGCCAGAATGCATTTGCGCTATGATTAACGCAATATTATTTTTAAAATTTTAACACCATATAAAAACTGATATAACAGTTTATTTGTGAGTACAAAATATTTGGTCGGATATGGCCAATTAAATTAATTTCTGTCAAATAAACTTTTTTGTTCCCATTAATAAATGATTTTGAAATTAAAATATTTATTTACATGAACTAAATGTTTTTTGAACAAAATAAAATTTATTACTCACAACCAAATAACTTAATTGGCAATATCCAAGTAAAACTATAACATCTTTTTTATCGGTGCATGTGCGGAGCGGAGCAAATACGGCATTTGATGTTGCCGTACTCGCTTCGCTCCATTCGTCCGTCAATTTAAAAAATTTGTTTTCTTTTCCTAATAGTATAACAATTTAATATTTTTTAGGTTCTACTCTTAACTCACACAATGAAATTTGGTTTTATGGGGTCTTTATAGGTTACTCAAAATTTCTTCACAAAGTTGGATTAAGTACCTTTAATGGTGCTAAATTAGATGTGAAACAACTCGTCGAACAAAATGGTGCTTTATTTATTCTTTTAAACCTTCTTAAACAACTAGCGGTACGTATAGTTCTCCGCATGAAACAAAGTCTCCGACGAGAGGGAGAGGAATCATTCGCGCTCTCTTCTTTCCGTCAAAAGCACTTGCACACACATTCCTAACATTTTTCCCGTAGCCACAGATCCGTGCGTCAAAGTATACAATCTTAAAAAAAAATCTTTGATTATTGTTAATTACTCATGGAAAATTTTCAAATTTTTTTACAATTTGTTTTATTCTTTTTACTTATATTTTGCATATTTTCGACAGAACGTACGGTTTAGCTTTTACAGTGTAAAATTTACACCCTTTAAAATATGTAAGGTAACTGTCCCATATATCGGACACTTTAGAGCAATTTCGGACTTTGATGGTGTGTTAAAATTACATATGAACCTTAATAACTATAAAATATATATTTTTAGTTATTAATACTAATTAAATATACATTCATTTTTGATAGTTTTTTTATATTAAATAAAATATAAAAAAAAGCACGAATGTACCAAATATCGGATACCTTGTCCTAAATATCGGACTAGTTGTGTCCCAATTATCGGACTATGTATAATGAATAAAGAAATTAAAAAAAATATATTTATTAATATAATGCAAATGTGTATATTTGTCATTATTTTTTATAAACTTACTTGCTGCTGGTTTTATGAAAATATTATAAAATTTTATATTATTATTATAATGGGGGTAGTCCATTTAGGCTTTTTCTTGACTAATATGTGTTTTTAAAATTAATAGAAGTATTAAAATAACGATTCCCTGAACAGAAATAAATAATTACATGATTATAATTAACTACAGCTAAGATCTATAAAAAAAAACATTGGCGATATACTTAAATTATCATCTAGATAATATTGCAAGTCCATGGACTTTGCATTAATTTATGGTGTCCGATATTTAGGTCTTACAAAATTATAGGGTAGACCCAAATATCGGACAGTTACTAAAAATGCCTAATAAACGGCTTATTTGAAAGAAAGTGCTAGTCCGATAAATGGGTAGAATAAGCTTTATACTC
Source organism: Brachypterus glaber (assembly GCA_958510825.1). NCBI lineage: Eukaryota > Metazoa > Arthropoda > Insecta > Coleoptera > Kateretidae > Brachypterus > Brachypterus glaber. Next base: position 22,879,087 of record OY294052.1, on the reverse strand, counting down.
TTTAGAATCATTTTATTTAATATTTGTTTTAAAAATATATTTCCTTTATTTTATATTGGAAGTTAAAAGTAAATCTACATTGTACTATATATCGGACGCCCGTCCGATATATGGAACTGCCTATATTTTATTGTCCTATTTATCGGACACCAATTCAATATAAAAATATCTTTAAAATAACATCAAAAATGGTTTAAAATTGTATAAAACTACAATATTATTAATTAAAAAGATGTTGATAGACATTTTAACAATTACTTATATTAAAAAAATCATTTTACAGTTAAACGTTGGCTTACTTACTTTGCTTAGAAAAAGGATATATATTTCATGGCTGCTGACACATGACTATTTATTTGTTATTAGGGCTTAAATACGATATAAATACGATATAAATGGCAAATGATACTTAAGTTCTGATTCAAATATGTTCATAATTTCAAATAAAAAATATTTTTTTGATTTTATTACCTAAATATCTTTTTTTTTGTAAAAACGTGAAAAAGTGTCCGATAGTTGGGTCATGTCCGATATTTGGGACATTTACCTTATATTGTGTTAACTTAAATAGAATGATCCCTGCTTTTGATTTTTAAGTAGAACACCCTGTAAGGTCAAGTTGGTCAATTGGAACATAGGGGTAACTGGAACATAGCCTTCTATCTTTTTATGGTGTAAACCATTTATTTCCAAACTTGGCATGTTATTCCTGCATGCGACCCTGCTTCAACGAACTAATAACTCTTCTCTCTAGAATAAGCATTTCATTTGTAAAAACTGACAAAAACGTAGCCAACATATACATTTGTCTGTCTTACTCGCACAGCTTTGTTCTAACAGAGACAACAATAACAGTTACTGGTAATTGTTATTGTTCAAGCCTGAAAATACCTGCTATTTGTTTACAAACAAACCGAGATGTTGGCGATACTTTATATTGACGGTATGCGTATTCTAGAGAGAAGAGTTGTTAGTTCGTTGCCCTGCTTTCAGTGCAAGAGTGAATGTGGCCAAGGTCAGCCATTTTCCGTCGAAGTAAACATAAATAAAATTTATTTTTTTATGATCAATTAAAACACTTTACAGACTTTTTTAAAAAATTCACTGTGAGTAAGATTTTGACCACATTACAGTTCAACATACAAATATATAAAATTAAATATGTATTCTTAAATTCCTTTATGGTAATTTGGGGTTAGGAATATGCGTTCTTATTTAAATGCGTATGGCCCCAGTTACCCCGAATTATTTTATAACTGGGTTAACTGGAGTATAAAAATTTTCTAAAGAAAAACTTGCTAAAGAAAATAACTGAAAAGGATATTAGAGTTAATACACTGCCCAGTAAAAGAGCTTTCCCATTTTTCACCTCCGCGCGTAAAATGGATTTTTTATTATCAGATTCACTTTCAGCAACCTCAAAAACCCCAATACACCAGTTTTCACGAAAACTACCCCCAACCCCTCAGGGGTGAAATTAGGAAAAAAATATTATCAGATTTATATTCGTCAACCACAAAAACCTCTATATACCAATCTTCACGAAAATATTGAAAATATTTAAAAATATTTACTCCCCGACTCCCGTGGGGGTGGAGTTAAAGAAATTTTATTATCAGATTCAATTTCAGCAACCTCGAAAACCCCCATACATCAATTTTCAAATTTTTGTAAAAAAATGTATTTTTTCCCATTTGCCCCCCTTGCCGCACACCAATGTTCACCAAAAACAATCCCGATCGAGAAATTTTGGTAACATACCTGTATGCCAAATTTCAAGTCTCTAGCTTAAAGCGTTCTTAAGTTATCGTACCCACTAGATTTCCCGGACAGACCGATCGACCGACCGACCGACCGACCGACCGATCGACCGACCGATCGACCGACCGATCGACCGACCGATAATTTTTTTTTGCTCGAAATTGATTTATATCGACATAAAACGTCATAAAACGCAAAAATACACAAAAAAAATGAAAATTTTTGCACGAATGGCTTTCCGAAATTTTGAAAATTTTCAAAATGGGAAAGCAAAACTACCACTAACTCTTCTGAGGAAGACGTCCGAAGTGAATTTGAGGATACTGGAGTAGAATGTGACGAAGTCGGCCTAACAGTAGTTAAAGGAGATTAATAATTGCAAAACTGTATTGTTTAACTTACAATTACCGTATTTTAGTTATATTATCTATTAAAAAAATCTTCTTTGGAGAGAACACATTAAAACAGTTGCTCTACAACTCAGATAAAAAATATGGCAGACTAACATCTCTACTCTAAATTTCTCTACTCCCTAAAATCCCTACTCCATAATATCCCTACTCCACAACAACTCTACTCCGTAACATCTCTACTCCATAACATCTCTACTCCGTAACAACTCTACTCCACACTATATGCACTTTATTAGCCACTTAATAATAAATGAGCAGTTCAAAGAACAAAGAATCTTCTTCTTCTAGATTATTTAATTTTTTTCCTATAAAACGTTTATCTTTTAATGTAAATCTAGAACAATCATAAATGAATTATTCTAAAAGCAACAATGACCGCGTACTCTTAACATGCACTAATATGTAAGTAATTAATAAACTGAATTCATTTTTGACAGTAACTTAGCAGGACAAATATTCTTTTGAGTTAAGACAAGTGGCTAATCGAGTGTCTATAGTGTGGAGTAGAGATGTTACGGAGTAGAGATGTTATGGAGTAGAGATGTTATGGAGTAGAGTTGTTGTGGAGTAGGGATGTTATGGAGTAGGGATGTTAGGGAGTAGAGAAATTTAGAGTAGAGATGTTAGTCTGCCCCTTAATCGTATTAAAGTTACACGCGGCAGTTACCCCATTTTTCCGGGTAACTGGAACAGTCGGTAATCAAGGGTACCTAAAAACAAAAATATAGGGTAACATCAACTTGGAACAAATGTTGTGTATTCAATCTTTAGAGAAACGATGAAAGATTAAGTAAAAAAATGGCATACATTAAAAGTTAGTTATAGCAAAGTTATGACTATATAAAATCACATGTTGTAATTTTATGTTCCAGTTAACCAAATTGACCTTATATTTTTATATCGGCACTTAGTGCTACTAAGAGTGCCGATGTATTGAAATCTTCGCCGAAAAGTCAAAATCTTTGACCACGTTTTTTTCACATTTCTCGACGTTTTAGACCATTCTGAGTCGAAATCAGTAAAAAAAATATTTGCGTCCGTCTGTCTAACTCCATTTCTACATGAGATATCGACTTGCGGTTTTTTGCATATTGTTTCTTATCGTATTCCGAAGAGCTGATTAGATTTTGGGGGTAAACGATTGGGGTAAGGGGGTAAAAATAGGGTAAAACTCCTATTTTTAGCGTTTTTTGTTTATAATTAAGGCAATTATTATTGTATTTGGTTAATTTAGCACTTATATAAAAGATAATTTTAAATTGGTCAAAAAATTTCATAAACAACATTTTCCTAAAACGCATTGTTTTCAAGATATTGGCATTTAAAGCAGTGAAAGGTTTTTTTAGCATATTTCACACATTTATAACCCGATTTCAAAAAATTATATTTTAAATAAAAGCTCTTTTTTATGCTAGAATATAATGTTTTAAAGATACAGAATTTAAAATCAAACAAAACACCTAGTTTAAAATTTGCAAACTAGATGGCTCTAGTGTACAATAGTGCCGATGTTTTGACAGGGTGCTTGCAACGTTTCATCTAGTTATATATTTGAAGGATACATAGGAAAACCCCGATGGTCCAAAAAAGCTGATTTTGAGTAAAATGCTTTTCAAAGTTTTTCAGTGCATGAATAACACTTTCATAATATGACAGGTGATAGCAACGGGCGCAAAAATGGACTACCAGGGTTTTCCGTAGGGGTCCTGTACCCTTCATTTGGATTCTTCATTAAATTCTATGTATTTATCCTAAGTTTTTTTTAATTTTGAGAGCTTTTGTCATTTTTTTAATACAATTTTATTTCAGATTTTTTTATCTGAAAAGTCACCTAATCTATAAATTTTGGATTAAATATTGGTAAAAAATACACTTTATAAAAAAAAAAATTTTACACGAAAACTCTACAATTTTTTTGCTTTAACTCAATTTTTTGCTTTATTACGTCTGTAGCTCGTCGATATCACTAGAAAGATTGTTCTTTTCTCTTTACAATAATACCAAAAAGTTAATATTTAGTTTCATAATCTCTTTAAAATAATATAAGTTTGTAAAATAATACTATAATAAGTAATAATACTATAATAAGTATAACCTAAGTATTGTTGCACCGACCCGACACTAGTTCCTTGGATGATGCCGCAAAGCAAATGCCGCTAAATAACAAACATAAGCGTTCGAGCGTATTATTATACTATTCACAGCGCCTGTGCTATATATTCTATATATCGTCGGCTTACAAGTAAAAGGCACTAAGTCACTTTTTTGCAAAAATGGGAATTAAACGACACCGTAATTAATTTTTGATGATCTATGTACAGGTAAACCGAACTAACTTCTAGGTGGACTGTCAACGGAGTTATCCACTATACAAAATGCACCAATTTGATTTTGATTTAAATTTTATCTGGCAATAGGTACTAAGTCACTTAGTGCACTTAGTGTGTTTTACTTGTAGATTATTTAAAATGTTTCTGCACTAAGCGACTTAGTGTTTGTTTGTTTGCCGCAACCTGCATTTAGGTAGTGTTGTTTTTCGTTTTCTTTTTGTATTTTACAAGCTAAAATTAAGTCAAAATGTGTAGACCGGGTGCCAAAATATTTGCTATTCAATTAATAGAAGGGTTTAACTTTAAATACTTATTTTTTATATTATTTTAATGACTTAGTGCTCTTTACTTGTAAACCGACGTCGTGGGCCTACAAGTAAAAGGCACTAAGTCCATGTCTTTTTTCAAATTTAGTTGAATTAAACTACTTCAATTTTTCTTTATTTAACTGCAAATGGGACATTATTATGTCCAAACATGTGATTGTGATTTGCGGTAGTTTTGTGTAAAAACAATTATTACAAAAATTAAAAAACAACAATGAAAGTTAAATTTGTCAATATCTCAAAACTATGTTTTTGGACTTAGTGCTCTTTACTTGTAAGCCGACGATATGCTATTATACAGTAATTTCGAATTTTCAAAAAAATCCAAAATAGTCCTAGACAAAAAATTCTTGGATATAAATTTGTTTCATGATAAAATAAGCAACTTTTTTTTAATGTCTGTCCGTCCGATGTCACGATTTTTAGGAATACGATAACTCAAGAACGAATAATTCGATTCACTTGAAATTTTCAGGAAAATCAAGTTCTACGAGAGTAATCCCCACAAAATCAAAAAGTTATGGGGGATAAACTTTTAAATAAATCGAAAAAAGCTGAAAGAAAATTCCAATTAACTTTTTTAGGAAAAATTACTTTTATTATAAGAATTAATTCTATCAATTTTAAAAGTAATCCCCCCGAAAACAAAAAAGTTATGGGGGGTTAAAGTTAAAAAAAAAATCGAAAAATGCTGAAAGAAAGTTCGGATTAACGTAACTTTTTCAGGAAAATGTGTAAAAATATACGAGGTATTCCATTTAAAAATCAAAAGTATGGGTTTGCGGTTAAACCGGTAGTGAAAAAAAAAATACGTTAGGTGTTATAATTAAAAATATGGCCTTGTTGACACCCTATTTTCATTCTTTTACCTCTAAGAATAATAAGTTATAGGGGCGAACCACCTTTAAAAAACACCCGGTATATAAAGCTGAATATTGCAATTTAAATATATTGGCCCACACAGCATCTAATTTAAAGTGTGAGCCACCGTTTTAAAGAAAATTTCTTGATTTTTTTTTACTACTGTATTAACTTAACACGACGACGGACACCGGTCTAAACGTCATAACTCCAAATGGACATTAGCGGTATATAACGCCATTGGGTTGGTTTTTGTTTCGGCACCCGCGTCATTTGACGAAAATTTTGAATACGCTACTGTATAGGGTGTAATTTTGAGCACACAATATTATTAATAAACAAACATCGGGACTAGAACTTTAAATAAAAACACCAAGTTTTATGCACTAGCGACGTTTCGTCTTTAATCAAGACTTTATCAATACAATACTATATTTAAGTGCCCAAATAAACACCAGTTGGCTGACGTCATATGCCGCGGGTGTTCGTCAACGTGTTAAATTACTTATTGGTTAATGTACTTGTAGGGAAAGGCAGACATAATAAAAATATTGCTGGTTCCCGTTTTTCACCCTGTATTTTTCTTGGAAGTTTTACATGACCTAGGTGGAGGAAAAAAAAGTGGGATTGATGGAATAATTAATATTTTATACAGGATCGACCTGTTTCTGCATGGAAATTTCAATTTGGATAAAAACTGCTTTTATATAGATAATTGTATTATATAAACTTTGATTCCTGTTTGGATTGTTATCCTTAAATAAATATTAGAATTTTTTGATTAATTTATTTATTTTACCTAGATCCTTTAAAAGCACAAAATTAGAATATTCAATATACTTCATATATCTGTGGCTTGGTTCTAAAAGGGCCACACGTTGCGGTTTTGGAGGTAATTTACGAACTCGGACCGTCACTAATTTTTTTTTGATAATATTGTTATTTATGACAACTAAGGATTTAAGGCCAAAAATTAAAAAATCTGACGGTTAGTTTTTTTTTTTAATTGTCAATTTATTAAAAAGTGCACTAACTTAATTATCCCCTTATAACTCAAAATTTTATTGATATATAATATTTATTTTTTCATAAGAATAAAGACTACTTAATTCTCTATAAAAATGTATTTACCAGTTTTATTATATCTTTTGCCGTTTTGTCACAATACGTGATTAAATCTAGAATTCAACCTAAAAAAGCATTAAATTATTTTTCATTTATTTGAAAATTATACAAGTAGGCTTGTTTTACATTGATACGTCAAATACACTTTTCACAAGTTATTACCTTAAAATCAAGGTGGCTTGTGTCAAATAAATATAAATATATAAATTGACAATTAAAAAAAAAAACTAACCGTCAGATTTTTTAATTTTTGGTCTTAAATCTTTAGTTATGTCATAAATAACAAGATTATCAAAAAAAAACTTATTGACGGTCCGAGTTCGTAAATTACCTCCAAAACCGCACCGTGGCCAAGCTCAACATTTTTGAACGGATACACTAAGTTAAACATTAGCCATTTTAGCAGTTTAACAGAAATAATTATTGAAAACACACGTCGGCCCTTGTCGCTTCGCTTAAAGTCTACATTTATCTCACAAGCACTGACATTGGGTTTTTTAGGTTATATAGATCTAAAAAAAGTTAGTTTGTCGATATAACTCAAAATACGGAAAAAGTGATATTGGCCCCTTTAGAACCAAGCCACAGATATACAGGGTTATTTACGGAAGTGGCCTATTAAAAGTTTATGGAGAACCAATAATTTTGTTTAACTTAAATGTCATCGTAATTATCGTGTAAAATAATAGCAGATGCTAAGAACCTGTTATATTGGATTTATTTTGCTATTTTTGGTGAAAATGATAAAATAATTAGTAGAACCTGTAGAAAATTAATTACAAAATATCCTGATTTACCAAGATTGTCATGTAAAAAATTTAGAAGAATTCACACAAATAAAAATCGATTCATTTTACTGGCCTACTTGATTAATAATAATAAAAAAGTCTGAACCGCGTGTACTTTTGCGTTTAACAGATCTTTAGTCGTAGCGATGTTTACTCAAGTACAAACTGGCTAAGTTTAATTTGAAACAGGTTGGCTCCGATATGGGGTCTTTAAAAAAAAGGTATTAACATAGGAACATGAGTTTGGACTTTTTTATGTGATGCTGTCTTGGTAAGTTTTCCGAGTTTAACAAAACCCATAAAGAAACTTGGTAAATATATAATTGTTTAAAATGTAAAATATTTAAATCTTTATATAGTTTTCCTGTAGGATAGAGAAAGTGTTTTTAAATAACATTTTTAACAAAGTATTCTATGTTACTTTAAGTTGCAATAGATTGTTTTCAAATAGCCTGACTCAGCCAGCTTTAGCGGCTCTATTTTATTTTTCATTAATAAAGAAACAAAAAGTGTAATAATGCTTTCCCGAAAAAATAAAATGTTAAAATCGGAAACCATGTGTACATTAATATATTTATAAAAAAATTATAACTAATTTTTTTTTGTCACCTTATTGAATCTGTAATTTTATTTATAGAACATTTATTACTATTTTTAAAATGGGCGACCTTTTAAGCGCTTGTTTCCCAGTTTTGCAAAAAAAAGATTATTTTCGGTTTTACCAGCTTTAGGATAAAGTTTTGCCACTGTGCTTGTGGTCTTATCTAAAATTAAGTATTAGGGAGGTCTTATATTGTCAAATTTGTTAAAATCGCAAAAAAAACCTTGAGAAAAATAGTCTGGTTAAAGGTACCAGACAATTTTATGATATATTTCTTTTTAGATGCGAAACGTTAAAAAAAATTTAATTTTTTTATAAAGCCTGTATCAACTATTTATATAAAATTTTAATGAAATATGTCGAAACAAAAAACGGAAAAAGTGCCATATTTGAAGTTTGTAGCCCTGTAAAAAATTAACTAGGCTAGATATTTAAAATCTGCAACTTATGGCATGAATCATTTTTATTTAGAAATATTTCCATAAAAAAACTTTTTCTGAAATCTTGCGGATTTTTTTGGCCTGGAGTGTATACAAAAAAACCCATTGTGCGCTATATTTCAAGATTTTGGGGGTAAAGAATTTTTTTCATTGCTATATTCGTTTTCAGCGCCCCAAAATACGTAGAAAAATATAGTTTGGTTTATAAAAAACTAACTTTATTTTTTTTGTGGTCCTGTGTAATTTTAGAGTGGTTAGATAGAGCTGACGATAGTAACTTGACTATACTATGATCCGTTAATACGTGATAGTGACTCATATTGAAAGTATGGACCGCGCGGGGAACGAAACGTAAAGAGAGTAGGCCAAGTATAGGCGTTGCGGTGAAGGAAGGGTAAGGCGGGAGAGCGCTTTAAGCATGAGTCAGTATGGTCTGTTTCATCAAGCAAGATAGTAAATAAAAAATCGCACAGTAAATATTTTTACAACAGGTTTGAATAGTATATGTTTGTGTATAGAATATAGTTAAGTTTTATAAAATAAACTACGCAGTATATACGCACATCCAATATTCGAATCTGTTTTGAAAATATTCACTGTGCGATTTTTAATTTACTATCTTGATTGAAGAAACAGACCATAGCATAATAGCCAAACGAATTAGACTATAGCTTGGTTGCTTGTATTTACCATAGTTTCAAGTCGAACCATGATTTCAAGTCACCCACCTGCACGGTAAGTAATTACCTCGGCAATTGCCATAAGAGATACCGAGCGATACCATATCTACACATTTATTTAGAATATTTGACCTTTTTGTTTTTGTTGTACCTGGATAATTGCAATATGAGTTAATTAATTAATTGATATACATACAGGGTGTCTCAACGAAGCCGACTCGGTAGTAAAGTATTCACTTTAGAGAAAAACTTTAAAGGGAAAAGTTTTATGGTTTTTAAAAAGGCACATTGTAAAAATATTTCGAAATATACAGGATGGTCCTCCTAGGATGGATAACATTTTTAATTTACTATCTTGCTTGAAGAAACAGACCATAGCACGTATAAACGAATTATAAATAAATATAAATATTGAATAGTATATGTTTATGTATAGAATATAGTTAAGTTTTATAAAATAAACTACGCAGTATATACGCACATCCAATATTCGAATCTGTTTTGAAAATATTCACTGTGCGATTTTTAATTTACTATCTTGATTGAAGAAACAGACCATAGCATAATAGCCAAACGAATTAGACTATAGCTTGGTTGCTTGTATTTACCATAGTTTCAAGTCGAACCATGATTTCAAGTCACCCACCTGCACGGTAAGTAATTACCTCGGCAATTGCCATAAGAGATACCGAGCGATACCATATCTACACATTTATTTAGAATATTTGACCTTTTTGTTTTTTTTTGTATCTGGATAATTGCAATATGAGTTAATTAATTAATTGATATACATACAGGGTGTCTCAACGAAGCCGACTCGGTAGTAAAGTATTCAATTTAGAGAAAAACTTTAAAGGGAAAAGTTTTATGGTTTTTAAAAAGGCACATTGTAAACGTATAAACGAATTATAAATAAATATAAATATTGAATAGTATATGTTTATGTATAGAATATAGTTAAGTTTTATAAAATAAACTACGCAGTATATTCGCACAGCCAATATTCGAATCTGTTTTGAAAATATTCACTGTGCAATTTTTAATTTACTATCTTGCTTGAAGAAACAGACCATAGCACGTATAAACGAATTAGACTATAGCTTGGTTGCTTGTGTTTACCATAGTTTCAAGTCGAACCATGATTTCAAGTCACCCACCTGCACGGTAAGTAATTACCTTGGTAGTTGCCATAAGCGATACCGAGCGATACCATATCTACAAATTTATTTAGAATATTTGACCTTTTTGTTTTTGTTATACCTGGATAATTGCAATATGGATTAATTAATTAATTAACATACATACAGGGTGTCTCAACGAAGCCGACTCGGACGATATATAGTAAATTCACTTTAGAGAAAAACTTTAAAGGGAAAAGTTGTATAGTTTTAAAAAAGGCACATTATAAAAATATTTCGAAATATACAGGATGGTCCTCCTAGGATGGATAACATTTTTAATTTACTATCTTGCTTGAAGAAACAGACCATAGCACGTATAAACGAATTATAAATAAATATAAATATTGAATAGTATATGTTTATGTATAGAATATAGTTAAGTTTTATAAAATAAACTACGCAGTATATTCGCACAGCCAATATTCGAATCTGTTTTGAAAATATTCACTGTGCAATTTTTAATTTACTATCTTGCTTGAAGAAACAGACCATAGCACGTATAAACGAATTAGACTATAGCTTGGTTGCTTGTGTTTACCATAGTTTCAAGTCTAACCATGATTTCAAGTCACCCACCTGCACGGTAAGTAATTACCTTGGTAGTTGCCATAAGCGATACCGAGCGATACCATATCTACAAATTTATTTAGAATATTTGACCTTTTTGTTTTTGTTATACCTGGATAATTGCAATATGGATTAATTAATTAATTAACATACATACAGGGTGTCTCAACGAAGCCGACTCGGACGATATATAGTAAAGTATTCACTTTAGAGAAAAACTTTAAAGGGAAAAGTTGTATAGTTTTAAAAAAGGCACATTATAAAAATATTTCGAAATATACAGGATGGTCCTCCTAGGATGGATAACATTTTTAATTTACTATCTTGCTTGAAGAAACAGACCATAGCACGTATAAACGAATTATAAATAAATATAAATATTGAATAGTATATGTTTATGTATAGAATATAGTTACGTTTTATAAAATAAACTACGCAGTATATTCGCACAGCCAATATTCGAATCTGTTTTGAAAATATTCACTGTGCAATTTTTAATTTACTATCTTGCTTGAAGAAACAGACCATAGCACGTATAAACGAATTAGACTATAGCTTGGTTGCTTGTGTTTACCATAGTTTCAAGTCTAACCATGATTTCAAGTCACCCACCTGCACGGTAAGTAATTACCTTGGTAGTTGCCATAAGCGATACCGAGCGATACCATATCTACAAATTTATTTAGAATATTTGACCTTTTTGTTTTTGTTATACCTGGATAATTGCAATATGGATTAATTAATTAATTAACATACATACAGGGTGTCTCAACGAAGCCGACTCGGACGATATATAGTAAAGTATTCACTTTAGAGAAAAACTTTAAAGGGAAAAGTTGTATAGTTTTAAAAAAGGCACATTATAAAAATATTTCGAAATATACAGGATGGTCCTCCTAGGATGGATAACATTTTTAATTTACTATCTTGCTTGAAGAAACAGACCATAGCACGTATAAACGAATTATAAATAAATATAAATATTGAATAGTAATGTTTATGTATAGAATATAGTTACGTTTTATAAAATAAACTACGCAGTATATTCGCACAGCCAATATTCGAATCTGTTTTGAAAATATTCACTGTGCGATTTTTAATTTACTATCTTGCTTGAAGAAACAGACCATAGCACGTATAAACGAATTAGACTATAGCTTGGTTGCTTGTATTTACCATAGTTTCAAGTCGAACCATGATTTCAAGTCACCCACCTGCACGGTAAGTAATTACCTCGGCAATTGCCATAAGAGATACCGAGCGATACCATATCTACACATTTATTTAGAATATTTGACCTTTTTGTTTTTTTTTGTATCTGGATAATTGCAATATGAGTTAATTAATTAATTGATATACATACAGGGTGTCTCAACGAAGCCGACTCGGTAGTAAAGTATTCACTTTAGAGAAAAACTTTAAAGGGAAAAGTTTTATGGTTTTTAAAAAGGCACATTGTAAACGTATAAACGAATTATAAATAAATATAAATATTGAATAGTATATGTTTATGTATAGAATATAGTTAAGTTTTATAAAATAAACTACGCAGTATATTCGCACAGCCAATATTCGAATCTGTTTTGAAAATATTCACTGTGCAATTTTTAATTTACTATCTTGCTTGAAGAAACAGACCATAGCACGTATAAACGAATTAGACTATAGCTTGGTTGCTTGTATTTACCATAGTTTCAAGTCGAACCATGATTTCAAGTCACCCACCTGCACGGTAAGTAATTACCTCGGCAATTGCCATAAGAGATACCGAGCGATACCATATCTACACATTTATTTAGAATATTTGACCTTTTTGTTTTTTTTTGTATCTGGATAATTGCAATATGAGTTAATTAATTAATTGATATACATACAGGGTGTCTCAACGAAGCCGACTCGGTAGTAAAGTATTCACTTTAGAGAAAAACTTTAAAGGGAAAAGTTTTATGGTTTTTAAAAAGGCACATTGTAAACGTATAAACGAATTATAAATAAATATAAATATTGAATAGTATATGTTTATGTATAGAATATAGTTAAGTTTTATAAAATAAACTACGCAGTATATTCGCACAGCCAATATTCGAATCTGTTTTGAAAATATTCACTGTGCAATTTTTAATTTACTATCTTGCTTGAAGAAACAGACCATAGCACGTATAAACGAATTAGACTATAGCTTGGTTGCTTGTGTTTACCATAGTTTCAAGTCGAACCATGATTTCAAGTCACCCACCTGCACGGTAAGTAATTACCTTGGTAGTTGCCATAAGCGATACCGAGCGATACCATATCTACAAATTTATTTAGAATATTTGACCTTTTTGTTTTTGTTATACCTGGATAATTGCAATATGGATTAATTAATTAATTAACATACATACAGGGTGTCTCAACGAAGCCGACTCGGACGATATATAGTAAAGTATTCACTTTAGAGAAAAACTTTAAAGGGAAAAGTTGTATAGTTTTAAAAAAGGCACATTATAAAAATATTTCGAAATATACAGGATGGTCCTCCTAGGATGGATAACATTTTTAATTTACTATCTTGCTTGAAGAAACAGACCATAGCACGTATAAACGAATTATAAATAAATATAAATATTGAATAGTATATGTTTATGTATAGAATATAGTTACGTTTTATAAAATAAACTACGCAGTATATTCGCACAGCCAATATTCGAATCTGTTTTGAAAATATTCACTGTGCAATTTTTAATTTACTATCTTGCTTGAAGAAACAGACCATAGCACGTATAAACGAATTAGACTATAGCTTGGTTGCTTGGGTTTACCATAGTTTCAAGTCTAACCATGATTTCAAGTCACCCACCTGCACGGTAAGTAATTACCTTGGTAGTTGCCATAAGCGATACCGAGCGATACCATATCTACAAATTTATTTAGAATATTTGACCTTTTTGTTTTTGTTATACCTGGATAATTGCAATATGGATTAATTAATTAATTAACATACATACAGGGTGTCTCAACGAAGCCGACTCGGACGATATATAGTAAAGTATTCACTTTAGAGAAAAACTTTAAAGGGAAAAGTTGTATAGTTTTAAAAAAGGCACATTATAAAAATATTTCGAAATATACAGGATGGTCCTCCTAGGATGGATAACATTTTTAATTTACTATCTTGCTTGAAGAAACAGACCATAGCACGTATAAACGAATTATAAATAAATATAAATATTGAATAGTATATGTTTATGTATAGAATATAGTTACGTTTTATAAAATAAACTACGCAGTATATTCGCACAGCCAATATTCGAATCTGTTTTGAAAATATTCACTGTGCAATTTTTAATTTACTATCTTGCTTGAAGAAACAGACCATAGCACGTATAAACGAATTAGACTATAGCTTGGTTGCTTGTGTTTACCATAGTTTCAAGTCTAACCATGATTTCAAGTCACCCACCTGCACGGTAAGTAATTACCTTGGTAGTTGCCATAAGCGATACCGAGCGATACCATATCTACAAATTTATTTAGAATATTTGACCTTTTTGTTTTTGTTATACCTGGATAATTGCAATATGGATTAATTAATTAATTAACATACATACAGGGTGTCTCAACGAAGCCGACTCGGACGATATATAGTAAAGTATTCACTTTAGAGAAAAACTTTAAAGGGAAAAGTTGTATAGTTTTAAAAAAGGCACATTATAAAAATATTTCGAAATATACAGGATGGTCCTCCTAGGATGGATAACATTTTTAATTTACTATCTTGCTTGAAGAAACAGACCATAGCACGTATAAACGAATTATAAATAAATATAAATATTGAATAGTAATGTTTATGTATAGAATATAGTTACGTTTTATAAAATAAACTACGCAGTATATTCGCACAGCCAATATTCGAATCTGTTTTGAAAATATTCACTGTGCGATTTTTAATTTACTATCTTGCTTGAAGAAACAGACCATAGCACGTATAAACGAATTAGACTATAGCTTGGTTGCTTGTATTTACCATAGTTTCAAGTCGAACCATGATTTCAAGTCACCCACCTGCACGGTAAGTAATTACCTCGGAAATTGCCATAAGAGATACCGAGCGATACCATATCTACACATTTATTTAGAATATTTGACCTTTTTGTTTTTTTTTGTATCTGGATAATTGCAATATGAGTTAATTAATTAATTGATATACATACAGGGTGTCTCAACGAAGCCGACTCGGTAGTAAAGTATTCACTTTAGAGAAAAACTTTAAAGGGAAAAGTTTTATGGTTTTTAAAAAGGCACATTGTAAACGTATAAACGAATTATAAATAAATATAAATATTGAATAGTATATGTTTATGTATAGAATATAGTTAAGTTTTATAAAATAAACTACGCAGTATATTCGCACAGCCAATATTCGAATCTGTTTTGAAAATATTCACTGTGCAATTTTTAATTTACTATCTTGCTTGAAGAAACAGACCATAGCACGTATAAACGAATTAGACTATAGCTTGGTTGCTTGTATTTACCATAGTTTCAAGTCGAACCATGATTTCAAGTCACCCACCTGCACGGTAAGTAATTACCTCGGCAATTGCCATAAGAGATACCGAGCGATACCATATCTACACATTTATTTAGAATATTTGACCTTTTTGTTTTTTTTTGTATCTGGATAATTGCAATATGAGTTAATTAATTAATTGATATACATACAGGGTGTCTCAACGAAGCCGACTCGGTAGTAAAGTATTCACTTTAGAGAAAAACTTTAAAGGGAAAAGTTTTATGGTTTTTAAAAAGGCACATTGTAAACGTATAAACGAATTATAAATAAATATAAATATTGAATAGTATATGTTTATGTATAGAATATAGTTAAGTTTTATAAAATAAACTACGCAGTATATTCGCACAGCCAATATTCGAATCTGTTTTGAAAATATTCACTGTGCAATTTTTAATTTACTATCTTGCTTGAAGAAACAGACCATAGCACGTATAAACGAATTAGACTATAGCTTGGTTGCTTGTGTTTACCATAGTTTCAAGTCGAACCATGATTTCAAGTCACCCACCTGCACGGTAAGTAATTACCTTGGTAGTTGCCATAAGCGATACCGAGCGATACCATATCTACAAATTTATTTAGAATATTTGACCTTTTTGTTTTTGTTATACCTGGATAATTGCAATATGGATTAATTAATTAATTAACATACATACAGGGTGTCTCAACGAAGCCGACTCGGACGATATATAGTAAAGTATTCACTTTAGAGAAAAACTTTAAAGGGAAAAGTTGTATAGTTTTAAAAAAGGCACATTATAAAAATATTTCGAAATATACAGGATGGTCCTCCTAGGATGGATAACATTTTTAATTTACTATCTTGCTTGAAGAAACAGACCATAGCACGTATAAACGAATTATAAATAAATATAAATATTGAATAGTATATGTTTATGTATAGAATATAGTTACGTTTTATAAAATAAACTACGCAGTATATTCGCACAGCCAATATTCGAATCTGTTTTGAAAATATTCACTGTGCAATTTTTAATTTACTATCTTGCTTGAAGAAACAGACCATAGCACGTATAAACGAATTAGACTATAGCTTGGTTGCTTGTGTTTACCATAGTTTCAAGTCTAACCATGATTTCAAGTCACCCACCTGCACGGTAAGTAATTACCTTGGTAGTTGCCATAAGCGATACCGAGCGATACCATATCTACAAATTTATTTAGAATATTTGACCTTTTTGTTTTTGTTATACCTGGATAATTGCAATATGGATTAATTAATTAATTAACATACATACAGGGTGTCTCAACGAAGCCGACTCGGACGATATATAGTAAAGTATTCACTTTAGAGAAAAACTTTAAAGGGAAAAGTTGTATAGTTTTAAAAAAGGCACATTATAAAAATATTTCGAAATATACAGGATGGTCCTCCTAGGATGGATAACATTTTTAATTTACTATCTTGCTTGAAGAAACAGACCATAGCACGTATAAACGAATTATAAATAAATATAAATATTGAATAGTAATGTTTATGTATAGAATATAGTTACGTTTTATAAAATAAACTACGCAGTATATTCGCACAGCCAATATTCGAATCTGTTTTGAAAATATTCACTGTGCGATTTTTAATTTACTATCTTGCTTGAAGAAACAGACCATAGCACGTATAAACGAATTAGACTATAGCTTGGTTGCTTGTGTTTACCATAGTTTCAAGTCGAACCATGATTTCAAGTCACCCACCTGCACGGTAAGTAATTACCTTGGTAATTGCCATAAGCGATACCGAGCGATACCATATCTACAAATTTATTTAGAATATTTGACCTTTTTGTTTTTGTTATACCTGGATAATTGCAATATGAGTTAATTAATTAATTAACATACATACAGGGTGTCTCAACGAAGCCGACTCGGACGATATATAGTAAAGTATTCACTTTAGAGAAAAACTTTAAAGGGAAAAGTTGTATAGTTTTAAAAAAGGCACATTATAAAAATATTTCGAAATATACAGGATGGTCCTCCTAGGATGGGTAACATCTGACTTAATTTTTTTAAACGTTTTATTATGTTATCTTACTTGTGATAAAAATGCCTTTATTTTAATATCATATTATACGGGTCTGTTGTTTATAGTTTTTGAGATATATTTTTTTTTTGAGAAAAAATGCATTTTTAATGATGAGATAAAACCTGCTTCAATTTCTTTAGTTTTTGTCAAAAATTAATAAAATTTTGAAAGCTTATCTTAAAAGGGTGTATCTAATTACTTTATGTACAAAAAAATAAAATGTTTTATACAGGGCGTTCAAAATTAATATTCAAACTTTTAGATTTTCAAACATAAAAAACAATTTTTTTTTAATGGAATGCTATATATTTTATTTGCTCATTAAATGTAGAATAAAATTCTACATTTAATAATTTAGCATTCCATTAAAAAACAATTTTTTTAAATGGAATGCTATATTTTTTATTAACCCATTAAAAAGTCCAAACTGCAACGTTGCCACATTTAACTGTTAGTTCCGTTTCGGTCCACTGACCGGACCCCGAAAAAATGCTATGCTGCTAAATTTACAAGACGTTTTGCAAACATATGTTTTTGAAGTTTTTGTCAAAAATTATTAATTTGTTAAAATTAATTAATATTTATAATTATTATAATTAAAATAAAACAAATAATAAATTTGGAATCCTATTAAAATCCTATTAAAATTTGAACGTAATTAAAATTAATATTCAAACTTTTAGATTTTCAAACATAAAAAACATTTTTTATTTTATTTGCTCATTAAATGTAGAATAAAATTCTACATTTAATAATATAGCATTCCATTAAAAAACAATTTTTTTAAATGGAATGCTATATTTTTTATTAACCCATTAAAAAGTCCAAACTGCAACGTTGCCACATTTAACTGTTAGTTCCGTTTCGGTCCACTGACCGGACCCCGAAAAAATGCTATGCTGCTAAATTTACAAGACGTTTTGCAAACATATGTTTTTGAAGTTTTTGTCAAAAATTATTAATTTGTTAAAATTAATTAATATTTATAATTATTATAATTAAAATAAAACAAATAATAAATTTGGAATCCTATTAAAATCCTATTAAAATTTGAACGTAATTACTTAAAAAAAACTGAATTTTCGTAAAATTTCATTCCACGGCAAAAAACATTTTTATCCACGGCCGTGGCTAATGGGCCCATTAATCACGGATATATCAATACATACAAAGGATTTTTCTCTTTTATATTATAGAATATTTTTTTTTGTTATTGAACAAAGAAGTCTAAAATCGTTGCAATTCACCCAATTGCACGGTAAATAAATTAAGTTAATTATAACAGTTAATTGGCACCTACAATTAGGTATGCGTATGCATTTATAGAAAATTCTTATCGAATACGGATAAGAATTTTCTATAAATGCATCCATAAATGCATGTAGATTCCAATTTTTATGTGGTATATTTGTGAAAATATTTATATCCAGTATTAAGATTATGTTGGCCATAGCTGCTTTAGTTTTACTAACTAGCGGCTTTGATCACGTTAAAGGTAAAAAAAAATAATTAATTTTGAATCCTATTAATTCGAGATTGACTGCTTTTTTTTACTAAAATTTGATCGTAATTACTTAAAAAAAAAAAACAGGATTTTCGTAAATTTTTATTCCACGGTAAAAAACATTTTTATCCACGGCCGTGTGTAATAGGCCTATTAATTACGGGTCTGTAAAAATAAACCGTTTAAAATTTAAAACGATCGTGGATTTAATGGGAGGCATAGCGTAGTGGCTAGCGCGTATGCATAGCAAGTCTACTATCGTGAGTTCGATTCTCACTGGCGCCGATTTGCCTTTTTCAGTTAATTAATAATTGAAATTTGGCGAAGGCGATAAGTGAAACGGACACTCCCTAGAAACTGGTTCGAAAGTCAGTATAAGCCGGTGGTTCCCTCTACTACTAGCCCACACAAGTCCTGGACTTAGGGGATGCTTAATTAAGTAGAATAGTACGAGGTTAAACAAACATGTAAATATAAAGTATAGTATTCTCGCGTATAATAGCTATTAATCATTCGGGTGATTAGGTCACTCGCCTTTCGGCTCGTGTCCCAAAATTCACCCTCATTGATTAATAGCAATTATTATACGCTCATTGAAATATACTATTATCCACGGCCGTGATTAATAGGCCTATTAATCACGGGTTTGTAGAAATAAACCGTTTAAAATTTAAAACGACCGTGGATAAAGTATAAAATTCTACTCACGTATAATAGATATTAATCATTCGGGTGATTAGGTCACTCGCCTTTAGGTTCGTGCCCCAAAATTCACCCTCATTGATTAATTGCATCTATTATACGGTCATTGAATAATATACTATTATCCACGGCCGTGATTAATGGGCCTATTAATCACGGGTCTGTATAAATAAACCATTTAAAATTTAAAACGACCGTGGATAAAGTATACAATTCTACTCGCGTATAATAGCTATTAATCATTCGGGTGATTAGGTCACTCGCCTTTAGGTTCGTGCCCCAAAATTCACCCTCATTGATTAATTGCATCTATTATACGGTCATTGAATAATATACTATTATCCACGGCCGTGATTAATGGGCCTATTAACGGGTCTGTATAAATAAACCGTTTAAAATTTAAAACGACCGTGGATAAAGTATACAATTCTACTCGCGTATAATAGCTATTAATCATTCGGGTGATTAGGTCACTCGCCTTTCGGCTCGTGTCCCAAAATTCACCCTCATTGATTAATAGCAATTATTATACGCTCATTGAATAATATACTATTTTTAAAATTTATGGTTACTTAATTATTATTTTTTTATTTCCCTTAATAAAGGAAAAAAAAACAGGATTTTCGTAAATTTTTATTCCACGGTAAAAAAACATTTTTATTTTCAAAATTTATGGGTAATTATAATTTTTTTTATTTTCCCTAATAAAGGAATAATTAGTTTTTTTCATAAATAGATTTAAAAAGGCCTAAATAGGCTTAAAAAAGATTTTTTTTTTTTGTAGCCTGTGGTAAAGCAGTAGCAATGGATCAAGGTAGGTATAATTTTAATTGTTTTTTTTATGTTGTCTTTATAATTTCTTTGTACACTTGAATCCAAAAAAAAAAAACACAACACAAGATAGAAAGTAGTATAAATTGAATAACTGTTTACAAACAATGCGATTGTCAATGTTAACAATATTTATTTAAATTCTTTTTCTTGTTCTTTATGTATTATATATTGATTTTATTCTTGCTTTTAAGAACACATTGAAAAAACTCAAAATTATAGAGCCAACGTTTCGCCCCTTATTGTTAGGGCTTCTTCAGGGCAAATGTATTAAAACAATATAATAATTAAATATAAAAACTAGTGTAAATGGTAAAATATTAATAAAATAATAATTCTCACACGCACCACCAAACATTCCATTAAATTTGCCAACAATACCACCAATTATGACATTCTCAACCAGTTCTGCATTGAGAGAAACGAAGGCATCACAGCAAAGGCATTCCCTTTGGCAAATATAGTTTTTTTTTCTATTATTACAAATTTATTGTTATTTAATATTTAATTTTTTTTTTAAGTACAATTAATTATCATTATTATTACTCAAAATACTCTGTAAACCTAATAATTTTTTTGTAAGACTAGGCTGACGGACCTCGGTCAATGGCCATTTGTCAAATTGACAATAAAGTACTTTTATTATTATTATTAATAATAAAATAAATTTACATTAAAAAATTTAAAAAAATTCTGTCATAATTTTTAAAAAATTTTAATATAAATTTAATTTATTAATATTTTTACCATTCACACTAGTTTTTTTTATATTTAATTATTATATTGTTTTAATAAATTTTCCCTGAAGAAGCCCCAACAATAAGGGGCGAAACGTTGGCTCTATAATTTTGAGTTTTTTCACTGTGTTCTTAAAAGCAAGATTAAAATCATACAATATTTATTAAAATTATTTATAATTAATTCCTAAAATCCAACTTAAACTATAAAATAATCAATAAAATTTAGCATAGCTTGCATTTTTTTGTGGATTTAACTGTACATACTGCGAGTAATTTTCCAGATAAGAAAGAATCCAGTCCTGTTATTTGCGAATCCCATATTTGCAAAGAATGTCCAGAAGGGCCCTCGTATCCACGCAATCAAATGCCCTACTTAAGTCGCAAAAAAGACCAGTTAATACCAACTTTCTAACTATCTTCCTAACTATCTAGTTCTCTAGACAAGATTACCCTATTAAATAGAAATTTTCTTGTCTCGAAAATCGAGATGAGTAGTTCCGTTTCTCGACTCTTGTGAAACCCCAGTCTCGTCTTAAAAATTTTAATTTTAGATGCAGAAAAACTTTTAATTTGGTCAGAAACGGGTCTGTACAAAGTTATAGACAAAGTTGGAAGCTATATAGATGTTGTTGAGTCCGGTACAGGATACTTTAATGCCGAAAAAAGTTTAGCTTTTGTAGTCGATTCAAAACAAGGCACGCTTTACGAATACCAGTTTAAAGAAAAATGGGCCTCGAGAAATGCTAAAGATTTTATAAAAATCATATCTACAATTGAAAACAAATATAACATTTCCAAAGAAAGTTTTAAGAAAACAGAGATTACAAATGAAACAGTTTTCAGCAATGATTTAAGATGTATATTAGATACAATCGGCTTTTCAGGGGTTGGACCGGATAAATTACTGAAACTTTTAAAAATAGAGACTAATTTACTTACTGGAGAGGAGTGGAAAGGATCATTTATATTGCCAGGTAATTACACCCTAAGAGCATGTGCGAAGCGGAGCGAGAACGGAATATGTTGCTGCCGGACTCGCTTCGCTCCGGGAGCTGGAGCCTTAGTCGAAAAAATTACCGCGAATAAAAATATCGCAAAATATTTCCGCGCAAAGGATTAAAGCGAAATAAAAATAGCGAAAACTATAACCGCGCAAAGTTTTAATAGCGAAATGCAATTACCGCGAAAAATATATAGCGAAAGTAACAGCCGCGAAAATATTTTCCGCGCCTAATTTTAAATTATAGAAATATGTTTTTTATAATACTTTTTTTTTGCTATAGCAAGAACTTAAAACTTTTTAAAATTTTAATATAAATATAACTAAATTGTTTCGTTTGGTTTTTAAAAAAATATATAAATAAAATTATTATATTACTATATATAAATATATTTTATAACCAATTTGTTTAATTTAATTTAGTATTCAGTTTTATAATTGCAAATTAAAATAAACAAAATTTTAATACATATATAACTAAATTGTATTGGTTTGTTTTTTTTTAAATATACATAAATAAAATTATTATTTTATTACTAATAAATATAATATACCAATTTATTTATATTGGTTTTATAAGTTTTAAAAACATAAATATGATTAAATTGTATGGTTTGTTTGGTTTTGTTTTTGATAAAAAATAAAAATAAAATTATGATTATAAAATAAGCGTTTCATTCAAAAAATTATAATAATATGTATATATTTTACGGTTATTTTTTTTATTAAAATTTAAGCGCGGTTATATTATTGCGCGGAAAAAGTATGCGCGATTTATTATTGGAAGGTAAAAATCGCGCAGATTTTTATTGTCGCGAAAACAGTTTTAAGGGTAAATATTTTCGCGGTAATAATTTTTCGCGGTAATTAGTTTTTCGCGATAAAAGCTTTCGCAGTTAAATCATTGCGCGGTAAATGTTTTCACGGTAAATGTTTTAGGCTAAATCTCCTAGATCCCTTCGCTCCGTTCGTTCCTCAATCAAACAAATTGTCTTTTATTATCATCCTCCAGTATACCAATGTATCATTTTTTAGGTTTTACTTATACTTCACACGGTCAAAATTGGTTTTATGGGGTCTTTATAGGTTACTCAAAATTTATTCACAAAGTTGGATTAAGTACATTTAATGGCGCTAAATTAGATCTGAACCAAATCGTTAAACAAAATGGTGCTATATTTATTCTTTTTAACCTTCTAAAGCAACTAATGGTAAGTATACAGAGTTATTCTTTTAAATGGTACACCCAACAAAAACTATCATTTGTCATATTTTTCAATTTTTTATTCGGTAAGGTGGCGCCAGGAGGGCATGGGTTGACAATGTTTTAAATGGCATCCTAGGTCTTGTGATAATGAAATGAAATGAAATGAAATGAAATGAAATGAAATGAAAATGAAATGAAATTTATTAAATAGGACTTGCCTAATATACACAAAAGTAATTATACAATGTTCTTTATAAACAAATATAAATATGTTATAATAATAAACATTAAATATAATAACAAAATAAAAATAATAGAATATATAAAGATATAAAAAAAAACAAAAATATAAAAGAGAGATGGTGAAAAAAAAAATAATAATGAGAAGTAATGAGAGACTTTAGTATAATTAGATTATATTAAAGCAAAGTAAAGCAAAACACAGTTACAACAAAATGTGTTCAGAAAGACGATTTTTAAAAATTCTTAATGACGGACTATCCTAACAATTGGTAAATTGTTAAATGCATTAAAGCCTTTGCGAAATAAAGAATTTATTCCCCTTGTGGTATTTACTCTATTAATATAAAAATTATTTCTGTTCCTAGTTTCGTAACTATGAACATCTCTACCATAGTTAAAAAAATTATTAAAATATACAGGCATTTGATTATTTTTAATCTTATAAACAAAACACATAGTCAAAAAATTCAGTCGCTGTATTACTGACATCCATTTCAGAGTACCGAGCATTAAATTAATAGAAGTTAGCCTACTACATCGTAAAATAATCCTCATTCCACGATTTTGAAGCTTTTGCAAGACATCTTTGGAATTATTGTCTAAAAGATATAAAATTGATCCACAGTAATCAAAGTGCGGCTGTATTATAGTTTTATAAACTGTTACCTTAGTTGCTAAAGATAAATAAGCTGAAATACGTGAAAAGAAATCTTATTTTTTATATAAACAAAATGATTTTTAAAAGTAAGTTGATTATCAACAATAAATCCTAAATACTTAATTTCGGGTACTATTTCAATTCGGGTATTTTCCATATATAAATTGACATTATTAAAATTAATTAAATTTAATTTGTATCTGGTTGAAATTACCATTGCTTTAGATTTTTGAACATTAAGTTTCAGTTTATTTTTTGCAAGGTACTCTGAAATTTTTTTCAGTTCTTGGTTTATTTTCACTATTGCAGTTTCAAGATCCAAATCACTTTCAGCTGCAAGTGTATCATCTGCAAATAACTTTAACACTTCAATATCTGTTGTAAGGGCCATGTCATTCACACAAATCAAAAATAGTAGGGGTCCTAAGTGATAAGTCATTTTAAAGAGCTTAAAATTATTTATTTAACGATGTAACTTTTTATTTTTTAATATATTTGTTGAAGATTTTTTTTTCTTCAAAATGGATAAAATTTTCAGTATTTTTGAAAAATTAATTTTGGAAATTTTGCGCAAAAAGGTCGAAATAGTTAATACATGGTGTATTATCATGTTAAGACTTTTTTTATTTTCATGTAAAATTTTTAATATGCACAAAATATTAAAAATTTGAATAATTTTAAAGAAAAAAAAATCTTCTTATAGTTCCATTTGAAATATTGTTCCCCATTGCCCCCCTTGGCGCCACCTTACCGAATAAAACATTGAAAAATATGACAAATGATAATTTTTATTGTGTAATTTATATTTTCCAATTTTAAAGTTTAGATTTCATTTTATTCAAAAGTTACCATTTAAAAGAATAACCCTGTATACAGGGTGTCTCGACGAAGCCGACTCGGTCGATATATAGTAAACTATCCACTTTAGAGAAAAAGTTTAAAGGGAAAAGTTGTATGGTTTTAAACAAGGCACATTTTAAAAATATTTAAAAATACACAGGATGGTCTTCTTAGGGTGGGTAACATCTGACTTATTTTTTTTAATGGAATGGTACATTTTTTATTATGCCATCTTATTTTTCATAAAAATGCCTTTATTTTAATATCATATTCTTTGGGTCTATTATTTATAGTTTTTGAGATATAATTTTTTTGAGAAAAAATGCATTTTTAGTGACGAGATAAAACCTTCTTCAATTTATTTATCTTTTATCAAAACTCAATTATTTTAAAAACCGCTAAACGGATCTATAAAGTATCTTATATCATTGTTCGCAGAATTTTATTTAATGAGTCAATAAAAAATATAGCATTCCATTTAAAAAAATGAGTTTTTTATGTTTGACAAGCCTAAAGTTTAAATTTTTTTTTGAACGCCCTGTATAAAATATTTAATTTTTTGCACATAAAGTAATTAGATACACCCTTTTAAGATAAGCTTGCAAAATTTTAATAATTTTTGACAAAAAATAAAGAAATTGGTGAAGGTTTTATCTCGTCACTAAAAATGCATTTTTTTCTCAAAAAAAAAAATATATATATCTCAAAAACTATAAACAATAGACCCATATAATATAGTATCAAAATAAAGGAATTTTAATGACAAATAATATGACATAATAAAAAATATAACATTCCATTTAAAAAAATTAAGTCAGATGTTACCCACACTGAAAAAAAGGATCCTTTGCGGTAATGGCATATGAAATGAGGCCAAATGCTTCGCACTCTTGAATACGTCCAAAAGCGCCTTCTCTTAACATGAAAATATAATTCACTTGCCAAGATGTTTCTGATTCTTTAACTTAAAATTCTTTGATCTTGTGTTAAAATTATTGAATTTTTAACAATCTTAAAACAAGATAAATGGTTTTTGCCTCAAATGCGCCAGGTCCAAGAGAATTTTAAAATTATTTTAAAAGCGACACTTTTCTTGGGACAAGATAAATACTTTTGTTTGAAGATACACATCTTTTAAGCTAAAAGAATAACTGCCAAGAGTGTTGACTACTTTGAGCCAAGAACGTCATTTTTTTCAGTGCACCCTAAGAAGACCATCCTGTATATTTTTAAATATTTTTAAAATTTGCGTTTATTTAACCTTTAAAGTTTTTCTCTAAAGTGAATAGTTTACTATATATTGACCGGGTCATCTTCGTTGAGACACCCTGTATATTAGGGTCCCAGTATACACGCGTGCGATGGCTCAGTGATGGCCGGTCAGTCAATGTTTACCTAATGGGATGGTTCGGAAAAAAATTCTTTGGCTAATGTTAAATTTCTCACAGGCATTTTCAACATTTTTAAGTTTTTTTTTATTTTTTATTCTTTTTACTTATATTTTGCATAGTTTTGATAGGACTTATCGTTCGGCTTTTACTACCTACACTATGTTTTGTTACCTGTTTTTTGGCTCGATACACGTTGCCACGTCGACACGTTGAGCTATCGACCTAAAATTTTGTAAACGTCATTTAAAAAAAAAATAAAAGAAATTTGGAGTCCCAAAATATCCAATTTTTCAGGACCACCATCTTTAAGTTTTTTTTTTCTTAAAGATTAATAATACTAAACTCAAGGTTCCGAAATCCTAAGTTGTGTTAACTTGAATAGAACTGAATCGGTCAGTTGAAAAACAGTACTAGTCCAAAAATAGCCATTTTGAGATAACATAGCCAAGGTACGCAATTTTTTTAGCTTTATTCCTTCTGCTTAGGGGTCGTCCATAAAATACGTCACGAAAATTGACCAAAATTCATACACTTCATGCCCCATTATTTTTTTTTTCGTTTTACAGAAAAAGATTTTTTTTTCAATTTTTTTAATTTTTGAGAAAAAACAACTGTTTGAAAACTGTTTTTTAACAAGTTTTTGTTTTGCAAAATCAGATTTTTTTTGTTTTTCTTTTTTGTGTAAAAAATAGCCTTTCGAAAAAAACTTTTTTTTTAACTTGATGTTTTGTTTTAATTAATTAGTCTTACTGTATACTAGGGTGAACCGAAAAATTGAAATCTGGAATTTCAAAACGCAATACCCGCCAATATATGCCTTCTCATATGCCTAATGTGTGTGTAAAAGCAGAATCAGATTAAAGGTCATCTTGAGTCCTCTACAAAGCCTTTAATATTAATGAAAATATCGCATTTCTTCACATATGTAATGTAGACACAGCGTGTCAAAAGTCCGCCTCCCCCTCTTTAACTTTTGAACGGCTTAAGATATCAACTTGAAATTGGAGAAACAGATAAATAACATAACCCAAATATCTTTTTGATATATATTTGATATGCTTAGGGGGCACGATGGAGACAGGGGGGCAATGGGGATTTTTTTTAAGGGGGGTCGTGTAATATGTCATTTTAAAACTTTTTCGGAGCAATTTTTGGGGTTATTTGCGTAAGAGTTAAATCACGTGAAATTATGCCTCAGTTCCACCACAAAGCAGAATATAGAGTGGCTTAAAATATGGCCTATGCTCTTTTTAAATGTTATTTTCGGTTGTAAAACTTATTTGTTTTTGCAATAAAACAGTTTTCGCATTTTTCTTATTAAGTTTTCTTATTTTTATTTTCTAACATTTTTCCTAAAAGTTACAAAATGTACACCTTTGTAGAGGAATGGCCCATCCTACTGTATACAGTGAGGCGCCTACAGGTAAAGCACTCTTTTGTTGGCAGCAATATTTCTTTTTGCGTTTAAAATAGTTTTAACTTGCGTTATTTGGAAAAATGCAATATACCACCGTGAATAGTATATAATGGAACGCGTAGCATTACATGTCTTCACGCCTTGTTTTTTTTTTCAATACCTATTGTTTTATTTCTGCATGACACGACCCCTTGTCAATTAAAAAAATTCCACCCAATGCCCTACCCACATTTTAAAAGTTAAAAATAAAAAGAAGTAGGACAGCGATTTTGGTGTAAACCAACGAACTAATAACTCTTCTCTCTAGAATAGGCATTTCATTTGTAAAAACTGAAAAAAACGTAGCCAACATATACATTTGTCTGCCTTACTCGCACAGATTTGTTCCAACAGAGACAACAATAACAGTTACTGCTAATTGTTATTGTTCAAGCCTGAATATACCTACTATTTGTTTACAAACAAACCAAGATGTTGGCGATACTTTATATTAACGGTATTCGTATTCTAGAGAGAAGAGTTGTTAGTTCGTTGGTGTAAACATAGGTTTATTTCTTCTTCTACTTCTAGATACAAATCAGCTTTATACCCTGATGGCAATATAAATTTTTATTAATATTTACAATATGCAACGGCGATTACTATTAAATGACGATTCTTATACATAACCTCAAATAATATACCTTAGCATGTAATGTGCATGCTAACAACTAACCGTTAAACGTAATGTACGCCTATTAAGGCCTATCCAGAAGGTTGCATAAGAACATAAAACATAAGAATGCGATGCCGTGATTGGCTTACAAGATACATGTCGGCACATCAAGCCAATCACGGCATCGCATTCTTATGTATTACGTTCTTATGCGATACTGTGGATATGCCCTTAGGCGACGCCTAAGACAGGATAGCCATACTATTTCTTTTTGTTAAATTTACTTTGAAGTATGACATAACCTACTATTAAGAGCCTGATTTAAATCGTTAGTAAGTACATATCTCAAAAAAATGTTTGTGACAAGCGTATTATAGCTAAATCTTTGAATTTAAATAGCTTGGCTCACACAGTATATAATTTAAAGTGTGAACCACCGTTTATAAATAAACTTATTTTTTTACTACTGTATTAACTTAAATTACTTATTTTTTCTACTACCTAATTAAATGCTAGCTTACATATTATCTACCGTTGTCAAGGCTTGTTTACCTTGGCGACCAATAAAATCATAAAACTCATTTATTATTGACCGTTGTTAAGCACTGTTTATTGAAAACGGTCAATAATGAAAAATTTTTGAGAAAACTACTAACTTTTTTCAACTTATTTTTCAAACTGACTGCTATGTCAAAATAATTTTTAAACTTGATTTTTAACTGATATTTGGAGTTACTTACTAGCTTTAGGTAGTAGAAAAAATAGTATATGCACCACGTATGCGAACTGTCTTGTCTTGTGTTCTCGACTGATTTTTAACCTCGAATCCGTCTCAGCAAAAACTTGTCTAACACTAAAGACTTAGTTCGCATGCTAGGTGCATAATATACTATTTTACTGTGCTTGTAGGGAAAGGCAGACATAATAAAAATATTGATGGTTCCCATTTTGCACCCTGTATTTTTCTTGGAAGTTTTACATGATCTAAGTGGAGGAAAAACTAGTTGGTCCGATGGAGTAATTAATATTTTATATAGGATCGATCTGATGTTGCATGGAAATTTTAATTTTGATAAAAATTGCTTTTATATAAATAATTGCATAATATAAATTTAAGACGTAAGCACCCACTTATAAATTTTGATGTTTGTTTGGATTATTATTTTTAAATAAATATAAGAATGTTTTAATTAGTTAATTGGTTTATTTTACCTAAATTCTTTATAAGCACAAAACAAGGCACCTTTTTATTGGCTTTTTGGGAGTCGATAAATGTTCCTGAAATTTAGTTATAATTTGAATATATCTTTAAGACGCTGCAGCGCGCTGGTGTAGTCGCCAACATCCTAGATATTACCATTTAGTCACTAGCGGTACTATATTTAAAAACTGAATTTAGCCTAACTTGAATATAAAACACATTTTTTATGCTAAACATGTACTAATAGTAACAGCCCCACCAAAAGCTTAAAATACAAAACTATTTCAGCGGCGTAGAAAAAAAGGGCTCTATTTAAAAAAATATTAAAATAAAAATGAAGATTTTATACTTTAATCACATTAGAAAGGGTAACAGTCCTACCTGAATCTTTAATGTCAAAGCTTATATCAGTGGCGTAGCAGAAAATGGTTAATTTTTTAGAACGGGGATTGGATTAAAAAAAAATGTGTATGGTTTATTTTTAATACATAAAAAGAAGAAAATTCTTCTAATACTCACTAATGCGTGCGCAATTATTTTCAAATTTTATCATATAACATATCAAAAATTTGTATTTTTTCGTACAAAAAATCTTATATCTTAATTTTGGCTAACTTTGGTTATCTAATATTCATACACTATCTAGACTACTTCTGTAAGAACATTTTAATATAAAAATTAGAAATGCGCGTCAGTGCGCACGCAACTGTACGTGAATTGTATTTTCGCATGTCATTCAAAAAAAATGGCCTAATTAATTTAATATAAAAGTAAGACTTAAAAATTAATTTTACCTTAAATATTATGTTTATTCATTAAAATTTGGTAAAATGATATTACCAAATCTTAGTGAACAACCGTAATATGTTATTTTGGTATACACGCATCAGTATATGCCCCATAAATCATAAAACTGTTTTAAAATAAAAGTTTGTAAAATAAATTACCTGTGGCACTAGGGCTTTCTTACATTTTTTTACTTTTAAATTTTAGAATTCTAAAATTAAAAGTATTGAAATATACATTTTTTTTTCAAAATTTTTTTTCCGATTTTTTCACATTTCTCGATGTTTTCGAAGGGGCAAAAAAAGTTAATATTTTGTTATTTTTTTTTTTATTTTTTATCGTTCAATTATAATTTTGGCATGTATAGGAAGGTAATAAAATTTACCATAAAAAAGGTAAAAACCATTTTTTTCGTAGCACCAATACTTCTGGAGATATTAGCAAAATAACAAAATACACGCCACTGTGAAGTCTTTTTATTAGTCTATAGGTAAAGCCTTGTATTTTGCAAATTTTAATAATGATTTATGTCCATTTCAAGCAAAAAAAATTGTCGGTCACCAGTTACGATGCGGAGTACTGCTTAGACAAACGTAAGTATGCGCAGAAGAGTTTATTAATATATACCAATGCTTAAAAGTGTTCTGGCAAACATATACAAATATGTCATGCGCAGTAAGGATTGGTGGAACATATTTATGCGCAAGTGTTTAATAATACATACGAATGCTTAAAAGTGTTCTGGCAAACATATACAAATATGTCATGCGCAGTAAGGATTGGTGGAACATATTTATGCGCAAAAGTGTTTAATAATACGTATGAATGCTTAAAAGTGTTCTGGCAAACATATGCAAATATGTCATGCGCAATAAGGATTGGTGGAACATATTTATGCGCAAAAGTGTATAATAATACATACCAATGCTTAAAAGTGTTCTGGCAAACATATACAAATATGTCATGCGCAGTAAGGATTGGTGGAACATATTTATGCGCAAGTGTTTAATAATACATACGAATGCTTAAAAGTGTTCTGGCAAACATATATAAATATGTCATGCGCAGTAAGGATTGGTGGAACATATTTATGCGCAAAAGTGTTTAATAATACATACGAATGCTTAAAAGTGTTCTGGCAAACATATACAAATATGTCATGCGCAGTAAGGATTGGTGGAACATATTTATGCGCAAAAGTGTTAAATAATACATACGAATGCTTAAAAGTGTTCTGGCAAACATATACAAATATGTCATGCGCAGTAAGGATTGGTGGAACATATTTATGCGCAAAAGTGT
This sequence comes from Brachypterus glaber, assembly GCA_958510825.1. Taxonomy (NCBI): domain Eukaryota; kingdom Metazoa; phylum Arthropoda; class Insecta; order Coleoptera; family Kateretidae; genus Brachypterus; species Brachypterus glaber. Next base: position 22,846,935 of record OY294052.1, on the reverse strand, counting down.
TTAATAATACATACGAATGCTTAAAAGTGTTCTGGCAAACATATACAAATATGTCATGCGCAGTAAGGATTGGTGGAACATATTTATGCGCAAAAGTGTTTAATAATACATACGAATGCTTAAAAGTGTTCTGGCAAACATATACAAATATGTCATGCGCAGTAAGGATTGGTGGAACATATTTATGCGCAAAAGTGTTTAATAATACAATCGAATGCTTAAAAGTGTTCTGGCAAACATATACAAATATGTCATGCGCAGTAAGGATTGGTGGAACATATTTATGCGCGAAAGTGTTTAATAATACATACGAATGCTTAAAAGCGTTCTGGCAAACATATACAAATATGTCATGCGCAATAAGGATTGGTGGAACATATTTATGCGCAAAAGTGTTTAATAATACATACGAATGCTTAAAAGTGTTCTGGCAAACATATACAAATATGTCATGCGCAGTAAGGATTGGTGGAACATATTTATGCGCAAAAGTGTTTAATAATACATACGAATGCTTAAAAGTGTTCTGGCAAACATATACAAATATGTCATGCGCAGTAAGGATTGGTGGAACATATTTATGCGCAAAAGTGTTTAATAATACAATCGAATGCTTAAAAGTGTTCTGGCAAACATATACAAATATGTCATGCGCAGTAAGGATTGGTGGAACATATTTATGCGCGAAAGTGTTTAATAATACATACGAATGCTTAAAAGTGTTCTGGCAAACATATACAAATATGTCATGCGCAATAAGGATTGGTGGAACATATTTATGCGCAAAAGTGTTTAATAATACATACGAATGCTTAAAAGTGTTCTGGCAAACATATACAAATATGTCATGCGCAGTAAGGATTGGTGGAACATATTTATGCGCAAAAGTGTTTAATAATACATACGAATGCTTAAAAGTGTTCTGGCAAACATATACAAATATGTCATGCGCAATAAGGATTGGTGGAACATATTTATGCGCAAAAGTGTTTAATAATACATACGAATGCTTAAAAGTGTTCTGGCAAACATATGCAAATATGTCATGCGCAATAAGGATTGGTGGAACATATTTATGCGCAAAAGTGTTTAATAATACAATCGAATGCTTAAAAGTGTTCTGGCAAACATATACAAATATGTCATGCGCAGTAAGGATTGGTGGAACATATTTATGCGCGAAAGTGTTTAATAATACATACGAATGCTTAAAAGTGTTCTGGCAAACATATACAAATATGTCATGTACAGTAAGGATTGGTGGAACATATTTATTCGCAAAAGTGTTTAATAATACATATGAATACGCAAAAGTGTTCTGGCAAAGATATACAAATATATCATGCGCAGTAAAGATTGGTGGAACATATTTATGCGCAAACGTGTTTAATAATACATACGAATACGCAAAAGTGTTTTGCCAAAGATATACAAATATATCATGCGCAGTAAAGATTGGTGAAACATATTTATGCGCAAACGTGTTTAATAATACATACGAATGCACAGAAGTGTTCTGGAGTTGCTAGAGGTAAGGAAAGGCAAAGGAAGTGTCACAAAAAGTGTTTAAGCGTGAACTGCGACGCTAGAGCTCTTTTGCATTTTTCGTGAAATTTAGAATAATAAAACTGTATAAAAAAATAGACCATTAATTTTGTAAAATTTTTCGTGTGGCACTGGGCTTTCCTTCGTTTTTTTTTATCTAAGATTTTAGAATTTAAGCGTGAAATTTGGAATTTTTTTTTTGAGAAATTAGAATAATAAATCTGTTTAAAAACTAAAGTTTTCTGCATTTTGTAAACTTTTAAATTTAATTAATTTAAACAAAAGACTAATTTAAAATTAAAATAGACCATTAAAATTGTAAAAAATGTCGTCTGCGGCGCTAGGGCTTGCTTACATTCTTTTATTTAAGATTTTAGAATTTGATAACCCCCCCACGAGCAAATCCTGTGCACGGCCCTGGTCTTAACTAAGCTAGAAAATAAAAAAAAAACATCCGATCACAAAATCGTTTGTACTTTTGACCTGTGTTCTATTTATGAAATTCGTTTTTTCCTTTTTGGACACCAAAAGAGGGCTTGTGCGGCATAGTGCAGCATGCCGTACCTCGTGTAATACATATATTGATCAAAATTAAAAAATTATTATGTCTACTCCAAAGTTTTTTATTGAAGCATTTTATTTATAAAAAATAGCTACAATTGTTTCGACCCTTGAATTTAGGGTCATCTTCAGGCTAGAAGTACAAAAACATGTAAGGAAATTACCTAATTACAAATTGGTTAAGCTTACCTAAAATAGTCAAAAAATTAAAAACACGGACTACATTATAAACATACACATAGCTTACTGATAAACATTTTTAAAATTAAGTTTTCGTACAGACATCTATTGGACATTTAAATAAATTACTTAAAATTTGTTAAAATAATAAAAAGATTTTTAGTATTGATATCTACAGATAAGAGGAATTGATTAATTTTCACAATTAAGAATGAAATCGAACGCATAGATGGCCTACTTTAAAAACAATAAAACTTAAATAAATTAATTTAAATATTAAAAAATAATTCTATGCATTCTATGAACTATTTATGTAATAGGGATTTAAGAAAATTTGGATTGGAGTTTATATACGTAGATGTTGGAATTCTGTTTGTTCATTGATTAATTTGTTGCTAAAAAATTTTTTATGGTAGGTAATAGTGAATTGTTCTAGTAAGTCTGTTATTCTATGGTTACTAGAAATATGTAAAATGTTACAATCACCATCAAAAGAATGATTTTGTGATAAAATATGGTTCGCGAAGTTTGATTTGTGTTCCAACCCATTCAAGTCGACATTGTTGTTTTTTAAAAGTTTTAAATATTCATCTATTCTAGTAGAGACTTTTCTGTATTTTTTATATTAAGGGAAAGAAGACCAATATAAGGAATGCTACAATATGATACTGGATTATGGGTTGTGCTTGGTTTAAGGGATGCCATTTTTGACAAATTATATTTTTGTTGCTTTTTTATATAAAGGTTATTAATTATGTTGTAAGGATAATCAATAAAAAACTTTGGAGTAGACATAATAATTTTTTAATTTTGATTTATCAAAACTCCAATATGAGAATGGATCTCGATCACAGTTATTTAATACATATATTGGCCAATTTTTAAAATTTCATTCGGCTGGTGACACGTGAAGATAAAAAACGATTTTTAAAAAAATGTTTTTTTTTACCCAGCCTAATGTGCATGCACTTAGAATATTACTACTGATTTTTTGTTGTATAATATATTTGAAAGTCTCTTTCAAAAGGTCTATTTATCAAATCCACTGATTTAATATAACAACATGGCTTTAGGAAAAAAGGGAATTAACTTTATTTCCAATCGAAAGATCAAGGTTGACTTTTTCTGTCCGACGACATCCACAGAATTAACCCTTAAATGCGCACTGTATCATATATGCAACACTCAAAAAAATATATTCTTGGTTGAATGTTTTTTTTTATTAAATAGGTCAATATATAGCTTTCTTAAATCTTTAGATGTTTATTTAAAAGGATTTATATGAAAAGCGATATGTCTTATGGCACAGTATGTTTTAAATGTCCTAAATGTGGAGGATAGACTTAGCTTAGTGGCAAAACATGCTCAGCTGCACTGTGTTTCAACAAAAAAAAATATTCTAACTTCTATATCTAATTTCCTTCTTTCATTTTTTAAATTAAAGTAAATTAAGATAAAATTTAATTTTTTTATTAAGAAACATGTTCAAATGCTTATCCATATATGTATGGAACATAAAAAAATACACTGCCCAGTAAAGGAGTTTCCCCATTTTTACATCCGCGCGTAAAATGGATTTTTTATTATCATATTCACTTTTAGCAACCTTATAAATATACCAATTTTCATGAAAACTACCCCCCGCCTCTTAGGGGGTGGAGTTAGATTTTTGTTATTATTTATTATCAGATTCACTTTTAGCAACCTCAAAAACCCCAATACACAAATTTTCAAGAAAACTACCCTCCGCCCCTGTGTTTCAACAAAAAAAAAATTGTAACTTATATCTAATTTCCTTCTTTCCTTTTTTTAAATTAAAGCAAATTAAGATAAAATTTAATTTTTGTATCAATAAACATGTTCAAATGCTTATTCAGGTATGTATGCAACATAAAAAATACACTGCCCAGTAAAGGAGCTTTTCCATTTTTACATCCGCGCGTAAAATGGATTTTTTATTATCAGATTCACTTTTAGCAACCTTAAAAATATACCAATTTTCATGAAAACTACCCCCCGCCTCTTAGGGGGTGGAGTTAGATTTTTGTTATTATTTATTATCAGATTCACTTTTAGCAACCTCAAAAACCCCAATACACAAATTTTCAAGAAAACTACCCTCCGCCCCTGTGTTTCAACAAAAAAAAATTGTAACTTATATCTAATTTCCTTCTTTCCTTTTTTTAAATTAAAGCAAATTAAGATAAAATTTAATTTTTGTATCAAGAAACATGTTCAAATGCTTATTCAGGTATGTATGCAACATAAAAAATACACTGCTCAGTAAAAGAGCTTTCCCGTTTTTCACCTCCGCGCGTAAAATGGAATTGTTATTATCAGATTCACTTTTAGCAACCTTAAAAATATACCAATTTTCATGAAAACTACCTCCGCCTCTTAGGGGGTGGATTTTTTTTATTATTTATTATCAGATTCACTTTTAGAAACCTCAAAAACCCCAATACACAAATTTTCACGAAAAATACCCTCCGCCCCTGTTTCAACAAAAAAAAAATGTAACTTCTATATCTAATTTCCTTCTTTCCTTTTTTAAATTAAAGCAAATTAAGATAAAATTTAATTTTTTTTGTCAAGAAACATATTCAAATGCTTATCCAGGCATGTATGCAACATAAAAAAATAAACTGCCCAGTAAAAGTTTGGGGCAAAAATGTGTCAAGCCAAATACATTTTTCCCTCTAGGGACGCCTCTGAATAAATTCAAAAAAATAAGTTAACATAAACCTAATGCCCTTATTAATACTAGTATACATACAAAAGCTCGTCGCTCTAGCTTAAAGGGTACCATTTTAAAGGACCGTAGCTCCCTTAGGGCTCATTTGCGGATCAACTTTTATGGGATTTTTTTTTATATTTTTGGATGTAGAATCACATCTTAAATTTTGGCATGCCAGTTATTGATCACCCTGTATATAGTGTAAAATTAAATGATATATCTTGTAATTTTTTAAAATTTATCTATATCTATGGTAATAATTCAATTCAATTTATATAATTCAATTCAATTTATTAATTTTAAGTTTTATAAATACATAGTTATTATATTTTACATATAAAAACCACCTAAATTTACATTTCTGTGTGGTTCACATCATTAATAATAAAATATTTATAAATTTAAATATTTTGTAGAATTTAATTATAAAACATACAAAAAATGAGAAAGTGAATAGTATGTAATTAATAACTTCTAATGGTAGGGAGAGTGAGATAATAATACAAAATATATTGTGTATTTTTACCGAATATATCGTGTAATTTAAGATAACTATCTTTATTTTAGGTTATATTGTAATGATTAATGTATTTGTACTTTAGTTTTACACTATATTACACTATACATTTGAAAACCTAAAAATATACTCATAGTAACTTAAATTAACTTATAAAACTTATAACTTATAATAAATAAAAAAATCATAACTAACAATATTTCAACTAAGACTACAAAAGAACTTTTTTACTTTTAGGTTTAGATTTAAGTTTCTAATGTTTCGTAGCTTCTTACTATACAGGGTGTCCCAGCTAAGACAGATCAATCGTCTTCTGGCGTTATTATTAGAGCTATCAGAATAAAATGTATGCCAGTAAATATACACCCAAAACGCGATATTTGTGCCTAAACAAAAAATTTCTTTTGGCTTTTGTTTCTAACATACAACTGTTGTTTTATATAAAAAACTAAAAAAATGATTATAATATTAATCTATTCTTGAATTTGTTTACATTTACCAAACAAATCATATTAATATTAAATTATTTTTTAATCAATTCCTTTAAAAAACTATGAATTTTTTTAATATTTTTTTTATCAAGAACTCCATGAATTGCATTTATTTTGATTGCAGTTAAGGGTTTCGCAAATTCAATACCAGAATTATAAATTATTGTGAATTTAACAAAATAATAAATTAGGATTATTTCAAATGAAATTATAAATTATTATTTGATTAATGTAAAAATAAAATAAAAATATTTTTTCAATTTTAGTATTTAAATTTAAATTGCTTATAAAAATGGTGTCAAATAAGCTATATCTGTAAAATAAAAACTAGTAGAAAACATTTGTTTATGCACAGTTATGGTTTGTTGGGTGTATATTGATTGACATAAATTTTATTCCGATAGCTCTAATAATAACGCCAAAAATCGATTGATCTGTTTTAGCTGGGACACCCTGTATAGATTACTTGGGATTACACAGCAATATAATAATAAACTCAATATAATAACAACTAATAACAAGCAATGAAGTTATGTAATGCTACGCATTCAATTATATATTATTTACAGTAAATGGCAGGTACATTGCATTTTCCCAAATACTTAAAACAAAAATTTAAAAAAATTAAGTAATATTTAACATTTTAATTTTATTTTTTTTCTAAGATCCTTTCTTGAAAAAAGAAAAAAACTTATTCTTAAAAAAAAAATAATCCAAGAAAAAACTTCCAAAAGTCCAAAATGATTGCGTTACGTAATACTTGAACGTTCCCTAGTACCTATAATATACTTTGCAACTTATATAATGCACAAAAAGGACATTTTACTCTAATATAATTACACTAGGGAACACGGTTTCTTGCCCTGACTGGAGTTATATGTTTTTTAACCAATGTTGGTTCGCTGAGACTGAATCTGGCCTCAGAATGTTTCTACTGCCTCAGGTTTCTGAGAAACATGAGATAAAAGTGGTAAAAAATCATTATTTTAGTCCTCTTTTGTTCTAAAATCATGGGAGATAAAAATATACTGAGGATAAATTTGGATTCAGCGACTCACTATTAGTTAAAAAATACCCAACATATTACGGTAACTTTTAATTCACAGATAGAATAAATGGGAAAAAAAAAATATTTTTTTAAAAAATGGATCCTATGACACAACTAAGAAGAGCTGGGGGTTAAAAAATATTGTTATATATATTTTTGTAGAAAATTTAATTATCTTTAATTAAGTCCGATAAAATTTGATAGTTTAGTCACAAATGAGCAATTAAATAAACTCTGCACTTTATTTACAAGCTTTTTATTCTTTTTCGCATACAGTATGTCCTTCGCATATGGATTTTTGAGTTTATCGTTTTTTTTTAATATACCCTAAAATTTAAGGTCAGATTCGGATTTTGCGCCCCCGAATTAGTAAGGAACATTTACTTTCAGATCAGGGCAAAAAAAAGTTGCGATTTGTTGCCTAGTGTTATTACAAACTTGTTGGCTTATAATATCAGGACCCGTTTAAACGCGTTTAAACGTTAATTATGAAATTCCTATCAGGAATTTAAGCTAACACTAATTTAAGTAAAAAGTGACAGTTTGATCGAATATCCAGGGAAATTTTCAGGCTATATCTTAATTCGACAGCGAATAGAAACTTAGTGGTTACGACAACGTATAGGTAGGTAGGTAATTTCCCATTTGTCTATCATTCAATGTTGTTAATAAGTTTATTCTAAATTATTCCAATACCGGGTCATGGTGCAGTAAATAGGATATGTAGTAGGGTATTGCAAAAAAAATACTTTTTTCTATTTTTTTATATGCACCCCTGCTATGTTGTTTCAATGGACTGCCGCCTATTTAGATCAGATAAAGAGAGAAGTTCTACAGAAAGAGATAAAAGTATAATTATTATTGTTTTAAAATAAAATTATGCATATTTTAGGTAAAAATATCATTTTAGATTATATTTTAAATAACATGAAGGTAAGATATTTGTTTTTTTTTAAGTAAAAAACTATTTTTTTTTTAATTTTTATAACACAGCTATGTGTACAGTAGGTCTAAAGTTTCCTAGGGAACTTATGACCTACTCCTTAATTTGACAGTCATTGATAATACCCCGTTGTGTGTGAAGATTTTGTACTTGTTTTTGTGTTTAATAAGCTGTTTTATGTATTCTTTAATAATTTTGCATATCATGTACATTTTTTGTTGCACTGTGATAAAATCCAAATATAATATTTTTAGGGAATTTTCTTTTTGGGTTGGTATTGAAGACCGAAATTTATGTTGCCTAACGTATTGGACTGCTGTCCATTAAAATAGGCTTTCCAAAATTTTAAAAATCTTCAGCCATGTGTACAGTAGGTCTAAAGTTTCCTAGGGAACTTATGACCTACTCCTTAATTTGACAGTCATTGATAATACCCCGTTGTGTGTGAAGATTTTGTACTTGTTTTTGTGTTTAATAAGCTGTTTTATGTATTCTTTAATAATTTTGCATATCATGCACATTTTTTGTTGCACTGTGATAAAATCCAAATATAATATTTTTAGGGAATTTTCTTTTTGGGTTGGTATTGAAGACCGAAATTTATGTTGCCTAACGTATTGGACTGCTGTCCATTAAAATAGGCTTTCCAAAATTTTAAAAATTTTCAGCCATGTGTACATTAGGTCTAAAGTTTCCTAGGGAACTTATGACCTACTCCTTAATTTGACAGTAATTGATAATACCCCGTTGTGTGTGAAGATTTTGTACTTGTTTTTGTGTTTAATAAGCTGTTTTATTTATTCTTTAATAATTTTGCATATCATGTACATTTTTTGTTGCACTGTGATAAAATCCAAATATAATATTTTTAGGGAATTTTCTTTTTGGGTTGGTATTGAAGACCGAAATTTATGTTGCCTAACGTATTGGACTGCTGTCCATTAAAATAGGCTTTCAAAAATTTTAAAAATCTTCAGCCATGTGTACAGTAGGTCTAAAGTTTCCTAGGGAACTTATGACCTACTCCTTAATTTGACAGTCATTGATAATACCCCGTTGTGTGTGAAGATTTTGTACTTGTTTTTGTGTTTAATAAGCTGTTTTATTTATTCTTTAATAATTTTGCATATCATGCACATTTTTTGTTGAACTGTGATAAAATCCAAATATAATATTTTTAGGGAATTTTCTTTTTGGGTTGGTATTGAAGAACGAAATTTATGTTTCCTAACATATTGGACTGCTGTCCATTAAAAAAGCCTTTCCGAAATTTTAAAAATTTTCAGCTATGTGTAGAATAGGTCTAAAGTTTCCTAGGGAACTTATGACCTACTCCTTAATTTGACGGTCATTGATAATACCCCGTTGTGTGTGAAGATTTTGTACTTGTTTTTGTGTTTAATAAGCTGTTTTATGTATTCTTTAATAATTTTGCATATCATGCACATTTTTTGTTGCACTGTGATAAAGTCCAAATATAATATTTTTAGGGAATTTTCTTTTTGGGTTCGTATAGAAGACCGAAATTTATGTTGCCTAACGTATTGGACTGCTGTCCATTAAAAAAGGCTTTCCGAAATTTTAAAAAATTTCAAAATGGGTAAGCAAAACTATGCTTGCATACCAAATTTCAGGTTACTTGAATATGTTTTGACCCCCGCCCCCTTTCAGTTATAATAATGAGGTATTTGTATTGTTTAATTTCTTGCCTTGTTAAAGTTTTAAAAACAGCCGTGAAGATACGCAATTTTTGACAAAAAAATATAGAAATTGGAGAAGGTTTTATCTCTTCACTAAAAATGCATTTTTTCTCAAAAAAATAATTATATCTCAAAAACTGTAAACAATAAAGGAATTTTAATGATAAATAAGATGGCATAATAAAAAATATAACATTCCATTTAAAAAAATTAAGTCAGATGTTACCCACCCTAAGAAGAATACCCTGTATATTTTTAAATATTTTTAAAATGTGCCTTGTTTAAAACCGTACAACTTTTCCCTTTCAAGTTTTTCTCTAAAGTGGATAGTTTACTATATATCGACCGAGTCGGCTTCGTTGAGACACCTTGTATACGAGACCAAAAATAGGAAATTTAATAGTTATTTATATACCAAGGGATTAAACTGGTTGTTTTAGTCCGGCTGCATTAGTGTTTCCTGAGCGAGCGTAGCGAGCGAGGGAAACAGAAATGCAAGGGACTAAAACAGCCAAGTGTAGTCCTGAGGTATATACACTATTTTTTGCAGGATCAAACATTATTTAGGTAGGTAGATAAAATTAAAATTAAAAACCACGGTTGTTTTATTTTCGTAATTTAATCAAGATGACTGTAAATTGCGAAAAGTCAGTTTCATGGCTATCGCGATTTCAATTGTTTTTTAATATGGTTGACACAAACGTCAAAAAAATGGACGAAGATGATAAATTTTAAGTTATGTGTAAATTGGTAGAACAATGTTATTTTTAAAGGTTTTCTTTGTTAAAATCAAATAAATTGCTTTGAATCGCTAATTTATTACAAAAAATCACCAAACCTAATTTTTGAACCAGCAAAGCACATAGTAAGTATAATATTTTAATATTATCAAGGTTGCCGTGATTTTTATTCCCTAGGGAGAAAAACGGCAAGTTTAGTCCCGAAAATGAAAGCGTAAAATTAGGTTTTAGTCTTGGTCGTGCAAAAAATATTTTATTTGTTTATTTTTTATAAGCTTTTAAATTCAAAGAATGAGATTTTTTCTAATTCTTTCGTTAAATTTTGACGAAAATTTTATATAAATACTAACGACATGGCTCTAATTTGTATATGCAATACATATATGTGCGGTTTATAAAAATAAAAAAAAGTTTTACATTTAATCCACCTGCGGAGATTTTACCGGGGGTTATTGAAAACAGAAAAAAAATTGAAATATTTTATTTATGTTTAAAAGAGCAACGAAAAATTAAAAAAGACTTTTTCTCCTTGCTTCAAGACATTAAAATAACATTAAATACACATAAAATACTTCAAAATATTTTTGTTCTGCTTTTAATAACTTCCCGTTACCTATTAATTGGACCTTGATATTTTTTTAATAGAACTATAGGCAAAATACCTACTACCTACCTACCAAACCTACTATACCCAAAAAAACGAGCTGATTGAGAAAAACGAAGCAAGGTTACGAAAAGAGCGCATCAAATAGGTTGAAATCAAATGGGCAAGTTTTTGAGTGTGGAGCAGTGTTATTCGCGATCGAGAAATTCAAAATGGCCATCTTAAACATCAAATAACTCAGAAACAAATGACGACATAAAAAAAATCATTGGACAAAGTTGTTTAGGCTAATGAGATTTATTGACTAGTGTTATGGAATGTTTATTTTTTAATTTTTTCGATATTTTCAAGTTTTTCGAAAAAAAGTTTTTCGAAAAAAAAAAATGATTTTTGATCAAACCCAGGCGTACAGGTGAAAATATTATTTTTTTTGAGCACACTCTAAATTTGTTCGTCAATCTTTCAGTAGTATTAACTGTAATAATTAAAGCAAATTTACCATGTCAGAACGTGAATTTACAATATTTATTAAAATTAACCTCAATACTCCTCGGTTTAGTAAAATCTCAGCTCTTTCCTGTCGCACTCTAAATTTGTCCGTCAATCTTTCAGTAGTATTAATAATTAAAGCAAATTCACCATGTCAGAATGTGAATTTACAATATTTATTAAGTTAACCTGAATATTACTTGGTTTAGTAAAATCGCAGCTCTTTTCCTGTCGGTACAATAATTTTGCATTAAAACTCATGCTGTGGTTCAAAAACCCAGCAATTTTACAATATTGGTTAAAAATTACCATAATTATAGCTTACATTCTACAAAAGATAGCAGTAAAATTACCAAAATGAAAATTCACATTTTTACAGATAACAGTGAATTTACAGTACTGAGTTAAATTTACCACTTTCTTTGCTGGTAACATATGCCCTACTTTATTTGCTGTGAAATTACCATATTTTTATTTACAGTGCGGTACAATAATTTTGCATTAAAATTCATTCATGTGTTCCAAAAACCCGGCACTTTTACAGACAGTCCCGAAAATTACAAGAGCACGTAAATAAAAATTGAAATACTCATTAAATTCTCTGCTTAAATTAATGTGAAATCACAGGTAAAAATTCACATTTTTACAGATAACAGTGAATTTACAGTAGTGATTTAAATTTACCACTTTCTTTGCTGGTAACATATGACCTTCTTTATTTGCTGTGAAATAACCATATTTTTATTTACAGTGCGGTACAATAATTTTGCATTAAAATTCATGCATGTGGTCCAAAAACCCGGCACTTTTACAGACAGTCCCGAAAATTACAAGAGTACGTAAATAAAAATTGAAATACTAATTAAATTCTCTGCTTAAATTACTGTAAAATCACAGGTAAAAATTCACATTTTTACAGATAACAGTGAATTTACAGTACTGATTTAAATTTACCACTTTCTTTGCTGGTAACATATGACCTACTTTATTTGCTGTGAAATAACCATATTTTCATTTACACATAGAAAAAACGGATTCCTTGAACCAAGGACACGTGTCTTTGTATATGTTCAAAGCCATTCTCTTGTTTCCAGGCTGGCATTTTCTTGAACCAAAGTCCATGTCCTTGAATGAAGAGCACGGGTTTTGGAATAAAAATCCGCGCTCTTTATTCAAGGACATTGACTTTGGTTCAAGAAAATGCCAGCCTTGAAACAAGAGAATATGGCTTTGAACATATACAAAGACACGTGTCCTTAGTTCAAGGAATCCGTTTTTTCGATGCAGTGCAGACTTTTTCCCTGTGTAGTTACGACAGAAATTTTATGTTTTAATTGAATTTTACGCTCTATATGAAATCAGGTAGTTTTAACTTTTGTCATAACTAACTTAATTCAGTTACAAGAAATTACAGAGATAAAAGCTTTCTCAAGAAAGTCAACATAAATTTAAGGATTTGCAATTAACTAACATAATTATAAGTTTGAGTGAAAATATGCCAAGCTATTAATAAAAATAAAACTATATGAAAAACAAGTTTTTAAACTTAAAACCCTTCTATTGATTACGTATTATGTATAACTAAAAAGTAGAAAACAAGATATACCAATTTACAAAAACGAATTTTTTAAAAGAAAGGTTTTGGAATTTGTGATTTCTTTATTTTTGCCAACATTTCCAAAACCCTTCTTTTAAAAAATTCGTTTTTGTAAATTGGTATATCTTGTTTTCTACTTTTTAGTTATACATAATACGTAATCAATAGAAGGGTTTTAAGTTTAAAAACTTGTTTTTCATATAGTTTTATTTTCAAGTTTTTAGTTATAATTTATTAATGTGTGAAGCAACCCGGGAGTGAAACAGAGATTTTATGTAAAATTATATTGTCACCGGATATATATATATATATATATATATATATATATATATATATATATATATATATATATATGGAAGTGAAGTGAATAGAAGGGTTTTAATAATCAATTCAATTCAATTCAATTCAATTCAATTTATTTCAAAATATACATCAAATACTAAACCATGGTTTGTGTGCGGTATCTCCTTAGTTATTTTACATTAATATTAAATATATAACAGTTTAAGACAATTGAATAGATAATAGATGGTGGTATAAGAAGAAAGATTAAAGGTACATATTTGAAACAAAAAATAGGTAAGTAGATAGGTAAGTAAAATTATGTATTTTTGAATATGGTGTTTTGTATGTTATGAAAGTTACTAGTTATATATAATTTTAAATCTTTTTTTAAAATAGTTTTATTTTTAATCTTTTTAATACTTAAAGGTAAAATGTTGTAAATTTTAGGTGCAAAGTATGAAATGGAGTTCTGGGTATGGGATCTTTTAAAGAAAGGTATTAATATAGGAACATGAGATTGAGTTCTTGTGGAATACAAGTGATGCTGTCTTGGTAAGTTTTCCGGTTTTGACAAAACCCATAAAGAAACTTGGTAAGTATATAATTGTTTAAAATGTAAAATATCTAAATCTTTATAGAGTTTTTCTGTAGGATAAAGAAAGGGTTTTCTAAATAATATTTTTAACAAAGTATTCTGTGTTACTTTAAGTTGCAATAGATTGTTTTCAAATAGCCCACCCCACAATAAGATGCCATACCTAATTATTGACTCAGCCAAGGCACTGTAGACCATATTTAATAGTTTTATATTCAACATATCTCGGATTTGATAAAATAGGTGCACGAGTTTTTTGAGACGATTATTAACGTATTTGACATGTACGTCCCACCTAAGATGCTGGTCAAGCATTAAACCTAAATATTTAATATCATTTACTTTATCAACAACTTCACAATGACAGCTATTTTTTTTACTACAATTTTGTTTATGAATTTTTAAAATATTAAAATTTGGTTGACCAGTAGTTGTCAATGAAAAAGCAATATATTTAGTTTTTGTAACATTTAGACTTAAAAGACTATAGTCCAGCCAGTTCTTAATTTCGCTCATACCCGCTTCAGCCATTCCAAGTACTTCCTCCCAGGTCTCCCCCATAAATATCAAGGCGGTGTCATCAGCAAAAGATAAAATTTTACCTTTGATTTTAATATTATATATAGAATTAATATATATTAAAAAGAGTATAGGGCCCAATACTGTCCCCTGAGGTACACCCCTGGTTACAGTAATTGGGTCACTGAGTTTGTTGCCAATCTTGACACTTTGCGTTCGACCTAGAAGATAATCCTTGAAAATGGCCAGAGCAAGTCCCCGTACACCCATTCTCTCCAATCTTTTCAATAGAATCTTATGGTCCACAGTATCAAATGCCTTGGCTAGGTCAAGAAATACAGCTAAGCATTTTTTATTGTCATTTATGCCCCTAATAACCCCGTCTACAAAGTTTAAGAGAGCATCTTCGCAGCTTCGATTTTTCCTGAAACCATATTGAGAATTATTTAATAGTTTATTTTTTTCTAAAAATTCAACAAGGCGTTTTTTTATACACAGTTCAAGAATTTTCGCAAAGTTACTAATTACAGATATAGGTCTGTAATTAGTAGTCTGCGATTTGTCGCCCGCTTTGTAGACCGGGGTTACCACAGACATTTTTAGAGCTAATGGTATTTTGCCACTTACCAAAACTTGGTTAAAAATATGGGATAACGGTTTTAAGATACATGGGTGTATACTCTGTATTGTATTTGCTGATATGTCATCATGACCACTCGCAGATTTCTTTTTTAAACTAGCTATATGCCCTATTAACTCATTCACTGTAATGGGAGTCATAAACAATGAGTTACGAATATAATCCTGATTTTCTTCAGGGGGTATGGTGTTAGATGAGTTTATTTTTTTAATCATTTTATTCCCTATCTCTGCAAAAAATTTATTGAAGTAATTTGCTTTTGATTTTTCATTTTCGATTTTTTCGCCCAATTAATTTTTAATGTTATAATTTTCTTTTTTATTTTTAGTTTCAGTATTAGCAGCTTTTTTTAAAGTATCCCATATTTTTTTAGTATTATTAACAGCTTTAGTAAGTTCGGATTCATGATAAGAATTTTTAACCTTAAAAATCAATCTGTTTAAAAAATTTCTATATTTTTTATATTCAGTTTCAAATACTAAGTTATTCTTATTTTTAATAAATTGTTTTTTTTAGGTAATCCCTATGCCTAATAGATTTTAAGAGCCCATCCGTAATCCAAGGTTTAATTTTATAGGTTTTGTTGGAAATTTTCTTAAAATTAGTATTTTTGTTTATATAGTTACTAAGTATTTCAATAAACTTATTATAACTATTTTCAGAGTCATTACTAGCAAAAACATCAACCCAACTTTCAGATTTTAAATCATTGCACAAACAAGTAAAGTTTATTTTCTTAACATAGACATGATTGTCTTCTTTAAAAGTATTAGTTTCTAAGTATTTAATTGATAAAAATGTTGTGTAATGATCTGTAACGTTAGTTTCAAATACAAAAGGTTCAAGTTTAAGTTTATTTCTAAGAGTTTTATTTTTGACACCTACAAAAAAATGATCTATACAGGTACCACTATTGTCAGCTTTTCTAGTGACCACATCTATGTAGGAAAACAAACCCTGCTGATTCAGAGTATAAAGATATGTATCTGTTATTCTATTATTATTTAATAGATCAAGGTTTATGTCTCCCGCAAATATTTCTATCTCATGTTTATTTAGCTCAGAATAATAATTTTCTAAATCTTGGATAAATATATTTTCATTTGTAGATGGAGGCCTATAGCAAGCTGTGAGACCACAAGTAGTACCTTCTATTTCACATGTTAGTCTAAGTAAATTAATTTGGTTAAATTTAGTTATATTTACATTACAATTTTTTATTACATTTTTCACATACATAATAACACCATCGTTTTTATTTAACATAGATTCATTATAATATAATGTAAAGTTTGGTATAGAAAAATATTTTATTTGTTCAAGAATAAATGTTTCTGATAGTATAATAATATCAATTTTTTCATGACCAATAACCTCTAAATTAATAACTAACTCATCAAAATTCTTTTTTAATGACCTTATGTTGTAATGAATAATATTTAAAAATCTTTTAGTACTTACATAACTACCTCCTTCCTGTATATCCGAAAATATTTTTGTTCTTGTACCACCCTCATATTCACTTTCTTCGATATTAATTTTGAATTAAAATATAACACAAAATAGTATCTAATATCATTATGTACTCTACGGTTTATTATTTAGTAATTATTTTTTTAATTTTAACAGGTCTGATTCAGACTTGACACTATTTTTTTTATTATTTATATATACAAAAATTTCGCCTCTTGTTGTTGAACAATTTTTTTTGTACACTTCGTAAGTTTTTTTAAATAGGAATAATGAATTTTTTGTTAGTACCTCACTAATAGAATATACTGTATTTTTTAATAGTTTTTTTGCATAAAATACACTATCCCGCTTCCGTGTATGAACAAATTCGACAACTAAAGGTCGCGGTTTTTGTTTGTTGACATTCTCATCTTTTTTTCCCATCCGATACCAGGCCTTGATATCGTTATCGTTCACGGCTACAGCTAACTTGGTGTTTAACAAATTGCATATGAATTGCAGGATATTCGAATTTTGATTTTCTGGAATTCCTCTTATCATAATTTTGTTAAAGTTGTTTCTTTTATTTATAATTTCAGTTTGCGTATTATTGTTTTGGATATCTTCTTTAAGTTTTTTTATCTCGTCCTTTAGTTCTATAAATGTTTTCTCCCATTTTTTCTCAATGTCCAACATTTTTGTCTCAAAAGTATTTAAGTTTATTGTATTTTGAGAAGAGTTATTTGAGTTTTTAAATTGATTGTACTCACATTTTAGAACGTCAAGATCTTTTTGAAATTGGCTTTGAAGGTTCTCCATCTTGTCGGTTAACTCCACCTCGCTTGCTTTTCTAGTTTTCGGAGGCATCACTATATTTTTTTTTATATAAACTTGGAATTGTTATTTATGTCTTACTTCAAAAAACCACTTTTTTAACTTATTTTAGTAATAAATATTATGATAATTGACAATATAATACCGGAGCACAATTTTTAGGTGCTACTCAGTCGCCGCCATATTCATTATTTGATTTAAATTGAATAATAGTATATTAAAGTACTAGTTTCAT
Source organism: Brachypterus glaber (assembly GCA_958510825.1). NCBI lineage: Eukaryota > Metazoa > Arthropoda > Insecta > Coleoptera > Kateretidae > Brachypterus > Brachypterus glaber. Next base: position 22,829,223 of record OY294052.1, on the reverse strand, counting down.
AACATACGTTTTTAGCGCACGAGTACAAGTTTAGAAAATGAGCCGCTTGCGGCGAGTTTTCTAAAGTACTAGTGCTCTAAAAACGTGTTATGAAACGAGTGCTTTATACATTTTTTTCTATTTTGCTCTAAAATTTAAAAAACTTACATTTAAATTGATGACTGATTTAGGGATTTTTGTTTTGGGTTGGCATTACAGTTTACACTATGTTTAAAATTCTAAGAACAAATGATATTTTGATATATTTTACAGTCATCTCTTCTTTTTTCACTGCAAATAACCAGTCCACAATTTTGTAAAAAATTAAACTTTAAATCGACATTGACATTTGCACGCAAAACGTCAAGAGATAGGCTTTTGTATGTTGCCAAACCAACAGAAAAAAAAGTAGAGACCTCTTATGGGCCTATAAGAACACTCAAAATGCGTGTGATTATGAGCTTATAAGAGTCGCAAAATAGAAAAGGTACCTAATAATCAGTAATCGGAGTAAACTCAGTTATGACTCATCACCGTTGAAAATAAACACAGAAACATAGACTTAAGGAATAATTTTGCCGAATTATGAGGGAAATTTTTATAAAGGTCACTAAATCGAAACAATTGACGACTAATTTGTTACACACAAAAATATTGACTAAACATATTAACTATCCATATGTATATATATCGGTGTTTTTTAAAGAAAAAACCGACATTCAAATCCATCTCTTTACATTTTAAATTGCTTAATTTTTATGAAAGAAAATTTGCAACAATATCAAACAAACAAAAATATTTATGGACACGATAGGGAACGTTTAAGTATTACGTAACGCAAATTTTGATCATATTGGACCCCCCCCCTGTAACGCTATTTTCCTATACCATTAACATGGGTGTAACACTTCAATATGACCCCCCTAGGAGCGTTACGTAATACTAGAACGTTCCCATAACAGGAATGCTACCGACATTCGGATTCCATTCTTGCGTTTATCGCATAGTAGAAATTGTTTAAATTGTTATGGTCCCAAATGTTACAATAAGTTACCAAACTCATTTAAAAGTTTAAAACTAAATAAATTTAAAAAAGTATTAAAAGCATATCTAGTAAAGGAAGCATTCTAAAGTTTGGATGAATTTTTTAACGCAAACATTGGGAACATAACAATTTAGTGTCACAGCCCCTAAATTTCTGTTGTTGTTTTTTTTTTAATTTTGTTTTGTACTTTAATGTTAATTAACTGCACTGATTTGAGTCAAAAAAATTTATATGACTTTCTTTTTTTTTATTTATTTTTTTCTCAACCACGGTTGAGTTTTTTTTTTTCATTTTTTTGCGCTTTTTTATATAAGTGATCGACCACTTATATTTTTTATTTTTTTCTGTACCACTAACTTTATATGAACTCTTTACCGGTCTCTTTCTGGTGTAAATGCACGATGCATTATTTTTTTTTTCTTATTTGACGAGTGTAAGACATGAATAATGTTATGAACACAATAGATATCTTTGAATCTTTCTTTATCTTTTAAGAATACGAAAGTTTCTAATTTTTATTTCTCGATAACTTTTTTCCCCAACTTACTCGTTTAAATGGAATTATTAAAAAAAAAAACAAGATAAAAAGAAATAAAAATATAAATATTTAAAACCTCGCGTACAGGCTAGAGTCGACGCGGCGCCTATGCGAGTACTAGAAATTTGCCGAGTACTGCTAATAATAGTATGTGAGTACCTAGTCAACATGCAAAACTGCCTAAGTTAAAATTTAAAAAAAAATGGCAAATCAAGAAAGTTTCTCATATTAAGAATAAAGCTGCACGGTGGGCTTTAAGCTTACGGAGATGAAAAAATCGAACACCCCATAACTGACAACGGGATATTATTTCTAATGCTTTCAGAATTACATGTTCGTTGAGAACAAAATCGTAGGTGTAGCCGTTTTTTATTCCATCAAAAATTAGTATATTAGTATACATGTGACCCAAAATTATTTCAAATTAAAAAGTTTGGAGGTCTCACCCCTTAAATTTGTTTATTGGGGTAAGAGTTTCATTCCTAATTTTTTTCAAAGTTTTGAAAAAATCTAGAGGTCGCTCACAGCCATTTTTCAAAAAATATGTTTGCTTAGCTTTTTTATTTTTTTTAAGGCCCAAGGATTTTTTATTTGAATCTTTTTAACACGAAACATTATAAAGGGATAATAAATTGCTAATCAGAATTTTTCTTTCAAAATGGCGGAGCTGTGCCCTTTAAAGTTTGAAAATTCACTACATTGCTCGACTTAAGGTCTAATTACAGGCACAAAAAAATGTTTTTCATTGTCTTCAAACATTGTGCTTGTAGCCCAATATGTCCTCACATAAAAACAACTATATTTTTTTTATCGGATATACAGGGTATCCAGAAAAAATAATATATACATTTTTTTAACATTTTTGAGAGATAAATTCGGTTTTTAGGCAAAAAAATAATATAAAATATATGCATCCAATATAAAAATTAATAGAAATTTTATGTGTCCAGACACATCCGGCTGGCCGGATTGGCCTTACAGAAAAGCCCAGGATGTAAAAAAAAGAGTCAGACATCACGGGGCGGGCGCTAGTTTTTTTCGGTTAAGTCACTCGAATGAGAGTAGGGATGTAGAAAGTTAAACAGGTCAGTATGAAGCGTACAATGCATTGCAATGGACCGTTATATATGTTCCCTTATTTTGAGTCCTACTCTGTCACGAACATAATTCTGAAAACATAAGAAACAATATCCCGTTGTCAGTTATGGGGTGTTCGATCTCCGTAAGCTTAAAGCCCACCATGGCTGGAGAGAATATGAAAATTTGTGATATTGTTAGGGAACATAAATAAAACCTAATTTTAATAAATATTTAAATGCCTCAGACTCTTTTGGATGTCTAGAACAAATTAGAAAAAAAAATCGCGCTATTACCAAATTCTTCCTTATTTATAAAATTATATTAGTGTCCTTCGTTTATACAATTAATAAACAAATATCGGGACTAGGACTTTAAATAAAAACACAAGTTTTATGCACTAGCGACGTTTCGTCTTTAATCAAGACTTTATCAAGCTTAGCATACTTAAAACACTACATTTAACATAAATATTATTTAAATAAACAATTACGAACAATAAACAAAACTATAGAACCGTACACGTAGACATATTTCAAATTAACAAATGTAACAGATTAAAGACGAAACGTCGCTAGTGCATAAAACTTAGTGTTTTTATTTAAAGTCCTAGTCCCGATATTTGTTTATTAATCTTATTTATAAAAATTTCCGGTTAAATGACACCACTGCTATAAATATTTTCCTATAATGAAGAAAATGTTAGAAATGAATTTTAAAAATCTTGTTTTAAAATAAATTTATTTTGTTTAGAATCTACTCTTTTTAATTTATTTTTTAAGCTACCTTTTTGTTGTTTTTAAAACACAAATACGGTATTTCCCCCGAGGCAAAATAAGGTAGGAATAAACATTCTCCGAAAGTTCTTATATTCTTTATTTTCTAATATATCACGATTTTATTTTGTTTCTTTTATTCCTTTATTTGAAATCCAGGTTATATCTATGGATTAAAATACAACATAAATAATGAATGCTTGTAACACAATTCTTAAAAAAATCGCAATACCCATGATATACCTACGCATATACGATATAATTAGACATCGGATATTAGCGAGTCGTGACGTCAAAATGCATAGCCGGGTACAATAAGTTAACAATTCATATTAATTTTGTAAAAATGTTTAATATGTTGCCAAAGTACTACATTACCAAAGAAAATTATATAAATATTATGAAAATCCCGTAACGTTTTATTTAAGTAAAAGAAAATTAAAAAAAATAACAATTCTGAAAATTACGATTTAGTTGGGCTCTTTAATAATAATAATAATAATCCAAATTTAATTTTATAGTATTGTGGCATGGTGGCTGGGTATGACTTTTACCAAGTTAAAAAAAATCTGCCTGGCCAATCGTTTTTTATTCGCAATAAAAGGTCACGTGACTTTTTTTTTTACTTACTTAAAATATTAAATTGTCCTTGCTCATCATCTCCTTTATGGGTTATCTGTATGTATTGGATAAATTAATTTATTTACTTAATAACAGGAAATTCTAAAAATACTAGTCTTATACAATGTATGAAACTTTAATAACCACAGTTTTATTTAATAATATATAACGCACCGATTACGCGAACCTAGTTTTTAGTGCACGAGAGTGCGGTTTTTACGAGGCGCAGCTGAGTAAAAAAGCACTCGATGTGCACTGAAATGGTTTGCGTTAAGGTATATTATTGTTCCTACGACCTAATACCTAAACATAAAAAAAAACGCAAAAATTATCTTAAAATAAGTTTGTCAATTTGAGGTTATGTGTTTCACTTTTACTAATTTTCTGACAGCAGATATGTAAACTCAGCTGATCGTCACATCCCATCCGTTGTTATAGGCAACGGATGGGAAATTTGCACTAACTACTAACTACTAACTAGGTCGTAGTTTCATTCCAAAGAGATTGCAATAAAAATATTTAATAAAAACGCACATCCTTTGAGTTGACCACTACCACGGTTTACACAAGCTTTATTAAAAATTCCTTTTAATACATACACAACGTGTTTCACCTAAAACAAATCTATCCACTTGTCGAGAAAAATACACTTTTAATAAAAAATATAGCTTGAAAACAGTAATAATGAAAGTTTCAACGACTAGCTAGTATTCCAAGTACCTACGGGGAATACTATATACTGTAAAAACTGAATATTTAGTTATAAATGGATAGGAGTAGTAGTAGTAGTAATGGTGGGGAGGTCAAGCCTGGCAACTAGACCATATTGGTCCTTTTTGCCTACCACTGTTACTAGTTTTTTCTACTATAACCAGAATTTTTGTTGTTGTACCCCGGGACCTACAGTTTAGCGAGGAATCCGAACCTCGTTTTGTCGGCTTTTTTGGCTAAGTGAGCGGCTTTGATCCTTAAGTTTATTGGCTGCCAGTACACTTGGACCGGTGCCAAACTGGTTAAGGATCATTTTCGCTTGCAGCCTTAGTACAGATCCTGGTTGCTTAAAAGTCCCTAAAGTGAGCTCGGCCAACAGACCTGACAGCTACCTTGCTACTCCCTTTTGGTGCCCCCGGGTAGTATCACAGGTCCGAGTGCTAGTGCGGCATTATCTACTGCAAACCTTTTTCTGTACTGTGTGCTTGGATCTTCGGCAGCACAAGCCAACGTGGTGGGGAAACGACGGTATTTTATTTCTGTGAAAAAGTTGTTCCACAACCGAGGATTGAACCCCGGCCTCTCGAATACTGGATCGAGGTGTTCACGACTGAGCCACCGCCGCCCTAAAATGGATAGGAAGTTATGATCCTATACAAATATTCCTTAATTTTTGTTTAAAACACTATATTTCTATTTAAGCAAAATATATATATATGTCTGTCTGAAGCGTATTTGTTTTTTTATTTACTTGTTTAAGTGAAAATAGGAAGGTTTTTTTAAGCTTTCCGAGTTATTCGGGTTTAATCGAAAAAAACAATATATAAAAATTAATATAGTGCACCCATCAGTAATAAATTCTTTATGAAACTAGGCTAAAAAGACCTGAATCGGTCTAGCGGTTCAAAAGTTACAGTTAAGAAAACATTAAAAAAAGTTAACAATTTAAGAGCCTCATACTTTTTGTAAAGAATCTTAAAAATAAATGCATAATAAGAGTTTTATAGAGAATTTAATTCTCTTTAATTTATTATATAACCATTTTTACTAAAAAAAAAACTAGATAAGCCTTGAAAATCCTGAAAACCAATTTTATGTCGTGATACACTTCTATAAAAAAAATTCTTGTTTTAATTTTTTCTGAATTCAGGTTATTTATTCTACGATCGTCTGGCCTATAACCCTGATAACACACTTCATTCAAGATTTTTTAATCGTTCCCTTGAAAAGGTTCTTAGCATAATGCTGTAAACATGCTAAGCATGTTCTTCAAAGGTGAACTGCTGTAGTAGCATTCTTAGCATGATTAGAGTATGTTGCGAAGAATATTCCCAATACATATTCTTAAAATATTCTTATGGGAATATTTTTAGAATAATGCTATAGTGCACATGCTAAGCATGATTAGAGTATTTTGCTAAAAATATTCCCAAATACATATTTTTAAAATATTCCAATGGGAATGTTTTTAGAATAGTAATATGGCGTTCCCATTCTTTTTTATTAGGTTAGAATTACAAATATTCTTAAAATTGTTGTAAATAACATAAATAAAAAAGTTTTACTACTAAGAAGTAGAAATGTATGTATTTTTAGACATAAAGTGATTATTATATAGTTTTAGACAAAAAATTTATTTTTTTATTTTTTTAAATGATAATTATTTGCTAATTTTTTCTCTAAACATTAGATTTTTGTGTGGCGCATGATTTTATGTCTGGTAGAAAGTTTGCTATCACAGTAAAACTGCATATCGCATATGAATCTTACCTGATGGATGCTATATCTCAAAATTTTTATAAACTTTAATTATTAGGTTTATCTCAAAGACGTAAAAATTTTTGCCATGTACAAATTTATGATATCACTCCATAAAAAGGATCGAGTATTATAAATTATAATTGAAAGAAAGAGAAAAACTACATTAATGTAGAATTCTAAAATGCCTACCTACTTTGTTTGCGCATGCGCAATATTCAATATTATTACTTAAATGCATAAAATAAGAGTATTTTAAGAACTACTTCTAAGAACATTCTTAACATGCTTCTTAAAACATTCTTATTTGATGCAGAGGCTTATAAGAAGCTTCTTAGGAACTTCCAGCCGGATTAAACCGGTATCCTTTGCATTTCTTTAATCGTTCTTAGAATAACCTGAGCAAAATAGACATGATTCTAAGAAGCATGCGCAATATTCAATATTATTACTTAAATGCATCAAATAAGAGTATTTTAAGAAGCATGCTAAGAATATTCTTAAAAGTACATGTACCTACTTCTAAGAACATTCTTAACATGCTTCTTAAAACATTCTTATTTGATGCAGAGGCTTATAAGAAGCTTCTTGGGAACTTCCAGCCGGATTAAACCGGTATCCTTTGCATTTCTTTAATCGTTCTTAGAATAACCTGAGCAAAATAGACATGATTCTAAGAAGCATGCGCAATATTCAATATTATTACTTAAATGCATCAAATAAGAGTATTTTAAGAAGCATGCTAAGAATATTCTTAAAAGTACATGTACCTACTTCTAAGAACATTCTTAACATGCTTCTTAAAACATTCTTATTCGATGCAGAGGCTTATAAGAAGCTTCTTAGGAACTTCCAGCTCGATTAAAACGGTATCCTTTGCATTTCTTTAATCGTTCTTATAATATCCTGAGCAAAATACACATGCTTCTAAGAAGCATGCTGTCCTTCCGGCTATTTATTTTAAGAATATTCTTAGAAAGTTTTTGTGCTATCAGGGAAGTTAAATTCCTTTTTATATTTAAAAATTCTTTGAAGTTTTGCAAGACGGTTTAATTTTAAGCATTTCCTATAAAACTACGTGTTGCATTTAGAAGTTATATCAGCTTTGTCGCTTCTTTCTACATTGTTTCACTGCAACAGTTTCAGATAACGTAAACTTGTAATTTTACACATTCTTCAAATTGTTTATTTTAAATTACACTAGGCAACAAATCTCAACTTTTTTTTTGCCCGATCGGACAGTAAATTTTTCTTACTAATTCGAGGGCGTAGAAACCGAATCTGACCTTAGAAAAATTCAGCACTTAAAATTTTTGAGATATAAGTCCAGGAAATAATGACGTTTTTTTTTCAAAATCTTAAAAAAGTAGGATTTTGAGAAATTTAGGGTATATTAAAAAAAATACGAGGAACTCAAAAATATATATGCCAAGGACCTACTGTCAGAGTAAGTACGCGAAAAAAATAAAAAGCTTAAAATGAAAGTGCAGAGTTTACTTAATTTCTCTTTTGTGGCAAAACTATCAAATCTGTATAAAAATTTTATAGGACTTAATTTGTAGATTATAAAATTCTCTACAAAAATATTCATACAAATATTTTTTTATTTTGCTTAGTTTGTTCGTAAAAAGTAAATAAATGAAAAAGAAACAAAATTAAAGTACACAGTGTAAACTTTTTTCCCGAGCCCAAAAAATATATTTTTTTCTACGACTGCTTTAGAATGTAAGAAAATACACACACTTTTCAAACACAGAATGAATCCATTCTAGCTCTAGATACTGTATAAATATTCCGTATAAGTGTTAGAATGAGCACATGTAATGCCATCTCTTGTTTATAAAAGTAAAGAAAACTATAGCAAAATTAGCATATATATATATATATATATATATATATATATATATATATATATATATATATATATATAATATTGAATAATTTAATGCAATTTAAAGTTTTGCGTTAAAATTACATAAAGTTTATTAGTTTTTCTTAATATTTGACCAGTTTTTTATAAATTTAGTTCAAAAAATTAAAACTGCTCCATCTATTGTTAAATATTTCTGACATAACCTTCAATTTTTGCATTATAATTTGCAAATATGTGCTAAAATTAAATAAAAATCTTTTTTAACTACTGATTTGATAAAATTATTAAATAACATTAATTGCTTTATTTAAAAATATGTGTTTTGTTGAATTTACAATGTTGAGTCACAAAAAAACAGTTTAAAGCCATACAGTGTTTCATATTTGCAGTCGAAGAAAAAGAATAGTCTATAACACTTATGGAGTAGTCATTCCGCGCTCGCGGGACCGTCATACTCGCCTGCCGGCTCGTATGACAAACTTTCCGCTCGCGCGGAATATTGTCTATTCCATACTAGTTATAGAATATACTAATTCTTATCAATTTAAAGGCGCAGAATCCAAATTTGACCTTTCATCACATCTTATTTTTTAAATTTTAGTACTTACAGGCAATTATGCCAATTTAAAAATAATTTATAAAACAAAATATTGTGTATTTTTTTTTGTTTTTTTAATGGTTCTACATCATAAAAATTTTACTTTATTACATAAGAACCATATTACGTAACATTTTTTTAGTTCATTTTTGACCCCCTAGTAATGATTTTTGACAATTTTTAGCATGAGTACGTGGCGATAAGCTTGTCCCCTTATGCACCCTTCTTCTTACCCTCCACCCCTACTTAGTTTTGTCACATTATCCATTTTTTTTTTTAATATTTTTTTTCATTATATCCTTATTTATTCTACCTATGAATTAAAAGTTTCCATGTTTTAAGTGTTTTTTAACTAATAATGAGTCGCCGAATCTAAATTTGTCCTTAATATATTTTTATCTCCCATGATTTTAGAACAAAAGAGGGATAAAATAAGTCCAAACATTTTTATCTTATTTTTCTTAGAAAACTTAGGTTATAGAAATATTCTGAGGCCAGATTCGATTTCAGCGACCCAAAATTAGTTAAAAAACATATGACTCCAATCGGGGCAAGAAACCGTGTTGCCTAGTGTTATTAGGGGAAGTCAGGGTAAACTGGGCTACAGGGTTAACTGGTCCACCTGGATTTTATCAACTTTTTTTAGGGCAAATTATAGTGATATTTAGTTAGTAGTATTGTTTAAAGTATTATGACGAACCGTGTTGTCCAGTTGTAAGTTGTAGTAAAGAAAGTTAATTATTTCGATGAAAAGTGGGTATTTACCTTAACTTTTATTTTTTAATTAATAATTTTTGTATAATAGGAGGATCTAGACTAATATTTTACTTAATATACAAATCGTTTTTATTCACAATAATTACAATACAATACATTTTTGTTAGTGGACCAGTTAACCCTGAGTAGTGGTCCAGTTAACCCTGCCCTATGGGGTTAACTGGTCGAGCGGGGTCAACTGGTTTATCTTTAATAACTTTTTTTATATAAATAATATGTGTCTGAAGAATTAATATGTTCTAACTATAGAATTAATCTACCTTTTGCTATGGAAAAAATTTGGAAGTTGTTTACAGGTTTTTCAAAATCTCGATATGAAAAAAAGCGGCCCAGTTAACCCCGACTTCCCCTATACTCCTTGCAACTTTACAGCAGAGGAGTATTATACCCCGAAAAAAAATAGTATATTGTTTTACTAAGAGGAAAAGTGAAGCTTTTTTTTACTAGTCTATAGAATTTACGGACGAAGCGAAGCGGAGAGACGAGTAAAAAAACACTTTTTCTGTGAGTGAAACATACTATTTTTTCTTCAAGCATCCTATATACTTTTTTTAAATAATAATTTTTGAATTTAATTTATTCAGTAATAAAGTATGTGTTTTTATTAAAATAGTCCAATTAAACCCTTTCGAAATAAACTTAAACCTTCCTTAGCTCATTTTAAATTATTTTCGTAGGTTAAATCGTACATTTTTCGCGATTTCGATGGTAACTTGTCTAATGTAGCATTTGCAATTTCGGACAGATTTGTAGGTGTATAAACATATATTCTTCTTCAATAATTTTTAACCAATTTCACACAAGGTTTTTGCACAGAATCTCGAGTCAACCACCTGTTTACATAATAAACAAACAAGTTTGAAGTATGGCTGTCATCAAAGTCAAAGAGTGCTGCCGCCAGTGGTGGTTTTGCTAACTAACTTTTCTTTACGGCGTACTACAATGAACTCATTTTTTTACTGTAAAAAATAGATCACTTCTAACTAGTGTGTTCAGTTATAAAATATGAACATTTTGTACGCTTGAAGAAAAAGAAATTTTTTGTCCAAAATGAAAAATTGTACCAAATTCCAAAACAACTATTTAAAATATCCGTCTGTCTATCTGTCCGTCCGTCCGTCTGACCGTCTGTACGTAAAAAGTCGCGTTTTCTTTCAGACACGATAACTCAAGAAAGAATAATCTAATCGACTTCAAAAAAAAATCAATAATGGCAAGGACACAAAGCTTATTAAATTTAAAAAGAATTTCTTCAAAAATAAGAAGTAGTAGTAATGGTGGGGAAGTGATCATATAAGAGGGGAGCTAAATATTTAAAAATATTAAAAATAGTGGAAGAAAATCATGAAGCTGAAGTTTGCAACGTTTTTTGAATCGAAGATTCAAATAGTATATTAAAGCACTTATTCCATAACACGTTTTTAGCGCACTAGTACTTTAAAAAACTCGCCGCAAGCGGCTTGTTTTCTAAACTTGTACTCGTGAGCTAAAAACGTATGTTATGAAACTAGTACTTTAATATACTATTTGAATTTTCGTTGCAAAAAAACTTTGCAAGCTTTAGCATCATAGAAAATCTCCGATCATTTGTTTAAGGAAAAATTACTTTTATAATAAATTAATAAAAAAAAATTATTTTTAGGAACAAGCTTTTATTTAAGTGCACTAAAAAGAAGAAAATAAACTTCCAAGTAAATCAACCCCATCATTTTGTTACATTATACAATTTTATATGATATAAAAGCTTGTCGCGAGATTTGTTATAAAAGAAATTTACACAGGAAAATCTCGCGACAAGCTTTTATATCATATAAAATTGTATAATGTAAGAAAATGATGGGTTTGATCTACTTAAAAGTTTATTTTGTTCTTTTTAGTTCACTTAAATAAAAGCTTGTTCTTAAAAATGTTTTATAATAAAATATTTAACTTGCAATGTTTGTTTGTTTGTTTGTTTGTTTGTTTAGGTCTAATCTGCAAAAGGCTTTTTCGACCACTTAGAATATAATTAGAAAGTTAAAATTTGCTACACATGTATAACAAACTTAAAAATTCTACCACTTCTGCCGTTGACAAAATTCTAAGCTTTTTAATCAAAGACTGTAAGTATGTACTTACCGAACCGCTAAAATATATCTTTAATCTAAGCCTCAAAACGAGTATATTTCCAACTCTTTGGAAAACTGCTAGAGTATGCCCAGTGCATAAAAGTGGGGATAAGTCCAAAGTAGAGAATTATAGGCCTATACCAATTATTTGCAACTTTGTAAAAATATTCGAATCAATTTTGTACAGGTACATATAGATATAATCAGATGAAGACAAAACTTTTTACTCCTTACCAGCACGATTTCATGCAAAACAGAAGTACTCTTTCCAACTTAGTCGTCTTTATCGCAGGCTATAAACACTAAACAACAAGTTGATGTTATAAGCACAGATTTTCAAAAGGCCTTTGATCAAATAGATCCTTATGTAATTCTGCAAAAACTGGAGTCCTTTGGCTTTCATACAAGTTTCATTATATTTTTTTTACATATTGGTTTGATCTAAAACTTATAGTTTTTTATAACGCTTAATTCTATTTCACTTTTGTTCCTACATCAGGTGTTCCACAGGGTTCCAATTTGGAGCCCCTATTTTTCCTTATTTTTATAAACGACTTGCCTGGATATATAGACTGCGATAAACTTCTGTTTGCTGACGACTTTAAATTTTACATAATCATTAACACCATTAATGACTATAGTTTTGCAAAATTAATAACTTGGCTAAATGGTGTGAACGCAATAAATTAAACCTCAATATTACAAAGTGCAAGTATATATCCTTTACAACTAAGCTTAATATTACTGACTTTCAATATAGCATTAATGGTGTTAACTTAGAGAGATGTCATAAAATGAAGGACCTTGGAGTAATTTTTGATCCCTCACTATCTTTTTCTAAACATATAACGCAAGTATGCTCTTCTGCCTCAAGAACGCTGGGATTCATCATACGCAATTCTAAATCTTTTAATAATATTCTAAGTCTGAAGGCGCTCTTTTTTTATTATGTTAGGTCCAGACTGAAATATGCTTCTCTTTTTTGGTACCATATTTATAATGTTCACATTGAAGCTTTGGAAGCTGTTAATCGTCATTTTCTGAAAATTTTATTTTATAAACGCGAGAGTACCTATCCCGAGCAAGGATGTGATCACTTTTTGTTACTTAATAGATTTAATATGCTTTCTCTTCACACACGAAGAGTAAACTTTTCTCTTAGCTTTCTTTACAAGCTTCTACACAATCAAGTGGACTGTTCAGACCTACTGGGTCAAATAAACTTCAAAATTTCTAGATTAGTGTCACAATTTTATATGATATAAAAGCCTGTCGGGAGATTTTCCTGTTTAAATTTTTTTTATAAAAAATCTCGCGACAAGCTTTTATATAATATAAAATTGTATAATGTAACAAAATGATGGGTTTGATTTACTTGAAAGTTTATTTTCTTCTTTTTAGTGCACTTAAATAAAAGCTTGATCCTAAATTTTTTTTTATATTATTCTATTTTTCCTGCTTAAGGGCGCCGAAATGTAAAGACCGGCCCTGTGTATTATTCAATGCATGGTAATCCTTACATGTATATTTGTTTATGTTTGACTGACAGAAATTTTGATGACTAAAAAAAAAGTCTCACATCTAAAAAGATGTGGGTAAAAAAAAGGTATTCTTTAAATTTTAGGGGTGGGGAGGTTAGGGGTAATAGTTCAAATCCAAATCATGCAGTCTTGATTAAAGACAATATTTTTCTGTGTGTAGAAATTGAGTTTTGCTAAAAATTTCAAATCGATCGCATTATTCGTTCTTGAGTTATCGTGTCTACAAAAATCGTGACATCGTACAGACGGACGGACGGATGGACATTAAAAAAAGTTGCTTATTTTTCATGAAACAAATTTATATCCAAGAAATTTCTGTCAAGGACGAATTTTTTTGAAAATTCGAAACTACCGTATAATACTAGCGCAGGCGCCGTGAACAGTATAGTAATGTGGTCAGCAACAACAAATAAGCCGTACTTTATCCAATACATACACACGGAAAGAAATTAGTGGGCTCTGCGCTATACATTATAAGATATTTGGTAACAGTGGCAAATTATAGTGATTTAAGCTATAGATTATAAGGGACACAATAACTAATAATGTTAAAAATAAATTGGAAACGATTATATATATTACAGACACGATTATATTTATTACAGGCACTATTAAAAATTTACAGAAATTTTATTATATTATAAAAATTATTAGCACGTTCAATAATTAAATCTATTTAAGCTATAAATGCCATACTATTTGTTATATTTTATTATTCACTAAACAATTAAAGTATTTCATATAAATTTTTACACTGACTGCCATAATTGTAAGAGAAAGCCTTGTATTTATATAATAAGCGATTATAATTTGCTTGGTATGTGTGTTATAGCGCTCCTAGCTATGATTTTTTTTCCGTGCAGATAATAAGACAATTACCAGCTTTATTTTAAATAGATAAACTCAATAATAACCCCCGCACTATGGGACGAACCGGGCCGTAAGCCGGACATCATACTTTTCTTGAAAACGATAACTGGGATTTTGATAAAATTTGGTATGCAGCCATTTTTAGGTACGACAAAGCATTTTAACTAGGTTTCGTTTTTGGGAAAAAATCTGGAAATCTGGAAAATCTGGAAAACTTAAAAAAAAATAAATTTATTTTTCTTTTATATAGTTAATTGCCATTTAGTGTACAAAAAAGATATTTAGCTATGTATTTAATACGGTTTGGAAAAAATCTGCAAAATGTGTGTAACTTGTAAAATTATAATTTTAGCTAATAAATTTGGCTTTTTCGAGAAAAAGTAAAACATTTAGCCAAGTATTGAGTATGAAAAAATTGTCGAAAAATTTCGAAAAAAAAAATAAAAAAAAAATTATTTTTTCGAAAAAAAAAATTAAAAAAAAATCGGGGGGATTATTAAAAAAACAATAGGGATCATCCCCTGATAGAAATTGATTATTCCTGAAAATTTTGAGTCGATCGGATTATTCGTTCTTGAGTTATCTTGTCCACAAAAAAGTGACATGGCACGGACAGACGGGCGGATGAACAGACGTTTACGGGCTGTGAATAGTATAATAACGTAATTTCCCAATAAATTTATCCACCACAAAGAATATCTGTAAAAGTCTATGTAAAAAGTAATTTTTTTTAGTTGTTTTTTAACACAAAAATTTAAATTAAAGGGGTTCTGGGGTCTTCTGGGGTGTGATCTCTACATCGTTTTTGTCCTTACTTAGTCCACTATATTGTAGTAATAACAAATGTGCGGGACTTTGCGGGACTTTAACGAAAAACATTTAAATGTCGGAAAATTAAAAAAAAATCGATAAAACAAAAAATAGGAGATGTACATAATATTTTATTTTTTTATATAATACACGTTAATGTTGTTATTATTACGCAATTAATAGGAAAAGATTATATTGTATGATAAGAAAAAAAAAAGACTACAAATTTTCGTAGGCATAATTTAGACATCTATATAAGCGCTAATTTTTCTGGATAACCTTAATTATACATGAAAATTTTGCCTGCACTCAATGTATAATATGATTAAATATAATAAAACCAAATTTAAACCCCTATTTTTGAATTTTTGTTTTTTACCCGATGTCCAACCTCCAAAGTCCAAAGTCCAACCGGTTCGTTCCATAGTGCCCCGCGTGGCTTTTACTTTATTGAGTGGATAATTATTTATTTTACCCACTCAACTGTCACTTGTCAAATTATTTTCTTGTAAATGTCATTAAAATTTTTAATAAAAATATGAATTCCTAAGCTATTTATTGGATAAAACCTTGAATGGCACTCATGGGTAAACCGATATTGCCCTCTCGAAAATAAACCTGCTTGGCTGACGCCTGGTAGGTTAATTTTCTCATGGGCAATATCTTACTTTACCCACTAGTACCATAAATAACTATTATCGGCACCTGTTATAATAATACTCTAGTTCGCAATGTTTGCAGGGGCGGATCCAGGAAAAAACGGTGCAAAGTTCAGCTTCATAAAATAGGGTTGAAAATGGGTATTTTTGTCAAAATTTCTCTAAAATATCAAACAATTTTTTAAAAATTACTAATTTCATGATGAAAAAACGTAAATTATACTTTTAAGCTAATTTTAATTGACATAATTAAAAATTTACAAATAAAAAACTTAAAAAATCGCATTTTTTAGCACAAAAAATTAAAAATAAAATGAAAAATTGTCTAAAAAATATACAGTTCAATAGAGAATTTTATTTGCATTAAAATAATGTATCACACGACCCCCCTTTTCATTTAAAAAAATCCCCCCATGCCCCCCTGTCCACATTTTAAGAGCTGAAAGTATCAAATATATGCTAAAAAATTGTTTAAGTTGTCTAATTTAAGATGGTTTTAGCAGAACTTGATTATCTCTTTTAGTTTTCGTTTGGGTAAATAGAGTTGGGACACCCGGTATACCTACCTCAAAAAAAAGCTCCTTTTGTCGCCCCTTACTGAATTCTCTGGGAAGGAGGCTTCAACCTCCCTGATTATATGAAAATGCTTATTTAGAAAAAAAATATTTTCCTACAAATTTTACAATTATTTTATCCTGTGGGGGGGGGGGGGCAATTACCCCCCCGTGGATCCGCCACTGAATGTTTGTGATCATACTCAGTAAAACTTCGAAACTTTATTCGACTTTATTATTTATTAATTAATTACGGTATTTTTCATAATTTTTCCTATATCTACGGAACCCTCCATGCACGGATAAGTTTGCGAACGAATACTTTCCCGCTTTATTTTAGCTGTCACTTCAAGAGCGGGAAATAAAGGGACAAAATTGTATATATCTAGGTGTACCTACAAAAAATATTGAGCAAAACCATTTGGGTTTGACCCACACCTTCCAAAATGTGTGAAAATCCGGCCCTGCTCTGCTCTGACAAAAAAAACATCTTACCTTTTTTAAGGTTTTCTAGCTTCTGCAAATGTTTTCTTCATATCAACAGTGATATAAAAATTATACATTCATTTATTGTATATTATATACACATTGTCTAGTTATTAAATAAGAAAGTAAATAACACGATTTCACACGAGATTGTACCACTTTTTCACTAATTTTTCCGGCATTGCCGAAACTTACAACGACACTAAGTTACTGCGAAATGAAGAATGCTTATACTAAGCCAACTTTACATGATAAATTTTAACTAGGTATATTTTAAAAATACCGAATATAATGACATTTTTTTTTAATAAGTAACAGCAGTCATAAAAATACATTACAATACATACATTTTTAGTGATTAAAATAATTCTAACAACTGTTTTCTAAGAGTTTTTAAAGAACTATTTTTCGCGGCGTATCTACGCGAAGGTATAATTTTAAATCGTCAAATCTACTGTGTGGTGGGAATCAGGTGACTCGAGATGCACAAAAAAACTGCAAAGTAAATAAAAACTTATCGAAGCTCAAATTCAGTAGTAAATTAATTTCGGGCGTTGAACTTTCTGTGCTTTTCACAATCGTAAATCTAGAGGTTGTCTTGTCATTTTAATTAGTTTTTTATTTTGTATTAAATATATAAATAGTGTGTTTCTTTTGGTCGTAAACCGAGTTGCTAAAAGTGCGTTATAGTATTTTGTTTGTGTTTATTTTTAATATTTAATCGTGTGGATCTTACGGTGAGTTGATCCAATATTGATTTTGAACAAAGATTGTTGTTTTATAATAATTACTATACCTAAAACGTTATTAGGACTAATTTATTTATTAATTAAAGTGACCGTGTACCTAATATGAATCATGTTTCTATGGATATGTTCAATAAAATTGGCGGTAAATGGAAAGAAGTCATCAAAAAAGGTAGGATACATTTGCTTTTTTATCGAAAAAAAAAACTACAAAACAATTCTAAGAAAATTCAAATTGCATAAGGGCGTCAATTTGTCTACACTGAAAAAAAATACTGAAGTTCAACAGCAACAAATCCTGCATATTGGGTATTGTTATGCTTGCCATACGTCCATATTTAGTACGGACAGTCCTTATTTTTGATGCTCTGTCCGTACTAAAATTTATGTCCGTAGAATGTCCGTATTCAAATGTTTGTCCGTATTTTGTCCGTACTTTAGACATAAAACAAACGTAAATTAAAGAATTTAAGCAAATATATAATGATATATGTATGTGTAATTAGGAAAAAAAATCGCCTGCGGCGCTTTTTCCTAGGCTTCTGTTAGGCATTGACTCTGGAACCGCCCCTGACAAAATACCATAAAACCTTTGTTAAACGAAAACAGGGCCGTAAATAAAGGAGAGAGCGCCCCACCAGAACAAGAAATAATTGGCAGAAAATAAGATAAACGGGCATTCTTTAAAGCATAGACGCCGACTTGTGGGGCCAGGGACCATGCCCTCTAGGACTCATAACAAGGGGAGGCGGCTCCCCCTTGGAATATTGTCTATACTAATATTATAAAAATTTCACAATTTTTAAATATAATTATTTTTATTTTTTTTTTTCATTTTATAAAACTTTATAATTTTTATATTTTAACTTTAACTTTAATATTTTTTTTTTACTTCAAAAAATTTTGCCCCCTCCCCCCTGAAATTTTCTATGCTATGCTTTAAGGTATATGTTTTATTTCCACAGAGTTTTTGTAAAATTTTAAACTCGATTTTAAATAATAAAATTGTTTTAAAATTCAAATAGACCATTAAATTATTTATTATTATTTTTCACCCCTTGGTCACCAATTTTTACTTTCAACTATATAAAAAAAAATATTTGTCCGTATTTTCAACAACAAACATATGGCAAGCCTAGGTATTGTGATTTTTCAAAATAAATCTGATATCCTAGGTAAAAAATCAACATAGGCTTGCCGAGTTAGTTTTTGCTTTCCCATTTTGAAAATTTTTAAAATTTCGGAAAGCCTTGTATTCGTGCAAAAATTTTCAAAAATTTTGTTTGTGTATTTTTCGTTTTATGACGTTTTATGTCGATATAAATCAATTTCAAGCAAAAAAAAATTGTCGATTGGTCGGTCGATCGGTCGGTCGATCGGTCTGTCCGGGAAATCTTGTGGGCACAATAACTTAAGAACGCTTTAAGCTAGAGACTTGAAATTTGGCATACAGGTATGTTACCAAAAGTTCTCGCTCGGGATTGTTTTTGGT
Organism: Brachypterus glaber; assembly: GCA_958510825.1. NCBI lineage: Eukaryota > Metazoa > Arthropoda > Insecta > Coleoptera > Kateretidae > Brachypterus > Brachypterus glaber. Next base: position 22,810,204 of record OY294052.1, on the reverse strand, counting down.
AAACATTGGGGTGCAGAAAAATTTGAAAATTGCTATATATGGGTTTTCAAGGTTGATGAAATTGAATCTGATAAAAAAACTTTTCTAATTCCACCCCCGAAGGGGTGAGAGGGTAAATATTTTTCAATATTATTATTATTTTCTTCAAAATTGGATACAAGGGTTTTTGGGGTCGACCAATATGAATCTGATAATACTTTTTTCTAATTTCACCCCCTGAGGGGTGGGGGTAGTTTTCGTGAAAACTGGTATATTGGGGTTTTTGAGGTTGCTGAAAGTGAATCTGTTAATAAAATTTTTCTAAATCCACCCCCTGGGGAGTGGGGGGTAGTTTTCGTGAAAATTGTTATAAAGGGTTTTTGAGGTTGTTGAAAGTGATAATAAAAAATCCATTTTACGGGCGGAGGTGAAAAATGAGAAAGCTCTTTTACTGGGAAGTGTATTTTTCAAAAGTCTATAAATGACGTCACACTAAATAAGATTATTCTTAGTTCCTTCTTTTACTTTTTCCAAGGAAATTATTGCGTTACTACAAAAAACAGTGTTACTGCTTTTTTTACGTTTTTATGTGTAGTTCTGTCTTTTAGTCTCTCGGTCTGATTGTACGGGAAATTTGTGACCGCGGTAACTCGAGAACGCTTGGAGCTAAAGAATTTTGAATTGGTTTCTTTTTCAAAGTTCTCAGCTGGGCTTGTTTTTCGGTAAAAATTGGAGTGGGACAAGGGGGTCAAAGGACATAAAAACTACATATTTTTTCCAAACAATTTTCTTATTATTTTATTTTATTTTTATTTTTTTGAAAAAAAAAAACGATTTTTTTGTTTTTCAGAAATTGAAAGATAAGGGAAAATATTCTTGGCAGCAGTGTTTCGCATAACTTCATAAGGCTAAAGTTTGCAACGTTTTTTTGCAAATTCAAATAGTATATTAAAGTACTAGTTCCATAACATACGTTTTTAGCGCACGAGTACAAGTTTAGAAAACAAGCCGCTTGCGGCGAGTTTTCTAAAGTACTAGTGCGCTAAAAACGTGTTATGGAATAAGTGCTTTAATATAGTATTTGAATTTTCGATGCAAAAAACGTTGCAAACTTCATCATATGGTGCGTTAACGGCAGTTGGATACAAGCGCCTAATTGCAGCTCTCTGTGCAGGAGTTTGTTTTGGTTTTTTCTTGGTTTGGACTTTTTTTAATGAGGGGGCCTTGGTTTACGTTAACTTTGGTTTGGCGTCTGTTTTTTTTTTGTAAATAAATGTTTTTTATTTAAAATAACATATTGAAAAACGGTCAGCGCATGCGCAGTTTATCAAAACGCGGCATAAAGAGCTGCACATAAGCGCTCCTCAGTTATGAAGCTGAAGTTTGCAACGTTTTTTTGCAACGAAAATTCAAATAGTATATTAAAGTACTAGTTTCATAACATACGTTTTTAGCCCACGAGTACAAGTTTAGAAAACAAGCCGCTTGCGGTGAGTTTTCTAAAGTACTAGTGCGCTAAAAACGTGCTATGGAATAAGTGCTTTAATATACTATTTGAATTTTCGATGCAAAAAAACGCTGCAAACTTCAGCTTCATCCTCAGTTGGATTGAGGGTGGGGTCAACGCCACAAATGCGCTGTCAGCAGCGAACGTGTTAATATAAATATAAAAAAACTTCTTAAAACTAAAAAAAGTAAATCTTTAAACCACAAAATTAATCTGAAACAAAGAAGAGATCATTAGCAATAAACTTTCCGTTTACATCGTGGCCACTGGTGGTACACAACGTCCCTGAGCAAAAAAGATATGTCACAGCCGTCGTGTACTGCCGGTGGTACACTAATAAAAAGACCAAAAACTAACAAAGAATCACAAACAAAAGTGAATAAAAGTGTATTGATCACAAATAAAACTAAAAAAAATACGTCTGTGCGTTAACACATCCGGGAGGGGCTACGTCGCGAAGGTGTTAAACTTTTTTTCTTAGTTAAATTTTTGCTTAAATAGACTTTAAGATATCTTTGAATTTTGTACACGTCTCTAGCATTATTCATTCGACGGGAAGAGTCCCTGAACACTAATCTTTGTCCCATAGGGAGAGTTTGCTTTCCTACAATGCGACACGTTACAGCGGAAATAATCCAGCAACTCCAAACAGCGTCGGACTGGCTATCAATTTAAGTGGAAAAATACCCATATCGCCTTCGAAACATCGTATCTGAAAAATGATCACTTGACAGCTATAACAAATTATCCTTTTTTAAACAATTAATAAGGTATTTATTTAGAACTTTATTAATTACATATAAACAAGAATAAGTTCTTATTAATATAAATTAGTCAATTATTAAATTACTATGAAGCTGAAGTTTGCAACGTTTTTTTGCAACGAAAATTCAAATTGTATATTAAAGCACTTATTCCATAACACGTTTTTAGCGCACTAGTACTTTAGAAAACTCGCCGCAAGTGGCTTGTTTTCTAAAATAGTACTCTTGCGCTAAAAACGTATGTTAAACTAGTACTTTAATAAACTATTTAAATTTTCGTTGCAAAAAAACGTTGCAAACTTCAGCTTCATAAATTACTACCCTACTAATTCCATAAAAAAGAATAATTTCTAGTCTCTGGCAAGTTCCCATTTTTCAGATACGATGTTTATTTATAAGGCGATATAATTTATAACTTTTAATTAATATATGATCATTAATCGGAATAAATTCAGTTATGACTCATCAACGTTGAAAATAAACACAGAAACATAGGCTTACGGAATAATTTTGCCGAATTATGAGGAAAATTTTTATAAAGGTCACTAAATCGAAACATTTGATGACTAATTTGTTACACACAACAATATTGAATATAAATATAAACTATAAATATGTAAATATATCGGTGTTTTTCGAAGAAAATAAAAATGTAAATATTTTAAACCTCGCGTCAACGATAGAATCGACGCGGCGCCTATTCGAGCACTGGAAATTCGCCGATGTCTGTATATGATATAATTTATAACTATTATGAATTATAAATTATGAATTATGAATTATAAATTATCTATTATGAATTATACAGCCTGTTCCAGAACTCGCGTACCGAAATTTAAGAGGTGATTCTACATCCAAAAATATGAAAAAAAGTTTCTATAAAGGTTGGTCCGGAAATGAGCCCTAAGGGAGCTACGGCCCTTCGAAGATGACGTATTGAATGGGGAACAAAAAAAAAGCACCAATAAAATTTTAATGCTGCAGGGTGATTCTTCATTTAAAACTGAGCAAAAAAGTATTATACACCAAAACACCTAAATTTAATATTAAAGGAGTAATAGCCTTTTAAAAAGTAACGTTTTTGGTGGCACAAAATGTTACTTCCTCTTAATTGCATTTTTTTTGATAACGGTTGCTCCTACAGTGTTACACTATATGATATTTTATATGTATTTTTACTCTAGAAATCTATATTTTTTACAACAAATCCAAAAAACATACACATAGAAAAGTTTGGGGCAAAAATGTTTTAAGCCTCATATATTTTGTCCGTCTGGGCACGCCTCTGGATAAATTAAAAAAATAAATTAACATAAACTTATTGCCCTTATTAATACTACATGCAAAAGCTCGCCGCTCTAGCTTAAACGGTACTCGAGTTATTAATTAAAAACCTTATTTTTAATACAATTTTAAAGGGCCCTAGATCCCTTAGGGCTCATTTCCGGACCAACCTTTATAGGACATTTTTTTATATTTTTGGATCTAGAATCACCTCTTAAATTTTGGCATGCCAGTTATGGATCACCCTGTATATAATTCATAGATAAAAAGTCCAAATGAATTATAAATTAACTATTATGAATTATATATAATTCATAATAGATAATTTATAATTCAAAATTCATAATTCATAATTAATAATTCATAATTCATAATTCATAATTCATAATTCATAATATATAATTCATAATTCATAATTCATAATTCATAATTCATAATTCATATTTCATAATTCATAATTCATAATTCATAATTCATAATTCATATTTCATAATTCATAATTCATAATTCATAATTAATAATTTATAATTCGTGATTCATAATTCATAATATTTATTAATCCTTTGAGAGCCAATTTTTATTTCTTTTTGTATCAACTTTTTTGAGTTGTAGACTAGTCATTGAGAATCAAAAAGTGTTTTTTTGTTGTTGTTATGAAACGAATATTTTACATAGAAAACAAAATAAAAAGTAGAACATACATGTATATGACCCAGCAGTCATCTCAGTCGGATTATATGTATATGTCCCACTGGGTATAGTATTACATAATTTTTATTTTGAAATAAAATTTTTATTAGGACGAAAATTACAAAAGTAGATTTTACACTGTTTAAAAATTTGGTAGAAATACGCTCCAAGTAACTGAAAAATACCGTTAAATAATTTAAGGCCTGTCCAGAAGCTTGCATAAGAACATAAAACATAAGAATGCGATGCCATGAAAAAGAAGAATTCTTATCTTATAATTTATAATATATATAGGATCATCTACCGAATAAGGATGACTCAGTTTGAACTAAATAATTAAAAAGAGCTTTTTTTAAATGTACTATGGGTTTTATTTCTTTTGGGAGAATAAAAAAAAACTCAATACAATGTCCTTTTTCTAGTAGACTAATAGGTGTTTTGGGTAGTTAACCTAGTCCATTTTTTTTTCTAGTCGGATAACAATTAAATTAAATTAATTAAATAGGAAATGTGACAGTTTTTAAATATTTTTTATGTTTTACATGAAACATTATACCATAAAAATAAACTGCTTTTGTTTATAACATATCGTTTTTTATTAAGGAACCTCTACAAGTATGAAATAGATTTATGCCTAAAATGGTTCTAAATACTATGTTGTTATTTAACATTTCAATGTGGTTTGATTGACCACCTCAAAATTTTATACTGCATTTCACAATTGAGTAAAAATTTGCATAATCTCCGAAACTAAGCATTTTTAGATACACGTTTATGTAATTTCTTCCATAACCCAGTTATAAAAAATCACTAATAATTAAATGTATTTACCAGTTGCTGATGATATTTGTATTAAAAAAAATGAAGAAAACAAAATTAGTAAAAATTTAAATAAATGAATTATTTTAATTAAAAAAGTTATATATTCTAATAATGCTTAGTTTCCGAGACATATGAAGATTTACTTAAAAATAAAAGTAAAAAATCTCAAAAATTTTGAAATAAATTTAATTTTATCCCTTTTTTTACTGTTTAAAACGATTGTAATAGAATGATTTGTTTCGAGTAAAAAAGTTTATACAAAAATGTGCCTAAAATGCTTAGTTTAGAAGTTAAGGACATTTCCTGGTAAAATAATAGCCAGTCCGACACTGTCTCCAAAGTAAATGTATTTGACTGTACTTAAGTAGAACAATTCATAATTTTTTTTAGGGCCCCTTTGGTCTGAGAAATTTATGCATAGAATACTAAGAAAATTTTGAAGTACCTAATTTAACAATGCCAACAATTTTTCAGATATACCAGTGCTTCAATTCATTAACCCTACACTGATAAAATAATCTAAAAATTACATTACATTTTGTTTAACCTCGTACTATTCTACTTAATTAATGAAACTGAAGTTTGCAACGTTTTTTTGTATCGAAAATTCAAATAGTATATTAAAGCACATTCCATAACACGTTTTTAGCGCACTAGTACTTTAGAAAACTCGCCGCAAGCGGCTTTTTTAAACTTGTACTCCTGCGCTAAAAACGTATATTATGAAACTAGTACTTTAATATACTATTTGAAGCTTCGTTGCAAAAAAACGTTGCAAACTTCTGCTTCATCTTAATTAAGCATCCCCTAAGTCCAAGACTTGTGTGGGCTAGTAGTAGAGAGAACCACCGGCTTTAATTAACTTACGAACCAATTTATAGGAAGTGTCCGCTTCACTTACGCCTTCGCCAAATTTCAATTATTAATTAACTGAAAAAGGAAAATCGGCGCCGGTGAGAATCGAACTCAAGCTATTTTGGGTAGTAAACTCGTCAATTACGACGCGGTAGTCCACTACACCAATCCTCACAAAAATAGTACAACCAAACATTGTTATAACAAGTTTGAGCTATATAACCATTTTTCCATTTTTCGATTATTCTAAAACATTATAACGTTACCTATATGAAATACACTATTAAAATTGTTGGTTTTTATTATTTAATAATACAACAACGTTGTTGTCACTATAATACTTTGAGGAAGGATGATAAATAAAGATGGCGATAATCAGCTGATTCTAATAAATGTTTTACCTAAATATTGAAAGTAGGCATTTTGACTAGCGTCTACGTCCCAAATGCAACTCGGGCTTTCGCGCTGTTGCCAAATTGTGCAATTTAAAATTATTTATATTTTGCTTTGGTTTTTGGCTGTTTTAGTGTTTTTTGCAAAAAAAAAACACCAAAACAACCAATAACCAAAGATATTAAATTGCACAATTTGGCAACAGGGCGAAAGACCGAGTTGCATTTGAGGGCATATCCACAGCCTCGCATAAGAACGTAATACATAAGAATGCGATGCCGTGATCGGCCGCCATGTTTCTTGCAAGCCAATCACGGCATCGCATTTTTACGTTTTATGTTCTTATGCAAGCTTCTAAATAGGCCTTGAGACGTAGACGTTAGTGGCATTTTGGGCTAAAAATTTTATGTACATAAAAAAAGGTCCCCGAACGAGTATAAACAATAAACTAAACTAAACTAAGTAAAAGTCCAAACGATAAGCATGTACATTAGGGTGGATGCGAAATAGGAAATATTTCATCTTCCTTTTCCACTTTTTGCTTGAAGTTAAAAATGCATGTGTGCAAATGACTACTTTTTAAAAATTAATATATATTTTTTCCTGAGTATAAAGCCCAATTTTATTTTTGCTTTCATTTCATTTTGTCATATCCTTTCTAAAAAGCCCCTAAAACCGCATATAAAACGTGTGTCAGTAAATAAACTTTTGTTCTTTAGCAAGATTTAAAAATTTTTGTACTTTTTCAACGCGACCATAGCAACGCAAAAATTTACATTTACTCTTGTTGCTTTATTCTCCACTATAGCAACGCGGAAGGAGGGTTATATTTTTAACGTGCTTATAGCAAGCATATTCCCCTCTATAACCTAAACTACTGGGACGATTTTAACGATAAAGTCGTCAAAATATTCGCCTTGATCAAGCAAGTGTCACATATGCAATTCCATGTTTAGATAATAGTGATAGTTATCGTCAGAAATTTAACAAAAAAAAACAAAGAAATCCATAAATTTTTATTATGATTTTGATATTATATGATCCATATTAAATTAATTAGATTTTATTCGCCCACGCTTCGGATATTAATTATGAAATTTAAAATTTCGAAACTATTGATCGTTATCATCAGGAATTTAAAAAAAATCACTGCCTAAATATAGATGATATCCGGGGGTTGTTTTTAAACTTTTTACCACTTCTAAAACTCAAAAATAGCAAGTATATAGTTCTCTGCATGAAAGAAAGTCTCCGAAGGAAGGGGTAGGGGTCATTCGCGCTCTCTTTCCGCGTTATAAGGCGTGCGAGCTTACAACGGACCTCCCACTTGCACATACATTCCAAAAATATTTCCCGTAGCCAAAGATCTATGCGTCAAACTATAATAACCATTCTATTTGCAACCTGAGAGACTATTTAAAACAATCAAAAAAAATTAGGGGTGCTATTTGAAAAAATAAAGTTGGGTTTAAGTTGTGGAAGGGGTTGTAGGGGTGGATTTAATTTTGGGCTACTTTTTATAGATAATGCTGTCTTATTTAAACTGTTTTTTTGCAGAATGATTATCTCTTTTAGTTTTAGAAAAAATCGCTGCCCAATATATTTGGAATCAGAGGGTGGTTTTTAAATGTTTTTTACCACTTCTCAACCTAAAAATAGCAAAGGTCTATCCAATAAAATCAAAAAAATATAAATATAAAAAAATAAAGTTAGGGGTAAGTTGAGGGGGAGGGGTTAAGGGTTTAAGGGGTGGATTTTATTTTGGCTACTTTTTATAAATAATGCTGTCTTATTTAAACTGTTTTTTTGCAGAATGATTATCTCTTTTAGTTTTAGAAAAAATCGCTGCCCAATATATTTGGAATCAGAGGGTGGTTTTTAAATGTTTTTTACCACTTCTCAACCTAAAAATAGCAAAGGTCTATCCAATAAAATCAAAAAAATATAAATATAAAAAAATAAAGTTAGGGGTAAGTTGAGGGGGAGGGGTTAAGGGTTTAAGGGATGGATTTAATTTTGGGCTACTTTTTATAGATAATGCTGTCTTATTTAAACTGTTTTTTTGCAGAATGATTATCTCTTTTAGTTTTAGAAAAAATCGCTGCCCAATATATTTGGAATCAGAGGGTGGTTTTTAAATGTTTTTTACCACTTCTCAACCTAAAAATAGCAAAGGTCTATCCAATAAAATCAAAAAAATATAAATATAAAAAAATAAAGTTAGGGGTAAGTTGAGGGGGAGGGGTTAAGGGTTTAAGGGGTGGATTTAATTTTGGGCTACTTTTTATAGATAATGCTGTCTTATTTAAACTGTTTTTTTTGCAGAATGATTATCTCTTTTAGTTTTAGAAAAAATCGCTGCCCAATATATTTGGAATCAGAGGGTGGTTTTTAAATGTTTTTTACCACTTCTCAACCTAAAAATAGCAAAGGTCTATCCAATAAAATCAAAAAAATATAAATATAAAAAAATAAAGTTAGGGGTAAGTTGAGGGGGAGGGGTTAAGGGTTTAAGGGGTGGATTTTATTTTTGGCTACTTTTTATAGATAATGCTGTCTTATTTAAACTGTTTTTTTGCAGAATGATTATCTCTTTTAGTTTTAGAAAAAATCGCTGCCCAATATATTTGGAATCAGAGGGTGGTTTTTAAATGTTTTTTACCACTTCTCAACCTAAAAATAGCAAAGGTCTATCCAATAAAATCAAAAAAATATAAATATAAAAAAATAATGTTAGGGGTAAGTTGAGGGGGAGGGGTTAAGGGTTTAAGGGATGGATTTAATTTTGGGCTACTTTTTATAGATAATGCTGTCTTATTTAAACTGTTTTTTTGCAGAATGATTATGTCTTTTAGTTTTAGAAAAAATCGCTGCCCAATATATTTGGAATCAGAGGGTGGTTTTTAAATGTTTTTTACCACTTCTCAACCTAAAAATAGCAAAGGTCTATCCAATAAAATCAAAAAAATATAAATATAAAAAAATAAAGTTAGGGGTAAGTTGAGGGGGAGGGGTTAAGGGTTTAAGGGGTGGATTTAATTTTGGGCTACTTTTTATAGATAATGCTGTCTTATTTAAACTGTTTTTTTGCAGAATGATTATCTCTTTTAGTTTTAGAAAAAATCGCTGCCCAATATATTTGGAATCAGAGGGTGGTTTTTAAATGTTTTTTACTACTTCTCAACCTAAAAATAGCAAAGGTCTATCCAATAAAATCAAAAAAATATAAATATAAAAAAATAAAGTTAGGGGTAAGTTGAGGGGGAGGGGTTAAGGGTTTAAGGGGTGGATTTAATTTTGGGCTACTTTTTATAGATAATGCTGTCTTATTTAAACTGTTTTTTTTGCAGAATGATTATCTCTTTTAGTTTTAGAAAAAATCGCTGCCCAATATATTTGGAATCAGAGGGTGGTTTTTAAATGTTTTTTACCACTTCTCAACCTAAAAATAGCAAAGGTCTATCCAATAAAATCAAAAAAATATAAATATAAAAAAATAATGTTAGGGGTAAGTTGAGGGGGAGGGGTTAAGGGTTTAAGGGGTGGATTTTATTTTTGGCTACTTTTTATAGATATTATTGTCCCATTTTTAAACCTTAAAAGGTGTTTTTTGCAGAACTTGATTACCTGATGTAGTTTTCGAGAAAATCGCTGGGTGAATAGAGTTGGGCCACCCGGTATATTTTTCTGACTTTCCTTAAAACTCCTGATATCGATCAATAGTTCCAAAATTTAAAATTTTATATTAAATACCCGAAATGTGGGCGGATAAAATGTAATGTTTGAATTTAATATGGATCATATGATATCGAAATCATAATAAAAATGAGCGGATTTCTTTATTATTTTATTAAATTTCTGATGATAACTATCACTATTATCGAAACATGGAATTTTATATGGCCTGTGACACTTGGGTGATCAAGACGAATATTTTGACGCCTCAAACATTAAAATCGCCCTAGTAGTTTAGGTTATACAGGGGAACATTCTTGCATAAAAACACGTTAAAAACCACCCTCCTTCCGCGTTGCTGTAGTCGGGTAAAAAGCAATAAGAATAAGTAAATTTTTGCGTTGCTATAGTCGCGTCGAAAAAGTACAAAAGTTTTTAAATCTTGCTAAAGAACAAACGTTTATTTGCTGACACACGTTTTATATGCGTTTTTTTACTTTTTAATTTTAAGGTCCCCTAATGCCCCTTGGGGCCGTTTAACAAGGGTCGTACTTTAGAGGCTTTTTAAAGAGAATATGACAAAGTGTTTCAAAGCAAAAAAAATTATACTCTAGGAATTTTTTTTATTAATTTTAAAAAAGTAGTCATTTGCAGACATGCATTTTAAACTTGAAGAAAAAACTGGCAAAGGAGGATGAAATATTTCGGGGCCCAAATTTTGGTGGGACACTTGTTAATACAAGTAGTAACTTTTATGCTATCAGGCGTTTAGAAGTTCTCAAATTCGTATTCCACCCTAATATACATGTAAACCTAATTACATGTGACATGTAGTTTCTATGTGCACATAACTGAATTTAAAATACGTCACAGAACGCAGGAAGAGACGTGAGTTTTTAAATATGCATACGCCCTCAAACCACGCGGCTGAATTCACCAGTTGTTAGAGGTACGCGTACCGCCTATCTTTATTCCTCCGAATACTTTTTCTTTCTTGTACGCAGTTCGTCACATTTCTACGTCTCTTCCTACCAGGCCCTGCTAGCCTCTCTGCGCGACAAAGAAAAACCTGATCGGTTACCAGTTTGTTGTTGTAAATCAAACAACTTCATTCGTTTGTATTTATTTATTTATTTATCTTGACGCGTGTAAATACTAATGTATGCTAGAATGAATAAATTTATCTTTATCTTTATCTAAATGCCGAACACGTTTACTTTTTTGTTGTTGTATTCTATGCAATATATAGCGCATATACAACTATTTATTGTTGTATTGTACAGCTTGTATATTATAACCTAATTAGGTTATTAATTACGCTATTGTTCTGTCAGTGTATTTCACATAATTTTAATTTACAACGACAAAAATTTATGATACTTTTAATTTATGACTAACATTACTCATAAAAAATATTGATTTATTTTTATTTTATTTAGTTTTATTTAATACATTTTTTTTTTCAAACCCATCTGGAAACATTGTGCACAAAAACGAATACAAAACTAAAAAATACTAATATCTACTTGGTCACAAACTATACCTATGCTACAAAAAGTAAAACAGTTTATAAAATTTTTTAAAACTCAAAAGCACCTTATTAAACAAAACCAACACATAATACACTGCCCAGTAAAAGAGCTTTCCCATTTTTCACCTCCGCCTATAAAATGGATTTTTTATTATCAGATTCACTTTCAGCAACCATAAAAACCTTAATATACCAATTTTCACGAAAACTACCCTCTGCCCCTTTAGGGGTAAAGTTAGAATTTTTTTATTATCAGATTCACTTTCAACAACCCCAAAAACCCCACTCCTCAGGGTGGTGGATTTAGAAAAATTTTATTATCAGATTCACTTTCAGCAACCTCAAAAACCCCCATACACCAGTTTTCACGAAAACTACCCCCACCCCTCAGGGGGTGAAATTAGAAAAAAAGTATTATCAGATTCATATTCGTCGACCCCAAAAACCCCTATATACCAATTTTGAAGAAAATATTAATAATATTGAAAAATATTTACCCCCTCACCCCCTCGGGGGTGGAATTAGAAAAGTTTTTTTATCAGATTCAATTTCAGCAACCTTGAAAACCCATATATAGCAATTTTCAAAATTTTCTAAAAAAAATGTATTTTTCCCTTGCCACACCCCAATGTTTACCAAAAACTATCCCGAGCGAGAACTTTTGGTAACATACCTGTATGCCAAATTTTAAGTCTGTAGCTTAAAACGTTCTTAAGTTATCGTGCCCACAAGATTTACCGGACAGACCGATCGACCAAGCGCCAATTTTTATTTTTTGCTCGAAATTGATTTATATCGACATAAAACGTCATAAAACGCAAAAATACACAAAAAAAAATTGTGAACATTTTTGCACGAATACAAGGCTTTCCGAAAATTTGAAAACTTTCAAAATGGGAAAGCAATAATTCGACTCCAGTGCGTGACATGTTTAAATATTTACCGGTTATATTAGGTACTGCCATCTATTAATAGGTAGTCCAACCTGAAGACCAATATTCCCAAGTGAAAACTAGGTGCCCATAAACTTTGAATTTTGACTTCAGGAGAACTATTCTTGATTTCCGGGGAGTAGAACGACTGATAGAACAACGCTTAGAATAGGATGCATAGTTTTGAAACCAATAGGGTACGATCACGATCTAAGAGTCGTTCTATCAGTTGTTCTACTCCCCGCTTTTCAAGAATACGTCTCCACGGGTATTAAAGCCCAGTGTTCCCCAATGGGAACAGGGTGCAATATAGGGTTATTTTTTAATTAAAAAAATATTTTTAAACTAAATATTCTATTTTTGACCGATGTTTAGTATTTAACTTCACAAATTTCAACTAGTTTCTTTCTATTTTCAACTAGTTATAGACCTGTTTTAAAACACCCATGTTTGGGTAAATCGCATATGATTCTATATTTTTGGATCAATAGGTCCAGAATATTACTAGAAATAATAATTTTACTCTGCGCATATAATAAATCGTGGGCTTTACTTTTTTTAACAAAATGTTGCAAAATCGAGAAAATTTTCATTTTTTTTCTCATTTTCGTGCATATATCTCTGGAACTGTTCATTTCAGACAAATATTGAAAAGGAAAAACAATTTTGTAATTGAATTTTATATGTGGTAAAACTGGTTGCAAATCGAAAAAAAAAATTATTATTGCAAAAATAGTAAAAATCACAAAAAAGGTGGTAGAAAAATCGAGTTTTTTTGGGATTTGTTTTTCGGATACTTAAAGTATACGTAAAACCTTCAAAATTGGCTAAAGAAAACTTAATGGTGTTCTAAATCATTGCACCAAATTTCATCAAAATTGGTCTGATAGTTTTTGCACAATAATTTTGCAATTCAGATTAAAAAAAAATGCAAATTTTCAAAATTATGCAAAATTGAACATAAAGCCCTTAGATACTTGAAAATTTTATCACATATAGAAGAGAGCTCAAACTTTTTTAAAAAATTAAAATTTGTTAATTAGGAGAGCCTAGGCAGTTGTTTAAACATTTGTCGAATTTTTTCGCGTATAAACAATTAAAATAACTATGAATTTTTACATGAATTTGTTCCTCTTTTTCTTTTTAATATATATTAAAAGTACTCGAAAAGACGCTTTCTTTGAATAAAAAATTATGATGATTCGTTCATTAGTCGAAGTTACGATCGTTGAAAGTTGACCGCCATTTACACTAAAACTAAATGGAGGTCAATATGAACGATCAGAACTTCAAAACTAATTAACGAATCATCATAACACCGGCACACAAAAAAAAATTGTCTGTACACCGGGCGCCACCTATCTACGGGCATGTTTTTCGACCTGCTGAATACGAATTTCAAGTCAGTTTAGGCCGTCCAGCCTTCAATTTCGAGTAAATTGCAAAAAAAACCCAAAAAATAGCGAAAATTCGATGTTTTGGCAAGAAAAAAAATTTTTTACTCGAAATTGAAGGCTGGACGGCCTAAACTGACTTGAAATTCGTATTCAGCGGGTCGAAAAACATGCCCGTAGATAGGTGGCGCCCGGTGTACAGACAATTTTTTTTTTTTTGTGTGCCGGCGTAATTTTTTTAAAGAAGCGTCTTTCCGAGTACTTTCAACATACATAAAAAAACAAATTCATCTAAAAATTCATAAAGTTATTTTAACTGTTTATAAGCGCAAAAATTCGACAAATGTTTAAACAACTGCCTAGGCTCTCCTAATAAACGGATTTTAATTTTTCAAAAACCATTTGAAAGTTTGAGCTCTCTTCTATATGTGTTTAAATTTTCAAGTATCTAAGGGCTTTTTCAATTTTCAATTTTGCATAATTTTGAAAATTTCCAATTTTTTTTTTAAATCTGGATTGCAAAATTATTGTGCAAAAAATCAGATGATTTTAATGAAATTTGTTGCAATAATTTAGCACACCATAAAGTTGTACTGGGCCAATTTTGAAGGTCCTAAGTATACTTTAAGTATTCGAAAAAATATCCCAAAAAAACTCAATTTTTCTCCCCCATTTTTGTGATTTTTACTATTTTTGCAATAATAATAATTATTTTTTCTATTTGCAACCTATTTAATCATATATAAAATTCAATTACAAAACTTTTTTTCCTCTTCAATATTTGTCTGAAATGAACAGTTCCAGAGATATGCACCTAAAGGAGAAAAAAAAATGAAAATTTTATAGATTTTGCAACATTTTGTTAAATGAAAAGTGAAGCCCACGGTTTATTTTATGCGCATAATAAAATCATAATTTCTAGTGATATTCTGGACTCATTCATCCAAAAATATAGAATCATATCCGATTCCCAATCCTAAAACAGAACGTAATTGTTTGGACTTTTATTTAAAATTTTGAATTAAGGCGAAGGCGCTAACACAGAATCATTTTATTTTTATTTATTTATTTGAATCTACGTTACTTTAAAATATATTTATTTGTTTACGTCTATTGTATTTTTCTAAATTACTTAAATTACTTATTTTTATTATTGCACCTAGGTGCACCGTTTTTTTTTAATCTGGATTGCAAAAATTATTCAGACCGATTTTGATGAAATTTGGTGAGATGATTTATCACACCATAAAGTTTTATTGGGCGAATTTTGAAGGTCCTAAGTATACTTTAAGTATCCGACAAAAAAAATCCCAAAAAAACTCGATTTTTCTCCCCCATTTTTGTGATTATTACTATTTTTGTAATAATAATTATTATTTTTTCCATTTGCAACCTATTTAATCATATATAAAATTCAATTACAAAACTTTTTTTCCTCTTCAATATTTGTCTGAAATGAACAGTTCCAGAGATATATGCACCTAAAGAAGAAAAAAATTAAAATTTTCTCGATTTTGCAACATTTTGTTAAATAAAAAGTGAAGCCCACGGTTTATTTTATGCCCATAGTAAAATTATCATTTCTAGTGATATTCTGGACCTATCCATCCAAAAATATAGAATCATATCTGATTCACCCATCCTAAAACAGAATCCGAACGTGAACGTTCCTTTTATTTAAAATTTTGAATTATGGCGAAGGCGCTAACACAGAATCATTTTATTTGTATTTATTTATTTATTTATTTACTTATTTAAATCTACGTTACTTCAAAATATATTTGTTTACATCTATTATATTTTTCTAAAATATTTAAATTACTTATTTATTATTTCTTATGCGGACGATACAGTGCTAGTGTTTGAAGGTTTTTCATGGGAAGACCAGAGATAAACCGAGATGGTTCTCTGGATAGGAATTTTGGTTCGGTTTTAGCACGATTTTCTATCCTTTTTATGCTTGTTCTTCGTTGAATAACGTTCACTCTCTCTTTTCACGTAAAGGCACGCCTAGATGTCGCTACTAGAAAATTTTGCGTTTATGTACAGCGTTGTCACCATGAATTTATTTCACTAGAAATATTTTATTTCTTTTGATAAAAAATACTAAATTTTATACTTTAAATACAAATATCCAAATAAAATGTATTTAAATCATTCTATAGTTTATATTAAATCTGTTTGTAGTTTCTTGTTTTAAAAGAAAGTTTTATTAAAACCGAAGTAATAACAGGTAATAATTAGGTCGGCAACAACGGATTAACCACTTGTCCTTGTTTATAATCCGACATGACATTGTTGTAACCCGTATTTACATTAGTTTTAATTTGTTTCAATTATAACTATCCCTTAATAAGCGTTGAAGGATTAGTTAAGTACTATATAATAACCTGTGTTTCATTATGAGTTCATTCACCCTTAACAAAGCGCTCTCAGCAAAACTTTAGGCCTTCCAAAACAAGGCACTCAGAATATGCCTCGATGCCCCCTGGTTCATGAGGAACAACCAGATACACAGAGATCTCGAAATGCCCCTCCTAAAAACGGAAATCATCCGCTACAGCACGTCTTTTATACAAGACAATTTAGATCACCCAAACCCCCTCATTTCAAACTTTCTAGATTACGATCATGAAATACACAACAATCACAAAAAGATCAAAAACGTCCTCAACCAGTAATGGTACCCACTAATACAGGACAGATGCATTCCCAGCATCAGTGAGATAGTCTCACTCCTCCCGCACATCCCTCCTCTCCCTATCACATCCCTCCCCATCCCCCTCCCACCCACTCCACAGCGCCAAATTATGACAGATGCAACTCGCATCAGTGAACAGAGACTCACTCCCCCCAAATTATGACAGATGCAACTCGCATCAGTGAGCATAGACTCACTGCCCCAACTTTCAATTCAGATTAAATATTTTTTTAGATAAATGAGCCATAGGCTGCGCCTGTCTCTTAAAGACCCAAACAAACTATTGATGATGATATGAGTTCATTTTATGTTCGACATTCTTCATATGTGGTTTATAAGTTGTGTTTTAAATTTAAATTGAAAAACTCCAGTTGTTTAATAAAAAGTTATTTATTTTAATGTGGTTACAGTGAACTTGAAGTACAAAAAAAGTCACACGTCGAATTGATAACCTAAACTCCAAAAAGTCCAAACCTCCTTTTTGGAAGTCGGTTAAAAAAATGCATTACCTTATTATTGTTATTAAAATGTACCGAAAAAACATATACATTTAAATTAAAAAACCTATAAAAACATGTATTTTTATTTTTTATATATAATTTCATTAATTTAAAATGTCTATGGTTCGGTCAAAATAGAATTAATTACAAAAATTTAAATAAATATTTCTTATACACGGTGTATTTGAAATAGGGTCGGAAATTTTAACAGATGGTTTTACATCATAAAAAATGACAAAAAGTTCCTATAAACATATGTCTAAAAATGCGTCATAAGGGAGCTACGCCCCTTTGAAAGTGGCTAAAAAAATCGGTTTTTATTTAATAACTCAGGAACCCTTTTAGATATATTAACGAGGTTTTGCACGTGAATTAATCCTAATAAGGCCCATCTTTGTATGTATTTTTCACGTACTTATTTAAACCAGGGGTGTGCGAAACGGGGGGGGCTTATCAGTTTTTTGTCCCAAACTTTTTTCTGTGTAACTTTTTTGCAATTTTATTTTTGAAATATGATTCCCCAGATCAAAATACATAAAAAAGGTACTCTTGTTGTAATACTGTATGATTAATCGTTTTCGAGAAAAATTCATTTGAAGGTAAAATTCCACGGTTCGAGGACGAAAAATTAAATACTAAAATGTTGAAAACCAAAATTTTAATGATGTAGGGCGAATGTACATTAAAAACTAAGAAAAAAACCTCATATACAGGTACTTCCAAAAATGAATCCTAATGGAGCTATGGTCTCCTAAATATGCACCATTTTTAAAGGGCTATGGTAGCTTTAAAAGTGTTTTTTCGACCTACATGTATGGAAACTTTTTTTCTTAGCTTTTGATGTAGAATAACATTGCATCATTAAAATTTTGGTTTTCGACAGTTTAGTATTTAATTTTTCGTCCTCGAACAGTGAAATTTCACCTTCAAATTAACTTTTCTCGAAAACGGTTAATCCTACAGTATTACAACAAGAGTACCTTTTTTATGTATTTTGACCTGAGGAATCATATTTTAAAAATAAAATTGCAAAAAAGTTACACAGAAAAAAGTTTGGGACAAAAAACTGATAAGGACCCCCCTTTTCGCACACCCCTGGTTTAAATGACGCATTTTTAGACATATGTTTATAGGAACTTTTTGTCAAATTTTATCATGTAGAATCACCTGTTAAAATTTCCGACCCTATTTCAAATACACCCTGTATATATTTTATATAGAATAGTATTTTTGATTTTTGTAATTAATTTTATTTTGAACGAAGCATAGCCTTTCAATTTTCATACTGCAATACCTACAATACAAGCATTTGAATTCCCGCCATTTACCCGGTATGCGATTGATGCGCCACCTAATTTGCCTTAAAAAATATAGTCGACCAGTTAAGTTTAGCCGAACCAATTTTTAACATTAAGTTATCCGTCTCGTTGTAGTCTCTGGGAAGACGTTATTAGGGAGGGAGAATTGGGTATGGCTGGAATAAAAGAGTGGTTAGATGATAATCTATCATTAAATGAAAATAAAACATACTTTATGACCTTCTCTGCATCAATAGTAAACCAGCCAAACTTTCAAACAATCAAATTACATAATAACTGCAACGCAGAAAACTGTACTTGCGCGCAAAAAATACAAAAAACTGATCAAATAAAATACTTGTGTGTAATTATTGACCCATTCCTAAAATGGGAACAACATGTCACATACGTCATTTCAAAGATTAGAAAATTTATTTATATTTTTTATAATATTAGAGACCTATTTCCTGAATATATTCTACGAAATATCTATATTTCACAATTATAACATATGGAATTTGCATTTGGGGAAATACATATAACACACATTTTGAAAACTGAAACATCACGCAAAAATATATCTTAAAAGTTATTTTCTTTAAAAACAAATTATTTTCCACAACAGAGTTATTTTCTCAGACCAATATGCTAGATATAAAGGGGCTTTTTATAATAAACGCTGTTAAATTTGTCCAAAAAAATCGAAATCTATTGGGTCACATTCAACATTTACATGAAACTAGGTCAAAACTGAATTACAATTTAATCTTACCTCAACCTGTTAAAACACTAATAAAAAAATCACTTGCCTATACAGGTCCAAAATTATACAACCTAATTCCTTCATCAATAAAAAAAATAAATAACACTGCACTGTTCTATAAAAAAACTACCGATTTTATAAAAACAAATATCTATTTAATCCTATATGCGCTAGAGCAATAAAATTCTACCTCCCTCTATCTGAAAGTATAACCCGAATTTAAATGTTTTAAAGATTTGAACGGTCTTTAAAAAATATGTATAAATAATAAAACATTAATACTTATATAATAATTCTGTAACAAATTAGAAGCATAACACGATTTTTAAAAAAATATATATACCTACCTACTATGTTTTTAAATTTCTCCGAAAGCCTACTTTATACAAATAGGGTATAACATTCAAAAAATGTATTTATTTAAAAATTGACCAATAAAATTTATTATTATTATTTACATTATAGCACGTAGGTGCACTGGTATGTGCCGTAACTACATAGCAAGTTTTATTATTTTTACATTTATTTTAATAATTTATATTATAGAAAAGACTAGTTATTATATTGTTCATAGCGCCTGCGCTAGAATAATATAGGGTAGTTTCGAATTTAAAAAAAAAATCTATAATCGTTCTAGACAAAAAATTCTTGGATATAAATTTGTTTCATTAAAAAATAAGCAATTTTTTTTTATCAAATGTCCGTCCGTCAGTCTCAGACAGACTGTCTGTATCTCTGTCTCATCTGTCCGTCCTCCGATGTCACGATTTTTGCGAACACGATAACTTAAGAACAAATAATCCGATCGATTTAAAATTTTCAGGAAAAATCAAGTTCTACGAGGGGAAGATTCCTATCGTTTTTGAATGTAATCCCACCAAAAACAAAAAAGTTATGGGAGCTTGAACTATTAAAAAAATTAAAAAAAGGTGAAAGAAATTTCCGAATTACGTAATTTTTGCAGGAAAAATTACTTTTATTATAAGGATCAATTCTACCAAAAGAAAATAAAAAAAAAAAAACAAAAAATGTTGATTTTTTTTTTAATTTTTGTGTTTTGCAAAAAGAAAACTTAATAAGTTTTTTTGAAAACTTTTTTTTTATTTTTTTTTTCAATTATTTTTCGTTTTTCAAAAAAAATATTTCTTTTAAAAATATGTAATTTTTTTTCTTATTCTTTTTTGAAAATATATTTTTTTAAGTATTTGGGAACTGCAATACCTATACCATTTACTGTGAATAATATATAATAGAATGCGTAGCATAACATATCTTCACGGCTTGTTTATTGTATTATTTTATAATTCTATAATTATAAGGTTATGACTGATTTTCTAAATATTTTATGAGTTGAACATATTATTAAATACACTGCCCAGTAAAAGAGGTTTCCTATTTTTGACCTCCGAGCGTGATATGGATTTTTTACAAAAACTACCCCCCATCCCTCAAGGGGTGAATTTTGAAGAAAATATTAAAAATATTTACCCCTCTACCCCCCGGGGGTGGAGTTAGAAAAATTTTATTATCGGATTCAATTTCAGAAGCCTCAAAAACCCCTATATGGCAATTTTCAAACTTTTCTAAAAAAAATGTATTTTTCCCCATTTGCCCCCCTTGCCGCATCCAATGTTCAACAAAAACAATCCCAAGCGATAAATTTTGGTAAAATACCTGTGTTCCAAATTTCAACTCTCTAGCTTAAAGAGTTCTTAAGTTATCGTGCCCACAAGATTTCCCGGAAAGAACGATCGACCGACCGAGCGACAATTTTTTTTTGCTTGAAATTGATTTATATCGACGTAAAACGGCATAAAACGCAAAAATACACAAAAAAAAATTTTTGCACTTTTTATATATATAAGGCTTTCCGAAATTTTGAAAATTTTCAAAATGGGAAAGCAAAATTAAACTTTTGCAATCTTTGATAATTTTTTTTCTGTAAGAGACGTTTTTAATTAAATTTAATTAAAAATAGTAGATATAACCAAAAGAAATCTCACAGGCTCGTCGTTCCTTCAACTGCGTCATCCCAGCCAAACTCAGCGTAAGTTAGAGTTTTGCTGACTTTTGCTGACACACGCTTCATTGAACGCACCTAATTTCCTCTAAAATTTATTTTATTTTCAAATTGTTTTCTGTTTACTGCCCGGAATTTTAGAACTGTAAGAATTATTTAATTAATACAAATACCTACATTTTAAAATCCTTTTTATGGGCTCATAAATTTTTAATTAAACTAGATCTAAAAACTTAGATGATATCCACGCCGATTCAGTCAGGGCCGAGGGCTTGGGTCACGGATTTAGCTGATTATTTTTTTATGTGTAGCCCACCGATGTTAGAGAAAAAACTCCACGGGTTTTCTTTCAAGAAAATGATTTCTTATTTTTTTTTCAAAATTTTTGAATTTCTAGAAAATGTGACATTGAAGTGCAATAGCTCAAAAACTATTTAACCTAGAGAATTGCGGTTTCCAGCAATAAAAAGTCATATTTTTTTCTAATTAATCCCATTAATTTAGTATTGATAGTTTATTTTTTTAAGATGGCGGAAAAAAAAGTGGCCTTAAATTTTTTTCCGCTATCTTGAAAAAACAAAAAACTATCGAAACTAAGTTAATGCAATTTAATAGAAAAAATATGATTTTTTTATTGGTGGAAACCGAAATTATCTAGGTTAAATAGATTTTGAGTTATTGCAGGCCAACGTCAAATTTTTGACAAATTTAAAAAAAAATTTGAAAAATTAAAAAAGTCATATTTTCTAAACGGGACGTGGTTTTTCTTAGACATCGATGAACTACACATAAAAAAATAATCAAACTAATCCGTGACCCATGCCGTCAGCTCTACTGGGATCGGTGCGGATATCATCACAATATTGTTATACAATATTATTGTATATCTTAAAAATCTACTAACATGAAAATTACATAAAATATGACATGCAGACAATAGTTTTAACCGATAAACGAGAATTTTTATGAAGCTGAAGTTTGCAACGTTTTTTTGCAACGAAAATTCAAACAAGTAGAGGGGGGGTGCAAATGTGGAAACATGAGGGTAATGTGGAAACGTATTTCGACTGCAGAGAGCTTCACTCTAGCGGCGATTTCCGTAAACAGTCACTCTCGTTTCTATTGGTCACGGCAAGGCGCTAGGAAACATTCGCGCATGGTAGTTAATGGTGGTGGGTCAAACAGAAGCTTAGTGATTTTCGTGAAGTTTTTGGAGGGAAGTTTGTGGTATTATTTCTGCAAGTAGGACTTACATAATATCTTTGTTTGTTGACAACAACACTTTTAGTCAAAACTTTTTACTTTGTAACTTTTAACTTTTGTAATTTTGTAATTAATTAAAAAATTTTGTATTTTTTTATGAACGAATATTGTTTTCTATGAATAAAAGAATATATAAAAAGAACATAATGCCTAAAGTTCAATATTCCAACATCTTTATGTGTTTACACATTGATTTACTGCAATTTTAGGGTGTTTCCACATTACCCGCACAGTTAGCCAAATATTTTTTTATTTTTTAAGTGCATGGTTTTTGCACTTGTGTCTTATGGTCCCCTATTTCTAACATTTTAAAGCAATTTTCTAGGTTAAAATAACGATTCACTGACCCAATACAAATTAAAAACAAACTGGGTTTCCACATTTGCACCACCTCCTCTAGTATATTAAAGCACTTATTCCATAACACGTTTTTAGCGCACTAATACTTTAGAAAACTCGCCGCAAGCGGCTCGTTTCTAAACTTGTACTCGTATGTTATAAAACTAGTACTTTAATATACATTGAATTTTCGTTGCAAAAAAAACGTTGCAAACTCCACCTCATGAATTTTTCCACGCCTACTGCAAATAAAGTTCGAAAAAGTTGGTAAAATTCCATTTTTTGACCATATTATTGGTTCTAGCAAAGAAATAACAAAAAAGTGCTATTTTTTCTTTTTTTTTTAAATCAAAAGTACACATAATTAGTAGTTGATCCTGAAATTTAAAAAAAAAAATAAAAAAATGGAGTTTTTGAGAAAAATTTTCGCCGTCATCTTAAAAAAACGAAAGTTAAAAATGATTTGACAAAATTTAATAGAAAAAAATATGATTTTTTTAATGGCGAAAACCACAGTTCTCTAGGTTAAATCATTTTTGAGTTATTGCACGTCAATATCACATTTTCAAGAAATTTTGAAAAAAAAAATAAAAAATCATATTTTCAAAACGGGGCGTTTTTGAAAAAAAAATCCGTGGAGGTTTTTCTGTAACATTGGTGGGCTACACATAAAAAAATAATCAGCGAAATCCGTGACCCAATCCCTCAGCCCTGCCTGAATCGGCGCGGATATCATCTCAATAATTTAACAATACTGAATCTAATAAGAAAGTTTCTTGACAACAAAGACACTCAAAATTAGGTCTACTGTGCTATCTCTTTCTAACATGTTAACTGCAGTTTAGCCAATGTAAGGAAGACAAAGTAATCAGAGTAGCCAATATAACCAATAAAAAATATTTATATTTACCTTATTTATTTTAACCCTAATTAAATTTTTTATGCAGTTAAAACAAAGAACTTTTACCTCAAGAAGGAGCATGAGGAAATCTACCGTATGCTTTGTTTGAAGCGTGAACCAACTACGGTGAGGGGCTGGTGGGGAGTGACTATTGTTTACACTTAGTACGCCTAAAGAGAGAGAAAGAATGTGTAAACTCACAGTCTAATGTCGTAAAATGACTGACAGGGTTTGGATTGGAAACATATACTTTAGATATTTTATTGTAAATTTTAAGAAACATTAGTTCTGTATGAGTTTTATATGAACTAGTAGTTTAATTTTAATAGATTTAAATATACTATATTATTAAACATAATTATAGTAAACACAATAAAGTTTTTTACATTTTTAAATTAAATATAATGATTTGAATTCATGATAAGGTGGAAACTACGCAACATCGCTACTAGGTAGCCTGAAAGTCGACTAGCGACATCTACATTTTACACCACAAAGCTGATCGCGTTTCTGTTAGTAAATAAACAAACAAAAAGATGACACATTCATAAACATTGGTCTGAAATTACTTCTTTAGGTAAAAGTTCTTTGAGTTAAAAATATAAGTTAATAATATGTATCAAGTACTAAAATTGTTGCCCAACTGTCATTTGGGTTCTTTTGTTTATACTATTATTGCCATCTGTTCACAAAGACTGGAACTTATTGTCATTAAATAAATTTTAGTTCTTTTTGTTTTTACTAGTATTTCCATATGTTCACAAAACTGGAACTTTTAGCGTAGATTTTTACCTAATAGTTAGTGACGTTTTTAACAAATGGACTCGCCCGGGAAAATGTCACATTTTATAATACCGGGTATAATAATTTTTGTCATTTCGAAATAAAGAGATCTTTTATAACTAATATATTATTTTTCTACGACTGCTTTAGAATGTAAGCAAATACACACACTTTTCAAACACAGAATGAATTAATTCTAGCTCTAGATATGGTATGAATATTCCGTATCAAGTGTTAGAATGAGCACACGTAGTGCCATCTCTTGTTTATAAAAGTAAAGAAAACTGTAGCAAAATTAGCAAAAATATATATATTTTACCATGAAATATTGAATAATTTTATGCAATTTATAGTTTTAAGTTAAAATTACATAACGTTTATTAGTTTTTCTTAATATTTGAGCAGTTTTTTATCAATTTAGTTCAAAAAATTAAAACTGCTCCATCTATTGTTAAATATTTAAACCTGATATATATCAAAACAATCTGACATCACCTTCATTTTTTGCATTATAATTTTTAAATATGTGCTAAAAATAAATAAAAATCTTTTTTAACTACTAATTTGATAAAATTATTAAATAACATTAATTGCTTTATTTAAAAATATGTGTTTTGTTATATTTACAATGTCGAATCACAAAAAACATTGTTTTTAACCTTGTCCGCAGTTTAAAGCCATACAGTGTTTCATATTTGCAGTCGGAGAAAAAGTATAGTCTACAACACGTATGGAATAGTCATTCCGCGCTCGCGGGACCGTCATACTCGCCTGCTGGCTCGTATAACAAACTTTCCGCTCGCGCGGAATATTGTCTATTCCATACTAGTTGTAGAATATACTATTTTAAAAGAAATTATCAATCAGAATATAAAAGGGTGACTTTATAGTATCAAATATGAAATAAGAAATACCTACGATGAATTTTATGCAAAGTCGTATAAAATTATATTATTTATTTTATATCCAGTTTGAAAATTCATTCATGGTTCTGAACGTCTGAACTTCTTATAGTGAAGTGGTTTATTATAAAATAATTAAAAAAGGCTTATAATCGACTTCACGTTAATTTTATTATAGAAAACAATTAGTGTGACCGCGGTTTCGCTATAATAGATATAGCATCTACGGACTTAAATACATATAATGGGACATCTTTAACATTCTGGTCATAAATAACACTAAGGACATTACACAATTAATAAATTAGGTTACAGATTAAAAATATGTTTACATAACCTAATTCATGCCACTGAAAATGCATATTTTTAATCTGTAACCTAATTTATTAATTGTGTAATGTCCTTAGTGTTATTTATGACCAGAATGTTAAAGATGTCCCATTATATGTATTTAAGTCCGTAGATGCTATATCTATTATAGCGAAACCGCGGTCACACTAATTGTTTTCAATAATAAAATTAACGTGAAGTCGATTATAAGCCTTTTTTAATTATTTTATAATTTATTTTATAGTTCTTAAAAGTAAAATAGATATCTAAATAATACATAATAAACAAGCCCTGAAGATATCTAATGCTACTTATTTCATATCGTTGTTTATCGGTGTGTATGTGTGTTTTTATAATTTTAAATGAGTGGTTAATAGTTTATATACTATTTAAAGGCATGTTAGTGTGTGTGGGTATCTTTTATTTACTATTTTTGGGTGTATATAGGCAGTGTCGGTGCACCCAGGTGTATGCGTATGTGGATTTGTGAGGGTTTTAATGGATGTGTGTAGTATTTATTTTCTATGTGTGAATAGTTATGTGCATTTTTATTAATTTTTGTGGGTTTGTATGGGTTGTTTTGGGTATTTATGGGTATTTATGAGTTTTTATTAGTTTTAATGGATTTATTTAGTATTTATCGATGCAAATGGGTAGCTATAGTTATAGGTGGGTCTGTATGGGTATATATGTATTATTTATGTTTTTTTATGGGGTTTTATAGTATATATGGATGTGCAAAGGTAGTGTGAGTGTGTATTGTTATTTATAGGTTTTTATAAGTTTTAATGTATTTTTTAGTATTTATGGATGTGCATAGGTTTACCTAAACTTTAGTTATGGTTATTTATGAAATTGATTGGACTTTTTGGTTTGGTCCAAACCCAAAACCACCCATACAAACCCTAATAAAATTAATAGAATTGCACATAACTATTAAGACATACAAAATAAATACTACACAAATCCATTAAAAAAAACCCTCAAAAATCCACCTACCTAAACCTGGTTGAACCGACACTGCTCATATACACCCAAAAATAGTAAATAAAAGATACCCACACACACTAACTTACCTTTAAATATTATATAAGCTATTAACCACTCATTTAAAATTATAAAAACACATACACATCGATAAACAACGATTTAAGTACCTATATAATCATCTAGATTGTATGGTCTTTAAATAGCCATAGCGGCCAAACGGCACCATAAATTTTAAGGTATGTGCCATGTCCTTTATATCCAAGATTTTTTTATCTAGAATGATTTCTGAAAATTGTTGAAAATTCGAAACTACCGTATAATACTATTTTAGCGCAGGCGCTGTGAAAAGTATAATAAAAATGTGATATTTTATGCGCTGATTTATGATCGTGTTGCATTTATTAGATACTCAATAAAATAAGTGGGCTATTATAGTTATAGTTAGCCCATAAAAACTAATAGGCAATATAATAACCTGATAAATTAATACTTACATATGTTTTAGTATTTGGTAGTTAAGTGATATGACTTTGGACAGATAAGGGCCACTTGCACCAACGTTTAAACTGGGATTATCTAGTTTAAACTGAGTTTGAGTTAAAAATTCTGTGTTCCGATTGATCAACCGTCAATTTAATCCAAGTCTAAGGTTAAACCATCGTTGCTGCAAGTGTCACCAGGTAATATCATTAATAATGATTCCTTATCAGTTATCGGCATAAACCCAGTTATGACTCATCAACGTTGAAAATAAACACAGAAACATAGGCTTACGGAATAATTTTGCCGAATTATGAGGGAAATTTTTATAAAGGTCACTAAATCGAAACATTTGACGACTAATTTGTTACACACCACAATATTGACTATACATATTAACTATAAATATGTATATCTATCGGTGTTTTTCGAAGAAAAAACCGATATCCGATTTTTATCTTTTAAGAATACGAAAGTTTTTAATTTTTATTTATCGATAACTTTTTTCCCACCTAACTCGTTAAAATGGAATCATTAAAAAAAATCAAGATAAAAAGAAATAAAAATGTAAATATTATCGACGCGGCGCCTATGCGAGCACTGGAAATTCGCCGATGACTGTTCATTATGCAGTTTTAGCTAAACGCGGTATGCCTTAAAAAAATTAAATAAAAAATCAAGCACCCCAATTTTTTATTGATGGATTTTTCAATACAGAGTCTACTGAGTAAAACAAGGCCAAAATAAAAATAATCCTAGGAGCAGTTTTTAAGAAAAACTATTTTTAATTGCTTTTATATTTTTTTTTAAGTGTATGCTAAATTATAATTTATTTATAATTATTATTAGGAATATTGATCATTTGTTTTATGTCTTCTTTTCATACATAGAAAAAACGGATTCCTTGAACCAAGGACACGTGTCTTTGTATATGTTCAAAGCCATATTCTCTTGTTTCAAGACTGACATTTTCTTGAACCAGTCAATGTCCTTGAATGAAGGAATAAAAATCCGCGCTCTTTATTCAAGGACATTGACTTTGGTTCAAGAAAATGCCAGCCTTGAAACAAGAGAATTTGGCTTTGAACATATCCAAAGACACGTGTCCTTGGTTTAAGGAATCCGTTTTTTTCTATGTAAAATCTGCCGTAATAACCTTTTGGATATTAAGAAAAAAAAAATTAAATAAGCTTGATGAATTATAAAAATGTTTTATTTTCAAGTAGCCTTAAAATGGTGCCAAAAACGCAATATTGAATAAAATAAAATAATTTGGCTTTGATGCTTATAGTTCAGGCGATTTTAGTTATTAGTCCAGTCAAATAAGGAGAAATTCCTATGTTAAATTGCAATAAATGTACACGGGCTGATATTTTAAAGGAAAGTAGTGGATAGTAACAGAAGACTCCTGTTAGTTTTCACCGGGTGATTTGCGTAACGGGTGTCCGCTATCTTGAGTTTTAGGGGTGAATGTGGTTATCTCGCTAAATATGCATCTTACGATAAAAATGCATATAACCAATTTTGTTTAGAAAAAAATTTTAAACAATCTTTGTTTGAATTATTTTTTTAGTATATTAATAACAATCGAGTTACAAATTTTCAAAATTGGCCATTTGGGGGTGAAATTGGGTTTTTCGATTTTTCAGCCAAATTATTCATCGGAGGATAAAAGTGGTTACAAGCAAACTTGTAGCTCTTGAAATTCTCTATAACTTTTATATATTATGCATTTCTATAACTAATTTGTTACGGTTACAGTAGGCGCTGAAAGTCGAGTTGCGCTCTCTGTAAGCGAAAAAATTTACCTCGCAAGCAATTACCTAGAAAATTTTTACCTCGAAAAAAATTACCTCGAACACCGTTACCTCGAAAAATTTTACCTCGAAAGCCCATTACCTTCCACGAAAATAACTTCGAAAGGACAATACCTCTAAAGAAAATACCTCGAACGGACATTACCTCGCATAAAAATGACCTCTAAAATACATAATTTTTTAAAAAGTATAAAAAAACTAAACCAAACAATTTAACATCAACTTAGTTATTTAAAGCAATAATATTGATATATTATACAAAAAGAAAGTATTTAAAATCACAAATAATCAAAAAGCTGTCAATAAATCTACAACAGCATTTTTTATAAAAAATAAATAAATAATTAACAATAAACGTTTTTCCTTTGCAAGCAATTTCACAATATTTTCCAAATTTCCAAAAAAACTTCGATCTTTATAATACACAAAGTTTTTATACACCGCTAATTTATCTTTCGCGAACTCTCGATATAGGTTAATCGATTTATTGTGAAATATTTACCAAAACTAAAAGCTAATAATTGCCCGTACATTAAAATTGAATCAATAAATGATAAAATATGAGCAAAAAAACTACAATATACAATAATCAAAAAGAATCAGATAAAAAATATATATTGAAAATGGCGTCAGAGTGCGGAACTTGTACCAAAACTACTAAAAATACTTATGCTCTGCAATGCAATACGTGTGGGATTTGGTCTCATATTGTTTGTGTGGGTGTTACTAAAGAGCAACACAAGAAATATGAAACTGATCGCAAGAAATCCAATGGTTCTAGATGGGATTGTTCCCAGTGCAACAAAAGTGAGGTTATAACTGACACTCCAGAACCAACACTAAAAGATGTTTATAGTAAACTTACAAATATGGATGAAAAATATGAGCAGCTTATCATTATGTTCCAAAAATATGATGAGCAGGTAAAAATCAACAAAGAACTGCAACGTGAAGTACATAACCTAAAAATTCAAGTTTCTATCCTATGCAAAGAAAAAAACAAATCCGAACAAGACAAACTAAAAAATAACGTTATTATAAATGGTATTCCTATTATTAGCAATAATGAAGACACAAAAAAAGTTGTGGAGAAAGTGATACAATGTCTTAACCTTTCCAACGAAAACAATTTTACATGCCATCGAATTGGAGAAAATCTCCCAGGAAAAAAATCGCCTATTAGAGTTAAATTTGGAAACGAAACTTATAAAGAGGAATTTACTAAAGCAAGTAAAAGTGTAACACTGTCAACCAAAAATTTTGGAGGAACTACTGATGAAAAAATATATTTTAATGAAGACCTTACAAAACCAAATCAAGAACTTTTTAAACTGGCTCGTGAAGCGAAAAAAGAAGGCAATTATAAATTCGCTTGGGTAAAAGATGGAAGAATTTTAATGAGGCAAAGTGAAACTAGTAAAATTATTACGATTTCAAGTGGGGATGATATACAAAATTTAAAAAATTAAATTACAACAAAAAACACTTATCTGTCCTTTACCTTAATATTCGTAGCATTCGAAAAAAGCTTGATGATATAGAAGTTCTACTACAACAGCGGAATCCTGATTTATTATTTCTTACTGAAACATGGTTATATGAAGATGAAGCTCCACATGTAAAATTTAAAAACTATATGGGCTTACACTCAGCTAGAAAGGTAAAAGAAGGTCCACGAGGGGCTTCAATATTTGTAAAACAATGTTATGATGCTGAATTAGTTTATAGTGACTGTACTGAGAATAGTATAGTGATAGTAAAAATTAATAATTTTAATATGAAAGTAGGAGCTATTTACAAACAACACCAATCAAAAACCAAAGACTTTTTAAATTCGTTGGACATCCTTCTCCGACAAAATAAAAATCTTTTACTAGTTGGGGACTTCAACATAAATCTACTTGAACCAAAATCTCAATCACCTCGATACAAAGATAAAGTGGAATATATGCAACTTCTACAAGAAAATGGAATAAAAATCCTAAACAACATATCATCTGAAGAGTATGCTACACGTATTGACAAATTTAGAGGAACAAAAACAATAATAGATCATGTGATCACTGATCTTCCAATAACCACTACACTTAAAATTGAAGACCATCATAACACGGATCACAAAGTAATATCCTTTAACCTTGACTCTAGTAATATACTTCCAGTAATTAAAAAGCAAAAATATGTATCAAAACTAATAAATTATACCGAACTAGGAAAAAGTATGAATGAATATATACAAAATACTAATAAAATAACATTTAAAGACCTTATAAACGTACTAAATGAAAAAATAATAGAACACACTACAACTAAAATAAGGAATTTTACAAAAACTACTAAAGAAGGCTGGTTTACAAAAGAGGTCAGCGAAAAAGTGAAAGAAAGGGATAGAATGTATGTCCTAAGTAATAAATACCCTACAAATGAAGTATACACACAAGATTTTAAAAGATTAAAGCAAGAAGTTAAGAACTTAATAAAATATAATAAAAAACGAAATTTTGAGCATAAATTTGAGAATACTGATGGTACACCAAAAAAGCAATGGGATTTATTAAAAGATAATGTGGGAAAAAATGAAGAAAGAATAAACTGTTCAAAGATAATTGTAAATAACGAAGAAATAACTGATCACGAAAAAATTGCAAATGAGGCAAACAACTTTTTTATAAATATTGTAGAGAATATAATTCAGCCCTCTAAAACCCGAGAGTGTACCCTAAAATACACTCCTAACCAATCATTATTCTTACAAAATACAACAGAAAATGAAATTTTATCTATAATAAACCAACTTAAACCAAATTCTAGTCCTGGTCATGATGAAATAAAAACTATGGTAGTTAAAAAGTTAAAAAATGTACTTGCACCTACTATTTCAAAAATTATAAATGAAAATCTTAAACAAGGTAATTTTCCAGACATTCTCAAAATAGCCAAAGTCACACCAGTGCACAAGAAGGGCAGTAAAACTGATCTTGGAAATTACAGGCCAATATCTGTCCTCTCAGTTTTTTCTAAAATTTTTGAAATAGTTCTACACAGAAGGCTTCTTAATTTCTTGCATAAAATAAATTTTCTGAGTAAAGAGCAAAATGGGTTTCAAAAGAGGAAAAGCACACAAACAGCTATTGCCAACCTAACCGAATTCATCTATAAAAATATTGGGGATAAGAAGACAGTACTAGCCGTATTCCTTGACTTGTGCAAGGCCTTTGATGTGGTGGACCATAAAATCCTATTAACTAAATTAAAAGCTCTTGGTATCGAAGGAAAAAGTCTTAAAATGTTTACTAGTTATCTGGAAAATCGTAAACAATACACATATGTTAGTGACAAAAAGAGTGATTACAAATCTATTAAAAATGGTGTGCCGCAGGGCTCTGTGCTGGGACCTCTTCTTTTCCTCATATATATCAATGACCTTACATATTGTGATATAAAAGGAAGCATGGTGCTATTTGCTGATGATACTGGACTCTTCTACTCTGGGAGTGAACAAGATATATTTGAACATGCACAAAATGATCTAGTCACCATTAACTCATGGACTATGCAAAATAATATTAAACTAAATGAAAAAAAGTGTAACTATCTAGTCTTTAATAATGAAACTAACTGTGATAATTTTAACTTAGAACTTAATAATACAAAGCTTGAGCAAGTAAATAGTGCTAAATACCTTGGACTGACTTTTGATAGCTGCCTTAATTATAGTGAACATATTAGAACAATAAAGCAAAAAATTAACAATGTATGTTATTATTTGAGACGAAACTCGCACCTTCTAAATAATAAAACAAAACATGCTATTTACAACGCCTACATAAATTCACATCTGATGTACCTACCAGCTTTTTGGGGCCATGCAAGACAAGCAGATCTACAGGACCTACAAGTTACACAAAATAAAGCACTAAAGATTCTATTTAATAAGCCATTTCGAACAAGAACAGAAGATCTCTATGATGAACTGAAAATACTGCAAATCAATGAACTTATTAAACTGGACAGTGTAAAAATAATTTATAAAATAAAAAACAGCAATATTATCACTAATATAAACCTATTGCAAAACTGTGATATTCATAACTACAATACTAGAACTAACCAACAATATTATATACTTCCAAACACCACTAATGCAGGAAGAAAGAGAATAACACAGTCAGCTTTATCATGGTTTAATGAACTACCAGAAACCATAAAAAACAAACAGTCTGTAAAATCTTTTTCAAATGCAGTAAAGGAGTACTATATTTCTATTAGAACTAGAACTATTTAAATATTATTTTTATATATGTATATGTATACTGTTACAATTTTCAATGTACCTGATATGGAGTTTTTATATTCTTTTAGGGTTTAATAAAGAAATTAAAAAAAAAAATAAAAAAAAGTCCTTTTCGAGGTAAAAGTCGTTCGAGGTAATGTACTTTCGAGGTAACAACTTTTCGAGGTAATGTCCTTCCGAGCTAAATTTTTTCGAGGTAAAGTCTTTTCGAGGTAATGTCCTTTCAAGGTAAATTTTTTCGAGGTAAAGACCGGCTCCCGAGAATTTCAAAAGCTACAAGTTTGCTCATAACCACTTTTATCGACCGATGAATAATTTGGCTGAAAAATGGAAAAAACCAATTTCACCCCCAACATGGCCATTTTTGAAAATTTATAACTCGATTGTTATTAATATATTATATTTTTGAATTAACTCGATTATTACTAATATGTTAAAAAAATGATCCAAATAAAAATTGTTGGAAATTTCCTCCTTAACAAAAGTAGTCATATGAATTTTTATCTTAAGATGCATACTAAGCAACTCACCCCTAAAATTCAAGATAGCGAACACCTCTTACGCAAATCATCCGGTGAAGAACTAACAGGAGTGTTCTGTTACCATCCACTACTACCCTTTAAATATCAGCCCGTGTACATTTATTGCAATTTAGATTTTTTATTTGAGTGGACTATATGTCTTACAAAAGCAATTTTATGTTATTACTATTATTATTATTATTTTTTTTTAATATGTCAATAGGCTATAAACGCAGGGTTGATTAAAAGAAGCCGAGTTTCTTACTTTAATTTAAAATATATTGAAAACAAATGAAAATGAAAAAATATACAGGGTTATTTACGAAAATGGCATATTCAGTTTATGGAGAACAAACAATTTTAAAAATGACCAACCGCTTAAAAATATTTTCACTTCCGGTTATACCGAAAATGTCTACTCAACTTTGTTTTTAATGGAATTCCCTGTATATTTTTTAAGTTTTAAAATCTGCATTGAATCTGATTTCTTTTAATATGTTACAGTTTGTATCTATCTCCAATGGTTTTTGAGTTATTATTATATTATAAAAAAATAGCAAAATAAAGCACCCTCAAAAAAATTAGTTCAACGATAATTCCCTGACTTATCCTAAACCAAAAACTAACCTGAATTGTAAACAGTGTGTCCCAGAAAGCAGCTCAAACCTAACAAAATTTAAATGGCAATTTCGATTTCTTAATTAATAATTTTAATGGCACCCTATATATTTTTTGATTGAGCTAAATACAGAATAAAATTTGCTTTAAAACGAATATGGCATACCTACCCTATACATAAGATTAATCGTTTTCGAGATATTTGGAAAATATTCCGAAAATTCGCTTTATTTTTAAATTTTTTGTTTTGGAGGGTATCGTATTTTGGGCTAAATCGCCTGCAACGATAAGGTTTTACATGCTTAAAGATACATAAATAAATACTTAGCCAAAGTTTCAGCCCTTTTTACATCCCGGAACATACTTTAGTTAATTATTTTAATTGCGAATGTTGACATACAGCCTGTTCCAGAACTCGCGTACAGAAATTTTAAAAGGGTATATTAAAAACCCTCTGGAAAATATGAAAAAAATGTAAAAAAAAATCCATCTTCGTTCAATTCAAAAATAAGAACGCTTTAAGTGGACCAATACTGTTGCTGATTAAATTACCTTTAAAAATTGAATTTGTAGCTATGGAAGCAAATTTAATTATTGCAGGTACATATTCTGTAGGTTGACATGGTAATTAATGGGACATAAATATTTAACAATGTCAAAAAACTGTTGTAAGGATTATTTTAATTTTAGCCCTGTTTTAATCAGTAGTATCTGTACTACAAAATCCATAAATAAAAAAAAATGGGGCGTTTGATTTTTGATTTAAATTTTTTAAGGCATACCGTGACAAATAAAAAGTTCTGAAAATAAAAGTCGAAGACTCGTTTGGTCAATAAACTTTAAAAATTTACCGTAACGGTATCAAGACATCCTAGAGATAGAGATAGATAATTGTAATACATTTAAAATGATGTATCACACAACCACTCTTTATTTAAAGTTTTTGTTCTCATTTAACCTCCAATAGTGTTATTTTGCAAAAATATACAATTTACGCCCAAAGATCGTTTATTTTATGCAATGTATACATGTATCTGTTTAAAATTTGGGTTCAATATCTTAAAAAGTTGTACTAGTCGGAGAGTTGGTGACCATTTTTATTTTATTATTTGCTCCCGGCTGTATTTTATATATGCCTTAAAGTACATTCAAATTAAGCTGTTTTCAAATTGCTAGGCTCTGGACCCGATTTCTTTGGGTGCTAGAAGCTCCAAAAGCTATGGCAATAAGCTACAAAAAAATCTATTTTTAGCTTACCGAGTCATGTACATTGATTGATTGATTGATTGATTGATTGATTAATCAATGACTCGGTAAGCTCATGTACATTTCATTTATTTCATTCAGATTTAGCTATTTTCATAGTTATACACAATAATTCTGGGGGCAGTGGGTGAGAACAGTCTTTAAAAAGTGCCTTTGTCATATATGATACCTAATTTTTTAAAGAAATGAGAATTTATTAAATGACATTTTGATTAAATGAAAATTCTTTAGACTTTTTAATCCTGACATATGTCAGATAAAGTTTTTGAAGTCTTTTTTACCCCTTGGCCTACTTAATAATTGTGTGAAACTGTGAAAATAGACTAATATAAATGCAATAAGTGTAATTTATTTGACTCGGTAAGTTAACCCGTGACTACAGGCGTGAAATTTAAGTTACACTGCCACAGATGTGACGTCTTCCAGGCGGTTACTTGCCTATGTAAGAAAAATACTAAAAATTTGTTTTTTTTTAATACTTTTAAATTATTTACGATTTTATTGGTCATTTGACTTTAATATGTAATGAGTTTTATATAGAATAAATCAAAAGAACAACTTTTTAAACGTTTTATTTAAAAACGGAGAGGAAATGTAACGAAAAATCAACTTTCAGAGGACGTGTCACAGACAGCAGGTCTGTGATTACGGGTTAAAAATATATTTTTCGGGAACCCCATTTCACCACCTTTTCTAGCATCCAAAGGAACCCGATCCAGGACCTGGCGATTTGCAAATTGCTTAATTTGAATGTACTCTAAGACATATAAAATACAGCTGGGAGCAAATAATGAAATGAAATAAAAATGGTCACCAGCTCTTAGACTAACTATTTAAAAGAATAACTATGTAGAGTTGTTTGATAAAATAATAAAATAATATTTACTAGACATTGAAGTAATAAAAAAATTAAAAATATTTTTCCAACGCTGTCTATCTCAATTTATATTTGGCAGCTTTTTAAAATTTGTTTAGCATAATTTAGTGCAGTATTTTACAAGTACACTGCCCTCCTGAGACAAGATGTCGTATCTATACACAAAACGGATTTTCGGATCTTTGCATTTTTGGGATGATTGGTAAACAAGGACCCCAAAAATAAATAAAACTAAAAATTAGTTTTTGGTAGATACGATATTTTGTCTTGGAAAGACAGTTTAGTGTAAAAAGATCGAATGCACGTTTGGTTATTTCGTAGGAAATATCATATTAAAACGGGAACCGGTCTTTATCTCAAAAAAAATTACCTCGAAAGCAAATACATAAAAAAAAATACCTCGAACAAATTTACCTCGAAAGGACATTAGGGGCTGTCCATATATTACGTAACGCAATTTTAAAAAAGTAATTGACCCCCCCCCCTCCCCCCTGTGTAACAAACTGTCACATTTCCCAACACCCCCCCCCCTGTGTAACGCGTAACAATATAAAAATTTTGTTTCGCATTAAATTTAACTGTATTCTAACTATTGATTGATTCGTTTTTCTTTACAAAACAAACATAAACCTAAAATATAGTATAACATAACCTTTGAAAAAAATTTACACAAAAAAATCACTCAAACTTTAAAAAAATATTCATAATCAATATCACACAGGGAAAAAATACTAGGTACCTCTTTTTACACTGAGTGTCACATATAATACGTATATTGTTTATGCACAGGTACACAAAATACATTGGTGTTCTGTGAGTACACATTCTGCGCGAAAATGTATCATCGCCGATGATTCATCGGCAAGATCACGCAGGGCCGTAAGATTTTTTTTTAATATCAATGTCAACAGTTTTTTTACTGATTAGAATATTATTTAAATATGCATAGTTTCGTCAATTTTTGTGTGAAAAAGGGAATTATGGGCCACTAAATTGTTATTTATGTTGAAATAAAAATACATCTGCCAAGCTTAGAAATAAACATTAAATTTATTAAATTCCATTACGTAACGTTTATCTAGACCCCCCCTCCCCCCTGTCACAAACTGCAACAATTTCTCTGACCCCCTCCCCTAGGCGCGTTACGTAATATATAGACAGCCCCTTACCTCAAAAAGACGTTACCTCAAAAAAATTTACCTCGAAAGAACATTACCTTGAAAAGTCGTTACCTCGAAAGTACATTAGGTACCTCAAAAGATTTGAGGAGCATTATTTCAAAAGTTAACAAATCCTTAACACGTATATTGGACTTTGTTAACTTTTGATATAATGCTCCTCATTTTACCTCGAACGGCTTTTACCTCGAAAACGGCTTTTTTTAGTTTTTATTTGTTTCTTTGCGATTATTGTATTGTATATTGTATATTGCAGTTGTTTTATTTATTTTATCATTTATTGATTAAATTTTAATTTACGGGCCATTATTAGCTTTTAGTTTTAGTAAATATTTCAGAATGAATCGATTAACCTATATCGAGAGTTCGCGAAAGATAAAAACTTTGTGTATTATAAATATGGTGAAATTGCTTTTTGATTATTTGTGATTTCAAATACTTTTTTTTTATAATATATTAATATTATTGCTTTAAATAACAAAGTTTATTGCTGTTAAATTTCCCTTCTTTTTTTTTTAATTTAGTTTGGTTTGGTTTTTTATAATTTTTAAAAAATTATGTGTTTTAGAGGTATTTTTTTATGCAAGGTAATGTCTGTTCGAGGTATTTTCTTTCGAGGTAATGTCCTTTCGAGGTAATGTCCTTTCGAGGTAACGGTGTTCGAGGTAATTTTTTTCGAGGTAAATTCTTTCGAGATAAAGACTCCTATCCTATTAAAACAAAGTTTCTTAATGGACGTTTTTGAGTTTTCTAATAGGGCTAAGCACCAAAACCGTATATACGGCATATACGTAGTATGAACTAATGTTTTTCTATTAAAAAAAAGATATTACAAAATTATTTTTTAATTTCGAATTAATTAAAAACTAAACTGTTAATATTTTTTAAATATTAACAGTTTTAGTTAAAAACCCCCAGATTCGAATTTTTATAAATATTTTATAAAAATTTAAAATAAAGGTGTTCCCACTTTCTAAGGCAATTTTTTATAATACATATCGTCTTGTAAATTTCAGGACGTCGTATCTCAATTTTTTTCAATTTTGAGATTTTGGACTTAAACCCTTCATATCAATTTACATCTAAAAAATAAGTTTCACCTGCTGTTTTTTTTTTTAAATAACAAAAATAGTAACGTCGTATCTTAGATTATTATAAATTAATAAATTTTTAAACCTCGTATCTCTTAATTTTAGTTAACTGACTATTTTGGAACGCACTTTTTGCATTTGGCGACGCTTTTTTGACATCTTATGCGCATGTTATAAAACTTTTTGAACTTTAAATATTTCAATAATTAATAATATCATAATAATCAATTATATTTTGTTAAAATAAATATAATATTGTTTCAAAGCTCGTATCTTGAAAAAAAATTATTAATTTT
The DNA here is from genome assembly GCA_958510825.1 of Brachypterus glaber. Classification (NCBI taxonomy): domain Eukaryota; kingdom Metazoa; phylum Arthropoda; class Insecta; order Coleoptera; family Kateretidae; genus Brachypterus; species Brachypterus glaber. The sequence continues at coordinate 22,771,150 of OY294052.1, read as the reverse complement.
GAGCATCAAAATTTCGTATCTATAAACATTAGGTTGTTATTTGTATTTATTTATTTTAACACAATAAAATGATTTAAGGTAAGTTAATCATTAAAAATGTATTATTTCTCATTCCTGTAAAGTTGTCTTTTTTGAGATACGACGTTCTGAAATTTACAAGACGATATTGTCATCAGATAATGTATAGGGTCAAATTCACAAATATTCGAAATAACGTCATCACAAAATAATCCCTAAATACCGTAGTGTTTTAATTTTGCTCATTTTATCACGATAATTTATGTTTAAAGATTTTAGGTTTTTAATGGGTTTAAATTTTTTTATGTTACTTCTATTTTAGATTAAATTTCATACATTTTGCCAAAAATGTAATATAAAAGGTTTTTGCATTGCAGTCTTCGTTTGGGTTGTTGTTGTTGATGAAAGACGTCGAGACGCGTTGCTTTGAAGTATATGCAAGTATATGAAGTATATGCAAGAATTTAAAGAGGATGAACTAACGTTATATTGTGTTTAAGACGAATATAGGATACAACAACTATACACAGCTCTAGAGAAAAAATTAGAGCACAAGTGCTCTAGATGTAAGGTAAGTGCAGGTATTATTCCCATGCTAACGTATAATTGCTGATAAAAATTAAAGGAGATAACTTCAAAACAAAATAATACTTATAGAGTCCAGATTACTTATTTATGCTTAAGTTATTAAAGAAAAACATGAAAAAAGTTTAACAAAATAAAAAATATAGGCTGGTAATATGGCCACATATAAAATAAATCATATTTTTCTAAATATTATCAAGTTAAGTATTTATATATGCTTTTTTTATTGCCTTTTACCATATAAAATTTAAAAAAATTGAAAAGTTAAATAAACATTATACACTTCATAAAATATAAAAAAAAACAATTAATGGCTTTAGGTAAAGTAAAACATACTTGATAAATATTTTATACTAGCTATTTTTTTTTTGAATTATTCACAATCTGAATAAAAATGGTCCTTTGTAATTTTCTGTTATTCTAACACAATATTTATGTAAATAAACGTAACATCTATCACCGAGCCTCATAGCTTCCTGCAGGAAGCATGCTTATTGCCATGGCCATATTACTATACACAAAAACTGGCCATATTACTCTACATTGTAATGTAGAGGATTTCCTAAATTTTTGTTAAAGTTACGTTTACTGACTGAAATTCTATATAGACCAACTGTTAAATAGGACGTTTTGCTATAATAAAATATAAATAAATAGTACTTACCGTAATCAAATGTTATGAATTTTCAAAATATTAAATATTTTATATAATCGTTTACCAACGAAAAGAAAATCACTAAAATCGTTGTAGTGGCGCGATCTAGCGCTTGCCCTAGGAATCTTGTTAGAAACACTAACTTAAAATACTGTAATCAAAATTTTTTCATTCTTATTTTTTGAAATAAGGCAAATTGGCCATAATAAATACATGGCCATAATACCTGCAACTACCTTACTATGCGCGCCAAAAAGAAGTAGGGCAGCTGTTTTTTTAATGGTGTAATATACGTTTATATATTTTTCTACTTCTAGTAAGAAATCAGCTGCTTGCAAAGATTTCAATAGCAATTTTTATTTTTTTTGCAATAGGCAATATTTATTGTCAATAAATGACGGTTCTTATACATAACCTCAAACAATATACCTTATCATATAATGAGCAACTCACCGTCAAGATGTTATCTACTATCTAGTGTCCAGCATGACATAACCCAATTTTAAGAAAAATAAGTTAAGAATTGAAAGTCTATAAAAAAATATACAGTAGCGACCAAAAGTAGAGAAACATGTGAAAAACATATGTGGTTCTGTTGTATGTTTTTAGTTTAAAATGAAACATGAAAAAAATATTAGATAACAAGTCTTTAAATGTAAAATAAAAAAATATATTAAGAAAAATCCAATAGTTACGAAAATATTTTTTTTATTCATTTAATAAGGGGACAAAAGTAAAGAAACAAGTTAACAATTCTGCATAAACTTAAAAATAATTAATAATGTGTTGCATATCCCTTATTTTTAATAACCTCGGCACACCTTCGTGGCATAGACGATATCAGTTTGTCAATGTAGTCTTGCGATATATCGTTCCAGGCCCTTTGTGCCGCTTCCATTAAAGCTTCTTTGTTCTCGAATCTTCCACTATTTACTTCTCTGATTTTTCGATCTAGATGATCCCAAAGGTTTTCTAAAGGATTTAAATCGGGGCTTTGGGCGGGCCATTTCATTAATGTAATGTTTTGTGCATTCAACCACTCTTTAACAATATTCGCCGTGTGCTTCGGGTCATTATCTTGTCCATCGAAGGGGCATATTTTCTTCTACAAAGGGAATCATTTGCTCTTGCAAAATACGCAAATAGACAAATTTATCCATTATACCTTCAATGGTATGTAAGGGACCCATTCCATGACCCGAAAAGCTTCCCCAAAACATAACGTTGCCTCCTCCATGTTTCACGGTAGCTTTTGTGTACTTAGGATTAAATCTTTCGTTTTTGGGACGTATTACGAACTGTATTCCATCCGAACCAAACATGTTAATTTTAGTTTCGTCGGAAAATAAGACATTTTTCCATTGACGTGGTGTCCAGTTTAAATGTTCTCTTGCCAACTGTAACCTGGCTTGTCTGTTTCGTGGAGATATGAATGGTTTCTTTGCTGGTCTTCGTCCATAAAGTCCCATTTCACACAGTCGACGTCGAATAGACCTCACTGACAAGCTAACATTGGGCATTTCTTTTTTTAATTTCACAGCATCCCAAAATGGATTCTCTGTCGACATCTTCTTTATTCTCTTATCAGTAGCTTTGTCGGTTTTTCTGGGTCTTCCTGATTTTGGTGCATTTTCCAAACATCCCCTTACTCTATACAAGGCAATCGTTTTTGAAATCACGGATCGATTCAGTTTTAACTGTCGGGCAATATTAATTTGCTTCTCCCCGGATTCAAATTTTTCAATAATTTATTTCCGCATATCTACTGACAGATATTTTCCTTTAGGCATTTTTATTTAATTTTTGAACCTTTCAGCACAACTAGCCGATTAAAAATGAATAAATCTAAATTTAAAGTGAATAAAACAAAATGTTTCTTTACTTTTGTCCCCGCAAAAAAACAACAAAAAACTTTATGTGCCTAAAAACTTATCATATCTCATTCCTTTTTATTTACCAATATTTTTTGTGCCCAGTTTGTTTATATTTATGAAAGAATTCATATCTGCCTTACTTTTGATCGAAATAATTTTAAAATTTAAAATGTTTCTTTACTTTTGGCCGCTACTGTATACTGCGCGTTTGTCGGTTAATAGCCGAAAATATATATTTTAGAAAGTTATCTATATGTCGTTAAAATCAAATGAACAGGAAACAGTCCAAACCTAGTACCATTTCATCCTTTTTGGGAATCATCAGCACTGTGTATCCTGTATGTTGTTAATATTTAAATAAACCGTTAGATAGATATAAACGTATGGTGCTATCTATTGATGTGGTCACTGTTATCTGTTCACTTGTTCACAAAAGGCAAATTGCCACAATTTAGGGTGTACAGTAACGTGCATTAGGTCCATGGCATTTTTAATGTACGTTACTGTACACCCTAAATTGTGGCGATTCTCCTTTTGGGAACAAGTGAACAGATAACAGTGACCACATCAATAGATGACACTATACTTTTATATCTATCTAACGTTTTATTTAAATATTAACAACATACAAGATACACAGTGCTGATGATTCCCAAAAAGGATGAAATGGTACTATTCACTGTTTCCTGTCCATTTGATTTTAAAGACATAGAGATAACTTTCCAATTTTAAGAGTTCAATTTAAATTCTTAAAATATTGAAAATATGCAGGGTTCGTTGCTAACTTCTTGTCCAACTTTTTTCTTATGAGCTTAGTAGGTTAATTAATTAAAATCAACTTTGAAATCAAGTAAACAACTTGTTTTGTTTGTTGGTTTCTCTCTAGAGCCTACATTGACTTTAAGCGGCCAAAGATTCCCTTTGTTGACGAGAAAAGTAGCTAAAAAGCAAAAATTTGGTGACATCATTACTGATCAGCCCCTTATGTTTGTTTGTTTATTTGTTTGTTTATTTGTTTAACCTCGTACTATTCTACTTAATTAAGCATCCCCTAAGTCCAGGACTTGTGTGGGCTAGTAGTAGAGGGAACCACCGGCTTATACTGACTTTCGAACCAGTTTCTAGGGATTGTCCGTTTCACTTATCGCCTTCGCCAAATTTCAATTATTAATTAACTGAAAAAGGTAAATCGGCGCCAGTGAGAATCGAACTCACGATAGTAGACTTGCTATACATACGCGCTAGCCACTACGCTATGCCTCCCATATGTAACATTGTATTATTTTAAATAAATAGCTTATTAATACACAGAAAAAAAGGTTATCTTGGCAGAAGATAATAAATTATCTTGGATTTATATTATCTTAAATTGAGGTAATAATCTTCTTTTAAGATCATGTATCCTCGGTTTAAGATTATCTGCGACTTTGGTTTCCTTTAATTATTCTCTTGGTAAAAAAATCCTTGTGTCAAGGATTCTTTCCTTAAATGCATGACATTTAAAATAGTAACAGAGAATTAAGAGTTATTTTCTTGACTCAAAGCCCCTGTTGTCTTACGGTAAAGAGTTTGCCGGCCTCACCCCACGTAGATATACAGTAGACTCGCCCGTTGTTATTGTTGGCTGGCAGATAATTTGCGCAGTAGTTTAAGATATGCGCGGGAGAGAAGTTAGGTTTGTTTTTTTTTGCCGTCAGTTGTCTTTAAAGGTGTATCATTGTTTTTATCTGCTTTAAAATGGACGAATTTGTATCTGTTACCCTCGAACGATGGGGATTTTCAAATTTACTTAAAAAATTCACGGGTAAGTAGCTTTAACTAATTTATACCTATAAGCGCCATTTTGCAATGGCGTTGCAACAAGTTTTTCTTCAAAAACAAGTGCTTTTTCCTACGACCACCTATGAAACCAAATTTCACATGATTAACAGAGTAAGAAAGTAACATATTTCATAGGCGTGCAAAATAATATTATACATGTGTGGGAAATTTTTTCCAAATATTTACCATTGTATTAACTCTGGAACCTGAGTGTGGGGTCTTTATCTTACACCAAGTCTTAGTTTAACATAATATGATCTTGAATCAAGAGAATCATGATCTTAAATGAAGATTATAATTCTCTTCATTCAAGATTATATTATCTTAAACCAAGACTTAGTGTAAGATAATATGATCTTGGATAAAGATAATATGATCTTGAATCAAGATAATTACATACTTGGTTTAAGATAATATGATCTTAAATAAATGGTTTAAGTGGCTTTGATTTAAGGAAATGTCCCTAAATCTAGGACCTCAAATTCCAAGCTCACAGCGGACGATCCAAGACAGTCATGGCGTTGAACATATCGAAAGCCATGGTGGCCTTGGTTCAAGATCGTTTTGCTTTGATTCAAGATATCCTTTTTTTCTGTGTAATTCAATTTTATCTTAACTTGACAAGTTTAAGTTGACAGAGCATCACAAAGTGGTTTGGACTTTTTCTATGTAAATCAGGCCTTTAAAAATTGTTAGAGGAAATGCGCCTAATTTCGGATGGTTTCCAAATTTCGGATAGTAGTGTATTTAAGATACTGTCTGCAAAGGTAAACAGAAACCTACTTTTATGTGAATCCAAAAGTCAAACTAAATCCGTCCTGTAATATGATAACGGTAGAGCTTCTCCCCTTTAAATGGCAGCACAAATCGTTTATATTGCAAATGGCAGTTTTGTGCTCAGTTGCATTATTATGCTTGTTTATTTTATAAATAATCGTTATAAAAGTTCGTGATTCTGTCTTGGGTAAGTTATGATGTTAGTTAAGTTGATCCACTATTCATAATTAAGCAATTTGAAAACGTAAACATTCTACAAATTTCTAATATAAAAAGCAGAAAGTTGCCTAATTTTGGATAGACCATTTTTGTGCATTTGATTCCCAATTTCGGATATCCGCAAGGTAATTATTATTCAGGATAACCAACCATTAATTATTATTTTTATAATGATACAACAAACTAAGATAAACAATTTTGAAAAAACGAAAATTACCTAAGATACTAAGATATTCGAAATTGGGAATCTAAAATTATGGTTCCTATAGTATTTCGTAGAAAATCGCTTAATGATTAAATTACGTCTTAAATGTGAAGGAATAACAAGAAACATAAGCAATGGGATCCAGATCTACTCTTGAAAAAAATTTTTTCGGATATGTCCGAAATTAGGAGCCCTTTTTCAAATGCACAAAAATGCGCTGATTTTTTTTAACCTTGTTTTTTGGAAAAAATAAACTGTAATAAAATTGCTTTTATAATAAATCATGGTTCGCTATAATAAGTTGTATCTGGTTATAAAAAAAATATCAAAAAAGTAATACCGAGTATTAAATATTGAATACATTGTAAATGGTATCCGAAATTAGGCGACTTTCCTCTAGTGTTGGAAAACAAACACCTCGGCGCAAAATTCATCTTCATTACCTCGGTAAATTTGACATGGCTGCCCGATGTGAAACATTGTACAGAAATTCTCCTTAAAGGCGTGAAAATTGCAATTTATATACACCGGTGAGTTGTTTGGAATGGGGCGATTCCATTCAGCGGCAGCTTTCTGGTATGGTCAACAAGTAAAACATTCCGTTCCTTTTGTCGTGACAATATGATCAAGTAACTTTAGAAATAAACAAAAAAAAATTGGCAACAGCGCAATTCTTTTTGGGTTCGATTTGGGGGTCCAAGAAGAGCTTAAATCCGAAAATTAGTCAACCTAACCCCTTGGGAAATTACGCCATCTTGGATTAAAGGGGTGAGGTTTTATTTTGGTAATAACTTTCTTCCTCGTAATTTTTCGAAAAAATGTTATGAATACAAAGTTGTCGTGAAAAAAAAAATCTCGACAAAAATGGTCCTTTGACACTTTTTAATTAGTGCATAATTGTTGCACAGTGAGCTTGGACTAATTTTTAATCAAAAATGTAATCTCTTAGTTCCCCTGATTTTTTTAGGAGCAAAAGGAAAAAAATCCTCCTGGATTTTTTTAAGAAAATTCGATTTTTATTTGTTTTTATATTTTTTTCAGTGTATGTTTAATTTTTATTACGGATATCGAAAGAGTTTATTTTTAAAAGAAATTTTGTAGAATATCTTTGTTTTATTTTCATTTGTTCCTAAGAAATTTAAAATCAAAATTGACAAAACTCATTTTTTTTTATCAAGTCTGCCATTGCAACCTACTGAGATGTTTAAAAAACTTAAAATGATTTAAAATTAACTTAACGCCATCTACAAATTTTATGTTAGAAAATTGCCAAAAAATGGCTCTTAGTGCAGGAACAAAAAAAAACAATAAAATTAAGTTGGCGTTGGTACTAAGTTAGATCCATTTTTTTGGTAATTTTCTTACATAAAATTTATAGATGGCGTTAAGTTAATTTTAAATTATTTTAAAGTTTTTAAATATCTCAACAAGCTACAATGGCAGACTTGATTAAAAAATGAGTTTTGTCAATTTTGATTTTAAATATCTTAGAAACAAATGAAAATAAAACAAAGATATTCAAAAAATTTCTTATCCGTAATAAAAATTAAACATTAAAAGCTACAATGGCAGACTTTATTGAAAAATGAGTTTTGTCAATTTTCATTTTAAATATCTTAGTAGAAAATGAAAATAAAACAAATATATTCTACAAAATTTGCTTAAAAAATAAACTCTTTCGATATCCGTAAAAAAATTAAACATACACTGAAAAAAATATAAAAACAAATGAAAATCGAATTTTCTTAAAAAGCTCCTGGAGGATTTTTGTTGGTTTTGCTCCTAAAAAAATTAGGGGATGACCCAAAATTAACTTCTAAAAATAAAACTAACATTTCTGATTAAAAATTAGTTCAAGCTCGCCGTGCAACATTTATGCACTAATTGAAAAGTCTAAGAGAACCATTTTTGTAGAGAATTTTTTTCTCAACAACTTTGTATTAATAGCTTTTTTTCGAAAAATGACGAGGAAGAAAGTTATATCCAAAATAAAAACTCACCCCTTAAATCCAAGATGGCGGAATTTCCCAAGGGAGTGGGATGACTAATTTTCGGATTTAAGCTTCTCTTGGACCCCCAAATCGAACCCAAAAGAATTCTGCTGTTGCCAATTTTTTTCTTTCCTTGGCATAATTTGGGATGAAGTTACTGGATCAATAGTCGTAGACCTAACATTGTTATTGAAGGGTTATGTTTAAAGAAAGTAAGGTTATGTTTTAGATGTTCTCATGATTTAACGTTTAAAAACGTCAGATGTCTCAGATTTTGGTTTTCTCTTATATAAATTATTATTTCGTGGGCTTACAAGCAAAGAGAGCTAAGTCATAAAACATGGTTTTAAGATATTGACTTTAACTTTCATTTTATTCTTGTTATTTTCGTTATAATTATTTTTGGAAAAAAGGATTGCTGCAAATCGCAATTTTAGACATAATGATGTCCCATTTTGTTGTATCAGAACAACAGGGTTCTATCTAACATTGTGAGATTACAGTGTCAGCAAATACTCGTTCATGTAATACTTTTTACCTTTTAAAACCTAGAGCCAACTTACCAAAATTTTCACCAATCTACTCAATGTGCAATACTTATCATGCTATTCAATCAGATGTAGTAGTAATTTACTTAAGAATTTTGTTTTGATGTGACTCATCCTAGAATTGGATTTAAACTGTTGGATGTAACTTAATTAAATAAATAAATAAAATAAATTATATTTTGCAAGATATAATTTAAACGCTTTAACTTATAAATTTAAAATTTTGTACAAATAACGGAAATAATGAAATCCATAACTTAGCATTCGCTATTGCAGCAAATAAAATACAGGATCCAATTCATTCCAATTCAAAACACAGGAACACAATCAATAAACAATTAAAAACGACAAAACAATCAAAAATGAAACATAGCCAACAAGAAACGACAAAGGTTATCTAAAATGGCTCTTGCCCGCTTTGGTATTTTTTTTTTCAGCTTGATACCACGAAAATTACTATAAAACTTGCGTGAAAATCTCCGAAAATTAGAACATGTTCTTTATAATAAAAAATATATTATTTTCTTCTTCTTCTTCATTCTTTTTTTTGCCTTTTCTCAGTGAGATAATTAGCCAGATCCCTCTTAGTTACTCAATTCACCAAAAGTGGTTCTTGTCTGGCTTGGCACCATGCCCACTCCTGTTTTGATTAGAGAAAATTTCCAGTCTTCTGTAAGACCTTTTCTTTTTCTTTTCCTTCTTCCCTTTTCGTGTTTGCTGTTGGTTGTGTTAGCTGTTGACAAGGCTTTTTTTCCAATTTGTAATTATATTTGCGCATGCGCTAGTATATAAAAAAATTCTGTACGTATAAAAACTTCTTCACGTGTTAGTTGCTTCCAAATCAAAATTTATCAGCATTATAAATTATTAAAAAACATAAAATTCCCTTCTTACTCCAATATAATCACATGTTCGTCATTTTACTGCACATCATCTATACAATCACTATAAAATATATAAAATCGAATCCGGGGCATATCTAAGATAGCAAATAAATAAATAACTTATACTAAAACACTTGATGCTAAAAATTAAACGCGATTAACGGATTACATAATTCTTGCCAAAAGTAGATGTTCCTCGTTTCACGGGTGAAAAGCAACTGTGAAATATTATTTTGATTGCTCGAAAATAGCATCAAACTTGCGCAGTGCCTAAATGATTCTTGCAACAAACTTGCATAGCATCAAACTTGCGTACAAATTGCTGCGTGAAAATGCGCCTTAGGTGTAAAAACCTCTACGCACTCGCGCTAACTTTTTATGTTGTAACCGTGGCCAATGTAAAAGGAACGGCGTGTTTCGTTTGTTCAAAATTTGTCCCACTACAACTGGATGGACTGACTCTAGTTTGAAAGACATGGATGCATGCGGTCAGTGGTGTTCGATAGCATCCATAAATCCTCCTATCCTAACTTCATAGACTTAATGATTTAAAGTTCATTGTGTACACAATGTATATCTGGATACCTACCTCTTAAACGTCAATGATACCTACTTTTTAGCCGGAAAATAATCATATATTTTTAAGCCATACCTATTGTTATAAGGTTGAACGTTTGTTCATAGAGATATGGTTCCGGTGAAATTGTTTAAGGGAGCGTTCAAGTATTACGTAACGCGCTAGGGTGGGGTCTCGAAAACGTTACGCCACGTTACAGAGGGGGGGGGGGGGGGTCAGTAAAAATGTTACGTAACACTAAAAATTATAAACATATAAAATTTTTATCGGATCACGCTTTTAGCAATGATCTAGGCTTAGAGAGACGGATTCCTTGCAAATTTTATTGCACACGGCGTGGTTAACAGTTAACTAAATCCTACAAACAAAAACAATTAGAGATGGAAAACCATAGCCAATAACCGGTTTTCGGTTAACCGGTTTCGGAAATTACATCAGACCGGTTTTGGGTTAAAACACGGAAGCAATAACCGGTTTAAAACCGGTTTAAACCATAAAGCAAAATTTCCTTTCATTCTTTTTACTTTTTGTAAAATGTTACGTAACAAATGGGGGGGGGGGGGTGAGGGGTGTCTCGAAAATGTTACGCCGCGTTACATGAGGCGGGTGGGGGTCAAAAATGGCCAAATTTTGCTTTACGTAATACTTGACCGCTCCCTAAAGACATTTTTATCCATTTCAAAATAAAAAAAAAAACAATACTTTTCTCTACAGTTCATTTTATACAAAAAAGTATTCAAAAAATAATAAAAGAAGTCGAGGGGTAAACCGCTGACAAAATTTTGTACACCTGAATTCTTTTTAGGAGGAAATCTTCAAAGATTTCCTCCAGATTACCTCGAGTTTCTAAGATATCCTCCGAAAAAGAGGAATTCTTTAAAGATTTCCTTCAGATTACCTCGTAACCTTAACAGATTTCCTCCAGATTACCTCCAATTTGTACACCTGAATTCCTCTGCGGTTTACCCCTCGAAAGAAGTTTATAAAAGAAGTTAAAATTAAAAAATTAAAAAAAGAATTTTGACGTATCTAGTAGCTATATAACATAAGATGTACGAAAAGTGACTAAAGGCCTATCCAGAAGCTTGCATAAGAACATAAAACATAAGAATGCGATTCTGTGATTGGCTTACAAGATACATGGCGGCATATCAAGCCACGGCATCGCATTGTTTTGTATTATGTTCTTATGCGAGGCTGTGGATATGCCCTTACTCTTATTCGCAAGAGCTGCAGAGCGGTGAGCGCAAAAACGTGGCTAATGCGTGAATGATATATTACGACAAGTTTTGTATTCTATTTTTCATACGACCCCAAGAAAATAAAATAATTTAAAATAAACATTATTTTCTATAAATAAGGTTTTGATCAAATATTCATCAATCTTATTCTAATCATCGTACAGAGTGATATTGGTAGACTGACAGTTTCGGGCTACCGGCCCTCTTCAGTACCAAGAATCAACCCTATATGCGGAGAAAACATTTTTCGACTTTATTCACGAAATAAAGAGATGAGATTGATGTATCCTTGTGCGCCATCTATTACTAGATGTAGGCAACTACTCATTTATTCTCCTAATCCTGGAGACTTTAAATGGTAGCAAGTTGAAAACAACTTGTAAGTATCAAGCACATAGTACCCACTAAAACGTGTGGCTAGACGTAAATTTTAAGGAACCTATATTTTTTAATTTTCAACAAAATTATAAAAGTATTATTTAAATATTCCATCAATCTATTTTCTAGTCATCGTACACAGTGATATTGGTAGATTAGGGTGGATCTTATTTTTTTATAGTTTTAAAATTTTCATTCTGTTGTATCTGGAACATTCTGAAAATATGAAGGTCCCAATTGGATCCATAAAATCGTGAAATTACGCAAAAACCGTGAAAAATAATTGGAAATGGGCTGTACTTTTTGTATCAGTGGAAAATTTAAAAGCCTTGAAATCTTATTTTTTTTCTTTTGAGTGTACAAGGTTCCAGTCCAGATTTACATATTTTTTAAATGCTTATTTAGCTGAGAAACGCGTTTATGGTAGAAATTTGTCAAATTTAGTATTTTAGGGGCAACTTAGGCGGATTTTCGTTGAAAATATGACGGTCCCAATTGGATCCATAAAATCGTGAAATTACGCAAAAACCGTGAAAAATCATTGGAAATGGGCTGTACTTTTTGTATCAGTGGAAAATTTAAAAGCCTTGAAATCTTATTTTTTTTCTTTTGAGTGTACAAGGTTCCAGTCCAGATTTACATATTTTTTAAATGCTTATTTAGCTGAGAAACGCATTTATGGTAGAAATTTGTCAAATTTAGTGTTTTAGGGGCAACTTAGGCGGATTTTCGTTGAAAATATGACGGTCCCAATTGGATCCATAAAATCGTGAAATTACGCAAAAACCGTGAAAAATCGTTGAAAATGGACTATGCTTTTTGTATCAGTGGATAATTTAAAAGCCTTGAAATCTTATTTTTTTTCTTTTGAGTGTACAAGGTTACAGTCCAGATTTACATATTTTTTAAATGCTTATTTAGCTGAGAAACGCATTTATGGTGGAAATTTGTCAAATTTAGTGTTTTAGGGGCAACTTAGGCGGATTTTCGGCACCTGATAGAATCCTTTGATCATTTTAAAATTTGTCACATAATTTTTTACACTAAAGAAACAAATTAAGATTTCAAGGCTTTTAATTTTTTCACTGATACAAAAACGATTTTCACGATTTTTGTGTGATTTCACGATTTTAGGGGTCCAATTGGGACCCTTAGAGAAGTCTGATCACCCTCATATTTTTAGTATGTTCCAGATACACCAGAATAAAATTTTTAAAACAATAAAAAAATAAGGTCCACCCTATTGGTATTTATTTCTTAAATATTACGTCCAAACACACGTTTTAGTCAACATAGATCCAACAATATACAAGTACGCTCAAACAAAAGTTTTCTACTATAGTTCTCCGCATGAAACAAAGTCTCCGACGAAAGGGGGAGGAATTATTCGCGCTCTCTTCTTTCCATCAAAAGCGTTATAAGGGAACGTTCAAGTATTACGTAACGCAAATTTTGATCATTTTGGAGCCCACCCCCACCCCTGTAACGCTATTTTCCTATACCATTAACATGGGCGTAACACTCCAAAATAAAAACAGTTACAAAAAAAATAAATACGTTAATATAGTTTGTAATAAACATTGAAAGCAAATTGTACGATATCGTCTTGTAAATTTCAGAACGTCGTATCTCAAAAAAGAAAACTTTACAAGAATGAGAAATAACTCTTTCTCGCATTATTCATAGGTTAAAAATGTATTTTTTAATATAAACTTAATACATTTTTAATAATTAACTTAGCTTTTAAATCATTTTATTGTGTATAAAATAAATAAATACAAATAAAAACCTAATGTTTATAGATACGACATTTTGATGCGCAAAATTAATAAAAAAAATTTAAGATACGAGCTTTGAAACATTATTAGTGAAACGTACCTCTTAATATAACAAGTAAAAATATTTACCATTAATTCGCCTTTTAAAAGAAAATGTTCAATTTAAACATTTAAACTTCAAAAAGTTTTATAACATGCGCATAAGATGTCCTAAAAGCATCGCCAAATGCAAAAAGTGGTTTCCAAAATAGTCAGTTAACTAGATTTAAGAGACACGAGATTTAAAAATTTATTAATTTATAATATATAAAGCGTTTAAGTCCAAAGTCTCAAAATCGAAAAAAATTATGATACGCCGTCCTGAACAATTACAAGATGATATTTAACTTTATAAACAAAGTGTGGTAACATTTATTTTCGACACCCTCTATTATTATATTTAAAATAAAAATTAAAATGACTGTTAAATACTAGAAAACATATGCTAGTAAGAAACTTTTCTTTCACGACACTTGTAGCTTATTTGGACTTTTCGGGTCTTTTATTAACTGGTAAAAATTTTAATTTTAATAACTTTTATAAAACGTTAAAAAACGAGTGATTTTTGTTAGACGAATCACACTGTATACAAAATTGTTCAGTGTTTAATACGGTAACAAATACTTTGTGTAATAGTATATTAAGTAAGGTGGTTGTAGGTATTATGGCCATGTATTTATTATGGCCAATTTGCCATATTTCAAAAAGTAAGAATGAAAAAATTTTGATTACATTATTTTAAGTTAGTGTTTCTAACAAGATTACTAGGGCAAGCGCTAGATCGCGCCACTATTAATGGTTTTAATTCTGCAACTATTTTAGTGATTTTCTTTTCATTGGTAAACGATTATATAAAAAATTTAATATTTTGAAAATTCATAACATTTGATTAAGGTAAGTACTTTAAATTTTATTTATATTTTATTATAGCAACACGTCCTATTTAACCGTTGGTCTATATAGAATTTCAGTCATTAAACGTAACTTTAACAAAAATTTAGGAAATCTTCTACATTACAATGTAGAGTAATATGACCAGTTTGTGTGTATAGTAATATGGCCATGGCAATAAGCATGCTTCCTGCAGGAAGCTATGAGGCTCGGTGATAGATGTTACGTTTATTCACATAAATATTGTGTTAGACTAACAGAAAATTACAAAGGAATCATTTTTATTCAGATTGTGAATAATTAAAAAAAAATAGCTAGTATAAAATATTTATCAAGTATGTTTTACTTTACCTATAGCCATTAATTGTTTTTTTTTATATTTTATGAAGTTTGTTTGTTTGTTTGTTTAACCTCGTACTATTCTACTTAATCAAGCATCCCCTAAGTCCAGGACTTGTGTGGGCTAGTAGTAGAGGGAACCACCGGCTTATACTGACTTTCGAACCAGTTTCTAGGGAATGTCCGTTTCACTTAGCGCCTTCGCCAAATTTCAATTATTAATTAACTGAAAAAGGCAAATCGGCGCCAGTGAGAATCGAACTCACGATAGTAGACTTGCTATACATACGCGCTAGCCACTACGCTAATCCTCCCATTGGTGTATAGTTTTTATTTAACTTTTTATTTTTTTTTATTTTATATAATAAAAGACAATAAAAAAAAGCATATATAAATACTTGATAATATTTAGAAAAATATGATTTATTTTATATGTGGCAATATTACCATTACGTGTTGGTAATATGGCCAATTGATACATTTTTTTAAATGGCCTATAATTTTTATTTTTTAAAACTTTTTTCATGTTTTTCTTTAATAACTTAAGCATAAATAAGTAATCTGGGCTCTATAAGTAATATTTTGTTTTGAAGTTATCTCCTTTAATTTTTATCAGCAATTATACGTCAGCATGGGCATAATACCTGCACTTACCTTAGTTTTAATTCAAATGCGAAGCAATAGCTTAGTTATCCACTGTTCCTTTGATAATAAATCTTTTAAGTCACGTAAGGAAAACCTTGTTGTTAGCCTCTAACTTCCGTTCATGGGGCACCAAACTAGTGAACAATACACAGCCATTATCAAGTGGTTCCTTCGGTTGATATATGACCATATAAATTAGGCAGACAGTATATTTTATCGTTCCTTACATTACGGATTTTTGCACGAATAACCGCAGTTTACCAGTTTACATCCAGAAACATAAAAAAAGCAATAAAAATTTTTCGATTTTTTTTTACTAACGCATGACTTTCCTTGGGGAAAGTAATAGTGTATTTAACTCCTGTGCACACATCCCCTGAAGGCAAAATGGGTTTCAAAATTAAAGCACCTTTTGCAAATTTGCATAAAGTTATTTAGGGCTACCATATAACCACTTTTAGCAAAAACAAATCCTCGTCCGTTTCTTAGTTAATGGTAAAGTTCCTCAGCAGACTCTGTAGGCAACAGTTAAATCATATTGCAAGTAAAATTTGTATAATCTTTTAGTATTTTTTCTTCTGATTACAAATCTGTTTAAAAATTATCTCTAGCTTTTGTCAATTTCTAGAAATATGGTTTTTAGGTTTTTACATTAGCTAAAAATGGTCATAAGTAAATAATGAAAGCATCAAAATGAAAGTCCAAAAGTCTAAATTAACGTTTACTTAATGATTTAAATAACTAAAGTAAAATTTGTTGTCATTCTGTACCTCTAAAATAGTTTTAAAAAGTGTGAACAATTTTTTTTTGTCCATGGACTGGATCTAGTACACTACTAGATGTAATTGCCTGTCATATTGAAAGTTATATTGTGACACTTTATAGATCTAGTCTACGGACTTGATTTACATCAACCTACCAGACAACAAAAAATTTGTTCACACTTTTTAACCCTTTAAGGACGGTTGACATATATATCTGACAGTGGGAAAATTGCCACACAGACGGCTGACCGATATATAGGTCAGGCTTTAAAGGCGGCTGTATGATAAATCAGCCAGAATTGAAAAATTGAATTGGCTGTGGGCCGACTGACTGATATATCATGACTGGAAAATTTGGCGTAGGGACTAGCGCCATATATATCGGCCACTGTCCGATATATGTGACGCTCGTCTGTATGGCACACACTCAACAAGAGAGGCGCGCGCGCATTTCCCCACATTAGTTCCAGCAACTGAAAAGACAAAAACTGCCTCTAGAAGATGTGTTGTATGCTCACACGCAACAGCAAAAGAATAACAAAGAAAGGTCTCCAGATATATGTGTAAAGAATGTGACAAAGGCTTGTGTGTAACTCCATGTTTCCAGATCTACCACACAAAAAAAAAATTCTAATAAATATTTTAGGCATTTTTTTCTAAAAGTAAATGAGTTTTATGTTTATATTTAGGAATATTTTGGATAAGTTTGATTATATCTTTTAATATTTTTCAAATGTTTGTTAGTTAAAAAAATATATTTTAAATTAAAATAAAGTTTTTTGATTAAAAAAAGTAATTTTTTGCGTTTTTATAAAGGGTCCCACAAGTACATTTCTGTGACCGATATATATGACATTCGTCCACAGGGCACGTGAAAAACAGCCGTCTGTGTGATACTGCGGCAAAATGGTGCCGTCCTGAAAGGGTTAACACTGTTTCAGAGGTGTAGCAAAGAGGCTAATAAACGAAATCCAGAAAAATGTGACATGTAATTTTACTTTAGTTATTTAAATCATAAAATAAACGTTAATTTAGACTTTTGTAATTACATTTAGATGCTTTCATTATATATATAGTTTAATAGTTTAATAGTTACAAATCGTGTTAATGTTTTCAGAGAAAACTTACACTCGTCAAATACAATAATAAATAGTACAGTAATAGTAGACAATAATAATAAATTAATATATATCACATTTGGTTAAGACAAATAATTACATCATCAATTTTAAACAGACATTTAGATATTAAAAAAAAATAATTTTTGATTTAAAAAGTTTTAGAGAAAGGGATTTTACCCTTGCGGGCAGCTGATTGAAGGCAGTGGGACCGTAGTAATTAATACCGTTTTTAGACCTATTGACTCTATGGTATGCAACAAGTATATCGTGTTGGGTATGTATGAACATCACTATTTGTCGTGTAGTTTGAAATATTTTGTCTTACATGTAAAAGACATTCTAAAATATACATAGAGGGAAAAGTAAGGATTTTAAGGGTTTTATACTTATGGGTCTCCGAATATGACCATCTTTAGCTAATGTAAAAATTTTAAAACCATATTTCTCGAAACTGACAAAAGCTACAAATAATTTTTAAACATATTTGAAATTAGAGGAAAAAATACTAAAAGATTATATAAATTCTACTTGCAATATAATTTAAATGTTGCCTACAGAGTCTGCTGAGGAACTTTTACCATTATCTAAGAAACGGACAAGGATTTGTTTTTGCTAAAAGTGGTTATATGCCAAGGTAGCCCTAAAATAACTTTATGCAAATTTGCAAAAGGTGCTTTAATTTTGAAACCCATTTTGCCTTCAGGGGATGTGTGCACGGGAGTTAAATAAACTATTAATTTCCCCAAGGAAAGTCATGCGTTAGTAAAAAAAATTCGAGAAATTTTTATTGCTTTGTTTATGTTTCTGGACTTTTTATATCTAAAAAATATGATTTCCGTAAAAAAAAATCTGTCTGTCCGCCGGTCTGTCGGTCTGTGTGCCGGGAAATGTGTGACCACGATAACTCAAGAACGCTTCGGGATAAAGACTTCAAATTTATACCATAGGTTGATTATCCAAAGTTATAGGCTGAGATTGTTTTTGGTAAAAATCGGGTTGGGGGGTGAGGGGGTAAAATGAGCAAAAACAATTTTTTTCAACAACATTTGTTTTCAATTTATTTTTCGTTTGGACTTTTTTTGATTTTTTTTTGAAAAAATTGTTTTTTTTTTATTTTTAAATTTTTTTTTTCGTTTTTGATTTTAATGAACCTAGGAATTTAGGGGAAAGTATTACTTTGTTGGTAGCATGCTGCTAGCAGTATTAATAAATAGGTACGGTAGTAATAATTATTATAGTTAACTACGGTAGTTATGTAAATATGGTTTCTGACTATTAAACAAATTTATAACGACTAGCTTAATTCATACTACTTAATTAAGTAGACTCTTTCTTAAATAAATAGGAAATTTAAGACTGTATCAGCTTAAAATATTACAGCTATTTAACAATCTCACATTTATTAATCTAAGTAAATATTTCTTTAGAGTTGGATAAACAAAACTGTTTCTACAGAGATAAAAATAATATATTAATTCAAATAAACATCATTCAAGTAAGCTTTATAGATGGTTATTATTTTAAATGGTACACCACCCGTAACTTTTGAATGAAATGATATATAAACTTTATATTTAGGATGTTTAAATCACACAATAAAACTTATCATTTGCCATATTTTTCAATTTTTTATTCGGTAAGGTGGCGCCAGGGGGGCAATGGGGAACAATATTTCAAATCGCACGCTAGGTCTTGTGATACTTCATTTTAAAGAGCTTAAAATTCTCTCTTCTCACCACTGCCCCCTGGCGTCACCTTACGGAATAAAAAATTGAAATATATGGCAAATAATAGGTTTTGTTGTGTGATTTGCATATTCCAAATATAATGTTTATATCTCAACCCGTTCAAAAGTTAAGGTGGGTGTACCATTTAAAAGAATAACCCTGTATATACGCAACAACTTATTTTCTTATATAGTCCGTTTTTTCAAGCAAGATAGTAAATTAAAAATCGCACAGTAAATATGTTTACAACAGATTTAAATAGTATATGCTTGTGTATAGAATATAGTTATGTTTTATAAAATAAACTATGAAGTATATTCGCACATTCAATATTCGAATCTGTTTTGAAAATATTCACTGTGCGATTTTTAATTTACTATCTTGCTTGATGAAACAGACCATAGTACAATTATATGCACAAAAAGCGGGAATTGACACTTCCCAATTTATGACATATTTAATATTTTTCATTATGTTAATATGTGTTATTTTTAAGAGGTTAGAATAACTTGACGTTTGTCCGTTTGTGAAATTAATAGGTTAGTTTTTAATCAATAGAATCAATCCATTCAGCGCCAGTTTTGGAGTTTTGACAAATCTTAATACCCGCTTTTTGTACATTTAACTGTACCAGGTATTACAATTTTAAAACTAAACCACAAAAGATTTATTTAAATAATTATATTTTGTAGCAGTATACTGTAAAACAACTAATGTGACATACTGCCCTGTTTGTTTGGCAGAATTTAATACTTATTTAACGAAATTAGTAGTAATAACAGACTCTTTCTTAAATTTAATAAAAGGCAATAAACTTTTTTTTTACGATAAACATCTTTTCCTTTCATCGTGTCATATTTTAATGTAAAATAAACCAAATAAATACCTACTTATATAACAAGATATTATAATACTATTATATGGGTGTCCCACCAGGTACTTGACAAGCTCCGTTATTTGAAAAGATATAAATTTTTGCAAAAAATAATTGGGAGCAAAAGAAGATTTTATTGACATATCCAAAACCGCCCCTTGCTTACCAACTCCCTTGAAACCACCCCCAACTTCTGTTTTTCAAATAGCACCCCTCATTTTTATCAAAGAATATGAAAGTACATTTCATTCTGAATTCAACCATGTATTATAAGTGGTAACTTATATTCTAAGTCCAAATTACAATTATTATTTATTAATAATAGGGTAATATTTGGAACAAAATTGCAGGTGGTTCCATGAGAGTGGGTTATTAAGTGCTGTTTTTTAAGGCCAAAAATTGGCTTAACGTTTATAAAATAGCTTCTATTGGACTGAGCACTGTTAACTGTTGGTTGGATAACAGCTTATTAACATTAAATTACGAAAAAACATTACCTATATTACCTATTCAATTTCAGGAGCAAAAACCAACCACGATTTAAAAATTCATTCACATGAATGTTTAGAACAAAATAATAACTGTAACTGTTCAGTAATAATTAAACCTACAAACAAAACAAAATATTTAGGAATCGTCCTTGATGAAAAACTTAATTGGAAAGCCCATACTGAGTATATTAATACAAAAATTCGAAAAACCATTTATATCTTTTACCAACTTAGAAACTACCTTAATACAACTGTTTTAAAAATGATGTATAAAGCCTTGGTTGAGTCTTTATTACAATATGGAATTGTTGTTGGGGGGGGGGGGGGGGGGGGTTGTATGAAAATGCTTTAAATAAGCTACAAGTCACTTAAAATTATATTATAAAAGTTGCATATAAAAAAGATAAGAGATATCCGACAGAAGATCTTTATAAGTTAACTAATTTGCTAAATATTCGTCTCATTTATGCTAAAGCAGCTATTCTTTTTGTGAATAAAGAAAAACAAAATTTTAATCTTATATCTCATCAGCATAACACGAGAGCAAATATAAAAAATAACCTTTTAACTCATAAAGTAAGTTTAACCCATAGCCAAAGATTCCTAAATTTCCTTGGGCCAAAATTTTTTAACGTTATACCTGCAAAAATAAAAGACTTATCTCTTAAAAAGAATATATTTAAAAAAGAAATTTATAATTTTATAATGCTGAATCCAAAAAAGTTTTATCCTTGAGTTTTTGTCGCATTGTTTCTCCTTTCTTTCGCTGTTTTTCACTTGTACTCCTAATCTTGTGTTATCATGGATACTGTTTTCTATATCTATAAATAAAAGATAAAAAAAATAATTAAGAATAATTATAACGCATTTAAAATTTGGAATGGAAAAAAATATATAAAATATATAAAAAAAATATATATATAAAAAAATGGAAATATATTTATACCTAAATATATAAATTAAATTAAAAATAGTATTAATGTTTATCAAATTAAAAACAATCAATTAATTTATTTATATAAGTTTTTTTTTGTTAAAGTGTAATTATTTACTATTATTATATATTATAGTGTAAGTTCTTATTTGGAACACAATACAAGCTCTGCTTAGAGTGTTCCAAAAAAATGTAATAATTAAGTATAAAATATTAATGTATGTCTAAAGAAAAAATAAATACTTACTTACTTACTTACTTACTTAGTTTTTGGATACTTACATTAATCAGTTCTCTTTTAGATATAATCTAACGTAAGTTTATGGATTTTTTTTATGGAAAATTTAGCTTGGGTTGTACTTTAGAGCGAATTAATAAAAATTAAAATGAAATGCTTTTATTTTCTTTAGTACTAATAATGGGGGTCTATTTAAAAAAAATAAAAGTTGAGGGTGGTTCCAAGAGGGTGGGTAAGTAAGGGGTAGTTTTGCATTTGTTAGTAAATTTTACTTTGACTCGCATTTAATTCTGTTTTGTTTTATTTTTTATCTTTTTATATAACGGGGATATATCCCGTCTTAAACCTGGTGGGACATTATTAATAATAAATAATAGTTGTTATTTGGAGCCCCTATAAAGAATAAGATACCACTTATATATAATATATAAATGGTTGAATTAAAAATGAAAAGTACTTTTATATTCTTTAATAAAAATGGGGAGTTGCTAGTTGAAAAACAGAAGTTGGGGATGGTTTCAAGGGGGTGGGTAAGCAAGGGGCGGTTTTGGATATTTTAATAAAATCTTCTTTGGCTCCCATTTTATGCTATTTTCAGCAAAAATTTCTATCTTTTGAAACAACGTAGATATACACAGTTTGTCAAGGACCTGGTGGGACACCCGGTATATTTCCTTTTAAAACAAAATGTTAACGTATTAAATATAGTTTGTTAAACTTTTAGTAATTTAATTTGTTGTGGTTTCTTTAAAGCTTGATATCAGAACATTTCTTTTCAAGATAAACTCATTGATGTTCGAATTGTATCTATTTTGGAATGGCTTTTCCGAGGGCTTTTTATTCAGGTGTGGCCAGGAAGATTGTTCTTTTCAATTAGGTTTTTCGTTTACAATTTTCAAAGAAACCGTCTGCTCTTATAACGCCTTATCATAATTAAACAGAATACTAGACTAGTCTACACAGAAAAAAATGACTTGTTTAATTAACCCATATCTGAATAGCAATATTTGTTTCTATGAAAAACCAAATCAGATTTATTAAAATTTGGTAAAACCATAGTGACATACACTGAGATAAATTTTTACATTCACGTGCATGGGTAATTTACTTGCAGCTGCTGCTGCTGTGAATTTACACTCGAAGCGTTAATATAAATGCGGTTGTATTATATTTTTACATCCAGTGTGTAAAGTTTACAGCAACACGTAGAGGAAGGGTAGCAAATGTGGGCTAGGTCTTGTAATATGGGCTAGGTGGGTTTCTCAGCTATCCGATGCAGTTCTCTGCATCCGACTATCGCAAATCGTAAATGGCAAAGTGAAACTTCCATAGTAAAGATTCATTAATTAATTCATACATTCGTTGACGTTGTAGAATTTATTTTTATTTTCCGTCCTTTTCAGCAAGCCACAGAACTTTTTTAGGTAAGTTTATAAATTCCGTTACCTGATAGATAACAACGTTTTCAAAATCATTTCTGCAACAAATTAAAGCCGCATAATTGGGCTTTGATGTGTGCTTATTAGTTTTCTTCTAATTACTGAGTTTTAGACATAACCTCTTTTGTTGTATACACCGAGTATTTTTGCAATATGGGCCATCCCTGTGTTTCTATTATGGGCTATATAGAACTATGTATTTAAGCCTAGAATTTTTCTAGGAGGCCAAGAAAAGATCAGTAACAGCCAAGAATAGAAGAAAATGGAACGAGGGCGATATGGAACGCGCTATAATAGCGATGAAGCAGTACGAGATGGGTACCTTCAAAGCTTTAAAAATGTTTAATATACCACGTTCTATATTAGGAGTTATTTGATTTATTATTTCATTTTAGATATAACTTTTATACTTTTAACTTATTGCGACCAATAAGATTGATTGCCACTTCAAATCTAATATTTATTACACAATTTTGGGGGCAGCCCATATTTAGGGCCAATTTCAAATCGACACAAAAGTGCACCTTCTCACTATTTACGAAATAATGAATTTATTATTTGTTTTAATCAATAGGAATTTATAACAGGTTGTGACTAATTAATATAGCTATCGTTGGGTACGTTTGGTATTGGACCTACACTTTTATTTATTTCTTTACAAGAAAAAATAAAATGGGTAGCCCATATTTGCTTCCTTTCCTCTAAATATACTTTTTACCTAAAACCCTTTAAGTACCAATATAAAATAGAAACAGAAAACATATACAAGTCTTAACAACTCAAAATTTGCAGGCCAGTGTTACCGCCTAAATAAGTAAAATATTATAAAATGTATGTTTTAAGGATAATGTATTAATCACACTTTTTAAATATTTACTTTTAATCAACACAAACCAATTATTTCTTTGAAAAATCTACCACACAAAAAAATATACGTACGCTCTTACAAACGTAAACAATTATAATGGTCGACAGCCACCAGACTCGATGAAGCAAGAATTCTGGCTTCTCGAGTCACGTGACTAGCTTAACGCCCGCGATTGGCTGGCTTGTATATCAGAAGTGTGATTTTTACACTTCGGGTGTATTGTTTCTAAAGGCATGTTTATAAAAATATACTTTCTTGAGCTCCGAATGTATTGTTGCAGAAGGTATGGATGTAAAACTACACACTCCAGGTCAAAATCACCTCACCTGTGTAGTGTCACATCAATGTTGATGTACATTTATATAAAGGTGTAAAATTTACACATTTATAGAGTGTATTTTTTTACACCTTTTCAATGTAATTTCTTTCAGTGTACACCAATCACAGTGCTACCCTGTTAATTTTAGTTTTCTTGGAATGACCGCACAAATTTTTGTTTAGTTGTTTATAGTAGACTACCCCCTCATTACATACCACTAGTCACCTAAATCGCAGCTGCTCCTTCTTGGGAATTTTTTAGATTTTTCGGTTTTTTAACTTTTTTTTTTTGGTATTATTAGAAAAAAATCAATTTCCATGAATACTTCGGCACTAGATAAATGTGCGTACCGTAAATGCAGTCTATTATTAACAAATTTGGTTTGGACTTGGTTTTAAATATAACAAATTGATTTATCAAATAATTTTTACGTTGTTATGTAAAGTTCTATCAGGAGACCATTCCCTATTATTTTATTTATTTTTTAATTTTATATTTTATTTATTATATCGTCATCGTGCATTTGTTGTTTGAAAACTACCCCTCTGCACGATCCCAAAATTTGAAAAAGATAGGGAATGGTCTTTTAGTACTTTCTTAACATACGTTTGTTATGTGAAGTACTACCCGGAGACCATTACCTATTTGTTCAGAAAATTTTGGGACCCTGTAAAGTTTAGGTTTTTTTGGAATGACCACTAAATCTTTTTTAGTTGTTAATAGTAGACTGGATTAACCTTCGGTACGTACCTTTAGCTAGTGCCAAAGTATTAATGGAAATTGATTTTTTCTAATAATACCAAAAAAAAAGATAAAAAACCGAAAAAGCTAAAGATCTCCCAAGAAGGAGCAGCTGCGATTTAGTTGACTAGTGGTACGTAATGACGTAATGAATAACTAAAAGAAAATTGCAAAAAATATGAATTTTTATTGTACTATTACTTATCTGGTTATCCATGACCAGGGCCGTAACCAGAAAAAAATCTAGGGGGAATCAGCCCTCAGGGTATTACTGAATAAGCGCCTTCACCATTTTTTTAAATTTGCTATAGTTTAATGTTTTTTAAATTTAAACCAGTTTTTAAGTCCATTTTCTTGGTTTAATTTTTTCAAATGTATTTAATAAGGTATTTTTTAGTACCGCAAGTGCCAACTTTTAAAAAACTTAAGGGTTTGAATTTTTCAGATATCTAAGAATTTGCATCTACAAATTATTTTGTAAAATCTATTAATTAATATTGTTACACATTATTGGTAATTATGTTTAGTACCGCAGGCGAAAAAATTGAAAATGTTTAAGGTCACGCATTTTACAAACACCTCAGAGATAAAAAAACATAGTATATAATATTGAATATTTTACTACCCCGAGGAAAACTCTTAACATTTAACGCATATTAGATTAAAATACCTTAGAATTAAGGTCCCATGTATGTACAAGTAAAAAAATAAATAAAAATGCTTAGACACATGTAATTACATTTTTGTTTTACCTCGTACTATTCTACTTAATTAAGCATCCAGGACTTGTGTGGGCTAGTAGTAGAAGGAACCACCGGCTTTAATTGACTTTCTAACCAATTTATAGGGAGTGTCCGCTTCACTTACGCCTTCGCCAAATTTCAATTATTAATTAACTGAAAAAGGCAAATCGTCGCCGGTGAGAATCGAACTCACTCTATTTGGGTAGTAAACTCGTCAAGAACGACGCGGTAGTCTATAATAACTGTATTTGGTCAAAAAGAACATATAGTTCAACACCAAAAGTGACCAAAAGGTTATATTTCTTTATAAATATAACAGTAAAGGTAAAGCATCTTCTTTAAAAAAGTTTAAAAATAACAAGTTTAAGTGCCTATTCACAAACTCGAATAAGAACATAAAACATGCGATGTCGTGATTGGCTTGATGGACCGCCATGTATGTAACCCAATCACGGCATCGCATTCTTATGTTTTATGTTTTTATGCAAGCTTTTGGATATGCCTTTAGTTAGCGGGCCAAAAAAAAACTTTTTGGCCCTAGGCCACAAAGTTCAACTTTTCGCCCGTAAAACAAAAAGTGTCGCTTTTAGATTCAATCGAATAAAAACATTTTTAAGTCATACTTGTCATTTAAAAGAAAATGTAATTTTTTCTAAGGCTGTAACGTGACTTACCATGGATTTACCCACATCCAGTGCGTGCATTAAGTCTGGAATCACCCGATTAACTTTTTAGTTACAAGTAAAACACAAAAACCCTCGGATAGGTCGATTTTTATTTTTAATTTTGCAAATTATGGTGTAATAAAAGTTATTAAAATTGGCACCCCCTTGCACCCTCACCCCCCAACTTTTTTTTTTCAAATAGCAACCTACCCCTTGTGACACTTCGTTGGAAAGGTAATTTAATAAGCTTTCCAACGGTATATAATAAAGCCTAATTTGGTAAAGGACTAATGATAAAATGCACAATTTAGTTTATTATAAAGACATGTAAAGTATAACTTTAGTTCACTATAAATGTTCAAATTGATGTCCTTCAGCTCTTTGACAGTGGACAGTAAAAAAACGGGATTAAAATCGATTAAATAGTAAACATAAAATTGGTCAATAAAAAGAAAAAAAATTGCATTTTTCAACAGGGTATAAAATATTACAATAAGTTTAAAACAACCTTATTTAGATTCTCAGGAAGGTGCCAAGTAGGAAATAGGGCAACAATTACCATATTATGCGTAATATTTCACACAAACAATGTTTAAATAAAACATGCGTTTTTTCATAGACCCTTTAACAAATTAGGCTTTATCATACACTGTTGGAAAGCTTATTAAATTACCTTTCCAATGATGTATCACAAGGGGTAGGTTGCTATTTGAAAAAAAAAGTTGGGGGGTGAGGGTGCAAGGGGGTGCCAATTTTGATAACTTTTTTTACACCAAAATTTGCAGAATTAAAAATATAAATCGACCTGTCCGAGGATTTTTGTATTTTACTTGTAACTAAAAGGTTATTCGGGTGATTCCAGACTTAATGCACGCACTGTATATTTATTTTCTAAAACGTCAAAACAGTTTTTAATTTCCGATTTTATTTTTGTCAAGATTCTTTTTGCTTTTTTTCTTTGTACAATTTGTATTGTTTCGTATTTTTAATATTCTATTGTAAGCACCTGCGGTAGGGTCAGAAATTTAGTTCGATCATTAAATATAAATGAACATGTTCAATGTTGCAACATTGCTATATTGTTCTCTGTTATAAAACGCGAGAGAGAAATGATCGATATTAATTAAGCATTGTTTTCAGTAAATAATAAAGAAAGAAAAGGATTAAAAAAGAATTGTTTATACATATCTTCACGGCTTGTTCTATTTTACTGTAGTGTTTCTAATTCATCAACATTTTAAAATTAATATTTTTTAATGATTTAAAGTATTTAGGAATTAAAATTGAAGTACTTAGTGATGAAATAGGATCAACAATTCTAATTTTTAGTTATTTTGATAAAGTTATTTTGACAGCTATTCTGCCCGTTACAAACATTTTTATATACTCATACTTGTCATTTAAAAGAAAATTTCATTTTTTCCAAGGCTGTAACGTGACTTAACATGGATTTGCCCACATATATTTGTTTTCTAAACCGTCAAAACAGTTTTTAATTTCCGATTTTATTTTTGTCAAGATTCTTTTTGTTTTTTTTCTTTGTACAACTTGTATTCTTTCGTATTTTTAACATTCTATTGTAAGGCTTGCGGTAGGGTCAGAAATTTAGTTTGATCATTAAATATAAATGAACATGTTCAATGTTGCAACATTGCTATATTGTTCTCTGTTATAAAACGCGAGAGAGAAATGATCGATATTAATTAAGCATTGTTTTCAGTAAATAATAAAGAAAGAAAAGGATTAAAAAGGAATTGTTTATACATATCTTCACGGCTTGTTCTATTTTACTGTAGTGTTTCTAATTCATCAACATTTTAAAATTAATATTTTTTAATGATTTAAAGTATTTAGGAATTAAAATTGAAGTACTTAGTGATGAAATAGGATCAACAATTCTAATTTTTAGTTATTTACTGCTAAGTCATTTTGATAAAGTTATTTTGACAGCTATTCTGCCCGTTACAAACATTTTTATCACTCATACTTGTCATTTAAAAGAAAATCTCATTTTTTCTAAAGCTGTAACGTGACTTACCCTGGATTTACCTACATATATTTGTTTTCTAAAACGTCAAAACAGTTTTTAATTTCCTATTTTATTTTTGTCAAGATTCTTTTTCCTTTTTTTCTTTGTACAATCTGTATTATTTCGTATTTTTAACATTCTATTGCAAGCACCTGCGGTAGGGTTAGAAATATAGTTTGATCATTAAATATAAATGAACATGCTTAATGTTGCATTATTCCCATATTGTTCTCTGTTATAAAACGCGAAAGAGAAATGATCGATAACAATTAGGCATTGTTTCCAGTAAATAATAAAGTCGAGGATTTAATACTTTAATACAATAACATATTTGGAAGAAACTCATCAGTCAGTGTTAATAAACCCATGATTAACGCACATTAAGGTTTAGGGGGAAATATAAAGCGTAGAGGAAAGAAGGGTAACGGTGCGCAGTGGGTAACCGTGCACACCACCGAAAATTCATATTACGAGGTATTCTGAGACATCTCTGGCATCAATGCTTGAGGGGCGTGTCTAACAATTCGCTAGCACCAAAAACGGCGATTGACAAGTGAAAGTTGTTCACAATATTTGAATATGTGTGAAATGATGTTTGTTGTTATTATTTTGCCCGTGTACGAAATAGGACAGTAAGTTCATAATTCTTGACCGATTATTCCAAAATAAATATATTCTTGAAGGATATGATCATTTGCAGTTATCCAACAATCTTTGTTAAATCTAATTAAATAGTTTTTTCATGTAAAGTGATTTATTTTTAAATTCAATATAGGGTAATGATGCGCATTCCCATCATTCAATTAAATAGTAATAAACTTAAATAAAAAAGAAGTTTTTAAAGTTAAAACCTTTCTAATAATTACATGTTACGTATAACTAAAAAGTAGAAAACAAAATAATTATACAAATGTTCAAGCTAGATTTTTAAAAGAAGGGTTTTTGAAACGTTCTTTAAACGATCAAAAATTCCAAAACCTTTCTTTTAAAAATTAAGTTTTTGAAAATCTGTATACATATCTTGTGTTTAATAAATATTTTTGCATTATTTTCTGTTTTTATCTGTTGTGCATAATTCCCCAACAGGTGCGCACCATTGCCTCTTGGGGTGGGAAATGGTGCGAAAATGCACTTTTGTAGTTTTAAATTTTTATTGTGATAATGTAAAAGCTACCTAAGTTTTGATTATACGTAATGATAGTCTAATAAGTTTCGCTTAGGTGCGCACCGTTACCCTACTTTCCCCTATATACGCTATATATTTACACCACACTGAGAATTTGCTAACGTATTAGAATATCAGTATTGCTTTCCTATTTTGAAAATTTTCAAAATTTCGGAAAGCCTTGTATTCGTGCAAAAAAAATCAAATTTTTACGGGAAGAAACACCCGTTATTAAAACGACCGAAAAATATGTTTTTTTTTGCATTTTCGGCTTAAGACTGTCATGAAACGTCGAGAAATTGTGAAAAAGTGGGTGTTGAAAAAAAATCTGTCGGTCTGTCTGTCTATACGTAAACCTTATAACTTTTGAACTGAATGCCCGATTTAAAAAAAAAATCACCAAACGATTCAGAACTTTTCAATTTGCGTCACATCAAATATGGTTAACATTAGCGTAGGGAAATTTGCATAAATGAAAATAATGTTTAAATCCTTACAAAAACATATTTAACATTTTTATCCTACGACTATTAGTTTCCGAGATATAGTCATTTTAATAAATTTTTATACATTTGTACATTTTTAATTATATGTCAAATTTTGAAACTAGTAAAATTTCAATCATAGGTAATAGTTATTTTCTTAACTAGTGTATTAAGTGGATAAAATCACTTAATACAGAGAATTTAATTTTATCCAACACCTTTTATTTTTAAATAAAAATCTATAATTTTGCGAAAAATTATGTCAAAAATATTAAGATTAAGTTTTCTTAATACTAAAATAATAGGTAGCCATGGCCTAAGTATGCCTATTAAAAATAAATAATTGCTAGTTTTACATTTCTTACAAACGTCAAAATGGACGCGGTGATGACATTTTTAATAAAAACAGTATTTTATTCAAAAACTAAAGAATAATTTGGTGTTTTCTTTAATTTTTATGGTTTAGTTAACGTGTTTTTATTTATAGAATAGTTATAATACTTAATTAATAGGGTATGTTACTAATTTTGGGTGAGATAAAAAGCTGTACGTAAAAGAGTGGGTGAAAAATTTAGTTACTAGTGGAAAAAAACTCACTTTTGACATTTAAAATAGTGCTCAAAATAAGTGTTTCTGTGAAGGTGTTGGATAAAATTAATTTTAATTAATTTTTCTTTTAATAAATTTCTGATAATGGTGCTGCCAGAAAACAATCCGATAAAGCTACAAAGAAAAAAACAAAAGGATAAGGTCTAAAAATACAGGAAAAGTGAAGTCAGTTTTTTATCTTATTTTATAAACCTCTTTATTTTTCCACCCGTATAAAAAAGAGGGTACCTTTCATTGTTTTTTGCTTATTTTTGCGTTTTATGACGTTTTATGTCGATATAAATCAATTTCAAGAAAAAAAAAATTGTCGGTCGATCGATCGATGAACCAGACTTAAACCAATATTGCTGATCCTGCACAATTAAATATTGATTTTAATACTATTACTTTCGCCTTTTTTTTATTTTTTTTCGTATTTGATTTTAATGAATCTTTAGGGGAAAGTATTATTTTGTTGGCAGCAGTATTTTTTACCTAGATTTTAAATCCGTTCGTGAAATTGAGCTATTTGTATTTGTAAGAAAAACACATTTTTATAAATTGTAAAGTATATTGCCCTATAGGGAAGAATAAATTAAAGTATCGTTAGTTTTCCTAAATTCAGTTTGAAATTTGATAAAAACCCTCAGGTAAAATACGTAAAATTTTTGTTTGTAACATACGAAACAACTATAATAATTTCTAAAAATCATTTTTTTAGATTTTAAGCTTTCACGGCCATTAAGATATAAAGAACTTTCACTTTCGGGTTTAGACCGTGTTAATGGATTTTCACTTTCCGACGTTTCAGGCGCCGCAATGGGATCCCCATTATCACCCCCTGCGGCCAATGCTTTCATGGAATACTTCGAGAAAAAAGCTATTGAGTCATTTCCATTAAAACCTAAAATTTGGCGCAGATACGTAGACGATGTCTATGCTATTTGGCCCCATGGCATGGAAAGCCTTCAAGGTTTTCTAAATCACCTCAATTCCCAACATAAATCTATACGGTTTACGATGGAAATTGAGAACAACGGATCATTTCCCTTTTTGGACGTTTTGGTTTACAAAACGGAAAATGGCTCAATAGGACACTCGGTATACAGGAAGAAAACCCACACTGACAGATACCTAAACGCATTTTCACATCACCATCCCTCTCAAAAACGCTCGGTAGTTAATTCACTTGTTCATAGGGCTTTCATGATTTCAGACAAGAATTCCCTAGACACAGAACTCCTTAAACTAACCAAAACCTTGACCATGAACGGTTATACCAAAAAAGACATTAATAAGACCATATACAAATACAGAAATCCCAGACCCAAACAACAGGACAATAGTGACAATGACAGACAGACACAAGTTATACTTCCCTATGTAAGCGGTATCACGGATAAAATAGGTAAACTTTTGAAGAAGTCAAATATTAAGCCTATATTTCGGTCCAACCAAAAATTAGGTCAATGTTTGACTTCAACAAAAGACAAAATACCCCTGAGTTCAGAAGGCGTATATAAAATACCCTGCTCCTGTGGTACGGTTTACATAGGTGAAACTAAGAGAAAAATTTCTACAAGACTTCAAGAGCATGAGTGCAATATAAGAAAGAAACAAATTTCCTTATCGGCAGTAGCCGAACATGTACATGAAACAGGTCATAAAATCAATATGTCTGAAACAAAACAAATATTAACAGAAAACAGAAAAATGCCAAGGAAGATACGGAAATCGATAGAAATCATCAAGCATCCTAACAATATCAATCGGGACACTGGTTACCACTTACCTGCAATATGGAAGTCTTTGATAGGAAAAACCTCGTCACGGGTGAATAACCACAACTCGTCATAAATAGTGACACAAGTTGATTCGAAACTTAGTTTCAGATTAATCCCTGAAGATGTCTCTAGTAGTAAGAGACGAAACGTCGGAAAGTGAAAATCCATTAACACGGTCTAAACCCGAAAGTGAAAGTTCTTTCTAAAAATCATATTTATTTATTTTTTTATTATCCCATATGTATATTAGAAACTAAATCTTTCGCAAATTATACAAAGATAATTAAAAAAAGGATACAAATCAGATTAGCAGATTTTCGGGAAATATTCGCTGTTTTTATGAAAATTTGCTGTCTGGAAATAATTACGAGCGGGTCCAATCCCTGGAGTAATTATTTCCTTTGACAGCAAATTTGAATGAAAACTGTGAATTTTTACCGATAATTCGAAGAATCATGTGTAATTCGGAAGATTATTTTTTAACGATATATAATATGTCAAACCAACTTTTATATTTGTTTCATCGCAAATTGCAAATTATAGTTCTGTCAATAGTTTAGTCACTTACTGCAGTACTGAGTAGCGCGGTACTGCGCTAGGCTTGCAAGCATGTTCATAAAAGTCAACCTATAAAAACTGTCATTACATTTTATAAAAAGAATATTTTGAGGTATTTTTTGGTAAATAATAAATTAATAACAATTATTATAAATAGTAATATATTCATATTTAATTATTAATTAGTTTTAGGTATGAAATCTTGTTGTAAAAGAGAAATACTGATAAACAAAATACTACAGCGATTCTCACTAGAATTTTCTACAGTAGAAATTTCCCAATATAGCTATAATATGATTGGACAGAAATAAACACGTGGCCAGAAATATTGTTAAATGATTGGTTGATAAATAATCATTATCATTTACTTACATGCATAAGTTTACTTCCAAATTTTGTAACGTACGTAACGCGCACATAAGCTGCATTATTTTTATTGCCTAATTGATTATTAAATTTATAAGTAAACTAAAACATGCAAGAACGGGCCTCTAAGGATTATAATTTGAAATACAAATAAATGAACTACTGAGTAATTTTCTGAGCCTTAAATTAAGATTTGGACTTTGAACGTAATGTACGTAACGACGGAATGACCCTTTTATGTTTTTCATGCGAAAACATGAGTTTCTCCTATCGTATTGTAGATATGCGAAGTTGCGACTTTTGTAAAAATTTCACTTTGTTTACATGTAAATTGAGTTGCGTTGTAAACATAAATGGAAGGTTTAGACAGGGTTTTATATCCATTAAATACAAGCTTACGCGAATATAATCTTTTTAACCGACTTCCAAAAAAGTAGGAGGTTATCAATTCGACGTGTGACTTTGTTTTTTTTTATGTTTGTTCCCGCATAACTTTGGAACGGATGAACGGAATTGGATGAAACATTTTGCTACTTAAAGAGGACATTCCTGAGGTGGTTCTGTTTTAATTTGACGCTCGGATAATGCCGGGTAAGCCGGATAATTAAGATAAATCTAATCGTTTTAACGCAATTTCACTTAAAACCGGCTTAATTTAGTTCTAATACCAACCAAATTTTTAGAAAATTATCGGACAACTCGGATAAATCGGATAACTTAATTAAGGGGTCACTCAAATATTACGGCAGGCTAAAAATCTTTTAAATGCCGCTAAACTTGATTCTGTGGACCTGCAATATTAAAATACCAAGAGAAATTTATAAAATTTGCAATTATACCATAAGGCGTTATTAGATTATTACTTAACGCTTAAAGTTTAATAAAGTATTTCGTTTAAAATAAGGTTGGTTGGACCCTTGGGCGCTAAAATAAAAATATACTAAATTTATTTTTTAGAAATTTATCTTTAAGATGATGACGTCACAACGCACTAATAATGCGTTGTGACGTCAGCAGCTTGCCGAGATGGAAGGACAACTATAATTTAGCTTAGATGACGTTACAAAACTACAAGTTGTGTGTCTCTAAAAAGTAAAAAATTAAAACTTTTCGCAAAAAAAATGAACCGACTTCTGTCTCTAAAAAGTAAAAAATAAAAAATAAGTCGGTGCCAATTTCATAGAAAACAATTTAACAACAAAAATAATTGTTAATATTTAATTTAGGGAGTGGTGAAATTGGCACCGGCTTCTTTTTTATTTTTTACTTTTTTTTGCGAAAGGTTTTTTAGATTAAAAGTATTTGTTGCGTTACCCCATGCAGGAATATTGTAGTTAAGTTATAAATAATATAATATAAAAAATATAATATAAATAATATTATATAAATAATACAAACGGCTTTGAATATTTTTTTAGTAGATAGTAGATGGTTGGATTAGGGTTATTTATATTAAAAAACGTTTTTTTACTAAAACTGCCGACGTTTCGTTGACTTTATTCCAACTTCTTCAAAAGGCACACTACAAGAAATGTAACAATTATGTTATAACTTTTTAACAATTCAAAGAGCCAGAAAGAAAACAATATAAGTTTAAAAATTGGTTAATAAAATAATAAAATATGATTCTTTTTTTATATGTA
Organism: Brachypterus glaber; assembly: GCA_958510825.1. Taxonomy (NCBI): domain Eukaryota; kingdom Metazoa; phylum Arthropoda; class Insecta; order Coleoptera; family Kateretidae; genus Brachypterus; species Brachypterus glaber. The sequence goes on along the minus strand of OY294052.1, from coordinate 22,736,143 downwards.
ATAAAAAAAAATGTTTAAAATTGTTTTGCAGACAAAAAAGGCATTGATTAATTATATTAAACTATGCATTATAATCTAAACATAGAAATAAAAACATTTAAAATACGGTTTAATTTAATAAAACCTCGTATAAGAACAAATATTTATATTAACGTGGAATTATCATCAGTATAAGCAATAAAAAGGTAAAAAATATGGTACTTACAGTAAGTTACGTTTTCTTCGTTAAAATATAAGAATTAATGATTGAAATAATAAATATATAATACATAATGGGTACTCGAAATACAAGAAAATAAACAAACATGTAGATAAGAAATTTCAAGTCGTGTACCAGTGCTATACAAACGTATACTGGAAATTTCGGATTGTTAACAGATACAGGTACGGGGGGGGGGGGGGGGATATTTTTTTTTTGCGGTTTAAACTAAAAATTAGACTTGTACACGGAAAAAAACAATTATAGCTAGGAGCGCTATAACACACATACCAAGCAAATTATAATCGCTTATTATATAAATACAAGGCTTTCTCTTACAATTATAGCAGTCAGTGTAAAAATTTATATCAAATACTTTAATTGTTTAGTGAATAATAAAATATAACAAATAGTATGGCATTTATAGCTTAAATAGATTTAATTATTGTCCGTGCTAATAATTTTTATAATATAATAAAATTTCTGTAAATTTATAATAGTGCCTGTAATAAATATAATCGTGTCTGTAATATATATAATCGTTTCCAATTTATTTTTAACATTATTAGTTATTGTGTCCCTTATAATCTATAGCTTAAATCACTATAATTTGCCACTGTTACCAAATATCTTATAATGTATAGCGCAGAGCCCACTAATTTCTTTCCGTGTAAAGAAACCAAAATGTCCTATTATTATTATTATTTTTTTTTATGAAAACTAGAGTTTACTTTTTATTTTTGAAATAAGCGGAAAATATGCTATATTTAAGTCTTCTATATCTGTCCTTTTATTTACACTATTATTAAATTTTTTTAATACAAATCATTTCTTGAAAAACACGTTTTTTCTCGATTGACTGTCTACTTAAAATCTGTACATTTTCAAAATTAAACTTATGGTGATTATTAAAAGAATGTTGAGTTAAAGCAGCTTTTTGGGGGTTTTCTCTAATTTTTTTGCAGTCACGTTGATGCTCAACAAGTCTCGATTTCAAATATCGGCCGGTTTGGCCAATATACATGGAATTACAGTCTAGACAAGGAATTTTATAAATGACATTAGCTTCATATTCTGTGGGAGTTTTTGTTTTTAAGTTAGAATAAAATGACTTTATGGAATTTTCATTTTTAAACGCTATTTTTGTAACTTCAGACTGTAAAATTCTGCTTAGATTTTCTGAAAGTTGAGGGACATAGGGAATTTTAAAGTATTTAGTGTTTCTATCAGGTGGGACTTGGGGACGTGTATTGGCATCTAACGGTTTTTTTCAAGATTCTATTAATTAGGCTAATTTTTAAACTTATATTGTTTTCTTTCTGGCTCTTTGAATTGTTAAAAAGTTATAACATAATTGTTACATTTCTTGTAGTGTGCCTTTTGAAGAAGTTGGAATAAAGCCAACGAAACGTCGGCAGTTTTAGTAAAAAAACGTTTTTTAATATAAATAACCCTAATCCAACCATCTACTATTTAATATTATTGTTGGGTTACCAAACCAAGCTTATATTTTTTTAGTGTATGGTCTAATAGATTTCTCTTTCGGTGCGAAATCGTTGGTGTGGACCTTAGTGGCCATTAAGGCATTACGTGATGAAAAATTACGTACAATTTTGGGTAAAAGTTCGTCCAGGAATGCCAATATTCCGGTTATACAGGTTAAAGCAAATTTATAGAATCCTTACAAAAAAAATTATTAACAAACGTTTGTTTAAACATACAGTAAAATTTCCTTTTTATGCGCTATAAATAGTTGCGAAGTATATCATTTTTATTTACTTTTAAACAAGTTACCTTTTTTCTAACCTGTAAATTTACCTGTCTTATGCCTAGGAATATCATATCTATTCCTTCTTATATTTATACTATGTATATCTGAACGTGTAATAAGTAACTCATATAGATAATCGGGAGTCCTTGACTTCTCTATATTAAAGACACCTTGTGCAAATACAAATTTCATGCGATTCTCTATTTTTAGTTCATTATGATTATTAATTGATAGGGTTACATGATTTTCAAAAGAAATATTGCATATGTATCTAAAGCAGGAGTTTTGAATTTTTTGAAGTTTGTTTTTTTTCTCCATGGTTAAAAAATTATAATAAACCGAACAACAATATTCAATGTGCGGATAGATTAGAGATTTTACTAGTTTTAGCTTTAAATGTTCAGGTAAGATATGTTAAAACTGGTATATGGGTTTTAAAATACAAAAGCATTTTTTATAAATATGTTTTACATGATAATCAAAACTTAAATATGAATCAACAAAAACTCCTAGATTTTTTGCATTATTTTCAAATTGTATAACTAAATCATTAATTAAAATTTGAATTTCATCTAAATTAACTTTATTTACTAAATTTCTACTTCCGATACACATAGCAACCGATTTATTAGGGTTAATTTTTAGCCCATTTCCTATACACCAACTAGCAAATTTACCTAATTCTGAATTTAATAGTTTAAAAACTATACATTTAAGTTTTTAAACGAAATGTATTAGATTATATTCATGTTTATTATGACAATAGAAGTTCAGCCATCTTGCTTTTTAAAGCATTAATAATGATATTTTAATCTGCCATCTAGCGGAAATTAATTATTTAAAATGCAGACCTGTAATAATTAGTTTAACAGGTCTCTATTTTTCATTACAGTTCAAGTCCAGGCGTGGAAAACAGTGGGACAAGGAATCACGTACTTCCCAAACTTTATTAATACTTGTAATGTATGTATTACATATACAGTTGCGAATAAAAAGTCCAAAAAAGTCTTTGGTTGGATCCAATTTGGAGTACTGTCCTTTATGTCTGCATTGCAATGCATTGTACCAAACAGTTCTTAGATTTTAAAATAACTATTGGGAATATTTTATGATATACGCTGATTTACGTAGAACATTCTTAAAAGATTACAGGGTGATCAGTAACTGCCATGCCAAAATTTAATTCTATATCCAAAAATATGAAAAAAAGTTTTTATAAAGGTTGGTCCGGAAATGAGCTCTACGGCCTTTCAAAGATAACATATTGAATAGGGAACAAAAAAGCATCAATAAAACTTTAATGCTGCAAGGTGATTCTCCATTTAAAACTAAGCAAAAAAGTATTCTTCACCAAAAAACCTAAATTTAATATTAAAGGAGTAATAGCCTTTTAAAAAGTAACGATTTTGGTGGCAGCAAATGTTACTTACCCTTAATTGCTTTTTTTTTAAACGGTTGCACCTACTTTATGCATTTTTTATGTATTTTTACTCAAGGAATCCATATTTTTTAAAAAAAATCCAAAAAAAGTACATTTAAAAAAGTTTTGGGCAAAAATTTGTTAATGCATTTTTCCGTCCTCTGGATAAATTCAAAAAAATAATTTAACATAAATTTACTGCAAAAGCTCGTCGCTCTAGCTTAAAGGGTACCAGAGTTATTAATTAAACACCTTATTTTTATTAGATTAGATTAGATTAGATTAATTTATTGGTGCCTTCAAATTTCTAAAAATTCTTACACAAGTCATATAAAATACAAAATAATCAAATTGCAAATTCAAATTACAAATACATTTACATTTAAAAAAAAAAAAACTGATATATTACCATTTGGTAAAATCCAGCGTGTCCATGGATGCATCCATATATTCCTCCACAGAGTAGAAGCAGAGCCTGCACAACATAGAGCTCACCAAGCTTTTAAACTTTTTTAAAGGCAGATCTTTGTAACTGTCTGGTAATTTGTTAAAAATACTTATATCTGGACTATTCTTTTGAGATTTAACATATTTGAAGGATTTATTTTTTAATAAAAATTCCTTATTTGCTGAGCTGGTAGGGTAACTATGTTTATTTGTGAACGTTTCATACTTTTTAAAATTATTTTTAATGTCAAGCAGTGTTTGAAAAATATAAATGCAAGGTAAAGACATGATACCAAACTTAATGAAAGAAGATCTACAATGGTCATTGTATTTTAGGCCAGCAATTATTCTGACGCATCTTTTTTGAAGAATAAATATTCTGTTTGAGCTTGTACTGTTACCCCATAAAATGGTACCATAGCTTATAAGTGAGTGAAAATTAGCATGGTAAGTTGTTAAAAGGATGTTTGTATTCATTGTTTTATTTAATTCTCTTATTAAGTATGTGACACTTGAGAGTTTTTGGGCCAGGTAGTCTACATGGACTGTCCATTTGAGAGAGTCGTCGATAAAGATACCAAGCAGCTTGACTGAATTGTTGCAGGTTAAATTTTGGTTGGTAGAAATTAATAGGTTTTGAGTTTTTGCCTTATTTAATTTTAGTTTATTTGAGTTAAACCAATTTTCCATTTTATTTTTTAGTATTTCACTGTTACCTTCAAGGGTCTCAATATCTTTATTTTTGTTGATCATAGACGAATCGTCTGCAAAAAAAATTGTTTTTTCTGGTTCTAAACAGAAGGGCAAATCGTTGATAAATAATAGGAACAATATAGGGCCCAATATGGACCCCTGGGGGACCCCTATATTGATCTCTACCATTTCTGATAACATATCATTATAAAAAACGCATTGCTTTCTTTTTGTAAGATAAGATGAAAAAAGTAACAGTGCCATACCATGAATCCCAAAGTGTTTCATTTTTTCCAACAGTTTTGGATGGAGGACGCAGTCGAACGCCTTGGTGAGGTCGAACAAAGTTATATTACTATGCTCGCCCCCCTCAAGGCCCTCCACTACATCCTACAGTAGTTTTGAGATGGCTTGAATCGTCGAACGACCCCTGCGGAAACCAAATTGCCGTTCGCTAAACATATTACTCGCTTCTAAAAAAGTAATTAGTCTAATATTAATTAGTTTTTCTAGTACTTTGCCAAATATTGGTAGTATTGATATAGGACGAAAGTTATTTGTATTGTTGTGGTCTCCTTTTTTAAATATCGGGATCACCTTAGCCAGTTTAAAAGCGTCAGGAAAAACTCCCTGTTCAAGGCACAAGTTAAATAGTTCGGCCAGGGGAAATTTTATTATATCAGCCGTGTTTTTTAAGTGACTTGAATTTAATTCATATATATCACTAGAATTTGAATTTTTCAAGGCAAGGATTGTATTATATACTTCGCTTGGGCTTACGGGGTTTAGAAATAGGCATTTTTTATTTGATGGAGCCTTTTTAAGATAATCTTTGTAGTTTACATTTGAGTCAGGGATGGAGTCAATTAAATTATCTGCAACCGAGGAAAAAAAAATGTTAAATTCATCATGCGTAATTTTTGAGCCAGGTTTTGTTTTTCTTGGCTTATGCGATTCAATTAATCTCCATGTGTCCCTACTTTTATTTTTTGAATTTTTTAGATAGTGTTCATATGATTTTTTCTTGTGAAAAATAATTTGTTTTCTTGTATTCTAAACGTAATTTTTTATATTTTTCTTCATCCTTTTGTAGTCTGGTAGTGTTTGCTTTAATTCTCAAGCAAGATACTTTATCACGCAAATCAAATAAAAACTTGTTAAACCATTTAACCGGTGGTTTACCGCTATTTATACATTTTTTTAAAGGAAAACACTCCTCTACTGAAGATTTGTATCTGTTTATTAGGATATTAGAAAGAAAATTTACATCTTTAATGGTACTAAAAATCTGCCAGTCAGCATTTGCCATTTTTTCACGAAATAAGCTTATCCCGGAAGTATCCAACCTTCGCCTGAAGGAGAATTCCGCCCGAGGCCTTTGGTAGTTTTTGAAAATTAAAAATTGGCCAAGGTGATCCGATATGCAGGGGTCTACGACACCGGTTGCTACTTCTGTGTTATTGTAATTGGTTAAGATATTATCTATACAAGAAGATCGCTGTTTTATTCTGGTCAGATCAGATATGGTTATCTTTAGATTGTAGGATTTTATCAAGCTGCTTAGTTCCTTAAGACGATTTGTTTCATTGTGGGTTTTTAATCTGTTAAAGTGAACATTAAAATCGCCCAGAATAATAATTTTTAAAAACTTACCAGCTAAATCTTCTAAAAGCCCCTCAAACCTGCTTAGAAAGATGTCAAAGTTACCCTCGTAGGGTCTATACACAGCAATAACTGCACACTTAAGATTGGCAAGCTCTACGGCACAGAATTCTGCATTCATTTCTGAACAGAACTGTAGAACATCTAGTGGTTTGCAAGGAATGTTTTCTTTAGCATATAAGGAAACGCCTCCATGGACACGCTTGGACCTACAATAATACGAAATTAATTTATAATCATTTAAAACAATTGATTTTATTTTTTCTTCGTCAACAATCCAATGTTCAGAAAAACCAATTACATCAAATTTATATTTTTCTAAAAACAGTTCAATTTCATCAAGTTTGTCATTGATGCTTTGTATATTCAAGTGAAACATACTTAGTTTGGATTCTTGAACCGATTTTAAAACGTCAATAGTAGTACTGTAGAGATTTTCATCACATATTATTTCTGTACTGAGGTCTGTACTGAAGTCTCCGTCGAGAGTTTTTCGTTTTGAATTGATAGGGGGATATTTCGATACCTCCGGGCCATAATTCTGCCTTCAGTATACTGGTATCTAGGTCTTCGTCAGCTGCAAATTTAAACGAGTTGAATGTTCCCCAATTACTATTTTGTTGGTTCACTACAAATTCACGGTTTGGAAACTTCTTTACTAGGTGTTCTTTTAGGTTTTCGCTCGTGTAGGTGATATTGTATTTCGAAACGAAGTACCAATTCTTCTTTTTTGCTACCAGGGTAGATTCTGTCATGTTTGTGCCTATTATTTTGTTCGTTTTGTTTGTACCCTCGTGATTTATTATCCTATCCATTTCTGACTTTTGTTTTTTAATACAATTTTAAGGGGCCGTACCTCCCTTAGGGCTCATTTGCGGACCAACCTTTATAGGAACTTTTTTTGATATTCTTGAATGTAGAATCACCTGTTAAATTTTGGCATGCTAGTTATTGATCACCCTGTATAATATAAAACATTTAAAGTTCGAAAATATTTCCATTTCCATGTGTTTTATTAACTTGTGTTTGTACACATACCTTTCCCTGCTTAGACAATCCTATATAGCTTGTAAACACTAGACTTAGCCCATTAAGGTCTGACCCATGAATTTATTGTATAATATATGAAATATTCATAGAAAGACACTGCGCACTAGTGTTAATGGACATAAAAGAGCCCGTACGTACTGTTCCCAATAAATAACGTAATTTTCTGTTCTATAGAACTAAAAATTACGTTGGACACTAAATATGCCTTGAAAGAAAAAATTAATCGACAAAAAAATTTTGTTCAAAATGTCATGAATCATTTTTCTTTTACCCCTAACAGTTACTAAAACATTATTAATATTAACAATTTATGTAAATAACTTTTAAATACAACTCAATAAATAATATAAGATATTTGGTTTTTAAAATTATAAATGTTTTTAAACAAAAAATAAAATGGTCTACACGTGTAAAGACCAAACTTGCAACTAAAACACGCACGCTTAACGAAGGGGTAACATGTAAAGTTAATTTCTTATTATTTAATAAACATCTAAATAAATATAGAAAGTTCTTAATAGTATATTAAAGTACTAGTTTCATAACATACGTTTTTAGCGCACGAGTACAAGTTTAGAAAACGAGCCTCTTGCGGTGAGTCCAAACAAAACTTTAAGCCGACGTTCACAATTGCACGGCAAACGTCAAGAGATAGACTTTTGTCTGTTGCCAACCCAAAAGAAAAAAAAGTAAAGACCTCGTGTGATTATGAGCTTATAAGAGTCGCAAAATAGAAAAAATATATATTAGAATATGAGCAAATTTTAAGGATATTTCAAGCATATGCGCATGTTTTAGGCATGCTCATAGTATATCAAAAAATGTATTGTAAGGAAATTTCCAATGGAATAATTGTAGAATATTCTTAGATGCTCAGTGCTATTTGAGAGGGTTCTTTGTACTAAAAAAAGATAAGAAAACCTTGGATAGAGTTCAGCGTAGATTCTTAAGAACTCTTGCATTCAAAATCAGATTACAAATTGTAAACCATGATTACTTCCTTATTCACGAGTAACTAAAATTGAATCTTTAGAATATAGACGAATACTTTTAAATGTGTGTACCGTTTATAAGCCGGTAAACGACCTAATAGAGTGTCCTGACTTGTTAAATATAATAAACTTGTCAAGGCTTGTTTACCTTGACAACCAATAAAATCAATGAACTCATTTATTGACCGCATTGTTTATTGACGACGGTCAATAATGAAATAAAGATACGGTTTCCTCCAACAGTCGCAGTCGCTGATGACTGCGACCGGGTAGCCGCGACCAGGTCTTTACGACCCTACCTGTTTTCCTCGGTATCGCCAGTCGTCATTCTGTTAGCTGGCCATTTTATAAAGAGCTGTTTTTTTTTGTTTGTTTCAATCAGTATAAATATATCTAAAAAGTCGGTTATTTTAATGTTTCTAAATTATCAAACGAAAGAAGAGAATCTCCTCCTCTTATTAAAATTACATCATCAAAAAATGGTAAAGGTTGATGAGATGTTTTGGCTGAGAGAGGTGGAGGAATTTCAAGCAATTCTAATTGAGTGAAACAGTGAAAGACACTTGTCACAGTGCAAAACCACCTGTTTCACTATCAAACTCGTGACGAATTAGTCCCGGAGCGGTCAAGCGACCGGCGAACAAACGAACGGCGACCGGTAGTTAGTAGTAACGACTCGGCAGCAGCTTGGAAAACAGGGACATTTAAAATTCATTGGAAATGTCTTAACGACTCGGTCGCGGCTACCCTGTCGCAGTCGTCAGCGACTGCGACTTTTGGAGGAAACCGTAGCTTAAGTTTTTCCGACTACTATTTTCAACTTATTAGTCAAAATAATTTTTGCTTTCCCATTTTGAAAAATTTGGGTAAGCATTGAATTCGTGCAAAAATTTTCAATTTTTTTGCGTATTTTTGCGTTTTATGACTACAAATTGAGAAAAGCACATTAAATTACTAGCTGTTGACCTTCCTTCCCTGAGGCCGTGCGAACATGCGAAAAAATGACTTTATGCAAGAGAATTTCAAAAACTTTACAAAAGTTATTTATAATAGTGTTAGTCTGTAGTTACGAACATTAGATTTAGGACCTTTTTTATAGACTGGACAGACTTTTGACAGCTTCCAACAAGTGGGAAATATACATGTTTTAAGGGATGCATTAAATAAAAAAGAAAGTGGTCTGGATAGCGCAGAAGCACAGTCTTTAACAAAAAATGACGGGATTCCGTCTGGACCCATTGTAAATTTAGATTTTAGCTTTTGTGCGGCAGCGCAAACTTCCTTTTCGGAAAAACTGGAAATGCTAAAAGTATCCTGATTGCCAAACTGCTGAATTTGCGTCTTGTTTAGTATAAGACTCTTCAAAAAAAATTGCAAATGACTTAACTATGTCAAGCGGTGTATTTATGGCTTTACCGTCAAAAGTCATTTCTGTTGGAATGCCATAATTTGATTTTTCTTGTTAACAAAGGACCAACATTTTTGAGGTCGGTACATATGTCATTTTCAATTTCCGTCATATAGTTTTTTATTTTTTTTTATATTCCTGGCTCACAGTAAAATATTTCGATTTTCCGGCTGATTCTGGAGGATTTTCCCCATTGCCAATCATCGCCAAAATTTACAGGCTTATTTTCTAACGCATTGAGAAGCCTTCTAGCCCCACCCGAAAACCCAACTAAAAAAAAACCTCTCCCACCCTAGTAAATACTTACCCATATGTTTTTACACATTTTAAAAATATAAAAACGCAACTGGTACTGCCAACTTCTAGGAAGTAAACTAATTTATTCATTTGTTTTCAAAAAGGGCTACATGTTTTTTGTTTCTCGTTTAATTAGGATCTAACAAACATTGTTGATATAAAAATGCTTAAATAAGGATAATAAATGTGCTGGTATTAAAAAAAGATATATAAACCCCGGTAAAGAAGACTCACACTTTTATATCCCTCGATGCTATGCATCTCGGGATATAATACGCTCGGCTATAAAGAAATTTCTTCTCTATCTTGGTATGTAATTACTACCCCCCCAGATATTTACGTAGAAACTAAGTTACTTTTTATATCCATCGTAATAATACAAACTATTTAGCCAATACTCCACTTAATACTGCTTTAAAAGTTATTAACGAAATGAATTAGATATGTTTTTTGGCACTACTGACCTTACGGTCAAATATACCTACGCTTCATTTTTTAAATTTCTGAAAAAATATCGTCGGCTTACAAGTAAAGAGCACTAAGTCCAAAAACATGGTTTTGAGATATTGACAAATTTAACTTTCATTGTTGTTTTATAATTTTTGTAATAATTGTTTTTGGAAAATAACGACCGAAAATTTCTATGACGTGTTTGGACATAATAATGTCCCATTTGCAGTTAAATAAAGAAAAATTTAAGTAGTTTAATTCAACTAAATTTGAAAAAAGACATGGACTTAGTGCCTTTTACTTGTAGGCCCACGACGTCGGCGTACAAGTAAAGAGGACCAAGTCAATAAAATAATATAAAAAACAACTATTTAAAATTAAAACCTTAATTAAACGTAATGTATAACTACAAAGTAGAAAACAAGATGTTTACATAAATTATCTATAATAATCAATAAGCCCCCTTAGATAATTTTTAATAAATATAAAGATTAATTTATACTGTTTTGTTTTACTTTAAACTTGAATCGCGTATTGTGACAAAACGGCGAAAGATTTAAAAAAATGGTAGGGTAAAACCCCCAATTATTGGCACTTTAAGAAATTTTCCACATATATTTCATTATAACTTATTAAATATTTCATATTATCAAGACTAAAATATTTTACATCATTTAGTAGTTATTCTATTTTATATATAATATAAAATTTAAACTGAGATCTTTATAATATTAAAGAGTTTTTTTAATTAATTACAAGAATACACAATTCCGTATTATTGGCACCTTTTTGCTAATATTTAAATTGGAATATTGCAGTTTTATACATATTAACTAAAGGCTGTAAACAAAAACTCAAATTTATTTTAGAATTACAAAATTTTAAATATCTCTATATTAAAATTAAAATATTAGTTACCTAACACTAATTTGTATCCATAAAATAATGCCTATTTACCTAGGTACACTTATCTAAAAGAATTATTAGATTTCAAGACTAATTTTGAGGCGCAAGTTTTGCATACAATAAACCTGTGCCAATAATAGGAATTTAATATAATTTGGACGCCTATTATGGGCACTGTGATAAAAAATAAAATTCTAAAGAAAAATTAAGTTTATAGACAAAATTAAGTGTAAAATGTATATACGCACATATTTATTGAGGAAAAACTGTAAGTTTTTCATTAAACGATGTTTAAAACTCATTTATTTGAAATAGGTGTTTGGCAAAAACTGTATCTTTTGTATAGTAGCCCACCCGCTTTTAAATATGGATTTGGTTTTATCTTATATAAGATGTGGCAATACGTATGTATATTTAACCGTACAAGTAATAAATCTATTCAATTTAATTTAATTTATTCTATTAATTTAGCATTTTAATTGGTTGCCAATAATTGGAATAGGATTTTTACTAAAGAAGCTAATTATTGGCACCTGTGCCAATAATTAGAATTTAGTTTAATTTTGTATACCAATTGTTGGCACCGTCAAAATTAAATAAAAATGTAAAGAAAAATAAAGTTTTTAAGGCTAATTAATAAGTAGAATGCATATACTTACTAAAATTATCGAGAAAAAATAGTAAGTCCATCAATAAACGTATTTTACTAACCTTCTATTTAAAGCACTTCCTTAGCACAAACCTTAAAAATTCACACTTACGTAGTTCACACGAAACTGCTAAGACTCTAGTGCCCAGGGGGGGAAAAATATGTTAATCGCATTTAAAGTATAATATTTAGAAATATTGCCACTTCGTAAAAAATATAGTTAGATTAAGGTACCAATGGATATTTTTTTTATATAAAAGAAAATATCACTCCAGTGGCAATAATTAGCGGAGTGCCAACGATTGGGGGTTTTACTTACTTTTTTTGTAAAAAATTAAGCAGTCTTTATTTTATTTTTAATAATATTTTTGCTCTTAAATCGTTGGTTATTACATAAATAATAAGAATATAAAGAAAAAGTTTGCCGCAATTTCGGAAAACACCCCTCAGAAATGCACCGAGACTTTGAACTTAGTGTGAAGGAGGCTTCAAATTTAGTTTTGAAATATTATCTGATAATAAAAAAACCAATGCAAATGAAAATTAAATTATTACCTACACATCGAAAGTACACGTAAAAAGCATTGTCATTTTAGAGGTAAAGTTCTGTTTCTCTGTTCTGTCTCTATTCCATCAACTTTAACATAGCAAAATTTGAATGCGTTTGCCAGTACAATAAATAATGCGTTATTGTATCATATAAATGATTCAAGCAATCATATTTTTATAAATTAACTCTTTTTAGAAAGTCGCTTAGTGCAGAAACATTTGAAATAATCTACAAGTAAAACGCACTAAGTGCACTAAGTGACTTAGTGCCTATTGCCAGATAAAATTTTAATCAAAATCAAATTGGTGCGTTTTGTATAGTGGGTAACTGGCAGTCCACCTAGAAGTTAGTTCGGTTTACTTGTACATAAATCATCAAAAATTAATTATAGTGCCATAAAAATCCCATTTTTGCAAAAAAGTGACTTAGTGCCTTTTACTTGTAAGCCGACGATATAAACATTTTTTGAAAGCATCGTAATAATACAAACTATTCAGCCAATACTCCACTTAATACTGGTTTAAAAGTTATTAACGAAATGAATTAGATATGTTTTTTGGCACTACTGACCTTACGGTCGAACATACCTACGCTTTATTTTTAAAATTTCTGAAAAAATATAAACATTTTTTGAAAGCTCTAAGGAAAAATAATATTTAAAAAATTACTTAGGCCTATATATAGGTAGTATTTCCTATTTATTTTTTAGTGAATATATAAAAAAAAATACCTCTAAAGACAATTAAATTATCTACAAATCAATATTTTGCACTTTGATATAACTTTAAAAATAAAGGAGTTACAAGCCTGGGGTGTTACCTGCATTTTACTGTAATGGGGTTTTCCCGTTTATAAATAAATAAATAAAGTCTTTTGTTTTTAATAAAAAAGTTAATAACTGTTCCATAAAATTGCCGGACCCTGTACAGAATAGTATTAAGTTTTATTTGATGTGGTCTCACAGTAGGAAGTTGAAGTGGCTCGGAGTGGCCGGAACATAAATTGGAAGTTTCCTTCGTATTGGCCAATCTATCTGTCCAAATAAATAATTGGGGTTCAATAAGGGAATGTCGGTCTTAGTTCTACCAACTGACCTCTTACGACATGTATGTTTACACTATAGGGTTTTCAAAATGAAAAAACAATATTGACAACTTTTTCTTTATAATACAGGGTGTTTAAAATTTATTTAAATTGGTAATACAATGTGAGAATTGGTGTAGTGGACTACCGCGTCGTACTTGACGAGTTTACTACCCAAAATAGCGCCGATTTGCCTTTTTCAGTTAATTAATAATTGAAATTTGTCGAAGGCGTAAGTGAAGCGGACACTCCCTATAAATTGGTTTGAAAGTCAATTAAAGCCGGTGGTTCCCTCTACTACTATCCCACACAAGTCCTGGACTTAGGGGATGCTTAATTAAGTAGAATAGTACGAGGTTAAACAAAAATGTAAATGTCAGACTGGCTATGTATTTTATCAGACAAAAGCCCATAACTCCACCCCCTGAGGGGCAGGGGGTAGTTTTCTTGAAAATTTATATATTGTGGTTTTTGAGGTCGCTAATACTGAATCTTATAATAAAATTTTTCTAATTTCACCCCCTGAGGGGTGGGGGGTAGTTTTTGTGAGAATTGTTTTTTTGGGGGTTTTTAAGGTTGCAGAATGAGAATCTGACAAAAAAATTCTACATCCACCCCTAAGAGGAGGGGGGTAGTTTTTGTATATTTTTAAGGTTGCTAAAGGCGTAATCCATTGAAAACCGTACAATTTTGAATTATTTGGGCGCTCGACCAGTTTTAAATTAATTAACTTTTTTTGTGTTAAATCTATATATGTGTACTCCAAAACCAATTTTTAATTATTTTTATATTGCTTCAGTTGGGGGTGGCCAGTGGCCACTCTATAAAGTTTACTTTTTTTAAATTTTTGCATGTTACGGAAATTTAAATTTCTCAGTTATTAAATGAGCTAGCGATATTTATTTATTTATTTATTTATTTATTTATTTATTTATTTATTTATTTATTTATTTGTTTATTTATTTATTTATTTCTGCAATATATTACATAAGCATGGAGAGCCCCAAATAAGCTTTCGGCTTGTGCTAGGGGCTCTCCATTAATTTTGAAAAAAAAATTCGAATTTTGACATTTTGTATGTTTCACATAAATTTCCAAACATCTCTTGCGCCTTCTCCGCCTCCATTTCTACAGATTCACATCTTCCTTATATATCTTCCCAGCTATCATTCCAAAAATAAATCTGCTTCTTACAATAATTTTTTTATTAAAAAAAAAAAATTATAAAATTGACTGACATTTAATTTTGAAAAACAAAAATTATTTATTTAAGCAAATGATGGGCTGTATTTTTTGTTTGAAAGACTTTTTTCTAAATAAAATCAAAATAGGTGACAATTGTATCCAAAATTTGATATGTTTAATAAAAATATGATTTTTAAATGTTAATATTTTCTTATAGGGTTGACTTGAAGGGGTGATTTTTTTTGTAAATAGGGATCTATAATTACTATAATTTTAAACAAAAATATTTACGTAATATTTTTCAAAAATAATACTTTACCAAATTATTCAATATTTGAGCCTTAATTTCTCAGGGGTAACTATCATAATTTTAATCTGAATTTATGTGTTTCATATAGTTAAAATTTGAATTAAATAAAAAAAAAGTGAAATATTTCCATAAAAGTATCAGAAAAACATTAAAGGGGCATTTTTTTTTGTGTGTTTGTTTAATGGGACAAAATTCAACAATGGGAGAAAATATGTCTAACTCCAAAAAAACTTTTTATATTTATATGGACTTTTTGTGCAATTTAGTTAATGAAATGTCTTCAATATTAACTGGTTTTGATACTCAGTTACTAATTAGCTTCTATAAATATCGTCTGTTTTGAAAATCTGATATATTAACCTAAAAAACATAACAACGGTCCCTTGTCTCCCGCAACCTTTTTTGACAGACAATCCATATTTGTATGTAGATTACCTTAATTGAACTTTACAAAATATTTTTTAGTTAATCTAAAGACTGTTAACTTACGTCATAGGACTTATTTACTTGGAAAATCTTATACTGGTTTGAATAAAAAAAATTAATAATAACTTATGTCTCCCAATTTAAATCTAGCGCTTCTTATATTAGTAAAATCCGACACTGCTAGAATGACGATCATCGTACGTTAAAATTATTAGTAGAAGATCAGTGCAGTATTTTCATTACGTGTTAAGAGCGGTAAGTACTTCTAATTGTAAATATGCATTTAATAAATTTAGTTTAAGCGATGTTATTTTAATGCGTACTTTTTTAATGAACAACGCCGGTCCCTAATATTATCTTAATTATTTTTAATTATATCCCAGACTAAACATTTTAGATTTGTACAATAATATATACAATACCTAACCTCAAATTTGCAGGAACTGATCTCAAAGACCTTGATCCAAATTCCACTAATTGTGTCTAAACGCAACGACGGTCCCTTGTAACGACGGTCCCCACGAAAAGGAACCGTTGTTGCTAAAATAGGGAACGTTGTTACATATTTGAAAAAATATGCAAATTTTTACCCTGTTAACATAGTTCTTTCTAAAACTCTTGCAGATTAAAGAAATAAATATATTCCAAACTCAAAAAAACAATATAATGCCTAAAATTAAGCTTAGAGAAAGCCAATTGGATGAAAAGGGGAGTGAGAAATATAAAAAATATTATATTAAAAATATTAATTTTATTTTTAAATTGAGAAAATTTGGTCCCTTTGCTAAGAACAACGGTCCCTATAAAAAAATAACGACTAAGAATAATAAAATTTTTGCTAATTAACTGTATGTACAACCATCTTGGATTTGATCTTTTATTACAATATGAAGAATAACTATGACAATTTTTTCTTTTTTTAATATATTTTTTTTTAAGTTATAATTATTAAAGCAATTTATACCATTATTAAATTTTATCCCTAATAACTAAGAATATTTTTTTTTTGGATCTATTTTTTGTATGATCACGATTCTTGCCGATTTGGGATAACCGTATACGATGAAGTGAGGCCCGATCATGCTGAAATTTTGTGGGGGATGTTTTCTTGTCCAACATTATGTTAAACTATTATTAAATTTCAAAAAAATCCCATTTGAATTTTCTGGGACAGTCTAATATGCATGCGTTTTAGGAAAATATATTCTAACTTTAAATCGCTATAACTTCCAAAGGAGGAAAAATATTTTAATGAAATTTTTGCCAGAGTAAGTACTTAGATAGAGTACTTGTAGGGTAAAATTTTATAAATTTTCATTCAGCCCCACCGAGTGAAAAATTGACTTAAATTTCTTAAAATTTTAACTTTTTTGTACTTAATTCGATAGATTCGAAAAAAATTCAGAAACAAATTTTACACTATTAATACACATATATAATATACTTTTTTAAAAATATATGATTATACCAAATTATGCAACCCCTTAACAAAAAATTTACCTCAAAATCTGTACATTTTATTAAAAATATACAAAACTTTAGATTAAAATAAAAGTACAATGACATTGTGACAATATTTTTAAATGAATAATTACATCGCTAAAATTTTAGTTTATTTTAAAATTTGTACTTTAAAATGTTTTTTAAAACTAATAAATAAGTTAAAAAATAAAAAAGTTATGATAATAAATATAATCGCCTGTTTTTACCAATTTTTCCATGCTACTGCGCATATTTTTGCCTCCAGAAAGTCCAGTTTAAAAGTAAAATATATTTTAAATTAGTTTTAAACTCCCAAAACATTGTTTAATCATTGTGCAAAAATTTATTTAAATTAAAGATAGGTGACCTTTTGGTGTTCGTTGAAATCAGGTGGAACGACTATAGAGTAAATAACAGTCAAAAGAATATTAAATTAAATTATATTAAATTTAAAAATGGCCGAGCGCCCTATGCTGGACGATATTCAATGGATTACGCCTAAAGTGAATCTGATAATAAAAGATCTATTTTATGCGCGGAGGTAAAAAATGGGAAAGCTCTTTTACTGGGCAGTGTATTTTACTAGAAAAATTCCACTGTAAATTTGCACTAGTGAAATAGTCCTTCAAAATATGCTTCGTGCAACTTGAATTGCTAAATAATTTTGTTCTGGCACATGAAAAACCTTTTCCTTTAATGAAATTGCTCTCGAATATTTTATGCACTTGATAAAAGTTTCTGCGAAATATTATCTGCTAAAAAATAAATTTAAGAGAAATATCGGGAATCACTTACAGAAAATGTGGATTATTTGAAACCTTCACTCAGAAAATGATATTGTAGGTTTAATACTGAATGTTATATGTACATACCCACATATTTTTTATTTACATAAAATATTATATTGTGACATTTGCACGGTGCTTTTTTGGGGGTATTTTTTGTTTTTTTCGAAACCGTGAAATTCCTTTACCATTCGATAGTACTACCCATTTATATGATTTTCAGCGGAAATTAAAAAAATCTACCGAGCGCTTCGTTTTTTATTAAATAAAATAAATGCTAAACGAGCTGCGAAGAGTAAAACAAGCCGTGAAGATATGAAATGCTACGCATTCCATTATATACTATTCACAGTAAGTGGGTATATAGCATTTTTCCATAAAAAAAAAATTTCAACAATTTTTTTATTTTTGAGAAAAAGGAAAAACAAATTAAAAAAATTGTTAAAATTTGTTTTTCAGATTTTATTTATTTTTTTTTTAATAATTAGAATTACTTACTGTAAATAGTATACAGGGTGTAACAGAGTCGCATGTAGATATTTTAGGGAATGATTTTACATTAAAAAATATGAAAAAAAGTTCCTAATTGGAGAAAGTTCAGAAAAAGTTCCTGAAATATTTGGATTTTAAAGACACAGGTATTTATAACCACAGGGCCAATTACAATGATCTTTTAAGTAAATACAACTTTGTGTCACTAAAACAACGTAGATCCAATATTACAGTTATATTTTTGCATAAACTTTTAAATTATAAACAGGACAATCCTGAATTTTTAAGAAGATTACCATTTCGTGTACCAGTCACTTCAACTAGAAATGATAATTTATTTTACATACCACCAGCAAGAACTAACCAGTATAAAATGTCTCCGCTTTACCAATTATGCCACTTAGGGAATGCTGTCAATGTTCATATAGATTTTTTTAATGTTAGAATTTCTAAATTTAAGCAATTCATTGTTAGTTTAGATTTAAGCATTTGAAAATTTATTTAAGTTTAGATTTGTATATATGTATATATTTTGACCTACCCTGTAATTGGGTCCATTAGGACCTGTATGGATTTGTATATAAATAAATAAATAAATAAATAAATAAATAAAGGTCCGGAAATGAACCCTAAGGGAGCTACGGCCCTTTGAAGATGGATATATTGAATGTGGAACAAAAAAAAGCACCATTAAAATTTTAATGCTGCAGGGCGATTCTTCACTTAAAACTAAGCAAAAAAGTATTCTTCACCAAAACACCTAAATTTAATATTAAAGGAGTTATAGTTACAAGTAAAGTTCCGATTTTTGATGCTCAGACCGTGAAATTGCCTCTTTAATTCCAATTTTCTCGAAAACAGTTGGCCCTACGGTGTTACATAAAGAGTACCTTTTTTTATGTATTTTTAATCATTCATCATCATATGAAAATATCAAAAAATCTACAGATAAAAAAGTTTGGGGCAAAAAAGTGTCATCGCCCTCCCATTTTGCACGTCCCTGGTTAAAATTACTAAATAAAAATTAGATGAAATGATAGCCTTTATCAGTGTGCAAAAAATCGTTATTGTGGTTTATAGGGTTCCAGAGATATTAAATAAAAACTATTTAGATGTACCCTAAAAAGGGTCGTAGCTCCCTTAGGGTTCATTTCAGGACCAACCTTTATAGGAACTTTTTTTCATATTTTTTAATGTAGAATCATTCCTTAAAATATCTACATGCGACTCTGTTACACCCTGTATAATGGAATGCGTAGGATTACATATGTTCACGGCTGGTTTTACTGTTCGCAGCTCGTTTAGCATTTATTGTTTTTAATAAAAAACGAAGCGCTCGGTATATATTTTTAATTTTTGCTGAAAATAATACAAATGGACGGTACTATCGAATGGTAAAGGAATTTCAGGGTTTCGAAAAAAAAAACAAAAAATACCCCCAAAAAAGCATTTTTGCCTCAAACTTTTGTATTTGTTTTTTTTTTTTGATTTTTTGTAAAAAATATGGATTCCTTGAGTAAAAATACATAAAAAATGTCATATAGTGTCACACTGTACTGCCGTCCTATGAAAGACCCGCGTATCTCCATTTGACGCATAGCAAGGTTTTCACGTCTACTCGGTGTAATATTTTGAAAACGCTGGTATGCTACAAATGGAGATACGTGGGTATTTCATAGTACGGCAGTATAGGAGCAACCGCTTAAAAAAAATGCAATTATGAGGAAGTAACATTTTGTGCCACCAAAAACGTTACTTTTTAAAAGGCTATTACTTCTTTAATATTAAATTTAGTTGTTATGGTGATGAATACTTTTTTGCTCAGTTTTAAATGAAGAATCACCCTGCAGCATTAAAATTTAATTGATGCTTTTTTTTGTTCCCCATTCAATATGTCATCTTCGAAGGGCCGTAGCTCGCTTAGGGCTCATTTCCGGACCAACCTTTATAAAAACTTTTTTTCATATTTTTGGATAAAGAATCTATCAAATTTTGGCATGGTAGTTACTGATCTGATAATATCTGTACATATTAACCCCCCCCCTGTAACGCTATTTTGCTATACCATTAACATGGGCGTAACACTCCAAAATGTCCCCCACCTTCCCCTAGGAGCGTTACTTTACTTAAACGTTCCCTTAGCAATAAAAACTTTTCGCAAAAAAAATTAACCGACTTATGTCCCTAAAAAGTAAAAAATAAAAAATACTTAAGTCGGTGCCAATTTTACCATTCCCTAATTAATAACAATTATTATTTATTATTTTATTATTGTTTGCTGTGAAATTGGCACCGACTTAAGTATTTTTTATTTTTTACTTTTTAGAAACAGAAGTCGGTTCATTTTTTTTTGCGAAAAGTTTTTATTTTTTACTTTTTAAAGGCACAGAACTTGTAGATTTGTAACGTCATCTAAGCTAAATTATAGATGTCCTTCCATCTCAGCAAGCTGCTGACGTCACAACGCACTGTTAGTGCGTTGTGACGTCATTATCTTAAAGATAAATTTCTAAAAAATAAAAGTAATATTTTTATTTCAGCGCCCAAGAGTCCAACCAACCTTATTTTAAACGAAATACTAAAGAAAATCTTGTTAAACTTTAAGCGTTAAGTACGCCTTTTGGTAAAATCACAACATTTATCATTTTCTGTTGGTATTTTGATATTACAGGTCCAGAGAATCAAGTTTAGCAGCATTTACAAGATTTTCAGTGTGCCTTAGCATTTAAGTGACCCCTTAATTAAGTTATCTGGTTTATCCGAGTTATCCGATATTTCTCTAAAAATTTGGTTGGTAGTAGAACCAAATTAAGCCGGTTTTAAGTGAAATTGCGTTAAAATAATTAGATTTATCTTAATTGTCCGGCTTACCCGGCATTATCCCAGCGTCAAATTAAAACGAGACCACCTCATGAATGCCCTCTTTAAGTTGCAAAAAGTTTCATCAAATTCCGTTCATTCGT
This sequence comes from Brachypterus glaber, assembly GCA_958510825.1. Lineage (NCBI taxonomy): Eukaryota > Metazoa > Arthropoda > Insecta > Coleoptera > Kateretidae > Brachypterus > Brachypterus glaber. The sequence goes on along the minus strand of OY294052.1, from coordinate 22,714,923 downwards.
TCCAAAGTTATACGGGAACAAACTTAAAAAAAAAGTCACACGTCGAATTGATAGATAACCTCCTCCTTTTTGAAAGTCCAACATTACAAAGTCCAGAGAATCAATTTTAGCGGCATTTAAAAGATTTTCAGTGTGCCGTAATATTTAAGTGACCCCTTAATTAAGTTATCCGGCTTATCCGAGTTATCCGATATTTCTCTAAAAATTTGGCTGGTAGTAGAACCAAATTAAGCCGTTTTTAAGTGAAATTGCGTTAAAATTATTAGGTTTATCTTAATTATCCGGCTTACCCGGCATTATCCAAGCGTCAAATTAAAACGGGACCACCTCATGAATGCCCTCTTTGTGTTGCAAAAAGTTTCATCAAATTCCGTTCATTCGTTCCAAAGTTATGCGGGAACAAACATAAAAAAACAAAGTCACACGTCGAATTGATAACCTCCTCCTTTTTGAAAGTCGGTTAAAAATACAGAGAAAATTAATAAAATATGATCCGATCATTTTCTCAGTGTTTTAAAAAATATTTAATTAAAGTAAAAGTATAAGGTTTATAAAATTAAAGTTTATTTTTCTTCTTTTCATTTGAAATGCTATTCATTAAAGCTAGATTTTATTAAAATAAATAAACAAAAAAATATTTAGAAAATCTAAAAGTAAATTATTTGAATTTAAAAATGCAAATAGTTTTTAACAGCTCAAAAATATGATCTTTTTGCTTATTCTTTTTAACGAAAAAAGAAAAAAAATCGTTTTGTATTTATTAACAAATTCTCACTCTATTATAGTGGCCTAGGATATGCCGCTTTAGGGTGAACCTTATATTTTTTTATTACTTAAAATTTTCCTTTTGGTGTGACATTCTTCTTTTTATGATGTCTTCTCAGGTGTTCCTCAAGACTCGGTATTGGGACCGGTGTTGTTCTTGATATATTCTGCGGATCTTGATAACGTCATTACTGTTCCACACAACTTTTACGCAGATGATACAAAACTTTTTGGTAACCCTCTTGAACAGAGCGATGAAATTCAGCAGAGTCTTAATAGGGTGGTAAAATGGTGTAATACATGGCTTATACCCTTAAATATTTCTAAATGTACTGTGTTACGTTTAGGTAATAATAACCCGCGTATTAGCTACACGCTTGATGGTATTCAGGTAACGCCTGTTAGTGAGCAAGTTGACCTTGGTGTTACAATGATATCCAACTTATCATGGTCAAAACATATTGGTAAAATTGTCAAAAAAGCGAACCAAGCATCCTACCTTTTATTTAAAACATTCCGCAATCCTTCATGTACCCTTTTCTCCCTCCTATATAAATCCTATATTCGACCATTGCTTGAACACGAAGTATTAGTATGGTCACCACACCTCGTTAAAGATATTAAACTTCTTGAAAATGTCCAGCGGAAAGCTACGAGATCTGTGCCCAGCATACGAGACTTACCTTACGACGATCGTCTAAATACTCTTCGGCTTCCTGTGCTCTCGGTAAGGCGTTTAAGAGGTGACATGATTTTTACCTACAGAATATGCAATGGACACTTTGATGGTAGTATAAATAGACTTTTAACCTTTTTCTATTTTGCGACTCTTATAAGCTCATAATCACACGCATTTTGCGTGTTCTTATAGGCCCATAAGAGGTCTCTACTTTTTTTTCTGTTGGGTTGGCAACATACAAAAGCCTATCTCTTGACGTTTTGCGTGCAAATGTCAATGTCGATTTAAAGTAATTTTTTACAAAATTTTGTGTTTGGGTTATTTTTTACCGTGTTAAAATTGTGGACTGGTTAATTGCAGTGAAAAAAGAAGTGATGACTTTAAAATATATCAAAATATCATTTGTTCTTAGAATTTTAAACATAGTGTAAACTGTAATGCCAACCCAAAACAAAAATCCCTAAATCAGTCATCAATTTAATGTAAGTTTTTTAAATTTTAGAGCAAAATAGAAAAAAATGTCGGGACTAGGACTTTAAATAAAAACACTAAGTTTTATGCACTAGCGACGTTTCGTCTTTAATCAAGACTTTATCAAGCTAAAAGAGAGAAAAAAGACCTTATGTAATAACATAAAAAAAATATATAACTTAAAAAAAAATTGTATAATCAAAGGACACTAATATAATTTGATAGAAAAAAATGTATAAAGCACTCGTTTCATAACACGTTTTTAGAGCACTAGTACTTTAGAAAACTCGCCGCAAGCGGCTCGTTTTCTAAACTTGTACTCGTGCGCTAAAAACGTATGTTATGAAACTAGTACTTTAATATACTATTAATGATACAGGATTACGAGGTCACCCATTAAAGTTATCAAAAGAAAAGTTTAAGACAACTTTACGACAAAACTTCTTTTCCAACAGAATATTTAACCAATGGAACTCACTTCCAAACAGTGTTGTTATGTCCACTAGTGTAAATTCTTTTAAAAACAATTATGACAATTACTTGCCTAGTATTTTTATACAGCCTGTTCCAGAACTCGCGTACCGAAATTTAAGAGGTGATTCTACATCCAAAAATATGAAAAAAAGTTTCTATAAAGGTTGGTCCGGAAATGAGCCCTAAGGGAGCTACGGCCCTTCGAAGATGACGTATTGAATGGGGAACAAAAAAAAGCACCAATAAAATTTTAATGCTGCAGGGTGATTCTTCATTTAAAACTGAGCAAAAAGTATTATACACCAAAACACCTAAATTTAATATTAAAGGAGTAATAGCCTTTTAAAAAGTAACGTTTTTGGTGGCACAAAATGTTACTTCCTCTTAATTGCATTTTTTTTTGATAACGGTTGCTCCTACAGTGTTACACTATATGATATTTTATATGTATTTTTACTCTAGAAATCTATATTTTTTACAACAAATCCAAAAAACATACACATAGAAAAGTTTGGGGCAAAAATGTTTTAAGCCTCATATATTTTGTCCGTCTGGGCACGCCTCTGGATATAATTTATTTAAAAAATAAATTAACATAAACTTATTGCCCTTATTAATACTAGTATACATGCAAAAGCTCACCGCTCTAGCTTAAACGGTACCCGAGTTATTAATTAAAAACCTTATTTTTATTACAATTTTAAAGGGGCGTAGCTCCCTTAGGGCTCATTTCCGGACCAACCTTTATAGGAACTTTTTTTATATTTTTGGATCTAGAATGACCTCTTAAATTTTGGCATGCCAGTTATGGATCACCCTGTATAGTGTTTCTCGTATTTTTGAGCTATAATAGGTTTGCAACCTCTGCTCTAATTTACAGTGTAATAATAATAATAATAACTAGAAAAATCTGAAAATATGAGTGATTAAACTTCTCTAAGGGTGCTAATGAGCATCCTAAAATTCGTAAAATTACAATAAATCGTAAAAATCTTTGAAAATTGTCTGTAATTATTTGTAAGTGAAAAATAAAAAGGGCTTGAAATCTATTTTTTTTTCTTTTGAGCATACAAATTTATATGTCAAATTTCAAATTGATCAAAAGGTTCTAACCCGCGCCGAAAATCCACCAAAGTTGCCCGTAACACTAAAATTTACTAATTTGTATCATAAATGTGTCAAACGGTAAACAAACATTTTAAAAATGCATTAAAATGGATTGAATTTATTTTTGTTTAATGCATTCTAATAACTAATGTAATCGTAATACTAACTGGCACCTGTGAGATGAGGCAAGGGGAAGAGAAGAGGTAAAAGATCTAGGTACACTTAAATAAACCTAGGTCTAGGTTCATTAAAATCAAAAATAAAAAAAAAAATAAATAAATAAAGTTAAAAAAAAAAAAATTCAAAAATATTTCTTTTTTTTCAAAAAAGTTTAATTTTTCATAAAAAGAAAAATATATTGAAAAAAAAAATGTTTTTGAAAAAAATTGTTTTTACCCCATATTACCCCAATCTGAATTTTACCAAAAAATACCCAGCCTAGAACTTTGGATAATCAACCTATAGTCCAAATTTGAAGACTCTAGCCCGCAGCTTTCTTGAGTTATCGTGGTCAGAAATTTCCCGGACACACAGACCGACAGACCGACCGACAGATACAATAATCCCAGCCTAGAACTTTGGATAATCCACCTATGGTCCAAATTTGAAGACTATAGCCCCTAGCGTTCTTGAGTTATCGTGGTCAGAAATTTCCCGGACACACAGACCGACAGACCGACCGACAGATACATTTTTTTTTACACAAATCATATTTTTTGGATATAAAACGTCCAGTACGTAAAAAAAGCAATAAAATGTTTTCGAAATTTTTTTACTAACGCAAGACTTTCCTTGGGGAAAGTAATATTAGGTCCACCCTAATGCCGCATATACGTCTTAGTGAAAAGCTCTACGTACTAGAACTTTTGCATCTTAGTTCACCTTATTCACCTTAATTAGCTAGTAACTTTGCAGCGTTGGTACCTAATATGTGTACTTCGTCCAGAGAATATTCCAAGTTGTAATATCCAAACTATTGGCTTCAAATTATAGCTAAAGTGGAGTGATCATATTAACAAAACCTGCGAAAGTGTCAAGCTTTACCTTCATAATAAGAAATCTAGTAGATACGGTTTCCAGCAATATCCTTTTAACTGCATATTAAACTCTTTTTGAAAATATTTATAAGTAAGGCTTACTGGTGTGGGGTCCTTCGCCTCATTTAAATATAAATTATTCCCTTCAGAGAAGAGTAATCCGTATTATCAGTAAAAAAAAGTTACAATGATGATATGCAAGGGACCTTTTCACGATTTAAAATATTAACTGTCCCATGTATATTTATATTTGAATGTCTTTTATATATTAAGGGGGTTTGGACAAAAAAAAGTAATTGAGTTCACGCCGCCATTTTGAAAAAGTCCTGATGAAAAACAAAATATATATTTTTTTAAACTTCAAACTATATATTTTATACTTCTATATTTTTCTTGAACCATATATTGATATTGGTATTTGTTTCTTGGGTTTTTGGCTCTCAAATTAAACATTAAATAAAAATTTTACATTTTATTTATATAAAAAAATTGGACATTTTAACGTTTCGCATTACCTTGAAGGCTTTCTCAACAAGAATAAAACTTAGGGGACTAAAAGTACAAAAAAAAACTATTTTTCAGTTATGTAAACAGAACAAACATATAGGTTATTGTTTTTGTCCACGTAAACAAATACAATATTTTATTTAAATAAGTATGAAGAATCGAAAAGCTATGCCTTTGCTATTTATTGAATTTATTTTATAATAAAAAAACTTATTACTCAGGTATTTAACCTATATGTTTGTTCTGTTAACATAACTTAACAGTAGTTTTTTTTCTACTTTTAGCCCCCTAAGTTTTATTTTTGTTGAGAAGGCCAACAAGGTAAGGCAAAACGTTTAAATGTTCAATTTTTTATATAAATAACATGTAGAATTTTTATTTAATGTTTAATTTGAGAGCCAAAAACTCAAGAAACAAATATCAATATATATTTTATGTATAAGAAAGCCCTAGAATAAAATATAATTTTTTCTACGAAAAAAAAAAATATCTTTTAAAAAAGGTCGATTCCACCAGAAACCCCCCTTAAATCCCGTGAAAGTTTGTATAATTATACAAACTTATTATTAAAATATAAAATAATATTTTAAACATATTATGTTTCATAATTGTAGTACACATCACAGAGGTGATATTCGAACGTTACTTTTTGAAAGACTATAACTCCTTCAATATTAAATTTAGGTATTTTGGTGAAGAATAATTTTTTGCTCAGTTTTAAATAACGAATCACTCTGCAGCATCAAAATTTTATTGATTCTTTTTTTTGTTCCTTATTCAATATGTAATCTTCGAAGGGCCGTAGCTCCCTTAGGGCTCATTTCCGGACCAACCTTTATAAAAACTTTTTTTTCATATTTTTGGATGTAGAATCACCTCTTAAATGTTGGCATGGCAGTTACTGATCCCCCTGTATACCGAGTGTCCCAACTCTATTTACCCAACGATTTTCTCGAAAACCTAAAGAGATAATCAAATTCTCCGAAACTTAAACTATATTTTAGCATATATTTGATACTTTCAGCTCTTAAAATGTGCATAGGGGCCATAGGGCGACATTTTTTAAAAATGGAAACGGGGGTCGTGTAAAACATCATTTTAAAGCTTATTATATTCTCCATTTAACTATACAATTTTTAAACATTTTTTTTTGGTTTTAAAATAGGGTTGAAAATGGGTATTTTTGTCAAAATTACTCTAAAAAAATCAAACAATTTTTTAAAAGTTACTAATTTTATGATGAAAAAACGTAAATTATACTTTTAAACTAATTTTAATTGACATAAATTTATTAAAAAAAACTTAAAAAATCGCATTTTTTAGCACAAAAAATTAAAGAATCAAAACCTTAAAAAAAATGTTTAAAAAATTAAAAAAATATACAGTCCAATAGAGAATTTTATTTTATTTAAAATTATGTATCACACGACCCCCCTTTCTATTAAAAAAAACTCTCCCCCGTGCCCCCTGCCTATATTTTGAAAGCTGAAAGTATCAAATATATGTTAAGAGATAGTTTAAGTTGTCTAATTTAAGATGGTTTTCGCAGAACTTGATTATCTCTTTTAGTTTTCGAGAAAATCGCTGGATAAATAGAGTTGGGACACTCGGTATATGTTTCATGTTTTATGTTTGTTTAATCTCGTACTATTCTACTTAATTAAGCATTCCCTAAGTCCAGGACTTGTGTGGGCTAGTAGTAGAGGGAACCACAGGCTTATACTGACTTTCGAATCAGTTTATAGGGAGTGTCCGTTTCACTTATCGTCTTCGCCAAATTTCATTTATTAATTAACTGAAAAAGGCAAATCGGCGCCAGTGAGAATCCAACTCACGCTAGTCGCCTTGCTATGTACACGCGCTAACCAACTACACTATGACTCCCATATATAAAAATACTATTTGATTAATAGGTTTACCTCAAAAATACCATTAAGGTTATTTTCTCAAAGTTTCAATCAAAAATTTTATTAATTAAACACAATATGTCCTTCCATTGCTTAAAAAAAAAAAAATGGTGCTCTGAGAAGTACTAAATTGACCTAGAGACCAACTGAGTAGAACCAGGCCTATGGTTTTTAAATTCAAATATGCAGCGACAGGCGCACATTATTCGGTAATTTATTTAGATTTTTAACTACCAGTGGAAGCGCGCTATTTGGTTTGTCCCACTATGCACAGTGTCGCAGTATACAACAGTTTCCCCTATATCGAAAAAATGCGAAAAAAACTAATTTTTTGAATTTAGAAGCCGATTAAAAACAAACGAATAAAGATATTTTAAATCCGCTTTTTTTGGGTTAGAGCCCCACTAATAGAGAATCAATCCACGGCAAAAAAAATAATTAGACCTAAATTATTTTTTTACTACAACTATAGGCAAAAAAAAAGAGCTGATCGAGAAAAATGGAAAAAGTTTCCGAAATCAGCGCAACAAATATAGCCAGACTCAGCTAAAAGCTCCCCGGCAAATAAAACAAAATCTGTTTTTGGAGAGAAGTGTAATTTGCGAGTCCCAAATTGGGACCTTTCCTGCTCTAAGTACACATTTTGTTATTTGTATAACTTCCTTTTAATTAAAGAGACTCATTTGAAACAAAGTCATTAATTTTAGAGGAGATTAGTCACCTATGAAATGTAATTGATTAAGCGAGCTTAAAGCTTATACCTACATTAATGTTAAGCCTAATAAGCTTAAATAGTCAAATATCTAAGAATAATATAATTTTTATTCGGTTGTATCTAAAAGAGACACTTTTTCTACAATGAATCTTTTGCACTGCGCGAAAAATAAAATAGTAGTTAACTTATTGTGTAAGTGATGACACTTAAGTCACAGAAAAAAAGGATATCTTGAATCAAAGCAAAACGATCTTGAACCAAGGTCGCCATGGCTTTCATTTGGACTACGCCATGTTCAACGCCATGACTGTCTTGGATCAAGTCCGCCGTGATCTTGGCATTTTAGGTCCTAGATTTAAGGACATTTCCTTAAATCAAAGCCACTTAAACCATTTATTTAAGATCATATTATCTTAAACCAAGTATCTAATTATCTTGATTTAAGATCATATTACCTTTATCCAAAATCATATTATATTGCACCAAGTCTTGGTTTAAGATAATATAATCTTGAATGAAGAGAATTATAATCTTGATTTAAAATTATGATTCTCTTGATTGACCTAACAGTCGGGTTCCAGGGTTAATAGAATGGTAAATATTTAAAAAAAATTTCCCACACATGTATAATATTATTTCGCACGCCTATGAAATATGATACTTTCTTACTCTGTTAATCGTGTGAAATTTGTTTTTTTCACCACCAGCCTAAAACCACATCTTTATTACTGTTCTTTTCATTGGTAGAAATATTAGTTCTCTACCTATGACGTCAGAGGTTCTAAAAATAATGAAATTGCACCATGGTTAATAATGAATTTTTATTCAGCTGTTTTGGCATCTGATGTTTCACTTAATTATTAAATTACATTGCTATTTACAATTGTCTTTAGGCACCAAATTTATTTATTGCATGATAAATTAAAAAATATTAACTAAATTAGTACCTATAAAACATGTTTTACAAAAATCACTTCCAAAAGTGAAAATCATTGCTCCATCATATTCAACCATAGATTATACAACCCATATATTACCGTAATGATAATAGATTACAACCCCCATATATTGATTTTTGGAGCAATAGATTCTCCCTCACAGTTTTCACCTGTCCCCTTATTTCTGGGGGAGTACCAGAATCATTACTTTGCATTTCACTTTCCATTTTTATATATTTTATCACACTTAACACGGAAACACTTTCTAACTTAATAATTTTAGCAGATCACCAGAAATTTTCTGCCAGAAATGTCAAGTTATTCATTTGTTTTTTTTAATGGCCGCGAACGGCCAGCGTGATATTTTAAATTTATAAGCTTTTTCATTAAATGTTAGTAAAATAAATAAATAAATAGCTAATTAATTGTACTGGTAGTGAAAAAAATACTATATTTTCCACGTGAGTGAAGATTTAACATTTTAGACCGCGTCTTGCGGGCTTCGCGCTAGCGCGCTCATCCCGCAATTTGACGCAGGTCAAAAATGTTAAACTTCTCTCACTTGGTAAATAATATACTATTTATACATATGTGGTCGTAGGAAAAAGCACTTGTTTTTGAAGAAAAACTTGTTGCAACGCCATTGCAAAATGGCGCTTATAGGTATAAATTATTTAATGCTACTTACCCGTGAATTTTTTAAGTAATTTTGAAAATCCCCATCGTTTAAGGGTAACAGATACAAATTCGTTAATTTTAAAGCAGATGAAAACAATGATACTCCCTTAAAGACAACTGACGGCAAAAAAAAAACAAACCTAACTTCTCTCCCGCGCATATCTTGAACTACTGCGCAAATTGTCTGCCAGGTTTGGACTTTTGGTCAGCTAGCCGGAAAACTCTACCGTAAGACAACAGGGGCTTTGAGTCAAGATAATAACTCTTGATTCTCTGTTACTATTTTAAATGTCATGAATTTAAGGAAAAAATCCTTGACACAAGGATTTTTCTACCAAGAGAATAATTAAAGGAAACCAAAGTCACAGATTTAAACCGAGGATACATGATCTTAAAAGAAGATTATTACCTCGATTTAAGATAATTTAAATCCAAGATAATTTATTATCTTCTGCCAAGATAACCTTTTTTTCTGTGCTTGAGTGACGTTTGAGTTCAATTCTGTTGAACTTAAACACAATAGTTATTTATAATACAAGGGCGAGAAGTTAAATTTTTCGATTGAGTAGGTTTTTAGAAGCCGAGGGCCGGACGATAGGGTCGGCCCGAGGGTAATAAACCTACGAAATCGAAATTTAACTTTTTGCCCGTGTATTATACAATATTTTTTATTCGACTGTTACTAATAATAATAAATCATTAAAATATACTTAATTTTAAAGTGCAAAAAATATTTCTTTTTCCTGTCTTATTACTTATCTAGTTATTCATGACAAATTGCTGTCCAATCAAATCGCTACAAAAATAATTAAATCGTTTCTTTTGATTGTGGTTTCATTTTCAAACTAAAAAAACTGTAGCTTGGTGATTAATTTCTGTTAAAATGTGTCTGTTGTGAAAATAATACTTGTGAAACCTTTCTATGAATATTATAAATATTGAAAGTGATTTTACAATTGAAATTTTGTGTGTTATTTTATTTTAGTGGGTGAATACAGATTAATGAGTTGACATATATTTTGAGGTTATGCTATGGAAAATTGTTTATTTTGTATGAAATGATTATAATAACTGTATCTGGTCAAAAAGAACGGTTAGTTCAAGACCAAAAGTGACCAAAGGGTCATATTTCTTTATAAATAATACAGTAAAGGTAAAGCATCTTCTTTTAAAAAGCTTAAAAATAACAAGTTTTAGTTAGCGGGAGAAAAAGCTTTTTGGCCCTAGGGCCAAAAAGTTCAACTTTTCGCCCGTAAAACATGAACAAAAAGTGTCGCTTGTAGAATCAATCGAATAAAAATTTGTTTATTGAGAGAATACCATCGAATAAAAAATAGTCTATGATACAGGGACCAAAACTATATTTTGCTATTTTGTGACTATTATAAGCTCATAATAACACACATTTTGCGTGTTGTTATAGGGCCATAACAGGTTAGTACTTTTTTTCTTTGGCAAAATGACCCTGTCGACAAATTAGTGACGTATTTTAAGTTAACTTTTATGTGTTGTGGCTTGGTTACTTGCAGTGAAAAAGAGAAGAGCTGACTATAAAAGATATCAAAATATCGTTTGGACTTTGAATTTCAAACATTGCGAAAATTGTAATGCCAACCCAAAACAAAAATCCCTAAATCGGTCATCAATTTAAATGTAAGTTTTGTTTTTAATTTGAGAGCCAAATAGAAAAAAATTGTATACGCACTATATTTCTACATTTTTAAAAATGTAAAAAATTATTTAATTAATTTATTAATACTAAACTTTTTTAAAGCCATGTTGAATTTGAAATTTTGGCGAAGGCGCCATTAGACAAGGAAAATTACACTGGCACACAAAAAAAAATTAATGTCTGTTTCTTGAGACGAGCCAACACGTTTCGCAAAAAAGGTCAAATAAAATAAAAAATTGCCCAAGAACTTTGAAAATAAAATTTGATTCCTGGCCCTTTCCTTAAATAGGAAAATCAAAAATTAAAACATTTCAACGACAATTTTTTTTTATCGCAATTTTTTGTTTTGAGTATTATAAAATAGATACACGCTGATTTATAATTTTCCCAGTTCACCAATATTTGCTACAGTTTACTTTTTTCTGCTTAAACTTTTTACCTGTAAAAAAAGAGGACGAAAGCCTAAATTTTTAAATTTTCCTGGGATTATCTTGTATACTCTATTTATATACCAATATAAGCTATTCTAGTAGTATATTAAATATTTTTTTTAAATAGGGGGTTTGGGGGGTCTCAAGCCAATTTTCAGATTTTTTTTTAGAATTTTAATGTATAAAAAATATTATAATATTATAAATATTTGGGGGTTAATTATTATATAATATATATTATTATTATTATTATATTGGGAGATTTAGCTCAGCGGTCAATGGCATCGATATAGCCTGACACTAATCTAATGATCGTGAGTTCAAACCTCACTGGCGTCGATTGCCTTTTTCAGTTAATTAATAATTGAAATTTGGCGAAGGCGTACTCCCTAGATATATTGGTTCAAAAGTCAATTAAAGCCGGTGGTTCCCTCTACTACTAGCCCACACAAGTCCTGGACTTAGGGGATGCTTAATTAAGTAGAATAGTACGAGGTTAAAAACAAACATAAACATAAACATATATTATATTATATATTATTATTATATATTAATATAATAAAGATATATAATAATAATATTATTATGTACCGTACGTGCCAAATTTGGTTTATATTTCTCCTGAAGGTTGTTAAAGAAGTATCTTATAAGAGACTTACTATATATAATAATTATACATACATAATTATGTACATAATATTTCTATAATACATTATGCCTAAAACTTTAAAATCTCTACTTTCGGCTTAAAGAAGAGATTCAGACGATCGGAAGAAAAAGAAAAATCATTTTAAAACTTACGTTACAAATCAATTTTGTTTTGAAAGGTTTGAAGGGATTTTTTAATTCCAGAGGAAAGGCAATAAATTAAAAGCAAATAAAGTAATAATTGGAAATTATATTTTGTATTAAACAAAATTGAAATATAAAAGTACAGAAAAAATAAAAGCAAAAATATTAATAATATTTTTTTTTTATGTAATTTTTTACATATTTTGATTCAATAATCCATTCTGAGAACAAGCATGTGTCATTTGTCAATTTTTGACAGGTAATTTCATTTTTTATTTAAATTTTCATTTAAAATATTTATTGTTTTAATGCCAAGCTCTTCCAAATAAACCATTCATGTGTGGTAACAAAATGTTCGCAAGAAAATTCTCTCTCATTTTAACTTAATACGCCACCCTCTTTCTATTTAAAAAAAAACTTAATGACCAAAATATGATTTTTGAACTTTAAGAGCAAACCATATTTAGAGTTTTGAGAAAAAAATCAAAATAGTATTTTTCTTAATATACTAGACCAAACAAATAAGCTAATTTAAGGAACTCTACATTTAAAATAAAAAATGACATGACCGGTCAAAAATTGACAAGTGACACATGATTGTTTTCAGAATGGATATCTGAATCGGAATATGTAAAACTATACGGGGTGTTACATTAAAAAAAACATATTTATGCCACTTCCAGCAAAACTGAAAGTGATAAAAAAAATAAATACGCCATTTTATAGCCAATGTAAAATTAATTAATCATCAAAGTTTCGTTTTTATCGAATACAAATTAATCTTAATTTTAGGTGTTTATTTTTATTAAATAATAGACTTTTTTAAAACCATGTTGAATTTTAAATTTTGGCGAAGGCGCCATTGCACAAGGAAAATTACAATGGCACAAATACACAGGCACACAAAAAAAATAAAGGTCTGTTTCCCGAGATGAGAAAAACATTTCTACCCGTTTTTGGGGTCGTTGAATCCGAATCTGGGGTTGGTTTGACTCGGTCAGGTCGCATTTCGTTGCTAACCTCAAAAAAGTGATAAAATGTTTCAATTTTCATAATTTTTTTTAATCTTAACCCTAGATTTAGATTCAGCGACCCTAAAAACGTATAGAAATTTCTATACGTTTTTGGGGTCACTGAATTCGAATCTGGGGAGAAATTTCTATACGTTTTTAGGGTCGCTGAATCCGAATCTGTGGTTGGTTTGACTCGGTTAGATCGCATTTCATTCCTAAGCTTAAAAAAATGATGAAAGTTGAAACATTTTATCACTTTTTTAAGGTTAGCAACGAAATGCAACCTGACCGAGTCAAACCAACCACAGATTCGGATTTAACTCCAAAAACGTATAGAAATGTTTGTCTCGTCTCGGGAAACAGATCTTTATTTTTTGTGTGCCTCTGTTATTAGCCATGCCGGGTGAGTTTTATTTATTGTCGTTCCTTTTAACACTAAATCTTATGTTATATCATCTTCGAAGAAAACCTAACTTCATCTTCCTTTTTATGGTAAGACCATTAATAGGAAGTAGTCTGTTGGCCAACTGAATAGCTCAGCAAGTTGCTGACAGAAACTGAGCCGCAGTTCTCCTTCGACAGAGCATACAGAGAGTCGCAACGAGATAATTTTTGAAAGCCTAGGGGGAATCTTATTTACACGTACTGTACATTTATAACTCATATATGTTTGAGCAAAACCCCTTGTTTAATTACAAATGTAATGAAATATTGACATGAAATTTTTGTTGATTATAATGAACTAAAATTTAAATATATTTGCGTTTATAATTATAATTCTGTTATTTCAAAATAGTAATTACCATAGCAATACATTTATAGAAAATAATGTTTATTAAATTCATTAATTAATATCAATCTCGATATATATAATGCATACACTCTCAACTTCCAATTTCATATAAGCATCTGCTCTGAGTCTTTTAAATAGCTAGTCGTAATATTTTATCGAATTTTTACTTATATAAAGTGCAACCTAATTTCATTTAAATATATTTTAAAAGAACTTTGCATAAAAATAAACTTTATTTAATACAAAACTTATACGCTATAATATACTACGTATACTTTTTTAAATAAAATGGGCGTACTTTCGATAAAAACTTTTAAAAGTTTTGATCATTACCCTAGCAGTAAATTAGACCCAGAAAAGTTGACGTTTTACACAGTTTCTTTTTTTGCATAGATAATCCCATTTTTTTGAAAAACCTACAACACATCGGCAAAAATACAATTACACTAGGCAACAAATCACAACTTTTTTTTGCCCTGATCTGAAGGTAAATTTTTCTTACTAATTTAAGGGCGCAGAATCCGAATCTGTTATTAGAAAAATTCCAGCACCTCACATTTTTGAGATATAAGTCCAGGAAATAATGACAGATTTTTTTTAAATCTTAAAAAAAATAGTGGGATTTTGAAAATATTAGGAAATATTAAATAAAATACGAGGAATACAAAAATCCATATGCGAAGGACCTACTGTTACAGTAAGTAAGCGAAAAATAAAAAGCTTAAAATTAAAGTGCACAGTTTACTCAATTGCTCATTTGTGGCAAAACTATCAAGTTTGTGTAAAAATTCCATAGGACTTAATTTGTAGCTTATAAAATTGTATACAAAAAAATTTTGACGTTTAAAAGGTAAAAATGGCGGACTAAATTTTACACACCTAATGTGTTTTTGTATTTATCTAATACCCACTATAGCTTCTCTACCTATGTGATAAAATCACAAATGGAGCTATAAGCTGTTTCCTATGAAAACATAGTTACGCTACTCTACCAGGTTCTCGCGCGCTAAGAATAAAAGTGCATATACAAAATTCCGGAGGAGCCCACTATATCTAGTTAAAAGAACTCTACAAGGAAGAAAGAAATATACAGAGCGTGTCAAAAGTCCGCCCCCCCTTTAACTTTTGAAAGGCTTAAGATATCTAAAAGTTAAAGGGGGGGCTGTCTTTTGACACGCTCTGTATATTTTCATCTAGGGTTGGCCCTTAATTATACTCTAAAGTATTTTTTGCAATTTAACCCCCAGTTTTAAATTTTTAGCAATAATTTCTCTGTGTGTACAAATTTTAGTTCTCAATTTATCTTGGTATATTATAAATTGAAAATTTTGATGTAAATCTCTGCTTACACGTAAACCATTTTAAGATTTTCCTTCATAAATTACGAACAAACAACAAAATAGATGAGTGCTAAACTTATGTTTAACTATAGGGTCATTCCGTATACCCACGTAACATTTTACACGTTTTTAAATAACACAGGACCATACAAGATTAAAAAAAAAAATGTAAATATCGCTAAATAAAAATTATAATTATTTATGTCATTGCACACATTGATACCCTGCTAAATTTAGGTTTTTTGGAATGACCGCACAAATGTTCTTTATTCAACACCTTCACCAAAACACTTGTTTTGAGCACTTGTTTACGTACAGCTTTTGATCTCACCCAAAATTAGTTACATACCCTATTAATTATTATAACTATTCTGTAAATAGAAGCACGTTAACTAAACCATAAAAATTAAAGAAAACCCCAAATTATTCTTTAGTTTTTGAATAAAATACTGTTTTTATTAAAAATTCTGTCTTCACCGCGTCCGTTTTGACGTTTGTAAGAAATGTAAAACTAGCAATTGTTTATTTTTAATAGGCATACTTAGGCCATGGCTACCTATTATTTATAAAAGTTGTTGGATAAAATTAAATCCTCAACTCGGGTATTAAGTGATTTTATCCACTTAATACACTAGTTAAGAAAATAACTATTAGTTGTTGATAGTAGACTAGTATATTATAAATTATTTTAAGATTTTCCTTCATAAATTACTAACTAAGAACAAAATACATGAGTGCTAAACTTATGTTTAACTATGGGGTCATTCCGTATACCCATGTAATATTTTACACGTTTTTAAATAACACAGGACCACAGAAAAAGTTAGTTTTTTATAAACCATATTTTACTTGTAAGTCAAGCGTTAGTAAAAAAATTTCGAGAAAAATGTATTGCTTTTTTTACGTTCCTGGACGTTTTATATCCAAAAAATATAACGTTAAATTTCTACTAAGGTTAGTTTAAGTAACCGTAAATTCCCGCAATTACTTATACTTATAAGTTATATTGTTAGACGTGTCGCACCTGTGAAAGATTTTGATTGATCAACATCTAATATAGGCAATATAGACCAAATTCGGTTATAGCTTCCCACACAAGTGCACATTAGGGCGGGTCAAAAAAACCGACTATTTTTTTTTACTTTAAACTCTGAAAAATCGGTTGCTAGATATCTCTAGGAAATTATCACCAAATATGAGCTCTTAATTTTGATAAAAAGGTTCTCCGCTTTACAATTTTCCATTTTTTCCTCAGTATTAGAAACAAAAATTCATATCTCTTTGACAACTGTTCGTTAAAAAGTATCTCCTCATATTCTTGTAGGAAATCGAACGCTTTACAAAAAAGGTCTCTTACAATTTTTTCGTAAACCTCACCGTTTAAAAGATATCAAAGGTTAAAGTTTGATTATTTTAAGAGACATTTCTGTTTTGCTTTTGAATTTTATAACTCGCTTAAAAAAAATTATTATGAATTGCGCAATTCATAGTTTCGTAGGAAATTAACTGCTCTACAAAAATGGTCTTATGATTTGTCGATTAAATTAAGCGTTTAAAAGATATTCATCGTCACACTTCAATGCTTACTAATTTTAATAGTTTTTGATGAATAATTCGAAAAAATTTCAATTTAATTTATGAGTTTCACGAAAATTTATACAAATTTGAGTTTCTATGGTAAGAGTAACTCTTATAGAAGTTTCCCTTTCGAAAATTTATTTGAAACTTTTTTATTTTAATAATATTTTCATAAAATTTATCTTTATAATAACTTATTATTTTATTATTATTTTTTTCAAAGTTTAATAAATCATTGACTCTTAGAGTTAGAAATAATGCACTAATTTTTTTTTCAATATAACCAAACATACGTAGGACTAAAATAAAACGAGACAAATAGTTTCTCTTTTCATAGGAACTCAAATTTGTATAAATTTTCCTGAAACTCATAAATTAAATTGAAATTTTTCGAATTATTCATCAAAAACTTAAAATTAGTATGCGTTGAAGTTTGACGATGAATATCTTTTAAACGCTTAATTTAATCGACAAACCATAAGAGACCATTTTTGTAGAGCAGTTAATTTCCTACAAAACTATGAATTGCGCAATTCATAACAATTTTTTGTAAGCGAGTTACAAAATTCATAAGCAAAAAGAAATGTCTCCTAAAATAATGAAACTTTAACCTTTGATATCTTTTAAACGGTGAGGTTTACTAAACAATTGTAAGAGACCATTTTTTTAGAGCGTTCGATTTCCTACAAGAATATGAGGAGTGATACTTTTTAACGAAAAGTTGCCAAAGAGATATGAATTTTTGTTTCTAATACTGAGGAAAAAATGGAAAATTGTAAAGCGGAGAACCTTTTTATCAAAATTAAGAGCTCATATTTGGTGAGAATTTTCTAGAGGTGTCTAGCAACCGATTTTTCAGAGTATAAAGTAAAAAAAAAATAGTCGTTTTTTTTGACCCACCCTAGAGCACATACATAACTAATTCCATTTAGAATAGTCTTCCGAATCGACCCTTAAACCCTTTTACTCCCGGAAAATTTATTTTGACCACTTTGATATGATAATGAAATATCTATTAAATTTAGGCCAAGTAATCAGGATATAGCTAAATTTAAGCAGATCAAGGGAAAATTTCAGGACCCTTGCAATTGTGAGTTACAAAATGGATCCATGGAATACCCTAAAAAATACCTTAAATTATTTTCTACAAGAAACTTAAAACTTACAAGGTGTCTCGGTTAAAATGGAACTATTTAAAGGATGTGTTCTTGAGGTCAAATTAGTAAAAAAAAGTTTCTATAAACATTGTAAGAGAACGACCCAAGAATTTATAAGCCGCCACCTGGTCATTCACTACCTCATTCATAGACAAGGAAAGACCTCCAAAGCCGTTGCGGAAAAGTGTGATAAATGTGCCTAGCGCATCTGCGATAAACTTGCAGATGTGCACTATTATTGTTGTTTTTGACAAGTATTTTTTAACCTTAGTTTTATGTGTCAAATAAAAACTGTAAAAAATGCAACAAAAACCAATAAATATCTACGAAGAAACGTCGAAATAGTTTTTTTTTAAATTATTTTATAAGAATTTTTCGAGGTGTGTTTGAATTTCGGTATTTGTATACCTACTTTGAGTACACCAGGGATTGACCATTTGCTCTTCATAAAACAACAATACAGGTCATGTTTAAAGTTATAAACAAATTCAGCAAAAAAAAATAAAAACACAGTAGAAGTCGAAAAATTAACAGAAACAGACGACGATCTGACAGTACTCACAGTATAAACAAACTACCAATAATTCGTCACCCCAGTAATAGTTTACCGTATCTCTATTTTCGGACATCCAGATTTTTACTGGGGGGTTTTTGGAGATACCACAAATGAATACTGGGTTGTCGAATTGTTTTACGACCGACAGTATTTTACAGCTGACAGAGATGCGTACTGCGCAAGGTCATAATCTTGCGCAGGCTCGACTTTTAGTCCTCTTTTCTTCTTTATGAGCTTATCGGAGAGGTGTGGGATCTTAGGAAAAGTCCAAACCATTCTAAGCTTGATATTTATGTGATTATTATTATTAAAAAGTCCATTACAACAATGCATAGAGGGTTTAGTGGTCTTTGTTGGTAGAACTCAAAAGAAACATGGGACGAAGTTTACATTACGATCTGGGAAGACATATTTGAGGTTAGGATATGAAAAAATGTAGTTAATAAAGGAAATGAAAGACCAGGCACATGTTTGAACATCATCTCAAAGGATGAGTCTATTCAATTAACGCCCTGAGGCTTGACAAAGACAAAATCACATGACACACGATAAATCTAACCTCAAAAAGCCAGCAGCAGCGGCAAAGTTGGATATTTTTAACTAGTTCTTTAGTTCACATTTTACCATGTGCACCTGTTGACAGTGTGAAAGGAAATTGACAGAAAGGTCAAATTCCGTAAACACATGAAATCATGAAAAGTCGATAACCTGTAAAACCCTAGGAAGAATAACAGGTTGCCTGCCCTCAAACAGCACCTTTCACAATAAATTATAATAAAATATAAATATAAATTAGGATTATAATTTATATTTAAATCCCCTAATTTTGGTTTCGTTACAACATATGTTCAAAAATGGTTCGTAAGGGAGCTACACCCATTAAAAAGGTGTTTCAAAAAAATCAGTGTTATAGCAACGAGGGTTTGCATGTGATCTTTTCTAAAAGCCACTTTACACGGAGCAATTTGTGCGCCAGTTTAATGCATGTTTGTTGGAAGAATGATTCAGTCACTGCGCATGCCTTCAGGCAAGTTTGAGGCCATTTTCGTGCCATCAAATTATTTGTAGTCTCTGTTATTTAGAACATGTTATATTTTTCGGCGATTTCCACGCAAGTTTATGGTTATTTTCGTGGTACCAACCTGGAAAAAAGTTACCAAATCGATTTCTTTTTACTAATATAGTAGCAACTGTACATGTTAATAATATTATTATATAATAATAGTTATTACTAATAGGCCGTTCTGTCTAACTAAAAAAACTTCCTTAAAAAAGCAAATGTTTTTGACAACAAACGCAGAGACACGTCAAAATTGCCTGGTTGGCAGCACTGTTTAATTTGCAATATATAGCGTCAAACTTGCGTACAACTTGCTACATAAAAAGGCAAATGATTGTACAATTGTTCTCATGCTATATCTGTCAGCAAACTTGCACAGCACCAAAATTGCGTACAAATTGCTCCATGTAAAGTGATCTTTAATAAGGCCTATCAGACAACGGTATATACATTTAGTTACTTAAACCACTGACGTCCGATATTAATTTTTTGCTTTAAACTTGTTTCTAGTTTATTTTTTTGTATTGTCAGCCGAGTTAAGTATGTGTACTAAATTTTAGCTTTCTAAATATATTCTAAGTGGTCGAAAAAGCCTTTGGCAGATTTGCCTAAACAAACATCCATACATACCCACTAACTCGCCCACTAATAACAAACATTACAAGTTAAATAAAAGCTTGTAAAAAATAACTATTAACTTTTTGTATTTGTTATTGTATGTACCTTCTTGTAACAATGACATTTTCAAGAATTTGGCGGTAAATGGAACGCACAATAAAATATTTTACGATCCCTCCGAATCGATCGATTGCGGAGAAAACTAATCAACCTTAACACTCACAATTGTGAGGGAGCACCTGGAGTCAAAGGGTTAAAATGCTGACACTTTCGAAACTTGTCAATATAGATACTCAACTTTAGTTAAGATCCAAACCTTAGATACCCTCGATACCTATTGTGATGGTTCTGTCAGAATATGTTAAAAACAACCCAGATAACACAAAGTGATACTATGGACGTATGTTCATGGATGGCTGTATGTCCATAGGATGCCCATTCTTTCTCTATGGACGTCCCACGGACATCCGTTCAGAGTCCAGATGACACAACTGTGGACATCCATAAGGTGTCCGTTCAAACCATCCATCCAGCATCCATAGGACTTACTTTTTTGCTTACCTAACTGGTTTTTGTGACTGTGAAAAACTGTTATTTAACTTGAAATATTTGTTGTTGTTTGTTTGTTTAGGGCAAATCTGCCAAGGGCTTTTTCGACCACTTAGAATATACTTAGTAAGCTAAAATTTGGTACACATGCTCGTCTGACAATACAATTTTATATAAAACTTACCCCCCAATCCCCCACCCCTAAAATTTAAAAAATCCATTTATTACCCACGAGATAATTTAAAACTAAAATTAGGTTACATACTCATCCAGTGATAATCAAATTTTAAAATAAATTTTACATCCCCCCTTATCTTCCCATCACCCTCCATACGCATATAAGACTAAGTTTACCCTCTCTCTCTTTCACCCACTTAGAATAAACGTAGAGAGCTGAAATTATGGGCGTAAAATGGACACTGAATGGACGTCCACTACTAGTCGTACAAAGGATGTAAATATATGGACGTACACACTTCATCCATAATTAGTCCGTGGACCAATGTACTTTTAAGTAAGGGATCTAAAATGGACGTCCATTGGACGACCGGTGCTATATGAGCAATCAACTTTTTAGTATATAATGGAGTGCGTAGCATTACATATCTTCACGGCTTGTTTTTTTTTTGAATAAGAAAATTTATTGACCCTTTTTTAGTCTTCGTTCTGATTTTTCATACAGTTTTGTACTTCTATACGCTTCTATTCAGTTCAATATGGTTCTATACGGTATTTTTAGCAGGGCAGTCACGTGATCACAAGTTCTTTTTATTTTTCTTGTTAAAAAGTATCAATTTTCAGGAAGAATTTCGTAAAAGATACACTTTATTAGTTTACCTACAAAGCAAAAAATAGCATAAAAATTTATGTATGTTAAACAGGAATATGATTTTCTTTTATTTTTAGTTTTCTTGGTATTTAAATTTAAAATACAATTATAGTACCTAGCTGTTTGTTATACTGCCCTACTACGCTAGAAAGCAGTAACTCCATTTGTCGCATAGCAGCGTTTTCAAAATATTACAACGTTGCTCTGCGAAAAATGGAGTTATTGCTTTTTAGCGTAGTGGGGCAGTATAACGCAAGCCTCTTGTGTAAATCAAGGCAACATTGACAGTTTGCTAATTAAATTAGATTTCTTTAGATATGTTCCCATAAAAAACAGTAAAATTCTACTGTTTTACGATCCGTGTGTTTTGATGTTTTTTATGAAATGTAAGGTAACTAAATCAAAATTTAAGTAATTTTTATAAAATCTAGTTCTTGTTAAAAAGTATCAATTTTCAGGAAGAATTTCGTAAAAGATACACTTTATTAGTTTACCTACAATGTTATAAATCTTTTGGGAATGCAAAGAAAATTGCTTCGGAGACGACTTATATGACCAGTCAATAAGCCTATCGGCTGAGTTTCGAATTATTCTATTTGAAACACTCGAAAATACTGGATACATGGAGAGTATAAAAAATAGTATATTTCTAACCTAATAAGAAAATGAAACATTTCCATCTCGAGAGATGCTATTTGGCCGAGGCGTAGCCTAGGCCAAATTAGGATCTCGAGAGTTGTAAATGTCATTTTCTTATGTGGTTAGCACAGAATTTTACACGGAAAGAAATTAGTGGGCTCTGCGCTATACATTATAAGATATTTGGTAACAGTGGCAAATTATAGTGATTTAAGCTATAGATTATAAGGGACACAATAACTAATAATGTTAAAAATAAATTGGAAACGATTATATATATTACAGACACGATTATATTTATTACAGGCACTATTATAAATTTACAGAAATTTTATTATATTATAAAAATTATTAGCACGTACAATAATTAAATCTATTTAAGCTATAAATGCCATACTATTTGTTATATTTTATTATTCACTAAACAATTAAAGTATTTCATATAAATTTTTACACTGACTGCCATAATTTTAAGAGAAAGCCTTGTATTTATATAATAAGCGATTATAATTTGCTTGGTATGTGTGTTATAGCGCTCCTAGCTATAATTTTTTTTTTCCGTGTATTCATAAGCATAAATAAATAACACATTACCTAGTAAAATTCACCATTTAAAATGATCTTCTACAGAAATTTTGCAGATTTTTAACGTCACTATAAATTTCAACTAAATAATAATTTGAATAAGTGGCTCGTTGTTATTTCCTATTATCAGTGTTGGTATGAACCATATAATATATAAATAAATATTATTTCTTATTGTTTTTCGTAATAATAAACAAAATTTTTAGGTTATTTTATTCGCAAACTTCAACTGTTTACAGACAAGGCGAAAGTTTCGCCATCTATGAGGTATAACCAAAAGCCAAAAAATAGGTTAGATATGAATTAATTTTTAACCGGTTAAAAATGAAAGGCTTTTTTTAAAAGAAGTAAACAAATATGTTAGATTTTGCAACTTTTTATAATATGCAGCATAGGGACGTTTTTCTGTATGCTTGTGAATAAAAGTTTTTTTCCAGAATACCTATAACTAAATGTTTTTTTGTAATAATAAGTATTTTTATATACTAATATACTATAATAATATAGAGACATATTGCCCTGTAAATTTCGAAACATCGTATCTAAAAAAAATTATTTTCGGTTCCTTGTATTAATTAACTCTGTACATGATGACTAGTAACTTATAATAATAATGAAAATAATTTTATTAAATCCGTAAGAGATTACACAATCTATGGATACGTCACAAATAATTATGAATAAAAAATATAAATAATATATACTACATGTCACAAACACATTATGTTTACAATAATTCTGTAAATTCGTTCTTACTGTCAAATATGACGGAAAATGACTTAATAATCCATATTTCTCAACTAAAAAGTTATTCTGCGCCTGGTTATGATGGAATATCAGCTAAAATAATAAAAGCAGTACATTTAAATATTCTAAAACCGCTTCTGCATGTTTTTAATCTTATTATTGCTACTGGAAGCATGCCAAAGGCCCTTAAGTTCTCAGTGGTTATTCCAATATATAAGTCTGGAGATAAGTCGCTTGTCACCAATTATCGTCCTATATCGCTAATTAATAATTTTGCAAAAATCTTTGAAAAATATCTAAAATCCAAACTTGAAAAATTTTTAGAAACATACAAATTACTGTCAAAAAAACAATTCGGTTTTAGAAAAAATAAAAGCACACAAGACGCGATTATAGAGATGATAAAAATGGTGACAGGCAACTTAAACTCCAATCTTAAGTGCCTTGCCGTTTTTTTGGATTTAGCCAAGGCATTCGATACAGTTGACCACAAAATATTGCTGCAAAGATTACACAATATGGGTATACGAGGACATGAACTAAAACTTTTTGAAAATTACTTAACTGATAGGTATCAAATGGTTAAAATCAATAATTTTTATAGTGAATCAGTTAATATATCTACAGGCGTTCCTCAAGGGACTGTCCTCGGGCCCATATTGTTTTTAATATACATTAACTTCTTCTACGAAATTGAAAGCATAAGAAATAACTTAATTTCATTTGCGGATGATACTGCAGCGGTATTTTGTGGTCAAAACTGGGATGAAGCATACAAGAACGCTGAAAGAGGTCTTAAATATATTAAAGAATTTTTGGATAGTAGTCTTCTCAGTTTAAATATTTCAAAAACAAAATTTATAACATTTAGTTTAAATATTACTGGCCAACCAGATAGAAACTGTATACCTATACATAACGACAATTGCAAAGCTTTAACTAACTGTAATTGTCCAACTGTTAATCGAGAAAATCTTGTAAAATACCTAGGTATCACTATTGATCAACATATTAAGTGGAAAAAACATATAGAACAACTTGCAATAAGACTGAGAAGACTGCTACCTAAGTTCTATACTTTAAGAAATATATTAAATAGGAAAAACTTGTTTATAGTGTATGATGCCTTGGCGGAATCCATAATGCGGTATGGTATTTTGGTGTGGGGTAGTGCAATGGACACTGCACTTAAGGGTCTTGAAGTGTCGCAAAGGCTAATAATAAAAACAATGCTATTTCAAAAACGGCTTTACTCAACAGAACAAATTTATAATATTAGCGCTTTATTAGAAGTAAAAAAAATATTTCTGTATCAACTATGTCTCTGGATGATTGAAAACAAAAATAAATTTAATATATTTTCTCACAAATACCAAACAAGATCCGTAGATATAGTTCAAACACCACTTTTTCGCTCAACTCAACTACAAAGAAGCATGTTCTTCTTTGGACCCAGATGCATAAATTTAGTACCTCAGAATATTAAAAATTTAAATAGAATTAAACGTAAAACTGAACTTAAACATTTTTTCTTAAAATGTAATGTAAACAATTTTTATGAAATTCCACAATAACTTTAAATACGTACCTGTTTATATGTCTGTGACAGACAATTTATTTTTTTACTGATTTTCTTTTTGTATTATTTTACGATATGCTCCTCTGTAGTCATTCATACAAAAAAAATGTACATTGACAACACCAACATTATCCTTGCAATAAAACTAATTTTAATTTTAATGTTTACACATAAAAAATGTGTGTTTTTTTTTTCTCTATTTGTAATAAATTAATCCGCAACACAACCCTCGGTTTAGGCGGAGAATATAAACTATTTTGTTAATATTGTAATAATTTAAATAAATAAATAAATAATAAATAAAAATAATAATTAATTAGGTCCAGGAAATTATTTTCCCTGACTTCATCATAGTACTCTTCCAGTGTATAAAAGGGGTTATTTGAGAAAAATGCCTTAATTTTGTTTTTAAAGGTTTTAAAATTTGTTATTTCGCTAATGAAGGGTGTAAACTCCATCCCCCTATATCGTGACCTTTTTTCGTAGCTTATTGTCCCATGTCTTGATGTGGATATAGCATTATTATGTCTTGTTAATATACCTTGATTTAGTTCTCTATTTATAATAATGTTTATTATTTTTCTGTACAAAAAGACACTATAAATTGCCGATTTTTTGTGGAGCAGCGGTTACTAACCAAGTTAGGGGAATATGTATTTCTCTATCTTTTTAACTCATCAATTAAACAGAGAAAGAGTAACATACTGGGCGTTACCAAAAAAAATTGACTAATGTAAAGAGAATAAACTGACATTACACAGCAACAATTAAATAGGGGTTTGCAAACTACAACTACAATAGTTATTTATGGTACTAGTGGGTAAAGTAAGATATTGCCCATGAGAAAATTAACCTGGCGTCAGCCAAGCAGGTTAATTTTCGAGAGGGCAAAATCGGTTTACCCATGAGTGCCATAGAAGGTTTTATCCAATAAATAGCTTAGGAATTCATATTTTTATTAAAAAATTTAATGACATTTACAAGAAAATAATTTGACAAGTGACAGTTGAGTGGGTAAAATAAATAATTATCCACTCAATAAAGTAAAAGCAACGCGGGGGTTATTATTGAGTTTATCTATAAAGCTGGTAATTGTCTTATTATCTGTATGTATTGGATAAAATTTATTACTAGAATTACTCTCAGCCTGTTTTTTGCCCTTTGTTAATCTATTGTATTCACAAGCATACCGAAAAACGTTCTTTATGAGCATTATAAAAAGTTGCAAAACCTATCATTTTTGTCTGTTTCTTTAAAAGTTAATAAAGCTTTTCTGTTCTAACCTAGGTTAGATATGAATTCGTTTCTGACCTGTTTTGGCGCTTTCGGTTATACCTCATAGATGGCGAAACTATCGCTTCGTCTGTAAAGAGCTGTGGTTTGCGAATAAAATAACCAAACATTATTGTTTATTTCTAATAAAAACAATAACAAATAATATTTATATATTATATGGTTCATACCGAGACCAATAATAGAAAATAACAACAAATCACTTATTATAAATTACCTATTATTTAAACAGTTGAAATTTATAGAAATCTGTAAAATTTCCGTAGATCATTGGCTTGATAATACACATGATATTTTACATTACATTTCATGTTTGTTTAACCTCATACTATTCTACTTAATTAAGCATCCCCTAAGTCCAGGACTTGTGTGGGCTAGTAGTAGAGAGAACCACTCGCTTATACTGACTTTCGAGCCAGTTTCTAGCGAGTGTCCGTTTCACTTATCGCCTTCGTCAAATTTCAATTATTAATTAATTGAAAAACGCAAATCGGCGCCAGTGAGAATCGAACTCACGCTAGTAGACTTGCTATGCATACGCGCTAGCCACTACGCTATACCTCCCATGATTAGAAGTTTGTTGTTACACGGTAATTTGTGTTTAAAATTGTGTTGCGCCTCGTAAAAAAAGCACTCTCGTACACTAAAAACTGTGTTCGCGTACTCGGTGCGTAATATACTATTAAAGACCTCTTCATAGAGTTTATTAACTATAGTCATATAATATTATTCAAAATTGTGTATCCATTTAGATTCCAAATGGATACGTAGGCTCACAGAACTTACATCTCAAGAACAGAAATGAAGAATTTGCTATAGGTTTTGTTTGAAGCGTGGATCAACTATGGTGAGGGGCTAGTGGGGAGTGTTTATTGTTTACATTTTGAAAAACTCATAGAGAAAGCATGCGTTAACTTACAGTCTAATGTCGTAAACTTGATTGCCGACTGACGACTGACAACACGTACTTTAGATATTTTATTGTAAATTTTAAAAAACATTAGTTTTATAAGAGTTTTATATCAACCAGTAGTTTAATTTTAATACATTGCACTACTACTATTAAACATAATTATAGTATACACAATAAAAAAAATTACATTTTTAATTTAAGTATAATGATTGGAATTCATGTAAGGTGGAAATTACGCAACATAGCTACAAGGTAGCCAGAAGGTCGAAACTAGTGACATCTACATTTACACCACGAAGCTGTATCGCGTTTGTGTTTGCAAATAAACAAAACGATGACATGTTCATAAACATTGCTCTGAAATTCCATCTTTAGATGTTACCTTTCCGTAGGCTAATAACAGTAGATACACAGTGATGCCTGACAGGCATTTTTTCGTTAAAAAATGGGCCTAATTTTACTAAAAAAATTGCAAAGCAACTTTACACTAGGCGTTCTTAAAATATAGTAGTTCAGATGAATTACAGCATTGTATAATAATAATAATAATAATGCATTTATTCCAGCCTAAAAGCTATATGACAAAGATAGTAATAACATAACAAAAATAAAAAAAAAACAAAAATTAAAATTAATTATAAATATTTACAAAGGTGAATGTGAAGGTGGTTACAAGAGAAAAAAACAGAGTTTCCGCCACTTTTCAATTATGGGAGATGACCAAAATACATCAGATGAAACCAATCCCTTCAAAAGTGAGTTTGAGCACTGTAGCAGACGATTTACAAAACTGGCAAGTCTTTTTCGACGCAGTGCATCTAAAGTATCTATGCGTGCTAAGGCAAACATCTCCGATGCACTGGTATAACGTGGGTGTCTATGTAAGATGCAGTAAAAGTCACTGTAGCAGATACGCAGTGCGCGCCACGACGCCATGGTGTGATCGCACCATAGCTCGCCCGAATAGAGGTTATAACAGTAGGTTTTAAACAGGAGATCTTTGACACTAACAGAACACTTTTGAAATTTCCTATCATGTTTGCCCGGACACATAGAGTTTTATAGTGACGTTGTATATCTTTGTTGTCACTCAGATTATCACACAGAAAATGCCCAAGGTATTTGATTTCTGGCACCATCTCAATTACTGCATTATTAAGAAATATCGGAGGAACACGTAGATTTCTATACACTGCTGGCTTGAAAACCATTAGCTTGCTTTTTTCGGTATTGTATAAGAGGTAATGTTTTTTCGCGAAGTCTTCACATACTCGAACGAGCATACGAAGGCCCTCTAAAGACGGACTAAGAAAAATTGTAATTTTCATATTCATGGTCTAGACAGGTTTATTTTTCATTAGTAAATATGTACAGTTACACTTTACTTACCCTTTAAGCACTTCGTTTACAAAGTAACCATTTTTCCATATAAAAGTTTATGTTTTATTAAAACATAATCAGTTTTAACAATATTTTCATATTCTATCCTGAAATTTGAATACATTAAGTTAATTTAACTTTGTAAAATTAATTAATTTTGTTACAGAACAGTCTGTTTTAGATTACATTGTTATTTTTTTAAATTTCACATATCTTTATGTAGGCATATGTATGTACAGGGTGATTGAGTTCTTAGACCCAGGAAACCAGATGACGTCCCCAACGTATAGTTGGATCCGAAAAAAATAACAAGATAGAAAATCTAGTTGTGTAAATTGAATAATTGTTTACAAACAATGCAGTTGTCAATGTGACAATATTTGTCAAAATTATTTATAATAATTATAAAGTACATACTCAATAAAGGATTTAATATAATTAGTTTAATTAAGTACATAATTAGAAATGCATCAATTAAATGATGATAAGGATGTGAGCAAGTGGACTTGGCAAAGTTTAATGATTCGGAGAGTTTTGTTAAGATTGAAGAAAAAATGGATACAGGAGAAAATGGTTAAAATGCGTGCAGGCTCGGGAAAAAGGGAACACCCTTTACGAGACGCGGTGCAGGCTATAAACGATACAAATTTTCTTGGTTCGGAAACCACCGCCCGCCGCCGCATTGATAATTCCGAGATTGGAAACTTTTATGCAGCAAAAAAACCTTTTTTAAACGAAAATCATAATTTTCATAAATTACACTGGTCGACAAATCTGAAGATTTCTCTAACTGAGATTCCAGAAATAGGTTTATACTAATTTTGGGTCGCTGAATCCAAATCCGAAGGCCGTTTGTCTCCATCACCCTCAAATTGTTTGATATCCTAGCCACACAAAAAAAGGTCAATAGTTATTTTTCCTATGTATTTTGAGGCGCTGAATCCGAATTTGAAGTCAAAATAGCACCTTATCGAATTAGTTTTCCAGGTGATGTGCTATTTTGACCTCAAATTCGGATTCTGCGCCTCAAAATACTTAGGAAAAAAAAACTATTGACCTTTTTTTGTGTGGCTAGGATATTTTATTTTTGATAGAAATCAGGGTGAGGTAAGGGGGTAAAATGGGGTTAAAACTTTTTTTTATTTTTTTTTTCAATTTATATTTCGTTAAAACGAAAAAAGAGACTTTTTTCGAAAAATAAAAAATTTATTTATTTTTTTTATTTATTTATTTATTTTTATTTTAATAAACCTAGACCTGTAGGAGAAAGTATTATCTTGTTGGCAGCAGTTTTTTTCTTAGTGGAACTTGCAGAGATATGTTTAAACCTATGTTTCTCGAAAACTATTGACCTAAGTAGGGGAATAGATAACTTATATTACCACTATTACCCGTACTTAATTTTAATGTGATAAGTTAAAGCATTTTCTTGTAATTACACAAAATCGATTTTCCTAATTTTAACTTTTTTTATGATATAAAAAAATCTGAGGGTGAGACAAACGGCCTTCAGATTTGGATTCAGCGACCCAAAATTAGTATAAACCTATGTCTGGAATCTCAGTTAGAGAAATCTTCAGATTTGTCGACCAGTGTTATATAGTTCATTACTAAAGAGTTCAAAGTTTTATTTCCCATACGATTTACTAAATATTGAGTTTAAATTTTTTATATGATTAAATATTCTTAATGTTTTTTTTCAGTTTATTATTTATTATATATTTTTTTTAATATTTTAATATTCGACATTTATTTATTTAATGATTTGGTATACAGATTCATGAAGAGCCCCAAATAAGCTTCGAGCTTGCTCTAGGGGCTCCCCATTAATTTTTTAAAAAAGAAGGAATAACCATTTTGGGGAGACTTCTTGCTTCTGCAGAACTGGAACCTCTATATTTTCTGTTTGGACTTTTGCTGTAATAACAGCAGTTACTGTTATTTAACATTATTCGCATTCACATATTATCTGTAATAACTTATTAGAGATTACTAATAAACTTAAAGAAAAACAATATGTCAAATTATTCTAACCTCTTTCTTAAAATCTTACTTAAACTATAAAATAATTAATAAAATTGACATTTTAGCATATTTAAATCTTGCATTTTTTGTGGGTCCACCTGTACTATCGACGTCAGTTTTAGGTCATACGTCATTACGTCGCTGGGACGTCAATTTAATGCGCTACATATTGTTTTCTACCACTAAAAAAAGTTTTAAATTCTATATATTGATTAGGGTGTGTCAAAAAATCCCGAATTTCGAAATCGAAAACACTCTCTGGCTCAAAAGTTACTCCTTAGTAAAAAACTGTGGCCACTCAAAAATGAACCAAATCGATTAATGTTTAGAGGTAGCTCAAAGCCCTCAAACTTTGAAAAAAATCTGTACCTGTTTTTCGGATAAAAACTGATGGTATCTAAAATTGAGGAATTTTGGACTCTGGGTTTCTTTAGTTATATTTAGAAACAAGACTAGTTGGGATAAACTAAAAAAAAATATTCCCCCTCATCTTAAGTTACAACATAAAAAAAATCGCCAATTATTTGAAGATTTCGCTAAAATTTCATTTTTGCAAGTTTTAAAAAGTGCATAAAAAATAGTTTTAAACATAAAACCTGCAAACTTATATATTAGTATGCAAGCATATATACATGTTAACCTATCTACAGAATACACTATTTGTTTCCGCAAGTCGGGTAAAAAAAATAAATTTCAATTCGAATCCGGGTGTATTTTCTGTTTTATACCTAAATATAATTTTTATTACTGTAATATACTTTTTTATGTAAAATACACAAAAAAGTATCTGGTGTAACATCGCAGGATTACCCGGTTTGAAGATACATGCATTTAAAGTAAATTTTTATGCATCAAGAACCAAAAATAAAAAATAAAAAAGTTATAAAACAAAGATTTTAGTAATGGTTGGTTATTTAACATTAAATGGCGAGAAAAAAAATTCTATGCACCTTGGTCAAAAAATAATTCCTAAGGGAGCTACGCCATGGCGCGACATTCTTGAAATACACCATGCCTTTAAAAATAGGGCATATTTAAAAAGACATAACTTCCTTAGGAATTATTTTTTGACCAAGGTGCATATAATTTGTTGTTGTAAATCGAACAACTGCGCTCGTTTGTAAATGCCAAACGCGTTTACTTGTTTGTTGTTGTATTCTATTCGATATACTAACCCTGTTCAGAAATAAGTTCGAGACATTTAAGAGGCAATTCTACATTAAAAAATATGAAAAAAAGTTCCTATAAAGGTTGGTCCGGAAATGAGCCCTAAGGGAGCTGCCGCCCTTCGAAGATGGACATATTGAATGGGGAACAAAAAAATCACCAATAAAATTATAATGCTACTAGGTGATTCTTCATTTCAAACTAAGCAAAAAAGTATTCTTCGCCAAAACACCTAAATTTAATATTAAAGGAGTAATAGCCTTTTAAAAAGTAACATTTTTAGTAGCACAAAATGTTACTTCCACTTAATTCATTTTCTTTTCAAAACGGTTGCTCCTACAGTGTTACACTCTATGCCATTTTTATGTATTTTTACTCAAGGAATCTATATTTTTTACCAAAAATCAAAAAAAAAATGTACATAAAAAAATTTGGGGCAAAAATGTGTTAAGCCTCAAATATTTTGTCCGTCTAGGCACGCCTCTGGATAAATTAAAAAAAATAAATTAACATAAACTAATTGTCCTTATTAATACTAGTATACATGCAAAAGCTCGTCGCTCTAGCTTAAAGCGTACAAAAGTTATTAATTAAAAACCTTATTTTTATTGCAATTTTAAAGAGCCGAACTCCCTTAGGACTTATTTCCAGGCCAACCTTTATATGAACTTTTTTTCATATTTTTTAACGTATCATCATCACCTCTTAAATTTCTAGAACTTATTTCTGAATAATATATACAACTATTTCTTGTTGTATTATACTGTATAACCAAATTTCGCTATTGATTACGATAGTGTACCTTATTTTTTAACTGTTCAGTCTCGAAATCAGGTAAATTTATTAACGCATCAAGTCACCATAGCCTTGAAAGAACTTGTCCACTTGCAGCAACAATGGTTTAAGTTTAAACAGAATAAATTGACGGTCAACCGATCCGAACGCAGCATTTTTAACTTAAAATAACCGAGATGAAACAGTTTAGAACTTACATATCGATATTGTAATTATAATTAAATTGATTTTAATTTTGTATATTGCAGAGTATTGGTTATTCAGTAATTGTTTATTGGTCAAATAAACAATTTAAAATAATAATTATATTTTATGTACGTAGGGTAAAACCCCCAATTATTGGCACTTTAAGAAAATTTCCACATATATTATATATATTTCATTATAACTTATTAAATATTTCGTGTTATCAAGAATAAAATATTTTACATCATTTAGTAGTTATTCTGTTTTATATATTATATAAAATTTAAACTGAGATTTTAATAATATTAAAGAATTTTTTTAATTAATTACAAGAATACACAGTTTCTTATTATTGGCACCTTTTTGCTAATGATTGGCATCCAAATTTTCCTATTATTGGCAACTAATTTTTGCTTTAAAGCAACGGAAAAAAATTTATGAGTACCTACTTTTTGTTGAATAATAAACATTTTAGTATCAAAACAAAATATTTAAATTGGAATATTACAGTTTTATACATATTAACTAAA
Organism: Brachypterus glaber; assembly: GCA_958510825.1. NCBI lineage: Eukaryota > Metazoa > Arthropoda > Insecta > Coleoptera > Kateretidae > Brachypterus > Brachypterus glaber. Next base: position 22,681,418 of record OY294052.1, on the reverse strand, counting down.
GGCTGTAAACAAAAACTCAAATTTATTTTAGAACTACCAAATTCCAAATATCTTTATATTAAAGTTAAAATATTAGTTACCTAATACTAATTTGTATGTATAAAATAATACCTAGTTGCCTAGGTACACTTATCTAAAAGAATTATTATGCTTTTAGACTAATTTTGATGCGCAAGTTTTGCATACAATAAACCTGTGCCAATAATAGGACACCTATTATGGGCACCGTGATAAAAAATTAAATTCTAAAGAAAAATTAAGTTTGTAGACAAAATTAAGTGTAAAATGTATATACGTTACAATAAATGCTGTTTAGAACGCATTTATTTGAAATAGGTTTTTAGCTAAAACTGTATCTTTTGTATAATAGCCCACCCGCTTTAAAATACGGTTTTGGTTTTGTCTTATATCAGATGTAGCAATACGTATGTATATTTAACTGTACAAGTAATAAATCTATTTTATTATTATTAATTATTTTATTTATTCCATTAATTTTATTTATTTTATTTTATTTATTCCATTAATTTAGCATTTTAACTGGTTGACAAAAATTGGAATAGGATTTTTACTAAAGAGGCTAATTGTTGGCACCTGTGCCAGTAATTAAAATTTAGTTTTTGTATACCAATTGTTAGCACCGCCGAAATTAAATAAAAATGTGAAGGAAAATAAAGTTTTTAAGGCTAATTAATAAGTAGAATGCCTGTACTTACTAAAATTATCGAGAAAAAATAGTAAGTCCGTCTTTTACTAACCTTCTATTTAAAGCACTTCCTTAGCACAAACCTTAAAAATTCACACTTACGTAGTTCACACGAAACTAGTAAGACTCTACTGCCCAGGGGGGAAAATATGTTTTTCGAACTTAAAGTATAATATTTAGAAATATTCCCACTTCAAAAAAAAATAGTTAGATTAAGGTATCAATGGAGATTTTTTTTTATATAAACGAAAATATCACTCCAGTACCAATAATAAGCGGAGTGCCAACAATTGGGGGTTTTACCCTATGTACCTACTTAATGTTATAAATGTTTTATTTCTTTTTAATTGTGCTTTTGGTTGGATGACCGTAGTCGCTAAAACTAATTACATAGGCCTACAAAAAAATAAGCTCAATTAGTATAAACGTGAGTTTATACGAGAGAGCTCTATATTTTTCTTACGTATTTTTGGGCTTTTTGTTTTATCTTTATAATAATTAGTATATTCAACTTCAAGATGCAGAAGAAATAAATAAAAGAATCGCGCACGCGGCAGCTGGCGCGTGGTTTCATTGGTTAAAACACTCGAATGTTGCGAGAGTAGGGATGTAGAAAATTAAACAGGTCAGTGCGTGAGCACTTGCGATGAAGCATACAATGCATTACGATAGACCATTATATAGAAATATTTTATTTTGAGTCCTACCCTTACACTAAATCCGTTGACACGTTCGGTTGTTTACACTTACTGCATTTTAAAGTTAAATATTACATTAAATTACATTACATGTTTGTTTAACCTCGTACTATTCTACTTAATTAAGCATCCCCTAAGTCCAGGACTTGTGTGGGCTAGTAGTAGAGGGAACCACTGGCTTATACTGACTTTCAAACCAGTTTTTATAGGGAGTGGCCGCTTCACTTACGCCTTCGCAAATTATACTATATCGTTTACATAGAGTTTGAAACCAAGGTGCAAAATTTAAAATTGTTTATATGCCGGACTTTTATTATAAAATATAATTGTTAAGGTCTAAATTTTACATATCTTATTTAAAATTAATCTTTATTTCAGTAATAGCCCAATAAAATTATATTTTACACAGCATGAACGCACCCTAACAAAATTAATCAAAATTTATCCAATCGAAATTTACGAAATTAAGTCACAGTTCGTTACAAACCGGCCAAACAAGAAATTTCATTTATAATTTATGTGTTGTAATTTACTGTTAAATTTAGATTGTTTTGTTCAAATTATAGTTGTTTTTGTTTCTTTGAGATAAATTAGAAAATAAAAGATTAAAATGTTGGTGGAAGTTTTGTAGCGTCCGTCATGTAGCGTCCGTCATCACAAATTTAATTTTCTCATATATTGTACATTAAACCAAACATAAAATAAAATTTCAAAAATATATCTAGTACCAATGCCAATACCATACTATAATAAAGTTCGAATTTAATCCTTAATCAATTTGCTAATATCCGGTCGAAACATAAAATAGATTTAGAATCTATAATTTATTTGAGACTTATATATATATATTTACAGTATTATAATAATATTATAATAATAATTATTAATATGAGCCATTTCGCCTCAATGAAAATGTTCTTCTCGGCGCATTTACTTCTAGATGCGCTGGTAAGGTATTGCCTTTAAAATAATACTTATCTGCTATATCTTCTTTACCTAAAAAATATTATTAGTCAATACCTTACCAAAGTTTAAAATTTTTGCCTAAATAAAGAATTTTTAATAAAATTCTTGATAAATCGTTAAAATAATTAATTAATTAATTAATTAAATCGTTAATTTTATTTAGTTTTTCTTTCTTTTTTAGTTATTTTAACGATTTATCAAGAATTTTATTAAAAATTCTTTATTTAGGCAAATTTTTTAAACTTTGGTAAGGTATTGACTAATAATATTTTTTAGCTAAAGAACATATAGCAGATAAGTATTATTTTAAACGCAATAACTTATCAGCTCATCTAGAAATAGGTGCGCCTGATAAGAACATTTTAATTTTATTTTCAGGGGTAATATCATAAGTGATACTAGGTTAGGTATCGGTGGTTTTTTACATAAATTTTACGAATATTAACCCCAGTGACGAAAATGCAACGACTGCTTTAGCAGGAGTTGCATTTTCCAAAAATTGGGATTAATATGAGTAAAATTTGAAAAAAAAAGCACCGATACCTAACCTAGTATCACGAATTGATATTTAGGGAGAGAATATAATTTATATTTAATACAAATACCTCTTAATTATAACGTATTAATCCAAAAATAAATTATATTTTATAAATTAAAAAGCAAACAATAAGCACGATTTTAGATTAGAGAAAAGAGGGGTAAAAAAAACATCGTAGGGGTAAGGTATTTTAACTTATCAGTACAGCATACTACATATATATAAATTGTATTCTCTGTTTTAGATTTTTTATCGATATAAATAATCATAAACTAAACATAAAATAAAATTTAAAAAATATATCTAGTACCAATGCCAACCATACTATAATAAAGTTCGAATTTAATCCTTAATCAATTTGCTAATATCCGGTCGAAACATAAAATAGATTTAGAATCTATAATTTGTTTGAGGCGTATATATATTTACAGTATTATTAATTTGAGCCATTTCGCCTTAATGATTATTTATATCGATAAAAAATCTAAAACAGAAAATAAAATTAAAATGTTCTTCTCGGCGCACCTACTTCTAGATGCGCTGGTAAGGTATTGCCTTTACAATAATACTTGTCTGCTATATCTTCTTTACCTAAAAAATATTATTAGTCAATACCTTACCAAAGTTTAAAAATTTTGCCTAAATAAAGAATTCATAATAAAATTCTTGATAAATCGTTAAAATAATTAATTAATTAATAAAATCGTTTATTTTATTTAGTTTTTCTTTCTTTTTTAGTTATTTTAACGATTTATCAAGAATTTTATTAAAAATTCTTTATAAATATATTTAGGCAAATTTTTTAAACTTTGGTAAGGTATTGACTAAAAATATTTTTTAGGTAAAGAACATATACCAGATAAGTATTATTTTAAACGCAATACCTTACCAGCGCATCTAGAAATAGGTCGCCTGATAAGAACATTTTAATTTTATTTCAGGGGTAATATCATAAGTGAATTTTTTACATAAATATTAATCCAAGTGACGAAAATGCAACTGTTTAAGCAGGAGTAAAATTTGAAAAAAAAAGCACCGCACAGAGGGCCAGGGAAAAAAAAGTGGACAAAATTCTGAATTTTTGCATACGGCTATTTTCGATACCGCTGATTTCGAATAAAATAATGGTAAAATTCAAAAAAAAATTGCCGCGCCACTAGGGTGGTCCAAAATTTTATTTTTCTTTCGATATCTATAAAAATGTGTCAAATGTCTTCTTTTGATTATGTTTATGTAGACCAATGTTCATAACCTAAAAATTCAAAATGGCGGAGTCAATATGACTCATCGTTTTTTGAACCCTTACTGTATTTGCACGAAATTAGGCCTAATGTTTTTTGAAATGTCTTCAGTTTTGGAGAAATACTTAAAATTAAAGCACTTAATATGAAAAATATATAATCAAACTTAAAAATTTATTTAATCCCATATTTTTGTGAAAATCTTTATTTCAAGATATTATGCCATCTGTAAAATAAACTATTTTTTTTTAATCATAGAATATGTACTTAAGTATGATCAGATATGTCTAAAAATATATTACATAATTAGTAAAGTGTCTGTATCGTAATATAAAGGTCCTAGAAACGTGAAAATAGTAACTATCAGTTTAAATCATAAATTTAAAAAAATATATCCATTTGTTAAGTGTGCCTTTCCATGGAGATTTTTCCTTAACTATAGTAATATTATTCTATGGAAAAAAAAATTGCGGATTTTTTGCGCAACAGAGAAAAATAATAAAGTTTTTTATATACGTATTTTTTACGTAGATATTAACAACAGGTTAATGGTAATCCAATAATTTTGGCTTAACGCACGAAATGTTTGATAAAATTAAACCTTATATTTTTCCACTTTTTTTTCCCTGGCCCTCTGTGCAATGGTGTGCTTATCTCAAAAAGTGAAATTTTGCAGATAGGAAAAGTTGTCTTAGCGGGTAAATTAAAATGCCAGTAATTTTAAATCCGGTCCAATGTCATATTTATTCCGGGGTCTGGTCATGCATGACAGTTATTTTGACACAAAGAAAAAGTAACATATCATCTTTTATGCCTTGTGTATTTTTGTTTTGCCATCTTCTATGATGTGTCTAGAGTATTTTTATATTAATGTATTATGTACAAGTTAAAGTGAACCATATATGTATGGTTATTAATAGTGTAAACTGTTGAATTTTAAGTTTATAATAATGGATGTTTGAAGATAATTTTTTTGTGTGTTTTTAATGATAACATTTTATATTAGCGTGGAAATTACTACAGTAGTAATTTATCAGTGATAGTGCGCAAGTCAGGATACATATCCGATTAGTACTTGCGCACTGGAAACCTCATGATTATATAGAGAAACTCTGGTTAATTATTCGGAAGAAAAAGACCAAATAAATAGAGAGAGAGAGAGAGAAAGAGGTATATTATTTGAGGTTATGTATAAGAAACGTCATTTATTAGTAATCGACGTTGCATATTACAAAAATTAATAAAAATTGCGATTAACATCACTGCATACAAGTATAAAACAAATTTATTGCTAGAAGTAGAAGAAAAAATTAACTTATATTTACATTAATAAAAAATCGTTGTCCTACTTCTTTTTGGCGGGTATAGTTATTCTCGAGCTACTCTTCATGGAATGAAGATAAAATACGTGCAAAATACCAGGATGACATGCTTGAACTTTAGCTGGCATTTTAAAATTTATTCCATCGAAGGTTAACCCTCTATTGCATCAATTTTAAAGCAAGTAAATAGTATATTAAATAGTTTCATAACATACGTTTTTAGCACACGAGTACAAGTTTAAAAAACGAGCCGCTTGCGGTGAGTTTTCTAAAGTACTAGTGCGCTAAAAACGTGTTATAAAACGAGTGCTTTATACCTACAATTTTTTCTATTTTGCTCTAAACTTTTAAAAAACTTACATTTAAATTGATGACTGATTTAGGGATTTCTGTTTCGAATTGGCATTACAGTTTTCGCCATGTTTAAAATTCTAAGAACGAATATTGATATATTTTATAGTCATTTCTTCTCTTTTCCACTGCAAGTAACCAAGCCACAATTTTAACACGGTAAAACATAACCTAAACACAAAATTTTGTAGAAAATTAAACTTTAAACTGACGTTCACAATTGCACGGCAAACGTCAAGAGGTAGACTTTTGTCTGTTGCCAACCCAAAAGAAAAAAAGTAGAGACCTCTTATGGGCCTATAATAACACGCAAAATGATTATGAGCTTATAAGAGTCGCAAAATAGAAAATAGCATATTATGCAATGATTGAGCAAATTAAGACTTTAGCGCAAGAGCATGAATCTTTTTTTTTTTTTTGACGACTCAAAACACAGAAACGCACACAAAAATTAAGTTTTGGAATTATACAGGGTGATCAATAACTGGAATGCCAAAATTTAAGAGGTGATTCTACATCCAAAAATATCAAAAAAAGTTCCCATAAATGTTGGTCCGGAAATGAGCCCCAAGCAACGAACTAATAACTCTTCTCTCTAGAATACGCATACCGTTAATATAAAGTATCGCCAACATCTCGGTTTGTTTGTAAACAAATAGTGGGTATATTCAGGCCTGAACAATAACACTTACCAGTAACTGTTATTGCTGTCTCTGTTAGAACAAAGCTGTGCGAGTAAGACAGACAAATGTATATGTTGGCTACGTTTTTGTCTGTTTTTACAAATGAAATGCCTATTCTAGAAAGAAGAGTTATTAATTCTTTGGCCCCAAGGGATATACGGCCCTTTAAAATTTGAATAAAAATAAAGTTTTTAATTATTAACTCTGGTACCCTTTAAGCTAGAGCGACGAGCTTGTATTAATAAGGGCAATAAGTTTATAATTTTTTTGAATTTATCCAGAGGCGTGCCTAGACGGACAAAATATGTGAGGCTTAACACATTTTTGCCTCAAACTTTTTTATGTGTATGTTTTTTAGATTTTTTGTAAAAATATAGATTCCGTGAGTAAAAATACATAAAAAATTTCATTTGTTGTAACACTGTAGGAGCAACCGTTTAAAAAAAAATGCAATTAAGAAAAGTATCATTTTGTGCCACCAAAAACGTTACTTTTTAAAAGGCTATTACTCCTTTAAAATTAAATTCAGGTGTTTTGGTGAAGAATACTTTTTTGCTCAGTTTTAAATGAAGAATCACCTTGCAGTATTAAAATTTTATTGATGCTTTTTTTAGTTCCCAGTTCAATATGTCATCTTCAAAGGGCCGTAGCTCCCTTAGGACTCATTTTCGGACCAACCTTTATAGAAATCTTTTAAATTTTGGCATGGTAAAAAAAAAATCTAAAAAAATTTTCAAAATTTTTCAATTTATTTTTATTTTTTTTTTGTAAAATTAATCCTTATAATAAAACCAATTTTTCCTGAAAAAAATACGTTAATCGGAATTTTCTTTCAGCATTTTTCGATTTTTTGTTTTTGGGGGAATAACAAAAACAATAGGGATCATCCCCTCATAGAACTTGATTTTTCCTGAAAATTTCAATACGATCGGATTATTCATTCTTGAGTTATCGTGTCTACAAAAATCGTGACATCGGACAGACGAACGGACGGACGGACCGACAGACATACATTTGAAAAAAAAGTTGCTTATTTTTTCATGAAACAAACTACCGTATAATACTATTCTAGCGTAGGCGTGTGAATAGTATAATAAGGATTTAGCACACAAATATTTAGCACACAAAATTAAGATTTGATTCAAAATAAAAAATTTTATATTTGACCGATAAATCTATGATTTCTTCCATTAGCTTAAAAATTAAAGATAATGATCTCCTAATTGCCAAAGCCGACAAAGGCCAATGTTGTGTTATCATGAATAAAAAAGACTATAAGAATAAAGTCCTAGAATTCCTTAATTCTGATGATTTCAAAAAGCCTGATTATAATCCCACCCAAAATTTCACAAAGATTTTAAACAGGTCCTAAAAAGCTGCAATGATACATTCGAATACTTTGAAAAGTCTACTGATTCCCTTATTCCCAAAAATCCATCAACCCCCCTTTTGTATGCTTTACCCAAAATCCATAAACCCAATACTCCTGTCCGTCCTATAGTGTCCTATGTCGGTTCCTCTACACACAAAACTGCAAAATGGCTAAATTACATTTTTAGAAAGTATGTAAAATTTAACCTGCGATATTCCGTTACAAATAATATAGAACTTTACAAAAAAACATAATCAGTGTCTCAAGAGATAGCAAACTTGTATCATTCGACGTACAATCACTTTTCCCCTCTATCCCTGTAAAAGAATGTATTCCCTTGCTTAAAAAACACCTTAATAGATTGCCATTCAACACCCCCTATTCAAGAATCACGTTATTTTTTATGCACGTTACGTTGATGACATTTTTGTAATTTTTAGAGGCAACGACCAAGAAATTCAAAGTTTTTGTATACGTGTAATGTAATTGTTGTTGTTTGTTTTTAATTATTAGCCTGAAGATGGCCCTACGTTAAAAGGGCAGAAACATGTCGCTATTATTTATATAATAATAATAAAAACATTTTTGGAGAGATAATATCGTCTTAAGTTTTTTTAAAAAATGGCGTACCACAACATCGTATGCTATAGCATCGGCGCAGTTGCCACGTTATGCGCTAAAAATACTTTTAAGAACTTATTTAATTAAATAACAAGAACTGCTGCAAATGTATATAAGTGGAATTATTTAATAAAATAAAACATTTTAATTAATTTTCCTGTCAATTCATGTAAACCTTACTTTAGAAAATGTAAATTCTCCATACGTGAAAACTAAGCTGTTGCATACACTCTAGAGCGTAGAAGCAGAAAAGAAAAATGCTAAGAAATAGGTTATTTTGCATTGTGAATACTTCATTTGTTTTTGTAGAAATGTTAACTTTTCTATTAGTTTGTAGCAATAGTTATTTATGGTACTAGTGGGTAAAGTAAGATATTGCCCATGAGAAAATTAAACTGCGAGGCGTCAGTCAAGCAGGTTAATTTTCGAGAAAGCAATATCGGTTTACCCATGAGTGCCATACAAGGTTTTATCCAATAAATAGCTTAGGAATTCATATTTTTATTAAAAATTTTAATGACATTTACAAGAAAATAATTTGACAAGTGACAGTTGAGTGGGTTAAATAAATAATTATCCACTCAATAATGTAAAAGCCACGCGGGGGTTATTATTGAATTTATCTATTTAAAATAAAGCTGGTAATTGTCTCATTATCTGTATGTATTGGATAAAGAAAAATACTAAGAAATAGGTTATTTTGCAATCTGAATACTTCATTTGTTTTTGTAGAAATGTTAACTTTTCTATTAGATTGTAGAAAAAGTTTTTTTTCTAAAATCCAATAAAAAATTTTAAAAGTTATTTCTTAAAATATACACAGTTGCCATGGCAGTAAGCGGAAAAATAATCTCGGCTTGTTGTTAGAGTTTGTTTACTTTAACAATGAGCGCAAGCTAGGAATAGTTAAATGGATTGTAGGATCATAAATATTGCACTAATAAAGAGATAAATATTAATGGCAAACAAATTTACCTAAATACAGTAGTTTTAATATGGATTTTTAAATTTTTAGTCATTTTTATATGTTAATAAATTTATAAAAAAATACACTGCCCAGTAAAAGAGCTTACACCTCCGCGCGTAAAATGGATTTTTTATTATTAGATTTACTTTTACCTTAAAATATACCAATATACCGCCTCTTAAGGGTTGGAGAACATTTTTATTTTATTCTCTTTCAGCAACCTTAAAAACCCCAATATACAAATTTTCACAAAAACTACCCCCCACCCCTCAGGGGGTGAAATTAGAAAAATTTTATTATAAGATTCAGTTTTAGCGACATCAATATATAAATTTTCAAGAAAACCACCCCCTGTCCCTCAGGGGGTCTAGTAAGATTTTTTTTATTATTAGATTCACTTTCAGCAACCTGACAACCCCAATATACCAGCTTTCTCGAAAAATACCCCCCACCCCTCAGGGGATGAAATTAGAAAAAAAATATTATCAGATTCATGTTCGTCAACCTCAAAAACCCCTTGATACCAATTTTGGCGAAAATATTGAAAACATTTAAAAATATTTATCCCCTCACCCCCTCGGGGGTAAAGTTAGACAAATTTTATTATCAGATTCAATTTCAGCAACCTCAAAAACCCCTATATACCAATTTTCAAATTTTTCTAAAAAAATGTATTTTTCCCCATTTGCCCCCCCTTGCCGCACCCCAATGTTCACAAAAAAAAAGATCCCGAGCGAGAACTTTTGGTAAAATACCTGTATGCCAAATTTCAAGTCTCTAGCTTAAAGCGTTCTTAAGTTATCGTGCCCACAAGATTTTCCCGGAAATACCGACCGACAACTTTTTTTTGCTTAAAATTGATTTATATCGACATAAAACGTCATAAAACGCAAAAATAAGCAAAAAAAAATTTTGCACGAATACAAGGCTTTCCGAAATTTTGAAAATTTTCAAAATGGGAAAGCAATATACTAATAAAATTTAGAATCCATATATGGGCTCGTATGCGGTAGAGGGTTCAAATTGGTTATTGATTGCTTCTTTAATTTCCTACTGATTGCTTATTTAAATTCTGTAAAATATTTTCGGCCCTATATTTAAATTTTTTAACAGAGATTTTTTCATATTTTTTTTTCCGATAGTATTTCTTTGTACAAGTATAATATTATGTAAATGAATTAGATGCGGTGTTCGTTTTTTGCACGAGTTTGTTTCCCCATGAGCGCATTTAATTTAAATATTTATATTAAAAATTTTTATGTAATAATTCTTAAGGACTAAAACTGTAATCTTAATGACGAAGGATTAGTTTTTTAAAAATTACATAAAGAACACTTTAGTACTGTATACAGTACTTTTATACTGCCCTCCTAAAGAGGAACGCGTCATGTACACCTGATGTACGGATTTCGACCTTAGCATTATTTTACTACGGAGAATAACGATATGTAGCAATCCTAAGGAAATAAGCGGTAAGTGCACCGTCGAAGTTACTTGCCGCGTTCTTTCTAGGTAAAATAGGTAAAAGTTTGGCATGGATTTTAATTTTTTAATAAACGAAATAATACCTAAGTAAACTAACTATATTTATGCTTTTTAGGTATTAAAAAAACTGTTAATTTCTGGTATCTATATTTAAAATAAAATTTAATTGAACGTATTATTATTTTGTGCGTGCAAGTGAATATATATTTTTTAAAACTATGTCATCTGAAGAGTTTTTTCTTGTACCTTTAAATCAACCGGTTCAAGTTTTTCCTGGAAATCTTAACTTAGAAGATGGTGTAAGTTATTATTTATTTTAATAATTAAGTAAACTATAACATAAAATATTTTTTTTTATTTTCTGTAATATAAATTGTTGATACCTATACCAATATTATATTATATTATATTATATTATATTATATTTATAGTTAAATTATCTTTTTTTAGGATATTACAAATTTGCAAAACATGGCATTAATCACAGATAACTCTCCAGATTCTCCAGAAGCGCGAAATGGGGTATGTAACTTTATAAGAAATTTTGTCGCACATTTTTTTGAATAATAAGAACAATTAAAAAATAAAAAAAATAAAGTTTTAAAATTTTTTGTGAAAATCTTAAAAAAAAATATATTTTTTCAATTTTTTTTTGTTTTCCAAAAAATATTTTTTTGATAAACCTAAACCTACAGGGGGAAGTATTATTTTTTTGGAGGCAGTATTTATTTTTATGTGTGTAAATGCTCGTCAAGGCAATCTACTTGTTTGCCAAATTTCACATTCGTAGTTCATGAGAAAAACAGCTGGACAGGCGACGGACAGATAACCAAACGTTCTGTTTTTCGTTTTCGATGTCTAAGAGCTACTTGCACCAATTTTTGGTCTGGGATTATCTCAGCTAAACCGAGTTTAAGTTAAAAATGCTGCGTTCTGATTGGTCGACCGTCAATTTAATCCAAGTTTAAAGTTAAACCATCTTTGGTGCAAGTGGCCCTAAATGAATTAATTTTAACAAAATTCTTATAATATTTATCAATTCAATAAGATATTAAAAAAAAATATATCCAAAAAAAAATGATTTCCGTGAAAAAAAAAATCTGTCTGTCTATCTTCCAGGAACTCATGAAGGATTCGAACTTAATTTGGACCATAGGTTAATAATTATAATCAATTATAATATTAATAAGTATCCAATGATTTTTTTTTCAATTTTTTTTTTGTTTTTGATTTTAATAAACCTAGGCTTATAGAAGAAACTTTTATTTTGTTGGCAGCACTTTTTATATTATATTATTATTTAATTATATTTAAGTAGATATCTCTACTATTAAACAATATATATTTGAATTTCTTTTTATTTATTTATTGATTGATCAATATTTTATGTAATTTTATGTAATGTTAATTTTGTCTTGTTATAAGAAATGTATATTTCTTTAGAAACAACTCTGTTTTGGCTTAATTTGTTATCAAAATTAGTGGAGAGCCCCTAGGACAAGCCTAAAGCTTATTTGGGCTCTTTAGGACTTTGTATTAAGTTCGAAAAAATAAAATAAATAAAATAAAAAAATTAAATCTATCTATTAATTTTATCTGACTGCCCTTAAATACACATAATTTTGCATTATTTTATATTTGTTTATTCCGTTTCTCTTTCCAAAACAAAATTTTACATAGAAAGAACGCGGCAAGTAACTTCGACGGTGCACTTACCGCTTATTTCCTTAGGATTGGTACATACCTTTATTTTCCGTAGTAAGATAATGCTAATCTCGAAATCCGTACGTGTCAGGTGTACATGCCGCGTTCCTCTTTAGGAGGGCAGTATATACATCATTTATTTTAAGAAATTTAATTTTAAAATAAAAAATACATTAAATTTTGTAGCCAAATGTAATATCAAATGCCTTAGAGTAAATTAATTTGACCCCTTTCGCTCCAGACGGTGTTTCAAGGTAAAAGTCCCTATACCAGATTAAAATTTATATGGAAAATCCCGTATACGAATATCCAACTGTGGATATTGTGGTAAATTTTGCTATACCTAAAAATATCCAATGGAGCGGAAGGGGTTAAATAAGAATTTCCCTTAAAACAAAAAATAGAAATAAAAAAAATAATAGGTTTTAGCCTTTTTACCTTTCAATTTATTTTTGAAAGACGCGCTCTTTTATGCGTAAAAATACTTTGTGATAATCATACCTTGGGGATGTATGTTGACCGGAAAACGACGCTATGCGAAAAATGGAGTTACTGCTTTCTAGCTTAGAGGGCAGTATCATATTATACAGGGTTATTCAGAAATAAGTTCGAAAAATTTAACAGGTGATTCTACGTTAAAAAATATGAAAAAAAGTTCCTATAAAGGCTGGTCCGGAAATGAGCCCTAAGGGAGCTGCGACCCTTCGAAGATGGACGTATTGAGTGGGGAACAAAAAAAGCACCAATAAATTTTTAATGCTGCAGGGCGATTCTTCACTTAAAACTAAGCAAAAAAGTATTCTTCACCAAAACACCTAAATTTAATATTAAAAGAGTTATAGCCTTTTAAAAAGTAACATTTTTAGTGGCACAAAATGTTACTTCCTCTTAATTGCATTTTTTTTAACGGTTGCTCTTACAGTGTTACATTATATGACATTTTGTATGTATTTTTACTTAAGGAATCTATATTAATTACAAAACATCAAAAAAAACTATACCTAAAAAAGTTTGGGCAAAAATGTGTTAAGCCTAATTTGTTCATCCTGGCACGCCTCTGGATAAATTCATAAAAATAAATTAACATAAACTTATTGCCTACTATATACTTGCAAAAGCTCGTCGCTCTAGCTTAAAGGGTACAAGAGTTATTAATTAAAAACCTTATTTTTATTACAATTTTAAAGAGCCGTAGCTCCCTTAACACATTTCCGGACCAACCTTTTGTAGGTTCTTTTTTTTCATATTTTTTAACGTAGAATCCCCTCTTAAATTTCTCGAACTTATTTCTGAATAACCCTGTATAGGGTCGCAGTATAGTAATATAATAGTACTATAGTCCGACCTAAAGACTCTGACAACAGGTCGTCGCGTTGGAATAATAAAGCTGTATGTGTCACAAAAGTAGTTTTGAGATACAGCGATTTAAAGATTTGAATTGATTTGTTTTAATCATGTTTATATTTAAAGCCATATAACTTTTATAAAAACGACTAACAATGTGCCTGCATTATTCTTAATTAACAAGTTTTTAACTTATACCATTCATAATATTAATTTTTATTATTAATAAATGTGATGTTTTGTAACTAAGTGCATTTTAGATCAGAATAATAAAGCTGTAACTGAAAATACAGTGCGATTATAAAGTGCCGAACAGTTTGAAAAGAAAATACTCTTCGTTTGGACTTTTATTGTACGCCACGCCTCTGTTAGAGTTCTGCGCGACAAGCCCATGTGATTGCTACGTACAATAGCTCGGTGGCCAGTAAAACGCACACAGCTTTCTTGTATTTTACTCATCGCTAATGCCAGTTTTGCGTTAAAAAGTGTTCGGCACTTTATAATCGCACGGTATATCTTTTAAGCCAAATATCTTTTACGGCGATCGACTTATACATAAAAGACTATGTTTATTTGACTAACTAGGCCCTTCTGAACTCAAAAATTTTATGTTACTAATATTATCTGTTTTATTTATCTAAAAATTCGATTTTATTTAACAGCGTAATTTCGATTGGAATAATAAAGTGGTAACTGGCGAATATTGCTTTTATGCCAAAAATCTACTGCGGTGAGGGACTCATATATGAAAATTAATGTTTTTTAGACTAATTTGACCCTTCTGAATACAAAATTAATAACCATTCTTTAAAAAAATGTATAGTAATTTTCCCCAAGGAAGGTTTGCGTTGATAAATTTTTTTGAATATGTTTAATTTTTTACGTTTTTCGACGTTTTATATGCAAAAAAGTTGATTTCCGTAAAAAAAATATGTCTGTCTGTCCGTCTGTCTGTCCGAAAAGATTATTTTGGTTAAAATTGGGGTGGGTAAAAGGGTAAAATGGGGTAAAAACAAGTCTTTTCATAAATATTAGTTTTTCAATTTATTTTTCGTTTTTCGAAAAAGAAACTTTTTTTGAAAAAATAAATAAATTGTTTTAAAACAATTTTTTTTTTAATTTTTTTTTTCTAAATTGTTTAATTTTCATAAAAAAAAATAACCTAGACCTACAGGGGAAATTATTATTTTGTTGGCAGCATTATTTTACACTGAGTTTGCAGATACAGTTGTATTATTCTAACAGTTTTATACACAAGCCAGCAGATACAACTTGGTTACATTCGTATCTCGTATCTCTGAAGTACATAATATTTTTACACGAGATAATACCGACAAAAAAAATGCTAATAGCTCATTTTTTTCGAAAAATGCAGTTACAGCTTTATTATTCTGGTGCGACGAGGTGTGGTCCCACGACCACACTAACTTTTCTACTACAATGTATTTGTTTTTTTTATCCAGTCTATTGTGGAAAATCAAGAGAGAATATAAGGTTAAAGAATAGCCATTGATGTCTGACCGTAGTCAATATGTCAGACCAAAGAGGGCTTTACGTTGATATTACGGGTTTTGTATAACACCTTCGGATCAAATAGAATTACGTTGACCCGAAGTCCGACCTTTATTAAATTCAAAATTAGTTTTATAATCACGATTTCAAGAACAGTGGTATTTATGTTCCGTTTTAATTAAAAACAAACAGTATTAGAGTAAGATTTACGAGCAAGTTAATACTTGCCGGTGCAATAACTGCTGGTCCACTAACCAAGAACCTTCTACATCTTGGCAGGGACCACCTTGGGAAGGTGATAGGGCTAATAACTGGTCACTGCCACCTGAGGAAACACATGCATACTATCCGTGTGTATAGGGATGAGCCAATATGCAGGCTGTGTAATGAGGCTGCGGAAACAGCCTCCTATGTTCTCTTTGACTGCGTGGCTCTACATCGCTGGAGATATCGGCAACCGGGAAATGGTAACCCAGAAGCTATGCTCTCCAATGAAAATCTAGCAAACAGCCTAGTAAGCCTGATAAAGGAAACGAAGCTGTTTGACTAGCAAGAGACCCAAGAACAATAGGCCCGCAGGTGGCCGCAGTGTTTGAGGTACGAATCCTCATCTTATTTCTCTTTATCAATCAATCAATCAAGATTTACGACTATTTAAACTGACGTCATCACAACATAGTAAATGGGGAACTTACCAAACGGGTTAAGCGTCGTGATTCATTACACTGCTCTACAGTCAAAAAATTGACGATATCAGTTTAGCTGATTCTTGACCTATTCGATGCGCTGTTTTTTGACCGACTTTTGGTTTCCCAAGTTCACTGTGAATTTTAACAATGTTCCCTTCACTTCTGGAAAAACGATGGTTATTTTCTGCCTTCTAAGGACCCAAACAATGAATTTATAAGGGTCAGAAAAGTTCCGCAGCAAGGCCAAATACGCCGTTTCCTGAAATCTTCTTTGACACAGAAAAATAGAAGAAAAATACTCTACAAATAATATTTACATGGGCATTAAAAAATAGAAGTTCCAATTCGCACAAAAAGTCAGTTATCAAATTTTTATTTTAATATTAGTTTTATATTTTTTTAAGCTTCAGTAAGTAAAAAAGGTAAATTACGCTAATCTCGTTTTTATTCGGTAAAAACTAAAACAAAAAAAAAATAAAAAAAATCAGTTTTTTATACATAGAATTTTAGGCTAAATTCAAAAATATAAAAAATTACAGGGTGTTCCATTAAAAAAAAAACATATTTATGAAAGTTAAATCACCAAAATTTCGTTTTTATCGAATAATGATGAATATTAATTTTGGGGGTGGACAAAAATAAAACTCACCCGGTTAATATCTAAAAAATTTATTTAGGGTGTTATAAATAAAAGTTTTATTTATTTTTTTTGTAATGCTTTATTTAAATTTAATTTCTAACGTATTGGTTTACAAATTAAGGGTTAAATATCGGTTAACCAATTAAATTATTAACTTTAACCTTTAACTAACTATAGTTAAGGTCGATTCAGGCATAATTATCACTAACTACACTAAACTGAATTAAGAAATTAACAAAATTAAGAAACATAACCTTAAATTCTGTAATACATTTTCCGTGGTATGCAACAATTAAGATAAAAGAAAAAATATAGCATAAAATAATAATAGAATCTTAAAATACACCATAGAAAAAGAATTTCTGAAATACACAAACTTTAGTGCAACATTTTATAAAGAATCGTTATCCAAGTATCAAAATAAAAATGAAGATGGCGACACATCTGTATTTTAAAAATTCCTACATTTTCAGGCTTAAGGAAAAAACAGTGGTTACATAAAAAATAAAAGGTACTTTTGGAGATAAGTAGGTTTTAAAACACGATTTTTAGACCCAACAACTGCAAATATAGTAATAATCGTCCTACGCAATAGATAATTGTTTTTTTTTACTTATTCAGTTGTATTTACACATGCCTATTATTTATTTAGCAGTTACCTTATTGTTGCATACCACGGAAAATTTATTATAAAATTTGAGGTTATGTTTCTTAATTTTGTTAATTTCTTAATTTATTAATTCAGTTTAGTGTAGTTAGTGATAATTATGCCTGAATCGACCTTTAGTCTAATTTTGTACACAACATAGAAACATCTTAATTTTAATGTATTTACATAGTAAAAGCATTTTTTCCCCAATTTAAAAAATTAGTCGGTTCTAACCAATTTTTTGACTTCTTAATTCTAAATTTATATCACAAGGAATCAGTGCAGTGTAGCTCTGGATAAATAGGGTCACTTCATCTAGCGGCAGATTTTTGATAACCGCCTTTGATGGCAGCAGCAAAGCTGCCGCTGGATGGAGAGACCCTAAGGATAATAGGCCTTTAATGCGACGTTAGACCAGCGACAACTGACGCCGACACACGTATCGATAAAGAACAAGCAAACCAACAAGTAATCTATTTACAGTGTATATTATACACCACACTGAAAAAAATGACGTTCTTGGCTCAAAGTAGTCAACACTCTTGGCAGTTATTCTTTTAGCTTAAAAGATGTGTATCTTCGAACAAGTATTTATCTTGTCCCAAGAAAAGTGTCGCTTTTGAAATATTATTAAAATTCTCTTGGACCTGGCGCATTTGAGGCAAAAACCATTTATTCCCAGGTAGCAAGAGATGTTATATTACAAGAAATTAACATCACTTTTGGGTGTATTTTTAAACTAAATCATAACATCACATAATATTGAAAAATAACATGTATTTAACATCACATTTGCAACGTAACACGTGCGACGTGACAACCAAGTTATTTAATAACAAATATTTAGCAACGCTGTGAATATATCGCATGTCACATATTAACGTGGCTTTAACGTGAATGTCATGTTATTTTGCTTCTCGCCGACGTTTGAAGCAAAAAAATCCATATAAGATGATGTTGATAGAGTAAATTATTATAAGGAAATTGTATACACATTATACAATTTCCAATGGATAGGGGGCTCTGCCGGGCTTCTCAAGACCATGGACATGGATTAAAGGAATATATTCTCCGCTTAATCTGCAATTTCGTATTACGAATCATCTGTTTCAATCTGTGATTGTTTCAATTACTGATTGATATTAAATCCGATTTTTTTTATAGGGTTTTAATGGTTTTATTTAGAAAAAGCTAATATCCTAGGATATTATTTAAATATTAAAGTACCAGTAACGGCATCCATAAGATATTAGATATGTGGATTTATGATTTCACAAACACGTTATTTTCGGGATGTCATTGTGTGATGTTATTAGGGGCGGACTTAGGACATTCCCACAATGCTACTACCTTGTTAAATGAGACTACAATCTTAACATCACATGTCACATATTAACGTGGCTTTCACGTGAATGTCGTGTTATTTTGCTACCTGGGTTTTGTATTAAGATTGTTAAAAATTAAATAATTTTAAATACTTTGGCCCAAGAACTTTTCTTTTGAGACAAGCCCACTTGCATTTCACACAAGATCAAAGAATTTTAAGTTAAAGAATCAGAAAGATCTTGGCAAGTGAATTATAAGTTAAGAGAAGGCGCTTTTGAGCGTATTCAAGAGTGCGAAGCATTTGGCCTAATTTCATATGCCATTACCGCAAAGGATCCTTTTTTTCAGTGCAGGGTGCTCCCTAAAAAATATATTTTCAGGGTTCTAAACGGGATATTGCTGTCTGTTTCTTACTTAACCGGGTGTTCGAATATATCCGCAGGATTCCATATTACCACCTTCTCCTCTACTAGTAGTAGCTTACTACAAACAACCTTAAAAAGTTAAACAGCACCCCGTACTTATTTTTACATTATTAGGTATGATTTTAACTTCTCTGTCCAACACTTTTTAAAAATTTTTAATCAATCCACAAATACCCAACAAAACAATAAAAATGAATTTTGGTATAATAATCAAGATAACTATATAACATTACATTACATTTTTGTTTAACCTCGTACTATTCTACTTAATTAAGCATCCCCTAAGTCCAGGACTTGTGTGGGCTAGTAGTAGAGGGAACCACCGGCTTTAATTGACTTTCGAACCAATTTATAGGGAGTGTCCGCTTCACTTACGCCTTCGCCAAATTAATTAACTGAAAAAGGCAAATCGGCGCCGGTGAGAATCGATCTTACGCTATTTGGGTAGTAAACTCGTCAAGTACGACTCGGTAGTCCACTACACCAATCCTCCCATAATAACAATAGTTGAATATCAGATAAAGTGTCAAATTCAAACAAAAATCTATATTGTTACGATAAGATAAGATATATTGCCCTGGAAATTTCGACATATCTTATCTCAAAAAAAAAATTGTTGGTTCCTTGTTCTAATCTACTCTGTCCATGATGTATGGTAACTTATACAAACTTCAATTTATTACTCGAATATATTGTAATACTGGTTCAGTGGAGGTAGACAACCCATAATACTCATCTGTTTATTACGGGTTATCGCGTTTTGACAGAACGGTGCGTTCTGTCCATTTCCTTTTATACGTCAGTTTTCGTTAGTCTAATGACTAGCTTTTGATTGGTTCATTTTAATTTAACAAATGCCATTTGACAGGTAGTTTGATGATCATCTACGTAATTTAAAATTTTATCAGTTTATATCGATACCTCACTTGTAAACTGTTATATAGGGTGATCAGTAACTGCCATACCAAAATTTAAGAGGTAGATCAAAAAATATGAAAAAAAGTTTCCATAAAGGTTGGTCCGGAAGTGAGCTCTAAGGAAGCTAAGGCCCTTCGAAGATAAAATATTGAATGGGGAACAACAAAAAGTATTAATAAAATTTAAATGCCGGAGGGTGATACTTGGTTTAAAACTGAGTAAAAAATTATTCTTTACCAAAACACCTAAATTGCAAACAAACTCTCAGTTTACTTGTTAAATTGGCTTAGTTCCGTGACACAACAACGAAATACTGTACTTATAGGGGAAAGTCGGGTAACGGTGCTCAGTGGGTAACCGCGCGTACAACCGAAAATTCATATTACGAAGTATTCTGAGATAACTCTGGCATCCATGCTTGAGAGGCGTGTCTAAAAATTCGCTAGCATCAAAAACGGCGACTGACAAATGAAAGCTGTCACAATATTTCAATATGCCTGAATTGATCTTTGTTGTTATTATTTTACACGTGTACGAAATAGGATGGTAAGTTCATAATTCTTGACCGATTATTTTAAAATAAATATATTTTTGAAGGATATGATTATTTGCATTCATCCATTCAATTTTGTTAAATTTAATTAAATAGTTTTTGTTATGTGAAGTGATTTATTTTTAAGTTAATGATGGGGTAATGATGCGCGTGTCCCATCATTTATTTAAATGGTATTTAAATTAAATAAAAAACAAGTTTTTAAAGTTAAAACACTTTTATTAATTACAACGGGTGCGCACTATTGCCCCATGGTGCGCACCATTGCCCGAAATGCACTTTTGTACTTTTACATTTTTTTTTCTGGTTATGGTAAAAGCTACCTAAATTTTAATGATACTTGTTGATAGTCTATTAAGTAGGGCTTCTTTTGCCACTTGTAAACATTCATAAGGTGTCAATCATATCAAGTTTTGCTTAGGTGCGCACCATTCCCCGTCTTCCCCTACATATCAGAGCTGGAATTTTTTCATAGAATATTTATTTTTTAGGCCCTTTGTAAATTAATTCAAAAGAGCACTACTCGTCAATGCAAAATTAAAGAGTTTATTTTATTCGGATTTTTTTCATTGAATATTTGTTTTATAGGCCGTTTATAAATTAATTCCAAAGAGCACTCGTCGAAGCAAAACTAAATAGTTTATTTAATATCATGAATCAAAAAAACTAAAGTTTTGGGTTAATTTTTGCACTTTTTATTCGTCACTTCTCAGTACACTTTACGTTTCATCATATATTATGACTTTCTCAAAAGCTAAAATACAACGGGATAATTTATTATTTAAGTTATATAGAAAATACCAAAAAAAAAAAATTGTTTAAAAAATTAGTGAACCTAACCTCAAAAACTTACCAGCTAATTTGTGAACATTCTATATTTTCCGAACCTACCATGGAACTCATTAGACAATTAAAATTATAAACAGTTACATTTAAAAAATAGACATATAATTGTTTTTAAATGTAACTGTTTATAATTTTAATTGTCTAATGAGTTCCATGGTATGTTCGGAAAATATAGAATATTCACAAATTAGCTGGTTAGTTTTTGAGGTTAGGTTCACTAATTTTTTAAACAATTTTTTTTTCTATTTTCTATATAACTTAAGTAATAAATTATCCTGTTGTATTTTAGCTTTTGAGAAAGTCATAATATATGATGAAACGTAAAGTGTACTGAGAAGTGACGAATAAAAAGTGCCAAAATTAACCCAAAACTTTTGTTTTTTTTTATTCATGAAATTTGTATTGGCAACGTATAGTTTAGTAATAGTGTTTATTGAATATATTATTGTATCTTTAAAAGTATCCCGTAATATGTTGCTCATAGTTACGGTAAAAGTTGCAAATATTGCCGAGAAAACGCCTGAAAAACATTGTGGGACACCCTGTAGAACCACCAACTTCTTTTAAATAACATATATTAAACTAAAACGAACGCACTTAAAATCTCAAGTTTAATATAGACCGGGAAAACAGAGCTAAAAGCACCACCAGCATTTGAATCAACGAACTAATAACTCTTCTTTGTAGAATACGCATACCGTTAAAATAAAGTATCGCCAACATCTCGGTTTGTTTGTAAACAAATAGTAGGTATATTCAGGCCTGAACAATAACAATTACCAGTAACTGGTATTGTTGTCTCTGTTAGAACAAAGATGTGCGAGTAAGACAGACGAATGTTTATGTTGCCGACGTTTTTGTCAGTTTTAACGAATGAAATGCCTATTCTAGAGAAAAGAGTTATTAGTTCGTTGATTCAAATGGCGTTTAAATAAATATTGATTACGATTAGCTCGCATTGTTTTCCACTTCACTTCACTGGCAGACGTATTAACTCGATTGTCTCGACCATTAATGATATAGCATATACATATATAATATTTTTTACTGTTAATGATTCAGTAGGTAATTATTTTGAAAGGTATAAAAATATGAATGATATACCAAATATTATTGTTCATTTTTTTCATTATACAAAGCGCCCCCCCCCCCCCCCTCCCACTACGTAACTTCAAAAGTTGTATATTTCATTGATGCAAAATAAAAAAAAAGTTGTACATTATAGGTGTAAAACCGTCACGGACAAAGCTTTTTTGGAGGTGAGGACCTTTTTTTTGTCATTACCTTTTTTCTCGAGGAAAAAAGTTGTATTTTTAGGCTAAAAAAAGTTGTAATTTTCGATCTTCCCCACCCCCACAAAATCTTCTTCGCTACGGCCCTGCCTCTTTCTTTTAAAAAATCCTCCATGTGGACCGGACCACGTTATCAAATATAGGCCAAAAAATAGTTTAAGTTGTATTATTTATACTGTAAAAAGTAATTGTAAAAATACCATACATATATTTTGAAGTTTTTCCATACATATGTACAGTATATACAGGGTTATTCACGGAAGTGGCCTATTAAACGTTTATGGAGAACCAATAACTTTAAAAGTCTGCTTATTTGCACTTTGGGGTTTTTGAATATGGCCTATCGATTAAAAATATTTTCATGCTTGTGCCACTTCCTGTTGTACCGGAAGTGGCACTTAACTTTGAGTTTTTAAATGGAACACCTCATATATTTTTTAATTTATAAAATTTGCATTAAATTTGCTTTATTTTGATGTATAATACTTCATGTCTATCTTCAGTAGTTTTTGTGTTATTCAAGTTTTTAGCGAAAAATAAGTAAATTCAAGCACCCCTAAAAACAATAATTTCTCCTTGATTTTTTCAATTGGAGAAAAGATGTTTTGTGTTTTGCTCAATGATGCTTAAACGAATTATCCTATGCTAAAATGGAACCAAAAAATTATACAGAGTGTCTGAAAAAGCAGGTCAAATCTAACAAATTTAATATAGCCATAACTCATTTTTTTTAAATGGCACCCTACATTTTTTTTTATTTGGTTAAATAGAGAATTCAATTTGCTTTAAAATAAGTATAGGATACCCTATACCTAACTTTAACCGTTTTTGAGCTATTTGCAAATTATTGTGAAACAGCCGTATTTCTGTTAAAATTTGTTATATTTTATAAAATAGGCCAGAAAAATTAATCGATTTTTATTTATTTACCTCAAATATCATTATATTTACCTTAAAACTGGATTTTCATGCGCCCAGTAGTGTACATTTCTTCTGTTAAAAATACCCTGTTGAGAAAATTTAGCCTCGTCCGTCCAAATTATTCTTTTTAAAAAGTTTGGTTTTTCTTGAATATTTATCAAAAGATTTTCACAAAAGTTCACTCTATTTTGAAAATCATTAGGTTTTAAGGCCTGTATTTTTTGCTTTTTGTAATCGTGCATCTTGTGGTTTTTTAAAATTCTTTGGATGCTTGAATAGGAAATTCCCAAGTCGTAACTAGCTGCAGGAATTGAGGCATGTGGATATGCATAAAAGTAACCCAAAACATTGACTTCGTTATTTTCGTTGTTTGTAATTGGTTTCGTAAGAGATTTCACTGCATTTTCTTTTCCAAATTGCGAAAAAATTTTGTGTATTCTTCTAAATTTTTTACATGACATTCTTGGTAAATCAGGATATTTTGTATTAAAGTTTCTGCAGGTTCTACTAATTATTTTATCATTTTCACCAAAAATAGCAAATAAATCCAAAATAACAGGGTAAGAATAAGCCTCTGCCATTATTTTACACTAATTTATCACGATAAGAACGATAACATTTAGGTTAAAAGAAATAAAAACACAATACAATTTTAAAAATTTACGTAATTGCAGAAATACTGCAAAATACTTCTTTTTCACATTAATTTGCAAATAGCTCGAAAACGGTTAAAGTTAGGTATAGGGTATCCTATACTTATTTTAAAGAAAATTGAATTCTCTATTTAAACAAATAAAAAAAAATGTAGGGTGTCATTTAAAAAAAAGAGTTATGGCTATTTTAATTTTGTTAAGTTTGACCTGCTTTTTCAGACACCCTGTATAAATTTTCGGATTCCATTTTAGCTTAGAATGATTCGCTTAACCATCATTGAGCAAAATACAAAACAACTTTTCTTCAATTTAAAAAATCAAGGAGAAATTATTGTTTTTAGGGGTGCTTGAATTTGCTTATTTTTCGCTAAAAACTTGAATAACTCAAAAACTACTGGAGATAGACATAACGTGTTATACATTAAAATAAAGCAAACTTTATGCAAATTTTAAAAATTAAAAAATATATGGGGTGTTCCATTTAAAAAATTAAAGTTGAGTGCCACTTCCGGTACAACCGGAAGTGGCACAAGCATGAAAACATTTTTAATCGATTGCCCATATTCAAAAACCCCAAAGTGCAAATTAGCAGACTTTCAAAGTTATTGGTTCTCCATAAACGTTTAATAGGCCACTTCCGTGAATAACCCTGTATACTATAGTAAAATTTCCATACCTTAATCAAAAACTCGACTATACATGCCAAAATTTAAGAGGTGATTCTATATCCAAAAATATGAAAAAAGTTTCTATAAAGGGTGGTCCGGAAATGAGCTCTAATTGAGCTACGGCCCTTCGAAGATGACGTATTGAACGGGGACCAAATAGGAGCATCAATAAAATTTTAATGCTGCAGGATGATTCTCCATTTAAAACTGAGCAAAAAAGTATTCTTTACCAAAACACCTAAATTTAATATTAAAAAGTAACGTTTTTGGTGGCACAAAATATTACTTCCTCTTCATTGCATTTTTTTTTGCTCCTACCGTGTTACACTATATGACATTTGTTATTTATTTTTACTCAAGAAATCTATATTTTTCACAAAAAATCCAAAAAAACTACACATAAAAATGTTTGGGGCAAATATGTGTTAAGCCTCACATATTTTGTCCGTCTAGGAAACAAAAAAATTAACATAAACTGATTGCTCTTATTAACACTAGTATACATGCAAAAACTCGTTGCTCTAGCTTAAGGGGTACCAGAGTTATTAATTAAACACCTTATTTAAAGGGCCGTAGCTCCCTTAGGGCTCATTTCCGGACCATCCTGTATTTACATGATAAAAATAATGAGTTTTTTCGATACCACGTTACTGAAGAATTACTATACATGACATGTATGTATATATTATATGTGTGGGTTAATTACTTCCAATACATGTATGGTAAGTTTACCACAGTTTTTTTTAATGAATTAAAAACTGGAAGTCGATATCTCAACTCGTTTAAAAGTTAAGAAGGGGGACTTTTGGACTGCACTGTATAACTAGATTGTACCTCTTGCTAAAATTTGCTTTATTTAATATTATTAAAAACAAACAATTTTGATGTACTCGCGTCATTAGAACCTTGTTTGTGGGCATATAACTCTTTAACCACGTGTGCACATGTGCTTAAAATTGATTTGTAGAGTTCTAAGATAAACTAGAAAATGTCAGAATTATTTGTTTGAAAAACAAACATTTTAATGAATATTCTGGTATAAATGCAGATATTTTAGGCATACAAAAGTTTTTGTTAAGATACAAATTAAAATTTAATTGTAATATTGAATACAGTATAAGGGAACGTTCAAGTATTACGTAAAGCAAAATTTGACCATTTGTTACGTAACATTTTTTTTTACAAAAAGTAAAGAAATTAAAAGGAAATATTGCTTTAAGGTTTAAACCGGTATTTAACCGGTTATTGCTTCCGTTTTTTAACCAAAAACCGGTCTGAGGTAATTCCCGCATCCGATTAACCGAAAACCGGTTATTGCCTATGGTTTTCCATCTTATTTTTTTTGTTTAGAGGATATAGTGAACGCCGCGTGCAATACAATTTGCAACGAATCCGTATCTTAGGCCTAGAACATTGTTAAAAACGTGATCCAATAAACATTTTATAAACTTATAATTACGTAATTACGTAACATTTTTACTGACACCCACCCCCTTCTGTAAAGCGGCGTAACGTTTTCGAGACCCCCCCCCTAGAGCGTTACGTAATACTTAAACGTTGCCTAATATGGTTTGGACTTTTTTTTGAACTAAATAAAGACTACCTACAGTTTTGTTAGTAAAAAATACGAAAATTGCATTTAAAATGCTAAAGGTTAGTTTATTTATATTTTAAACTAAATACGTTATTACATTAACTGAGATTACTTTTTTGTAAAAAAAATCTGATTTATAATCGAAAAACAAACAAGGTTCTTTGTGAATAGTAATTATTTTATCAATGCATAATTCAATTTAAAGCCATTAGTTTTCCATTTTACTATATTGATTATATTTTGTTAAGAAAATACATTATGACTATATTTAATCAATTTTTTAAATGACTTTATTGAATATATTGAAAAACATACACTGAAAATACTTACATTTTGACGTGTAAAAGTTTACATGTACTAAGCTCACCAAAAAGAAGTGGGACAAGAAATAAGCAACGATCCCTACATATTTTCGATATTTTAACAATTTAAATTGGGCTCTTAATATTGGGTTATGTCATGCTTGACACTAATTTTGACGCAAAGAAAAAGTAAGGCTAACCTGTCTTAGACGTACATAACATCTTGACGGAGATTTACTCATTACAGCCAATTTTTTGTCGGGTCACCGGAACTAACCAGGTTACTGAAACTCGTTTTTGTGAGAATCGGTTACATACGGTAAGTGAGGGGAAGCGATGACGTCACTAACCAGCAGTAACCGCGTCTAACACAGGTTCGGAGGTGAGTTAGATACGGTTAACCGTAAAAACTTAACCTATAAATTGTTTATTTACACCATAATTTACAGGCCTGTGGGAATTTTTCTCGATTTGTATGAAAAATGTAAAAAATAGAGTAGGTAAGGTATTTCAACTTTTATTTTCTAACTTCTAAGTGTTTGATTATGTGGTTTAAAATGAAATTCTTATATAAAAAACTATTTAAACTTATCATTGTTTATTACCTTCCCCATAAGCAAAAAAACTTGGAAATGTAGTTTAAGTGCTTTTTCATCATATCTTATTCAGTTTTTTGAGAGAAGTTAGGTTAGGTACTTGTCAAAACCTCAAGAAAAAAAACAATGCGTTTTTGTTAGAACTGTCGGTTATACGAATTTAGTGGTGGGGATAAAAACCGTACGGTTAAACGGTGTTTCCACAAAAAATTGGCTTACGTATATAAGGTATGTTATTTGATGTTATGTATAAGAACCGTCATTTATTGACAATTGACGTTGCATATTGCAACAAAGAATAAAAATTGCTATTGACAGCATTGCGTGCATTGATTTCTTACTATAGTCCGTCCAATTATACAAGATAGTAGTTTAAACTTCCCGCGATTTTTAAGCTACATCATTGGTTAAAAACTCGTACCTTTTAACGTATAAAATATTGTGACATTTTTTGTCTATGACAATAATTGACCGGCGTTAAACCTAATAAAATAAGATAAAGATACATAAAAAAATGGGTATACTTAATGTTATTTTGTATGATATTGAAAAAGGTACTTTTTTGGTTTATTCTTTATACACTCACACTAAATTAGCATATTCTACATATTGTACAAACATAAATTATATTGAACACAAGGAAAACGTCAAATTTTTAGGTTACAATTACAACTTAAGGCCTATCCAGAGGCTCGCATAACAACCATTACAAGATACATGACGACACATCAAGCCAATCCTGGCATCGCATTCTTATGTACTATGCTTGTTATGCGAGTCTTTGGATATGCCCTTTCCAGGAGAACAGTACCGACATCTGTTAAATTTTTGATACACTACGATTTATGCATAATTATGCTATTTATGCGCTCCGTGGTGTAAAACGGGGCTCGTCCCTTACTATCTTGCATAACTGGACGGAGTATAGAAGTAAAAGAAGAAATAAATACATATTTACACCATTAAAAAGTCCCACTTCTTATTGACGCGCATAGTAGGTATATGTAACCAAAATTACGAATATACCGGATTTTTTCATAAAATTACATGTTCCAAACCTTAAAATTAGATGTTAACAATATTCTATTCGTAACATTGATAAACATTTAGTTTATACACTACTGGAAAAAAAAGGGATTTTTGAAAGGCTTTATCTCAGTAAAAAATGGTCGTAGGGAAATTAAAAAAAAAAGTATTTTGAAGCCTTAGGTTTTTAGTTTTGAGATCTTCTGGCAATTTTTTTTATGAAGTATATTTTTCGCGCAATCATAAGAAACATCGCGAAACAAAAAAATTTCATATTTTTTTTTGAGCACGGACTTTTTCTTAGTTAAACCAATTTATTGGTCAGTTAGCTTGTTTATTCAGCTTTAATTTTCTTTTTCTTTATTTTCTCTACGTCGATTTTTCGCTAAGATATTCGACTTTAAATCAAAATGGATCCTTTTGTTTTGATCATCGATATTTCAGCCTCTAATGACCGCACAGTAAATCAAAGGGCGGTTTAGAAAACTTAAATAAACTCTTTACAAGGACCTACCATAAATTTTAAATATAACTTTTTTTTTTCATCCTTCACATTAATTTGAAAAACTGAAAAAAAAGACTTTTTACGGTTTTTTAGAAAATCTACGGTTTATTTACAAATTTTGATGAAACGACTAATGTTGAGCGTAATTTTTATAGCTAAATGTACCCACAATTAGGTCTATTCACATGCGTAAACAATATTGCTATTTAGGCAATATTAGCAAAACTCGCATGCGATTTTGGCCAGTATTGTGAAAGGCAGTATGTGCTAAAATCGCATGCGATTTTTGCCAATATTGCCAAAATAGCAATATATTGTAAATTTTCAAATTGATCCATCAAACCAGACCGATTGATCAAAATTTTACAAAACAATTAAAGGAACAAGTGTATTGTTCCTAAACAATGTTTTCAAAAATTAAAATAAACTGTGTAATCATCAAAATAAAAAAAAAAAAATTTTTCGACTTTTTTCACAATTTTGCATTAGTTACTTGTTAAATTTGAGAAACAAAAATCGAACAAAATAAAAAAATAAAAAAATAATTTTTTTTTCGAAATATTTTTTTTTTTTTTAATTTAAGTAACTCATGCAAAATTGTGAAAAAATGCTAAAAAATAGTATATTGTTTTACTAAGAGGAATAGCTTTTTTTTACTAGTCTGTAGAATTTACGGACGAGTAAAAAAGCACTTTTCCTCTGAGTGAAACATACTATTTTTTCTTCAAGCATCCTATATATATATATATATTTTTTTAAATATTAACTTTTTAATTTAATTTATTCAGTAATAAAGTATGTTTTTTTTTATTAAAATAGGCCAATAAAACCCTTTTGAAATAAACTTAAACCTTCCTTAGCTCATTTTAAATTTTTTTCGTAGGCTAAATCGTACACTTTTCGCGATTTCGATGGTAACTTGTCTAATGTAGCATTTGCAATGTCGGAGAGATTTGTAGGTGTATAAACCATATATTCTTCTTCAATCATTTTTAATCAATTTCACACAAGGTTTTTACACAGAATCTCGAGTCAACCACCTTTTTACATAATAAACAAACAAGTTTGAAGTATGGCTGTCATCAAAGTCAAAGAGTGCTACCGCCAGTGGTAGTTTTGCTAACTTTTTTTTACGGCGTACAACAATGAACTCATTTTTTTACTGTAAAAAAATAGATAATTTCTAACTAGTGTGTTCAGTTATAAAATATGAACATTTTAGTACGCTTAAAGAAAAAAAAACGTTTTTTTCATTTTGATGATGATTACACAATGTTTACCAAACATTTTTTAGGAAGAATACACTTGTTCCTTTAAATGCTTTTTAAAATTTTGATCAATCGGTCCGGAAAAACTGTTTGATGGATCAATTTAAAAATTTAAAGGGCTATTTTGGGTTCATTGAGCTGTGAAAATTATGCTAAACATAAGTCGTTTCATTAATATTCGTAAAAGCCGTAGATTTTCTAAAAAACCGTAAAAAGTAATTTTTTTCAGTTTTTTTAAATTAATGTGAAGGATAAAAAAAAAATCTTTAAAAATCATGTTAGGCCCTTTATTCAAGTTTTAAAACCGCCTTTTGATTTACTGTGCGGTCATTATTTGCTGATATATCGATGATCAAGAACAATTTTTGTTTCTAAAAGATCTCAAAACTAGAAACTTAAAGCTTCAAAACTTTTTTTTTTATCTCCATATATAGAGATGCATACGACTATTTTTCACTTCCAAAAATCACTTAAAAATTTAGGATTTTCTTTTTTCCCTTAATTTTTTCTAGTAGTGTAGTTTAAAATTCCGGTACGTAATAGATTTTGTTTCCTGTATATATACCAAAAACTGATTTTTCCTATAGGAAAAATAAAAAAATTGAGGATATTTTTTGACTTGTATACCGTATATAATATAAAAAATATTTTTTTTGTATTTAGGTATAGTTTTATTAAAAACGAATAAGTATCTGCCGAGCGCTTTCGGAATTTTATTCCATCTTCAGAGCTGGCATTGTCAATGCCTTACAGGATGCAGCAAGGGAAGTATGGTTGTTTTAATATACATTGTAAGGACAATTACAAACACTTTAAAACTTAAAAACTAAAATAAAATTGCGGGACATCATGACAGTTAAAATGACTTTGCAGCAATGCCAGCCCTGAAGATAGAATAAAATTCCGAAAGCGCTCGTCAGATACTTATTCGTTTTTAATAAAACTATACCTAAATACAAAAAAAATATTGTTTATAACCTACAGGGTAGTAAATGTATGAAAGTTTCGAATTATGGTATACGGACTTACCTTTAAGTTATTCCTAAAATATTTTTTATATACATTACCTATAAATTTATTCTTTTATACGAAAATTTATTTAAATTTATCTACCCTATATTAATATTTAACAAGTTATTAATATTAATAGATATGTAGATTAGAATTTCGAAAGATTTAATTTTTAACTTTACGATCACGCAAACTAAATATACAGGGTGTTACAAAAATACGTTAATATTTAGCTAATATTTTGCAGAAATAAATTTACCTATAAATTCACATGTTTAAATTTGTATTGTTTTTGAATTGAAAAGTTTTTTAAAGATTATATTTTCTGTCACAGTGCAATATACCGGGTGTTTTTTTTAACCTGAAACTTTCAAATATCTCGAATGCTATGCATTTTAGAAAAAAAAATGTCGGACTAAAATTGGTTTATTTTAATGGTGGAAACAAAATGGCGTATTTATTTTTTACGGATATTTAGGTTTTCAAGGTCATTTGGACTTTTTGACCATAACCTCAAAAAACATATATCATTGAAAAAAGTATGTTTTTAAGGTTATGTTGAAAATGGGAGCTAACTTTTAAATTCCGACCTCAGATTCGGATTCAGCGGCTCAAAATACAGAGGGATTGACTAGCCAAGTTCGTCGGAGATGCAACTTTTTTAATTTTGTGTGGCTGTGTTATCTCTGCAACTAAAAGTCGGATCAAAAAAAGTTTTTTATAAAAGATTTTTATTTTTTTGAGGGGAATTAAAAAAATATATGTTTGTACTTAAAAAAACAAAGTTGGCCTTGAAATGACCTTGAAAACGTAAATTACTGTAAAAAATAAATACGCCATTTTGTTTCCACCATTAAAATAAACAAATTTTGTCCGATATTTTTTTTTCTAAAATGCATAGTATTCGAGGTATTTGAAAGTTTCAGGTTAAAAAAAACACCCGGTATAATTATATAATTATATACTTATAATATAATTGACAATATTTTAAATATACTGGGTGTTTCAGTTAAAACTCCCAGAGCAGATTACGAAAAAACTAAAAGAGATTTTTAAGGTCTATAAAAAGCTTGGTATATCCTTAATATTTGATTATATTTTATCATAAACTAGACCCCGAGACGTCACATAGTATAGGCATCGCGACGCCTTAAATACAAAAAAAAATATTTT
Source organism: Brachypterus glaber (assembly GCA_958510825.1). Taxonomy (NCBI): domain Eukaryota; kingdom Metazoa; phylum Arthropoda; class Insecta; order Coleoptera; family Kateretidae; genus Brachypterus; species Brachypterus glaber. The sequence continues at coordinate 22,648,853 of OY294052.1, read as the reverse complement.
AGAAATTTAGCTGTCGTGAAAAATAACAATATTTAAGTTACGGCTTTGTTGCCAGGGGGTATTGCTTTAATCCGTTTATATAAAAGTCTAGTTTATGACAAAATATAGTCAAACATTATATCTATGCTTTTTCTAGATCTTAATGATTCCTTTAAGTTTTTGAGTAACCGACCCTGGGAGTTTTAATTGAAACACCATGTATATTTATTTTACTTTGTGTACTATACTGCCCTACTATGCTAGAAAGCAGTGACTCCATTTTTCGCATAGCAGCGTTTTCAAAATATTGCATCAGAGTTAACGTGCAAATGTTGCTATGCGACAAATGGAGTTACTGCTTTCTAGTGTAGTAGGGCAGTATCTGCGGTGTTTATTAATGACGTGTAAATATTGCTTCTTTTTACAGTGTACTGTGATCTAGTGAGGTCTCTGCGCAAAAGTCTGTCTTCCAGTAGTGTCATCTCGTTAAATTTTTGTGAACTTTTATATATGGTCTTCTGCGCAGAGCTTAGTTACGAATCGCAAAACTCATCTGTATGATTATGTAGTAGAATCTGTATACAGAGCGGTCCAAAAGTCACCCCCCTCTTAACTTTTGAACCAGTTGAGATTTCGACGTCGAATTTGGAACTTTTAAATAAGACAAATTAAACTATCTTTTAGCATATATTTAATACTTTCAGCTCTTAAAATGTGGGCAGGGGGCATGGGGGCACATTTTTTTAAATGGAAAGGGGGGTCGTGTAATACATCATTTTAAAGCTTATAAAATTCTTCATTTAACTGCATATTTTTAAATTAAAAAAAAATTGGGTTTAAAATGGGGTTGAAAATGGGTATTAATGTCAAAATTCCTCTAAAAAAAACAAATAATTTTTTAAAAATGCCTAATTTCATCATAAAAAAATGTAAATTATACTTTTAAACTAATGTTCGTTGAAATAAATAAAAATTTATAAAAAAAACTTAAAAAATCGAATGTTTTAGCACAAAAAATTGAAAAATCAAAACCTTAAAAAACATTTTTAAAAAATTTAAAAATGTTAGTTTAAATAGAGAATTTTATAAGCTTTAAAATGATGTATCACACGACCCCCCTTTCTATTTAAAAAAATGTCCCCCCATGCCCCCCTTCCCACATTTTAAGAGCTGAAAATATCAAATATATTCTAAAAGATAGTTTAAGTTGTCTTATTTAAGAGTTCTAAATTTGAAGTCCATATCTCAACTCGTTCAAAAGTTAAAAGGGGGGGTGACTTTTGGACCGCACTGTATACGAATCTAATTAAAGAGTATTAAAAAAACTCTAATTAAAGTGTTGTACTAATGATTTTTTTAACGACTTAATAATGTACTTTTTTTAAAAAGTTTAGCATACCAAATTGGCTCCGACTCTTTTTTTAAAGAGCAATAAAAACCTTGCTTATGAGTAACGAAGATAGCTGTTGATTTAAATTAAAATTCTTTGATTAAAATAAAATTTAGAAAAATCTTTTAAGAACATTTTAATTAATTTTAATTTTAGTTTTAAAACTTATTATTAATACTAAAATCAACTATAATATATAACTATATATCGTTCTTAATTATGTTTTTTTTTTATATTCTATGTTTATACACGGTGTATTTGAAATAGCGTAGGAAATTTTAACAGGTGATTCTACATGATAAAATATGACAAAAAGTTCCTATAAACATATGTCTAAAAATGCGTCATAAGGGAGCTACACCCCTTTGAAAGTGGCTAAAAAAATCGGTTTTCATTTAATAACTCAGGAACCCTTTGAGATATATCAACGAGGTTTTGCACGTCAACTAATCCTACCAAGGCCCGTTTTTATGTGTTATTTTCATGTACTTATTTCAACCAGGGGTGTGCGAAACGGGGGGGGCTTATCAGTTTTTTGTCCAAAACTTTTTTCTGTGTAACTTTTTTGCAATTTTATTTTTGAAATATGATTCCTCAGGTCAAAATACATAAAAAATGTACTCTTGTTGTAATACTGTAGGATTAACCGTTTTCGAGAAAAATTCATTTGAAGGTGAAATTCCACGGTTCGAGGACGAAAAATTAAATACTAAAATGTTGAAAACCTAAATTTTAATGATGCAGGGCGAATGTACATTACAAACTAAGAAAAAAACCTCATATACAGGTACTTCCAAAAATTAATCCAAATGGAGCTATGGTCTCCTAAATATGCACCATTTTTAAAGACCTATGGTAGCTTTAAAAGCGTTTCTTCGACCTACATCTATGGAAACTTTTTTTCTTAGTTTTTGATGTAGAATAACATTTCATCATTAAAATTTTGGTTTTCGACGTTTTAGTATTTAATTTTTCGTCCTCAAACCGTGAAATTTCACCTTCAAATTAACTTTTCTCGAAAACGGTTAATCCTACAGTATTACAACAAGAGTATCTTTTTTATGTATTCTGACCTGAGGAATCATATTTTAAAAATAAAATTGCAAAAAAGTTACACAGAAAAAAGTTTGGGACAAAAAACTGATAAGGCCCCCCCATTTCGCACACCTCTGGTTTAAATAAGTACGTGAAAATGACATACAAAGATGGGCCTTATTAGGATTAATTCACGTGCAAAACCTCGTTGATATATCTTAAAGGGTTCCTGAGTTATTAAATAAAAACCGATTTTTTTAGCCACTTTCAAAGGGGCGTAGCTCCCTTATGACGCATTTTTATATATATGTTTATAGGAACTTTTTGTCATATTTTATCATGTAGAATCACCTGTTAAAATTTCCTACGCTATTTCAAATACACCCTGTATTGATTTTGTAATACCCTGCTTCAATCTAATTAAATTTAACTTCATTTTCTTAAGATGAAAGGTTAGAATTATGATATAGTTTGGAAGAGCTTCTAATACTTATTTTTATTACTAGACATCGAATTATAGCGAGTCGTGACGTCAAAATGCATAGCCGGGTACAATAAGTTAACAAATTCATATTAATGTTATAAAAAATTTTAATATGTTGTCAAAGTACTACATTACCAAAGAAAATTATATGAATATTTTGAAAATCCCGTAACGTTTTATTTAAGTAAAAGAAAATTAAAAAAAAATAACATCTGAAAATTATGATTTAGTTGGGTTCTTTAATAATCCAAATTTATTTTATAGTATTGTGGCATGGTGGCTGGGTATTACTTTTACCAAGTTAAAAAAAAATCTGCCTGGACAATCGTTTTCTATTCGCAATAAAACGTCACGTGACGTTTATAACTTGTATTTTTTTGCTTACTTGAAATATTTAATTGTCCTTGCTCTTCATCTTTATGGGTTTTTGTATTCACATGTCTTAAAATATTAGTTTTTGTTTCCCAGGTTAAGTCCTTTTTACAAAATATGCAGTGTAAAATATTGCCGTCGAACTCTAGTTCTGGATAATCTTCAATCCACGATTTAACCGTACAAATTAATATTAGATTAGGCCCAATAAGTATAAAAATGACTAATTTACTTGCAATTAAAACCATGTTTCCGCATGCGCTTGATTCGTACATGGTACACGCTTGTCAAGCGTCGCTTGATCTTACATATCACTTATTTCGTCGCACGCATACGGAAACAAGTTTAGAGCTTTTAGCTCTGCAGAGTACATGTTTATAACGAGTTTAAATAGATTTCACCTTCCAGTCACCTCTTCACAAATTGAATAAAACACAAAAAGATTTCCGCGGTAGTTTGTTTTTTCTACAAACACTATATGTTTTAGTTGTGTAATTTTGTATTTTATTTATATTTTATTTATAATATGAAAAACAAAATATTTGAGTAAAAGTAATTTATAAGAAATTGTTAAAAACATTTTTCACAAGTTATAAACTTCACTTGAGCTGTTATTACGAATAGAAGAGGATTGGCCAGGCAGATTTATTTTTAAGTAATACCCAGCCACCATATTACAATACTATTAAATAAAACTTGGACTTTTTAAAAGTCCAACTAAATCATAATTTTCGGATCTGTTATATTTTTTTTTAAATTTTCTTTTATTTAAATAAAAACGTTAGGGGATTTTCATTTTATTTATATAATTTTCTTTGTAAATGTAGTAGTTTGATAGCTTATAAAACATTTTTATAAAATTATTATTAAGTTGTTGTACCCGGCTATGGATTTTGACGTCACGACTCGGTAAAATCCGATCTCTATTTATTACACTTAATTCAGTCATTTAGTTCTATAATAAAAATATATTCACAACTATATACAAGATACCTAGTACGGTAAACGAGAAAATATAGTGACAAATATTTGATGATAGGTTAAATTTTGGCACAGATGCTCGGAAAAAATTCATGAATAAGAATTGGACAAGACCTAAATAAGAATTGATTTTTTTGTAATTTTTGCTCCCAGGCCTTACACTTTGCCAAAAAAAAAAATCATCAGTTCTTGGTATAAATGATACATTCTCTTGTCGATTGTTTTTTTCCGACAAGAAGCATGAGATTTGAAACAACCTAATCAGTATTTGATCGCAGCGTCAAATTCTCTTACATTAAAGCATTATTAGTATGATCCAAAAAAGAAAAACTCTTTACCAAGAAATGGATATATTACTTTAAATGCGTCCTTTTTTTGGTATACCGGGTGTCCCACGTGGTCCTTGACAAGCTATTCTCCTTTATTTAAAACGGTAGACATGTTTGCAACAAAACCGCCCCTTGCTTACCCAACCCTTGAAACCACCCCCAATTTCTGTTTTTCAAATAGCACCCACACCTCCCCATGAAAGAATATAAAAGTACATTTCATTCTTACTTCAACCATGTATTATAAGTGCACTGAAAAAAAAATTTATTTGCGTCAACTAAATATTTGGTTAGATATGGAAAAATAAATATTTGGTTGTGTCAAATAAATTTAATTTTGGTCAAATAAATATTTATTTCATGTAAACAAATAATTTTGATTTCAAAATGATTTATTAATGGGAACAAAACGTTTTATTTGACAGAAATACAATTTATTTGACAGAAATAACATTTATTTGTCACAACCAAATATTTATTTGTCCATATCCAACCAAATAAAGGGGCTCCAAATAATAACTATTATTTATTAATAATAATGTCCCACCAGATTTTAGACGGACCATATCTCCGTTATTTAAAAAGAAAATTTGAAAAAACAAAATTAAATAAGAGTTAAAGTAGAATTTACTGACATGAAAAACTAAACCTTGCTTATCCATCTTTTTTTGAACCGCCCTCAACTTTTGTTTTTTTTTTGATAGCACACCCCTATTTTTACTAAAGAATATGAAAGCACATTTCATTCTAAATTGAACCTTGTATTATAACCCACAAGCTATATTTTTTGTCAAAAAAAAACTGGTTAATGTATTCAATAATAATAACCCACTGTCCTGTAACCACCTGCAATTTTGTTCTTGTTCTAAATACCAACCTATTATAATAGGTTGGTATTTAGAACAAGAACAAAAATGCAGGTGGTTATAATAATTATTAATAACTAATAACACTAGGCAACAAAACGCCCCGGTCGGAAAGTAAAATTTTCTTACTAATTCGAAGGCGTAGAATCCGAATTTGATTTTAAAAAAATTCCAGCACCTCATTTTTGAAAAGTCCAAGAAATAATGACATTTTTAACTTAACTTTAAAAAAAAGAGTAGGATTTTGAAAATTTCAGAGCATATTATACAATACGGGGAATTCAAAAATCTATACGCAAAAGACCTACTGTCAAAGTAAAAACGCGAAAAAATTAAAGTGCGGAGTTTACTTAATTGCTCATTTGTGGCAAAACTATCAAATATGTATAAAAATTTTATAGGACTTAATTTGTAGATTATAAAATTCACTACAAAAATATTTATACAAATATAATTTTATTTTGCTTGTTTGTTCGTAAAAAGTAAAGAAATGAAATAGCAATAAAATTAAAGCACACAGAGTTAACTTTTTTCCCGAGCGCAAAAAAAAAATATATTTTTCTTATCAATTTATTTATTTATTTATTTATTTATTTGTTTATAGTCATTCTAGGCGGAGAATCCGAATTTGGCTTTAAAAAACCCAGAATGTCTTATTTTTTAAATTTTAGTACATGCATTTGTGTCAGTTTAAAAATAATTTATAAAAAACAATATTGCTTATTTTTTTTCATTTAAATCATAAAAATATCACTTCATTACTTAAGGACCCTATTGCGTAACATAATTTTAGTTTATTTTTGATCCCCTAGTAATGCTTTTTGGTGTTTTTTAGCATGAAAACGTGGCACTAAGCTTCTCCCCTTATCATAGACAAAGAACATAGATAAGCTGTTATCTCAAGGTTATAAACAAATTTACGAGTCCTCCATTTTGATCGGAAGTTATGTCAGAAATCAGCCGGGAAATTTAAATTAGTGGGTAAAATGTAAATAAATAAACGACATAACCTTACTTTTTAATGTTTTTATTATTTACTGTCAAAGTATATCATTCTGTTTCTGTAGATATGAAATTATTTAATTCAAATCATAGATAAGATAAAAATATGTTTAGAAAACTAACATAGGTAACCTTAGATTTCGAATACCTATGATAGGTATGCGTGAAATGAAAAGAAAAACAATAAAAATTACCTACATTTTATCCTGTATCACAGGCAGTTAATTGTTTTTATTAAGCATTAGGTATATAAAATTTTATTTATTTCTTATGTTATATTAAAAAAAATCAAACTTACCTAAAAAATATGCTGTCTGCAGGTAGCAGTCGTTTTATGTTTCTACAACTTTTTATAAAACACGTCATTGCAAATACTTTACTAGTTCTTTGAAAAAGCACTATAAAATATACAAAAACACAGAAAGACTTTAAAAATTCAAAAACGCTATTATATAGTCTATAATAAAATAAAATGTTCACCCTTCTAGCACAAAACACCAAACATAAATCAGGTTATGTTAACCTGTTGCACGAATATGTTAGAGGTGTGTGCGAAGAATTATATTTTTATATTTGAATTACTGATAAAAATAAATAAATATCTGTGTAGTATAACATATTGATTTAGTTTTTACATATATAACACTGTTGCAACAAAACAACGACAAAAAGAAACTTTTACTGACTACTGAAGTGAAATGAAAAGACACATCTCTAACAAAGAAAATATTCCTATCTAACGCAACACAGTGTTACCAACATAAAATATATATTTTTTTACTTTATGTTGGACAATTGGAATCAAAATGGAGGACGCATTTAGTCGGGACGCAGAAGTATGCGCAGACGGTCAAAATTCAATATATTTGTTTATTTTGTCTATGCCCCATTATGCACTTATAATGTATTGGTGAATTTAGAATGAAATGTACTTTTGTATTCTTTTATAAAAATGAGGGTTGCTATTTTAAAAACAGAAGTTGGAGGTGGTTTCAAGGTGGTGGGTAACCAAGGGCAGTTTTGGATATGTCAATAAAATCTTCTTCGGCTCCCGTTTAAGGCTATTTTTTGCAATTTTTTTAGTCTTTTTAAATAACGGAGATAAAGCTGGTCAAGAACCTGGTGGGACACCCGGTATATTAAAAGCAACATTCGTTTAAGTAAATTTCGTATTAATCTGATTCAACGAATATGTTTTTTCAGTATAGAAAGGCTGCCATATTGGAAAAATTCCAAGCATACCAACATTCACCCGGTTATCAAATTTTGTCTAGCTTTTGCTTATTTTTCTCTTGGTTTACTGTACTATATATGATTTAAAATTTTTCTCTTAGGAACGTTCGTTTGTCACCTATGCGGCCGCCATGTTTGTTTTCTGTACTTACAAAGTAGGACTTTTTTAAAAGCTTGTCGAAATACTTTATTAAAGATCGTGTAAAAAATTGGGTTTACCATAGAACTAGCGTAACCCAACCAAGTGACTAGTTGCATAACCCAGTTACTTAAATTCTTTTCGCACTCCGAACATAAAGCTGGGACTAGATTTAGAATAAAAAACGGCGCCCACAAAAACACAAATGTGAAAAACACAACACCTAGTACTTTGGTAGCTTTTTGCTCCAAACGAATGATTCGACCGTGTCTAGAAGAATTTCTAGATATCACACTCGAGTTGCGACTGTGATGGGAGCGAACACTTCTGTGTATATTCGCCGTGGATTGTGCGTAGCTGTATTTCTGGAGTAGACATGGAGATGAAGGGTTTTTGTTACGGTCCACTAGAGTGCCACTGTGGCCGTTATAACGGACAGTGGCCGAACGCCTTAGAAGAAGGGGTGTGCGCTGACTTCCAAGAGGGGCGTTACTCAAAATTGTTGTTTTGGTGTTTCCAAAATTGGAACCTGAAAAAAATATTGTTATTTTACACGATGAAAAGATTAAGGTTAATTCTACAAAATCCAAAATAAAAAACTAACCAGAAAGGAGGGTACAGTTGGACCCACAAAAAACGCAAGATTTAAATATGCTAAAATGTCAATTTTACTAATTATTTTATAGTTTAAGTAAGATTTTAAGAAATAGGTTAGGTTAATTTGACAATTAATTGTCAGTTTTTTCAAAGTTTATTACAGAAAATGCATGCGAATAATGTCGAATATTAAAATAATAATAATAATAATAATAATAATAAATAATAAACTGAAAAAACATTTAAGAATAGAGTATTTAATCAAATCAAAAATTAAAACACAATATTTAGTAAATCTTATAAAAAAAAATTGAACTCTACTAACCAAATAGGTAATTTATGAAAATTGTGATTTTCGTTTAAAAAAAAGTTTTTCCGGAGGTTTTTTTTTCGCTTTTTTACTTTTATTAATCTTGGAACTATCGATGCAGCGACGGGCGATGGTTTTTAACCCAGGAAAATTTGTATTATTTATAGCATGCACCGCTTCTTGTAAATGTATTTTCTCAAATAATTAAGTAAATTTTCATCCTGTATTTCATTTGATATCTTCTTTCTTTCCGAGTCTGCACGCCCCTTCCTCCCCCATCTATTTTTTCTTCAATCTTAACCATTATTCTTTTTTCTATGATCTTAACACAACTCTCCGAAACACTAAATAACCTTGCAACAATTAAAGGTCTCTATAGAGATCACTAGCCACAATCACTTCCGTACATCCTGCTTCCAATATACTAATAGTTTAAGATTTCTTAACATTTCTTAACGCATTTCTAATTACCTTATAATTATTATAAGTAATTTTGACAAATATTGTCAACATGACAACGGCTTTGTTTGTATTGTAATTATTGAATTTACGCAACTAAATTTTCAATCTTGTTTTTTTTTCGGATCCAACTGTACCTATCGATAGCTATCGTATGTTGGGCTTTTTGGGCTAAAATGCGTGCAACGATAAGATTTTACATACTTGTAGGTAAACATAAAACTAATACTTTTTTAAAATTTTAGCCCTTCTTATGGTCCGGAACATACTTTAATTAATTATTTAAATTACGAATTTTTACAAAGGTTATTGCAGGATTTGGCAACATTGCACGTGACGAAAGTTTAAGTGTTATGTAAATAGATTATTTTGTTAACAGATTATTAAAAATAATGCTCCTAGGCTGGGTTTATCAATGTACAGTTAAAATTTATCTAACGGATAAAGTCTCACTTAAGAGCAAATTCTTGATTTTAATTTGAGTTGCCATGGCAATAAAGTGTCAGTTAAATTTGGATGCACTTTGATAAACCAAAAAAAAAGTTTTCCAGAAAAAATAAAATAAAATATATACATCCAATTAAAAAAATTACTACAAATTTAATATTTTTATACAGGGTGTTCCGTGAGGAAAGGGAAATATTTAAAGAATATGTTGTATAGGTCAAAATAATAAAAAAAGTTCCCATAAACATATGTCCACAAACGGCTCATAAGGGAGCTAAGCCCCTTCAAATGGGGTACCAAAAATTTAATTTTTAATTAATAACTTAGGAACCCTTTGTGTTATAGCAACAAGGTTTTGCATGTAATCTATTCTTAATAAGGCCTATTAGCCAATGGTATTTGCATGTAGTCACTTAAACCAGAGGCGTGCGACAAGAGGGGTCTAATCACTTTTTGGCCCCAAACTTTTTTCTGTTAAAGTTTTTTGTGGTTTTATTATTGGAATAGTATTCTTTAGGTAAAAACACATTAAAAAGGTACTCTTGCTAAAATACTTTAGGATTAACCGTTTTCGAGAAAAATACAATTAAAGGCAAAATTACAAGTTTCAAGAACCAAAAATTAAACACCAAATTGTTGAAAACCAAAATTTCAATGGTGTAGGTTAACTGTACACCAAAAACTAAGAAAAAAAGTTTGTATACAGGTAATTCCAAAAATCAATGATAAGGGAGTTATGGTCTCCAAAATTTTTGAAGGGTGATGGTACCTTTAAAATCGATTTTTGAACCTACATGTATAAAACTTTTTTTCTTAGCTTTTGATGTAGAATCACACTGCAAAATTAAAATTCTGGTTTTTAACATTTTAGTTTTAATTTTTGGTTCTAGAAAGGTGTAAGTTTGCCTTTAATTGTATTTTTTTCGAAAACAGTTAATCCTATGGTATTACAACAAGAGTACCTTTTTTATGTGTTTTTACCTTGGTTATAATATTCTAAAAATAAACCCACAAAAAAGTTGAGCAGAAGAAGTTTTGGGCAAAAAAGTGATAAGACCCCCCATTACGGACGCCCCTGGTTAAAGTAACTACATGCAAATACCATTGGCTGATAGGCTTTATAAAGCATAGATCACGTGCTAAACCTCGATGCTTTAACACAAAGGGTTCCGAAGTTATTAATAAAAAATGGAAATTTTGGGACCCCTTTGAAGGGGCGTAGCTCCCTTACGAGTCGTTTTTGGACATTTGTTTATAAGAACTTTTTTCTTATTTTGACCTCTAGAATACATCCTTAAAATATTTCCTCACAGAACACCCTGTATATCCGAATTTGTCTAGAGATAAAAAAAACTTAAAAAAATGAAATTAAACTGCTAAAAACCGAATTTATCTTTAAAAAACGTTAAAAAAATATATATTATTTTTTTTTGGATGCCCCGTATATCGATTAGGAAACTTATAGTGGTTTTTATTTTTAAAACAATGAAAAAAAAAATTGTGCCTGCCATTACGCCTAAAATGAAGCAATGTAGTGCATTTTCGAACTTAAAAGGGCACAGCTCCGTGTGGCCCCAGACTAGTAATTTAATATTGCTTTCAACGTGTTAAGTAACTTTATTTTCATGATTTAAATAAAAAACTAGGTTACATACACTTTGAATCTGTAGTTTTAAATAAATACATTTATTTAATATTGTACAGTATTTTTATTATATATTTTCTTTTTCTTCTTTTTTCTTCTTCTTTAATTATTTGGCGCTGTATTGTACATTTTTGCCACAGTTATTGTGCTGATTTTTAGTAAAAAAAAAATAAATATTTTTTTAGATGATAAAGAATCACATTTTACGCATCACGAATATTAAATAATTCATTGTTGTCAGGTTTACGATAACACAAAATTATTAAAGAATTTTTATTAAATATTTCTGTTGTTTCTTATTAACAAATAAACTTGGCAAACAGTCATCATTTAATTTCAACATTTTGTACTTTTTTAAACAAAAACATATGTTTCTCATTTAGTCCTAAACTCACAGGTCTTAAAAACAATATTCTTCTTTCCTTTAAAACAGTATTTCACTTTTTAAATAAATGCATATTCTGTTTGTCTACACAGTATTTTACGTATTATTTTACTATGAGCACCACAAAAATTACTTAAGGCCTAGACTGGCCCGTATTTGTGTAATTTACATAAACATAAACATGGTGTTTAAAAATGTAATAGACAGGTAAGGTACTGTCTGCCTTGAGTACACATGACTATAGTTAGTATATGCAATAAAGTTTTCAGAAGTAACTATTTGCAGAAGCTTAATTATTAAATTATAACTTAATAGTTTAGATACCGACTGAATAATTAAGAAATCATCAAGCCATTGCATTAATATTAAACCCTCCTTTCTTAGCTCAAATCCAAATACATATGCTTTAATATTTAACATCCTGTTTTTCTGTGTAGAGATCCAAAACTAATTTGGTCACTGTATAAATAATTTAGTAGCTAAAAAGAGAAGGGTCTATCTACCTTATTTTAATTCTTTCTGAAAAAATAATTAAATACGTGTTACAATTTAAGAGTATTAAATGTAAAAGCCTATCCAGAAGCTTGAAACATAAAACATAAGAATGCGATGCGTAAATGGATTAAATCTAACTAACTTTTTTATATAACCCTCTCATATAATATACATATAAATTATCTACCGAGTTCCCGATGTTAGGTTTTTAAAAAGGAAATAAATTTATTAATTTATTTAGATAGAAAAATACAAGTTCGTTTATTGATCAAAGCTAAGTACAGACTAAAGTTTTGGAATATACATTTTAGGTATCTGAGGTGAAATGCTTACAAAACTATTTCCTAATAAAGAAATGTTTATAAATTATAATAAGCAGAAATGATATTTAATATAATAAAGGTGAGTGACTGCAGGTCGTTAACTCCTCCCTCCTTTGAATGAAGCTCCCCCTGGGAGGGAAATTTTTTTCCCCTGTGGTTGAAGTTCCATTTCCTCTGGAGTGCTTTAGCTTGGTTTTCTTTGAAGTTGTTTTCTCAAATATTTTGTGAGAAAAAAGGCACATACGCTGACCAGAATGATATAGAGTGGGATGGTCATGTGTAATGAAAAGTTTTGTTTTTCCTCCTGGACTGGGATGATGTTGTTAAGCGGGATATTGCTTAAGGCCTTTAGGGTTCTTAGGCCAATTTTAAAGTTTTTTACTTGCTTTTGGGCTGGTTTGAATGATAACCCGTTGAGTAAAAGTGGTTTTCCATAGGAAGTTTGTTGGAATTCCAGTTTTTCTTTCCGGAAGTTTATTTGGCAGTCTTTTCCGTTTATTAGGAAAATTCCTTTTAGGTTATGTACTTCGGTATCGCTGCTACATTGGACTTCTAGCTTTTCTTCTGCTGGGAAACCGGCTAGATATTGGTTTATTTCTGATATGATTTCGATGTGGTTTTCGGGAATGTCTACTTTTGTATAGGAGCAGGAGTGTGAGACTTCTTTCAGGATTATGTCTCTCTCGCAGGTTATATCCTGATTTGCTTGGAAGTGATTGGGACATTGGTACAATTTACCTTTCGTACAAATGTCATTTAGAGGTATAGTTATGTCTTTTGACATTAAAATATAATTTATTTTAGGAATGATTGTAACAAACTCAGAATTAAATTTAGTGGGAATAGGGATTAAATGGTTTAAGTTAAAATCTTTTTCATAATTTATGGGAATAGAAAGTAAATAAGTAACTTTTAGGGGTTCAATTTTACAATGTAATTTAATAATATTTTCAAAATCTAAAATATTTTCATAACACTTCAAAAGGAAGTTGGCTATGATAATGATCCGAAATTTTCTTTAATTCATAGAAAAGCTCGTGAGTTTTTATAATGCTAGGATGGAGGGAACCCATCTTGCAAAAAGTTAGCGAGTTTTCAATATCTACTAAAATATCTAAAATTGAGTTATAAACTATTAAAATTTGATTATGTAACTCTTGTGAAAAAAGAACAAATAATTCATTTTGGACTTTTTTAGTTAGGAACTCATTAAGTTGCAAAATTTTTATATTCTAAGCTTATGTGACTAAATTTTTCTCTAATTTTATCCTTAGTGAAAATAATTATTTTATTATAATTTTCTAACTCTAAGTTATATAAGGTTTTATTTAAAGTTACTGTACTAAGTTTACTATACTCTACGTTTAAATTTTCGAATTGGTCATACAGGGGTTTAAGGTCATAAAAGTGTACAAGGGTGTGTTCCGTACGTTGTAGTTTTGCAGGGCCAAGGTTGACGGGGAGTATTCCCAAGTTTTGGGTGATATTCTTTATGTCGGCTGTCCATCCAGATGCGAAGGACCTGGAATGGGTTCATTATTAGTTTTTTCGTCCGTCAAATTTCTAAAGTTATAGGGTCTTTTCCTAGGTCTTTTAATATTTGAGAGGTGAATTTTTTCTACAGTATTGTGGTGGGTTGGGGTAATTTTGGCCGTTTTAAGATCAGGGTCAAGACTTCTAATTTTTTCTGGTTTATATTTATTTTTTGTTTTACTTTGTTTTTGCTTATTTTTAACAAAAACTTTGTCAGGGATTTGGGGCAAATCTTCCCTGTTTTCGTTACACTTATTAATAACTTTTTCTTTAGATTTTTGAAGTCCTTCATTAATTTTTTGGTATAGTAACTTAACTTTTTCTTTGTGACTTAAAATTTAATTATTCATAGTTTGTTTATCTAATTCTAAACTAAAAGGGGAATTTGTTTCTAAATGACCTGTCAAAATTTCTGAGGGTTTTAATTTTGTTGAACTGTGTATCGTATTGTTGTATGCTAAAATTGCGTAATTTACCTTAATTTCTACAGGTTCATTTTTAAATTCCTTTTGATTGTTAAATAATCTGATATGCTCTATTAGGGTGGAGTGAAAACGTTCAAGATTTGAATTCGAGTCGGGGTGTTGAGAACTTATAAAGTGTAATTTTATTTTATGGAGCTCTAGAAGTTCTCTGACGAGACCACCGGTAAAAGAACCGCCATTATCCGAGACAATTTGTTCAGGGATTGTATGGTGTGTGAAAAATTTAACTAAATTGTTAGCCACCTCAATATTTGTTAAAGTGTTTAATTTATAAGCCTGTGCGTATTCACTAAACGCATCAATTATGGTTAGAAATTTAGTTTTTTCAAGGCTTATGCTGTCTATATGCAAGGTTTGAAAGGGTTTAACAGCTGTGGGGGTAATATTAAATTTTAGATTAAGAGGGTTTCTATCATATTTGGCGATTTGACAAACATCGCAATTATTTATGTAAGTTTGTATCGACCTTCGTTGATTAGGCCAATAATATACTTCTTTTATACGATTTTCGGTTTCGTCAAGTCCCCTATGATTTGTTTTCCCTTCGTGGTAATCTTTGATAAATTGAACTATTTCTATGTCGTCCTGTACGTCAATTAAAAATTTCGTACACCTAACTAGGTTAATTTGAGAATTTTTAAAATGAGTTTGTAGGACTGTGCTAAATTGCTCATAAATTGGGTCTTCGAAATAAACGTAATATTTAATATTTGGTACAAAAAATTCTTTCATTATTTTAATTATGTCATTTTCAAAATTATTTTTTGATATTTGCACAAACATTCTTTGTTTGGTTTTGTATAGGGAAATTATAAAGGGTTCTATTGGTGCCATTTCCACTTGTGATACAACAACTTGGTGTTTGCCATAGTTTACAGGGCAAGTTATTATGGGAATATTAATTATGGGGTGTTCCACTTGATTTGAATGTACTGTATTTAAGTCGGTATTGTCTGGTTCTCCAAAGTCTATAAGGTCATTATTCGTATTTTCATGGTCACCGGGTTCAACTATAAGAGACATATTATCTGCGGTAATATGATCCTTATCTTTGTTTTCGTTATTTAGTTTCTGATAAAATTTTTCCATGTAATTCTCTAGGGCGTTATCGTTTGTTACGTTTATTTCTACGCTAGACAGTTTGTCTAAGGTGTTAGCTATTTTATGAGTTTTTGAAATGTCAGTGTCGTAGATTAAAATTTTAATTTCAGAATTTTTAAAAATTAATTTTATTAAATTAAATACTATGTTCCAGTCTAGTTTGTCAAGACCGGATGCTATTTTAGGCATTGCTATAATGTTATCATTAAAATCTAGACAAAGTTTTTTCAGACTTATTAGTGCTACAATAACGGAGGTATAGGTGGGTTTATCCCTAAAAGTGCCCTTAGTAATAAGATAATAAATATTTCTTTTGGGGTATCTTAGATAAGCCACCTCTCCTATTTTTTTTATTTTGGGTTTTTAGCGTATTAATATGATTAAACTTTTTCCTAAAATCTAGGGCTATGCCTTTACTCATCGTTAGGCATTCTGAAACACAGTGTGCTAGTGAAATATTTTCGTTACAGTTAAATAGGTTATCTTGCAAAGTTGTAACATTTGGGTTTTCGACAGACATGTTATTTTTAATTATTTTACTAATGACTGGGTGTTGCTCTATAATTTGGGAGTATGACTCTAAATTATTAATTTCAACTCTGCTAAGTGCGTCTGCATTTGTGTTTAATGAACCTCTTTTGTAGCTGACTTCATAGTCGTATTCTTCAAGTTTTAAGCGCCATCTTGTGAGTTTTGAGTCCGGTTCTTTTAGAGAAAAGAGCCATTGGAGTGGTTTATGATCTGTCAAAATTTTAAAGCGTCTGCCATACATATAGGGGTGAAAGTATTTCACGGCCCAAACTACAGCCAAAAGTTCCCTTTGGATTGTGCTGTATTTAGTATCTGCAACATTGAGAGTTCTGCTGGCGTAAGCTATTGGCAGATCTTTTCCAGCTACCTGCTGCGAAAGGACCGAACCAATTGCGAAACTACTGGAGTCAGTACTAAGAACGAAAGGCTTAGTGAAGTCAGGATATTGCAAAATAGGTTCATTTGTCAATAATGTTTTGCACAAATTAAAACATTTAATTTAATCTGGGTCGTTTACGTTAACTTTGTTACCCTTTTTTAAACAGTTAGTAAAAGGTTTCGTTATTTTAGCGAAGTCTTTTATAATTTTTCTGTAGTAGCCTAGCAATCCTAAAAATGCTTTGATTTCTTTTTGAGTCTTGGGGATCGGGTAATTTTCAATTGCTTTTATTTTATCGGGGTTTGGTTTTACGCCTTCTGGGGTAACTATATGTCCAAGAAAAGATATCTCCCTTTTTAGAAAATCGCATTTATTAATTTGTAATTTAAAATTTGCATTGCGTAATCTTTGAAAGACTTGTCTCAAGTGGTCCAGATGCTCCTGTAAGCTGGAGCTAAAGACTATTATGTCAACCAGGTACACCAGGCAAAATTTATTGAGTATACCGCGTAGCAGAGTGTCCATTGCGCGTTGGAGCGTAGTTGGTGCCGATTTTAGGCCAAATGGCATTCTAAGAAATTCGAAGTGGCCACCTTCAGTAGAAAAAGCAGTTTTCTCTATATCTTTAGGTGCCATTTCTATCTGATGAAATCCGGATGCCAAATCTAATGTAGTGAAGTAAAGACAGCGTCCCAACTTATCCAAAAGGTCGGTAATATTAGGAATTGGGTATTTATCTCCTATGGTTTTATCATTGACCTTTCGATAGTCGATAACAATACGCCATCTAGGTTCCCCACTAGCATCAGGTTTTTTTGGAACTACCCATATTGGAGAACTCCACGGACTGTAAGAGGGGCGTATAATTTTTTGTTTAAGAAGGCTATTTATTTGTTTACGCAACTCTTTTCTATGTATTTCGGGATATCTATAGGTTTTCGAATAAACAGGAATTTCGTCTTTAGTTCGAATGTGGTGCTTAACTTTACCCGTATAAGTTAGTACATCCCTTTCAATATAAATTAAATCGCTATATTCCTTAATTAAATTTAAAATGGCTTGTTTTTCTTCCGCATTCATGTGGTTCATGCGTAAAGAAGAAAAATCAAACGAGCCTTTTTGGAACATAAAGTTATTAAAATTTTCACAAGGGCGGTGTTCATATTCGTTGAACTCTTTCACCCCAATAGAAATATCGGAATCAAAAGAAATATTTTTTTCGCTACGATTTACAATACTACAGTTTGTAGTAAAATTTTTTACGTTACAAACGCATTCTGGTATTTCCAGACCGTTAATTTTCGTGTAAGGGATGAAAACATCACCCTCTTTAATATTTTTAATTTTTAATTTAATTATTTGTTCCGTCCCTGGCGGGACTTCAATGCAATTCAAAGAATTAGCTACGTTAAAAAAATGAATTTTTATCCTACGTGTAGGCGTAATTAATACGTTATTGTACAAGTCAATTACCGCATTAAGTTTCCTAAGGTTATCTAGACCTAAGAAAATATCGAAATTTTTATGAGAATTAAATAGATGAAATTTTAATTCTTTGCCGTAAAAATTTGGGATCTTTGTACTATGCTTTTCCAAAGAACTTCCATGAGCACTAGAAATTAAAAAAGGATCATAGATTATATTTTCTGAAAAAAATCTTTTTGCAATTTCGGGCTTAACGAAACTTTTCGTGGCATCGTTATCGATCAGAACTTTTAAATTATGTTCGGGAAAAATAACATATGATAGCTCACTTTTAGAGTCCGTTAGGCTCATTAAATTAATTTTTTCTAATTTTCCGAGGCTAGATTTCCTAAAAAAAATTCAGAATTTTCATTTTCCGGAGTTTTGTTTGATTTTCCCAAATGAACGTTAAAATTTTCTGGGGGAAATTCCACCATTGGTTCGTTTTGCAAAGTGAACAACTCTTCTACCGTATAGTTAGGGCTGTTTTGAGTTAAATTTTGTCTAAAATAATTATTTGTTCTATTTGTATTTCGAGTAGCTACACTCATTGGCGTTGGCTTAGGCAACGGCTGGTTAGGGTTAGGTTTAAAAACATTTATATTTTTTGAACCAGAGCCGGGTTGATTAGAAAAATTCTTATTTTGATTTTGGAAATTTTGGTTGGGATTAAAGTTTTGCCTAGCATTATGGGCGAAATTTGTTATTTGTAGGGGCCTTGTTGTTTGTGGGGGGTAACGATTTGGACTTTTTGGATTTCTAAAATTTCTCTGCGGGATCTGTCTATGATTTTCCCGAGGATTTTCCGTAACAAATTGAAAATCACTAGTTAGCATATTAAGTGCAGAATTTAAATCATCAGGATTTTTCGTCCGCATTAAGGATCCTATAGGTTCCCGTAGGCCCCTTAGTAGAACTCTTAATGCGTATTTTCGCAGATATCCTGTTATTATAGGTTTTTCATTATCATCCCCATGGATATTTAAGAACGCTATTTGTAAATTGAGGTACATAATAATTCGGTGATAAAAATCAAAGACAGATTCCGAAAATTGTTGTCGTTGGTCAGTCATCTCTATGCTGAAACTAAACACATCACGTTTATCTGAATAAGTGTTAGTTAAAGCTATTTTAAGGTCATCCCAAGTACTTACTATGCAAGCAGATATTTTTATTGCTGCATCGCCTTTTATTTTGGAAATTATACTTGACATAAGATATTCGTTTTGAAAGTCTGTCGGGTCTGTCATATTATAAAATTTGTTTACGAGTTTTTCGCAGATTTCTATGAATCTAGGGAGAAGCTCTGTTTCTCCCCGAAAATCTGGGATCATATTATTATAGTCCTGTTTAAGGACGGGTACAACAGGTTCGTTTCCTGTAGCCATATCGTTAATATTAAGGTTTTCAAATGAATTTAAAATTTCTAAACTAAAGTTATCAATTAGGGTTTGTCTAATTCTGAGCCTGCACTTGAGCTAGAACTTGAGCTTGAAATTTCTTGTCTAGGACCTCTAAAAAACATAGGTACTTACAGTAGAATTGTGAAGATCATCCCCTGGTACATTGGCTGTGATGTTCACTCACACTCCTGGATGTCCTGGCTGGTCCTGTCTTCACGGAATTTTTTTTTTCTGGTTCTTTTTTCTCTGGTAAATCGCCGAACCGATACGAATTTTTGCTTAATTCGCCCAAAGAAATACCGACTGCGCCAATTATCTACCGAGTTCCCGAAGTTAGGTTTTTAAAAAGGAAATAAATTTATTAATTTATTTAGATAGAAAAATACAAGTTCGTTTATTGATTAAAGCTAAGTACAGACTAAAGTTTTGGAATATACATTTTAGGTATCTGAGGTGAAATGCTTACAAAACTATTTCCTAATGAAGAAATGTTTATAAATTATAATAATCAGAAATGATATTTAATATAATAAAGGTGAGTGACTGCAGGTCGTTAACTTATATGTATATTATACATATTATGTTAGTAGCGCATAAAAATATGAGCATTTACATAGTAGAATTTTTATCAACTATAACGAAAAAATACAAAAAAATCTCATTTTTTTTAATTTAGAAGCCTATAAAAAATAAGCAAATAATTTTGTCGGACTGGACAGGTGAGATAGTGAGAAAAATCTCACGGTGTCCTCTACTTTTTGAGACCCCTTATACTTTGTAGCACTTTCTTAATATAGCAGATCATATACAAGCAAAAGCCGTTAATTATATGACCCATGAACAGTTTTCGCCAGTTTTAGGATTTTAAATTTTTTTGGGATTACGCTGTACAAGTTTTCTGCTAATATCTCAAAATTGAATGGATTTATCGGTTTTCGCATGTTTGCTCCACAACTAGTTAACTACGGAGAAAAAGAGCATCAAATATAGCCAAAATCAACTAAAAGGTCCCCGGCAAATAAAAAAAAGAATTTTACGATATTTATATATAAAAATAAAGCCATAATTTCAAAAACGGCAAACCTCTGTAAAATATGAATTTGTATTATCACGTGTAAATTTTTTATTTGATATTACCCTTAAGATTAAAAAGTTTTCTCTTTATCTTACGTATGGAAGATATGGTAATTAATTATTACTAATAATAATCCCCCTAAAGGCCTATCTAGAAGCTTGCATAAGAACAAGGAGATCATTTTACTTGCAGGGATCATTATTAACATATCTCCCCTACTAGTAAAAGTTACTATTACATAATTTACCTCGTCTTTGGCTCTTTCGGGACTCCCAAGTGACCACGACACTGTTTTGAGAGTTATCGGCGCGATTCCTGCTCAAGAGACTTTTCTTGCTGGGAGATATCGACGGGGAGATTGATTTATTAATTCCCAGGGTGCCTTTATTATTTGGAGGGACTTTTTCAATAACTCCCACAATTCGCACTCCCCCGTGTTTACTGGACGTTTCGGTATTTTTCTCGCCGAAATAGGGGCAAGTGCACGGAGGCGGAAGAGGGAAGGCAGTTTCACTTGGAGTCTGCTTTTCGTCATCGGAGGAGGTTCGAGATCGGATTTCGTGGAAACTTCCACCTACACAGAAAAAAAAAACGAATTCTTAGATCAACATAAAAATTTTATTCACATAAAATATCTTAGCCCAGTCGACAATTCGTCGTGGGGTTTTCGAGGGTGAGAGTTAGAGAACGTTCCAGAATACGTAACGCTCCTGGGGTCATTTTGGAGTGTTACGCCCATGTTAATGGTAGAGGAAAATAGCGTTACAGGGGAGGTCTAAAATGATCAAAATTTGCGTTACGTAATACTTGAACGTTTTCTTAGGGTGCCCAGTCAAAATAAAAAAATTGAACTTTTTAGGGTCCCACTCCCTATAAATTTTCAGAGTCGCGCCCGGTGGTTTTTTGAGAGAGAAAACGTGTTAAATCTTTTTATTATTATTTAAATATAAAAACTTTAAAATCAGGTGATTTTGGGAAGGGCAATTATTTTTGAATTATAAGGGAAAATTCAAAAAAATATATACCCTAATACATGAAAAAATGGCTTTACTGGGGTATACACATGTTAAAAATAGACGTATGAAGCTAACTTATGCTACAAAAGTCGTTACTTATAAATTTTTCTCATGGTTAAATTTTTTTAGGAATTCATTGATAAGTACTAATTAATATTTTTAAGGAAAAAACAGGATATCCAAAAAAAAAAACACAAATCTCACAAAATGTAAAAAATCACTTTATTTCGATAAAAGATGATATTTGGCCAAAAAGTTTAATAATATGTACAAATTGCTTTGAAATGTGTTTATTTATATAGCTGGACACTGCGGTTTTTTTTTCTTCAGATTTTTAAAAATAAATTAAGGGTTTGCGCCACATTTTTTTTGAATAAGACATTACAAGGGTTTTTGAAAACATTTTGTATTTATTTGCTACATAGTTGATATTTTTATTGCAATTTAATGGATTTTTTTAGGTTTTATTGATATATTTAATTATTTTTTGGACACCCCGTACTTTTTTTCAAAAAAGTAAATATAATTCATGAATTCGCACATATTGAAGAATACCCTTAAAAAAAGACTGGAAAAATTGATTTTTTTCTGGCCTTTATTAACCACGTGTCAACTTTTGCATTTTCACACAATAAAAAAGCCGTTTTATTTTTGCAGAGGGGCATAAAAATTGAGAATATTCCTTTATTATCCAAAAACATTTTTTGTTTCATAAATGTCCAATATCAAAGTTTTTATATTCTTTAAAAAATAAAAAACCCTTCACATGATTTTCTATTCAAAAAATCTAAAAAAAATCAGGGTTGTTTTTTCACTTTAAGGAATAATTTTAAGGGGTGGGACCCAAACAATTCCCTAGGTGCTGGGCACCCTAGTGAGCTTTTATTTAAAACAGTACTTTTCCTACGATCCCTTATGAAAATGACATTTAGCACACTCTTTTGTTCTTCAGAAAACGCCCTATATCACACTAATTTGATATTTTGATATCACCCTAGTTTGATATTTATGTATGTAGATTTGCCTAATTTCACGTATGTAGGTTTGCCTTAATTTACGTTGTAGATTCTACGAATTTAGCTCACCTCGTTTTATATGCCATTTTCCACCTTTCATCACATAATTTATATAATTATATCTTTTATGTTTTTCAATCCAAATATTTCTGTTTTTCATGTCAAAAATAGAAACTATAGTTATAACCTTACCAGATTGACCAAGATATAACTTGGGATGTTTTATTTATATCTAGATTTTAAAAAAAATTACTTAATTTTTGATTTAGTTACCTTACATTCTATAAAAAACATCAAAATACACGGTCTTTTTCTTATGAAATCAGTACCATTTTACTGTTTTATATGGGAACATATCTAAAGAAATCTAATTTAATTAGCAAACTGTCTTGCCTTGATTTACACAAGAGGCTTGCGTTATAGGCAACCCATTAAGCAGCTAGGTATTGTATTGTTTAATATTGTATTAAATTTAAAAACCAAGAAAACTAAAAGTAAAAGAAAATCATATTTTCTGTTTTGCATGCATAAATTTGTATGCTATTTTTTGCTTTGTATGCTTTGCTTTTCTTAAAAATTCTTTGAATAAGTAATAAAAATTAGAAAATATTAAATTAAGAAACTTTATATTTTTCAGGATCGTAGGAAAAATAGTGTACATAACTCGTTGAAAAGTGTATTTCGTACACTCTTGGGGTTTCCTCACTCGAAATATGTCACTTTCCACACTAGTTATGTAATATACTATTTCCTACGACCACCTATGAAAACGACAAACTTTACACGATTTAGAAAGTAAGAAAATGTCATATTTCATACACGTTCGAAATAATATCATACATGTGTGGAAACCAAAAGCTTTCATATCTTTTTTACCCATTTACCATTTTATAAGACGGTTTTCTATTATATTTTTATGTATCTGGATATATATTTTATTCGCTTTTCCACTTTTCCACTTTTTTGTTAGTCACGACAATCCTAAATTATAAATCGTTTTAATTTTGATGAGATAACAATTTAAGTCAACAAAACCTAACTAATTTTAACTGTCAAAGCCTAATCAAAGAAAACAACTGAAAGAGACCAAGGTAAACTGGAATTGATTTATAAAGATTGACACATAAGGGGAATTTTAACAAAACTACACGGAAAATAAAAATTATAGCTAGGAGCGCTATAACACACATACCAAGCAAATTATAATCGCTTATTATATAAATACAAGGTTTTCTCTTACAATTATGGCAGTCAGTGTAAAAATTTATATGAAATACTTTAATTGTTTAGTGAATAATAAAATATAACAAATAGTATGGCATTTATAGCTTAAATAGATTTAATTATTGTCCGTGCTAATAATTTTTATAATATAATAAAATTTCTGTAAATTTATAATAGTGCCTGTAATAAATATAATCGTGTCTGTAATATATATAATCGTTTCCAATTTATTTTTAACATTATTAGTTATTGTGTCCCTTATAATCTATAGCTTAAATCACTATAATTTGCCACTGTTACCAAATATCTTATAATGTATAGCGCAGAGCCCACTAATTTCTTTCCGTGTACAGCTAATTTTTTTATTGTTCTGGTAATTTTTTAATAGTTACTTAATTTTAACTAATCTAATAATTTTAAATAATTACAATTTTATTTATCCTTATTTACAGAAAATAAGGTTTATTCTATTTTTTTTTTTAGTTGGGATCGTAGGAAAATTAGTGTACATAACTTGACGGAAAGTATATTTCTTGCATTCGCTACGTTTCGGTACTTGCCGCTACGCGGGTCCTACTAAACATATGCTTATGCGAAATAAGATACTTTCCGTTGTTATGATCTGAATATTTTATATGTTGTTAAAATTTTAAAATAATATTTCTTTAATATTGCGCTATGATACAATCTGGCTTCACGAGATTCGGCTTCGGAAGAGTTCGGTGTGTCCTACATTTGATCGGACCCCTCCTCGGTAATTCTTGTCGGTATAACTTAAAAGTTGTCTAGTAGTCCAAATTGTTTATACAAATTGAATTTATGGTTAAAATGATCGTTTCAGATGTCAGAAATAGCAATTAGTTTGCAAATTGATGAGACTGAAACTCTTTTGTCGGGGTAATTAAATATGCGCGGTATCTTTGTAGATATTTTGCGCTAATAGCATTGTCAAATAAATTTAACTAGTGACCTTCTTATTAGCTATATAAACTCATGAAAAGATTCATTTTTATCCAGTTTTAGTTAGACTGCCTCTACGCCAGTTTCAAAAGTGAAAATGTAGTTTCTGTGAGAATTAATTTTGAGATTTATTCTTGAATTAAAAATAGTTTTTAAACTTAGAAAAATTTTGAGACTCGTTTTATCAGACATAAAAATAATTTTGGACACTTATAAATATTGATAGTATGAACACTGATAGAAATTTTGACGAATATTAATTAACTTTGAAAAATATTTTGTAAAATAATTTAAATGACTTATACGAACCAGTTTTAATATACACTAAGAAAAATGTGGAAAATAAATTGGGATTTGAAAATGATTGCGAATAGTTGGGATTTCAAACATAGAATGTTTTAAGTTGGAAGTATTTAATGGAAAACTAATATTTAATGGAAATTAGAATTTAAGGGCTTTCCATAGAAATATGACTTAGAAGTAAGAATTGATCTTTCATGTTCTTGGAGAATTTATTCACATTTATTTAATATATTATTCTTAAGTTAAGAAGAAATCGTTTTATCTGTTTCCAAAGCGCCGTCTCCTAGAATACCCGCTCCCGAATAAAGTGATAAGTGGTTAAGTATATTCTCCGCTCGGGTATACTTTAAATACGATGGAAGATTGTATGGCCAACCTAACTGAGTAAGTTATAATAAAAGTTATAATTAACTGCTCGGCTATAACCGAATTATATACCACATCACTAAATTAGTGATAGAATTCGACATCACTACATTAGTAGAAAAATATTTAATAGTAAAAAAACACTTCACTACACCGTACACGTTATGTAATATTCTATTATGATACAAGAATGTAAAATACTGATTTACCCGCGATTACGGAGATTGCCAACCGAATTTGGAGAGGTTGGCAAACCTAATTATCCCAAAAAAAAATTTCGTCCGTGTATAATAAGTAGAGGAAAGTTGCCTAATTTCGGATACCATTTACAATTAATCCAATATTTAATAGGCGGTATTACTGTTTGATATCATATATTTTTTATAAAATAACATAAAACTTGTTATAACGTATAATGAAAATATTTTTTACAGTTTTTTTTTTCCAAAAAACACGGTTAAAAAAACTGTGCGCATTTTTGTGCATTTGAAAAACGGTTTCTAATTTCGGAACTATGCGATTTTTTTTTCAGAGTAGATCCGGATCCCATTGCTGATGTTTCTTGTTATTCCTTGACATTACAGAACTTATTTAATCATTAGGCAGTTTTTTACGAAATACTATAAGAGCCATAATTTTAGGTTCCCAATTTCAGATATCTTAGTATCTTGAGTAATTTTCTCTTTTTTAGTATTGTGTATTTTAGTTTGTTGTATAATAATAATAATAATAATAATAATTTATAGTTGGTTATCCTGAATAACAATTAGCTCTCGGATATCCTAAATTGGAATCAAATGCACAACAATTCACTATCCGGAATTAGGCAACTTTCTGCTTTTTAGATTAGAAATTTGTAAAATATTTGTTTTCAAATTGCTTAATTATGACTAGTGGATCAACTTAACCAGTATCTTAACTATAAGATATAAACTACTTTTGAAAAAAGTCCCCGAACGAGTATAAACAATAAACTAAACTAAACTAAACTAAACTTACCCAAGACATAAACACAAACTTTTATAACGATTATTTATAAAATAAACAAGCAAGCTAATGCAACTGATCATAAAACTGCTATTTGCAATTTAAACAATTTTTGCTGCCGTTTAACGGGGAGAAGCTCCACCATTATCATATTATAATATACATAATATGTATAATATGTTAATATTAAAGGACGGATTTAGTTTGACTTTTGTCTTTACATAAAAGTAGGTTTCTGTTTACCCCTGTAGATAGTATCTTAGATACACTGCTATCCGAAATTGGGAAAGCGTCCGAAATTAGCCGTCTTTCCTCTAAACTATTTTAAATTCTATTGTAATATTTTAATACATAATTTTATTTTTATTTGATTGTATCTAAAAGTGTCACTTTCTGTATAATAAATATGTACAAACATTTTGTTTTTTTGCAATAGAGCGAATTCGCGAAACGTTAAATAGTCGACGTTGATTGGCTAATTGATATTAAAACTTATAAGATTTGAACTCATACGTCAATTTTTTTGTCAAAAATAAAAATTTATTATGAATATATTATAATCGATTAAAAAATAGTGTATGATACATGCCGAAAATTGTTTTAGGGCAATTACGGTTACCAACCTCGCTCCCCGAGCTCGGATGGCAATCTCCGTAATCTTCCTGAAAACAGTATTTTTTGTCGTTGTATCATAAACTACTAATTTTTGACAAAAATTTGACGTTTCAGTTCAAATGTCATCAATTTCAATATCAACTAAACAATCAACGTCGACTATTTTACTTTTCATACAGATTTATTATACAAAAAGGGCGTTTTTAGGTAAAATCGAATAAAAATAAAATAAAAGTTCGAAACCCTCGGGAAAAAATGTGTCCATTTTCCCAACCAAATTCTACAGTTAAAAATTTATTTATTCCAGTTGTATAATTTATTTAAAACAAAGGAGTTTTCTTCAGATTTATTTTTTCTGTATACCGTGGAATGGGGTTATATTGATTCTATGAGTTGACTTTGATAATCACATTTAAAATATGTAACATGGTGATTTAGAAGTATTACACAGCCAAACAAAAAAAAATCTGATCTGGGGTTCTGACTATGTTCACAATAAGTTTTTGTGGTCGCTGAATCCGAATCCGATGTCTCTTTAACCTCATCACATCGGGATTTTGCCATGACCTCAAAAAAACCATAACACCGGCACACAAAAAAGACAATCTCGGGTGCGGAAGACCAGAATTTTACGTATTTTGGGTAGCTGAATCTGAATCCGAGGTCAGATTTTAAAAGTTAGCTTTCAAAATGGCGGATCCAATATGGCGGATTAGATTTTTTAAAGTAGCTCAGATTTGCTTGAAACTTGGTACTCGGGGGTTTTCGGAGACGCTGATTACGAATCTGGTGCCAGTTTTACAAAATTAAAAATGGCAAATACAAAATGGCGGACTATATTTTTTAAAGTTTTTCGGATTTGCTTGAAACTTGGTACTCGGGAGTTTTTGGGGTCGCTGATTACGAATCTGGTGCCAGTTTTCCAAAATAGCGGATCTAATATGGCGGATTAAATTTTCCGAGAAACTTTAAAAAAGATTGATCCACCAATTTGAACTTTGGAAAACTGGCACCAGATTTATAATCAAAGACCTCCGAAAACCAAGCTTCAAGAAAATCCGAGCAACTTTAAAAATCTAATCCGCCATATTGGATCCACCATGTTAAATTTTGGAAAACTGGCACCAGATTCGTAATCAGCCAAAACCCCCCAAGCAACAAGTTTCAAGCAAATCCAAGCAACTTTAAAAATATAATCCGCCATATTGGATCCACCATTTTGAAAGCTAACTTTTAAATTCTGACCTCGGATTCAGATTTAGCGATCCAGTCTGGTCTGCCGCACTCGAGATTATTTTTATTTGTGTGCCGGTGTTATGGTTTTTTTTTTGAGGTTATGGTAAAATCTTGATGTGATGGGGTTAAATAGATTTTTTTTTATTTGGATTCAGCGACCCCAAAAATATATTGTTAACATCGTCAGAACCCCAGATCAGAATTGTTTTTGTGTGACTGTGTTATTAATACACAAAAACATTTACACATTCTTTAGTGTAGACCTGAATTGAAACGGAATTCTCTTAAAATGCCTAAAAATTTATAATTTCTCCCTCTACCACATACATCTTATTGGCGTAAAAATTACGTTTAGTCGAACAATTTTTTTAAAATTTTGACTTATTTATCGTTAAACCTGTTCTTTATAGCTTTAATTAATTTCCTTCACATAGGTTGCTATAGAGCAATAATATTTTTTTTCTTCTAGTAGGAGTAAATTTTATAAACAATTGATTTCTGTCACTTTTGATGTTTCAGTTCTTTGTGCAATTTTTACTAATTAAACTTAAGCAAATAGCTTTTAATAACTTTTTATTTATTAAATATAATTAATTATAATTATTACCAATCAATACAATCAAAAATTAGCTAAATATTATGAAAAAAAAAATAAATAAATAAAAAAAACTAAATTTTTAAACGTCAGTTCAAAGTATTTATCTGAGCAAATGTCATTAATCAAGGCTACTTGATTTTTATAAAAATTTCAAGAAATATTATTTCCGTTAATAATTTATTTTATTATTTAAATAAAAATAGTTAAATAGTGTTAGTAGTAAAAAAACTAATATATAAACTACGGTAGAAAAGACTATTATAGCCTCGCACTCTTAAATCCCTCGCTTCTACGCAGCTCGGGATTTAATACGCTCGGCTATAAAAAATGTCTTCTCTACCTTGCTATATAATTACTATTACATGTGATTATCAAAGTCAACTCATACAATCAATATAACCTAATTGCACGGTATTTATTACGCTCAAAAAAAAGTTTCAATGTCACACCCGTTACTATGGAAGAATATATCGTCGGCTTACAAGTAAAAGGCACTAAGTCACTTTTTTGCAAAAATGGGATTTTAATGGCACTGTAATTAATTTTTGATGATCTATTTATAGGTAAACCGAACTAACTTCTAGGTGGACTGCCAAGGGAGTTACCCACTATACAAAACGCACCAATTTGATTTTGATTAAAACAGTCACTTAGTGCACTTAGTGCGTTTTACTTGTAGATTATTTCAAATGTTTCTGCACCAAGCGACTTTCTATAAAGAGTTAATTTATAAAAATATGATTGCTTGAATCATTTATGTGATACAATATCGCGTTATTTATTGTACTGACAAACGCATTCAAATTTTGCCATGTTAAAGTTGATGGAATAGAGACAGAACAGAGAAACAGATCTTTACCTGTAAAATGACAATGCTTTTTACGTGTACTTTCGATGTGTAGGTAATAATTAAATTTTCATTTGCATTGGTTTTTTTATTATCAGATAATATTTCAAAACTAAATTTGAAGCCTTCACACTAAGTTCAAAGTCTCGGTGCATTTCTGAGTGTGTTGCACCGTGAAGTGTTTTATCATTAATAATGATTCATTATAATTATTGACTTTAGAAGATGCTTCTTTGCCGGCACAGCCGATGGCCTCTGAAAACTGTCTTAGTTCTGGCATAGTAAGCAGTTTAATATAATTAATACTAATTAATTATTATTATTAATTTTGGAAACGTTCTTTAAACAATCAAAAAGTCCAAACCCTTCTTTTAAAAATCTAGTTTTTGAAAATTTATGTAAACATCTTGTTTTCTGCTTTATAGTTATACATTACGTTTAATTAATAGAAGGGTTTTAATTTTAAATAGTTGTTTTTTATATTATTTTATTAACTTAGTGCTCTTTACTTGTAAGCCGACATCGTGGGCCTACAAGTAAAAGGCACTAAGTGCATGTCTTTTTTCAAATTTAGTTGAATTAAACTACTTCAATTTTTCTTTATTTAACTGCAAATGAGACATTATTATGTCCAAACATGTTATTGCAATTTGCGGTAGTTTTTTTCCAAAAACAATTATTACAAAAATTAAAAAACAACAATGAAAGTTAAATTTGTCAATATCTCAAAACCATGTTTTTGGACTTAGTGCTCTTTACTTGTAAGCCGACGATATTTTATTTTTAAGATTTGATTTACATTCCTGTACTAACCTCGTTTTCGCCATCTGGGTGAAGGACTTTCGTCTCTAGTGTCTCCCTGGTGGAAAGTGGACGCTCTGCGACGCTTTATTTGCCACGGAGATGATTCTGAGGTTAATAAGGACGAGTGAGAGTCGGATAAACTATCTCCAGACCTGTAACAAATAAAAGTATTCTTTTATAAATATTTCTTTTCGACTTGTGCTCTCTGCAACCATACAAAAATATCTAATATACAAAACTTTCAGAGCCACAAGTTTGCTTATATCCTCCGATGAATAGTTTGGACTTTTTCGAAAAAACCATTTCACCTCCAACATGGCTATTTTTGATTATAACCCGATTGTTATAAACTCCAGTACCCGCACCCGTTTTCCGACGATAGTACTCGCACTGAGCCTCTCAGATGCATTAAGCAAAAAAATGTTTTTTTCAATATTCTGTATAAAAAAAAGGGTTGAAGTCAATAAAACTATTATTTTTTAACATTTTTATATTGTTTATTACCAAGGCAAAAACTTTTTATTAATTAAAAAACATTTATTGTTATAATAATACATAAAACAAAATAACAATTCTAAACTAAAAAAAAAAAAAATATAAACTAGAAGGAAAAATTCAACAGCTATTGTTTGACCGTGTGAACCTGGCCATGAAGATGGGGCACTTACGAAATAAGGGTCCTTTCCTAAAAGGGGACCCCCTAGAAAGGTTAGTGCCCCAATTGGTTTCGTTAGTGCCCCTTTGGTTCTCGACTTATAAGGTTGGGGAAAAAACACCTGTTCTTCACAAAAGAGAAATAACGATTTTTTCGATTTTTTTTGTTTATCACTCGAAAGCATTTCGTTAGTGCCTGTTAGTGCCCAGGATTTTTTTCTCCATCCTCAAAGGTTAACTCTCAGGGTCACCTCCAAGTTGATAATTTTAAACCGTCACACTAACAAAAGTAAAAGAAATATATTTGTTTTTTTCGCACATATGAGCTCTCTAGCGTTGGTAGAGGTTAGTGCCCAATCAAACTATCCTCAGCCTTTATTATGAGGCTCGCCTCAGGGCTCCGAAAAAGTGCAAAAAAAAAGTATATATTATTAAAGCATATACGAGTTCTTTATCGTTAGTGGACGTTAGTGCCCTCAAAAAAATGACTTAATGTCCAAAGACGACGACTCCAGAGGCTTTTAACTTTCCCAGATTTTAAGACCATACCATAGACTATAATACTATATAACTTAAGCCGGGAAAATTATTCTAACCAAACCAAAGTGCCATCTAGCAGTAGTTTCGAATCGTCAAAAAACGTCCTGGACAAAAAATTCTTGGATACAAATATTTTAGATGGAAATAAATAAATAAATAAAAATAAATAAATAAATGTTTCATGAAAAAAACAAGAAACTTTGAAAGAGTCCGTCCGTCCAATGTCACGATTTTTGTTAACACGATAATTCAAGAACGATTAATCCGATCGACTTTTCTCTTAATTTCAGATTTCACTAGGGGAAGATCCCTATTGTTTTTAAAAGTGATCCCTTCAAAAACAAAAAAGTTATGGGGGTTAAACTGTAATAAAATCGAAAAAAGCTAAAAGAAAATTCCTATTAACGTATCTTTTTAAGGAAAAATTAATTTTATTGTAAGGATTATTTGCAGATAGGAAAACTTTTCTTAGCCGGGCAGCATAGGTATAGTAGCCATAGTTCCTTTCCATACTCGTTTCAGTATTAGCCCATCTTCAAAGAAAACCTAACACTAATCTAATCTAACTTTCTATGGTAAGTCCCTATAATTTCCCGAACAGACCAATCTTACGACTGACCGACCGATTTTTTTTTGCTCAAAATTGATTTATATATAAAACGTCATAAAAATACCCGAAATAAATTTTAAAAGTTTTACACGAATGCAAGGCTTTCCCAAAGTTTTGAATATTTTAAAAATGGGAAAGCAAAATTAATAATTTGATACTAAGGAACTCAAGTATTATGTCAAAAATTGAATGATGATCAAAAGTTTGGTTAGAATAATTTTCCCGGCTTAAGTTATATAGTGTTATACTGTATAGGTATTGTCTTAAAATCTGGGAAAGTTAAAAGCCTCTGGAGTCGTCGTCTTTGGACGTTATGTCATTTTTTTGAGGGAACTAACGTCTACTAACGACAAAGAACTCGTATATGCTTTAATCGAGTCTTTAATAATATACACTTTTTTTGTTCACTTTTTCGGAGCCCTGAGGTGAGCCTCATAATAAAGGCTGAGGAGAGTTTGATTGGGCACTAACCTCTACCAACGCTAGAGAGCTCCTATGTGCGAAAAAAACAAATATATTTCTTTTAGTTTTGTTAGTGTGACGGTTTAAAATTATCAACTTGGAGGTGACCCTGAGAGTTAACCTTTGGGGATGGAGAAAAAAAATTCTGGGCACTAACAGGCACTAACGAAATGCTTTCGAGTGATAAATAAAAAAAATCGAAAAAATCGTTATTTCTCTTTTGTGAAGAACAGGTGTTTTTTTCCCCAACCTTATAAGTCGAGAACCAAAGGGGCACTAACGAAACCAATTGGGGCACTAACCTTTCTAGGGGGTCCCTTTTTATGAAAGGACCCTTATTTCGTAAGTGCCCCATCTTCATGGAAAGGTTCACACGGCCCTATTGTTTTTATCATAAACAAAAATCAAATTTAACATTCTAAATAAAAAAATATTATTTAGTTAATTGGTTTTGAACAATTTTGACACATTTTTGTTGCATAATTTAAGAATATATATATATATGAGTTTTATAGATACAAAGGACTAACATAACAGCTTAACTGACTTAATTTCGTGGCATCATATAGTAAACACTGCAATAAGGCATTCCAGAAACGGCCAAAGATTATTTGTTAACGTTAGCCCTCAAGCTTAAAAATTGTAACGTCTACATCTGTCAGGTGCGTGCGGGTATTGGAGGGTTAATATAATAAAAAACGATTCTTACAAAAACAGTTAGAAATTTCCTTCTTAACAAAATTAGTAATATGCATTTATATCGTAAGATGTATATTTAGCGAGCACTCACCCCTAAAACTTAAGGTAGCGGACACCCCTTACGCAAATCACCCTGTGAAAAACTAACAGGAGTGTTCTGTTAACATCCACTACTACCCTTTAAAATATCACGCCGTGTGCATTTATTGCAATTTACATTGATTATTTTACTGGACTATTGGAGGCTACACAGCAAAAAATCCATGTAAATTTTCATTATTAACTATGTAAATAATGCACTGATCGGTTATGTAATTAAAAAAAATATATCAATGAATTCATTTTTTATTCATGATCAATATTGTAAAAGTCTTTTGTAAAACGTGTATATTACAGGTTTTTTGCTGTATAACATGAATACCTATTACACGTTTTGTGCTGTATTTTTTTACAAGACTTTGAAGTAGGTCGGTTTGCTGCCAACGTTTAGTTGTGTAAGGCTCATTCCACGCCAAATAGGACCCTAAATTTTGGACATCGACTTCTTCGATTTTAATCATTTTTGGTATACTTGTTTTACGTATGTTTAATAAGAAATTATATAATTTTCAGATTTTTTTGGCCATTATTTATGGAGTTAATTCATAATGGGACGACCATGGGATTGCCTTGGGCAAAATATTAAAGATATAAATGTCAGTCAAAATTTTATTTCCCAACCACTTTTTAACGCAGAGTTTAATAATACTACCCTGTATTTTTGAAATGGAAATGCTGATATATTTAATAACTATTTTATATTTATCTGCAACATTTTTTACTTCATCTTATATACATATATACTAGCAGTGGACCCGTTATTCGCACGGGAATTTAGTTTTAGAAATTAATCAAACTAACATCAGTTTTTTTAATTCAATAATAAGATACTCACATAATATGTTTTGGAAAACCTTAAATTGAGTTTATATACATATGTACTAGCTGTGATACCAAATCTTCGCATGGGAAATCTAATTTAAATTTTACTTTCTTGTACTGCGTTAGCAATTTTTTTTTATTTTTTTTTTTATTTTCTCGTAGTTTAATATACAAAAAAACATAGTTTACCAATAGAAATCTGTGTGTCGGTCAATCTGTATATCTGTCTGTCCAAGAAAATTTGTGATCACTATAACTTGAGAACGCTTTGAGCTAAAGACTTCAAATTTCAAATATATGTTCCTTATTCAAACAATTCGGCTAGGATTTTTTTGACCCCCTTACTCCACCTCAACATTTACCAAAAACAATTCCAGCTGAAAACGTTTGGGCTCATTCCATGGCAAATGAAACATAAAATATTCAATTTTAAACACAGACTTCTTCGATTTGTCTGATTTTTGGCTTATATAGCATACGTACGTATGCTATGCATGTTTAATAAGAATTTGCCTTTTTTAGATTCTTTTGACATTAAAAAATGTTTAGTAAACATAGTAGGCTTTACAAAATATGGCTAGTTATAATTAATTGCTTATTTAAACAAACTATAGAATATTATGAATGTCTAAAACATTTTGTAAAATGCAAAAATAATACCTTGCCTAATTTATTAAAAATTCCGTGCGAAAAACGGGTGTCTTGGCTAGTTATATTTAAAAAAATAATCAATTAACTTATAATTCCGTTTGCAAAATAGTTAATTTTAGTTTAAATTTGATTGAGGTAAAGTTAACATACAACGTACATCAAACTGTGGTCATAATATTACCAATAAATAAAAATTGAGTTGCTACTATATTTTTAAAAATTTCCCAAGACGAATATATGGCGGTCCCATTTTGAAATTTGGGCAACTGTTAGAGAAATGTCTGTAGTTTAACATATATTAAAAAAAAGAAAATCGAAGATGGCGTATTTTGAGTAAAATGTCACCAAAAATTGGTTACTTTGGTGACTATCACCAAAATCACCAAACTTAAATTTACTTTATTATCAAAATAACTTCCAACTAACTAACTTTAAAATACACTTTGTCTGAAGTCTCTATATCTTACCGTTATAGAGATACAGCCGTTTAAAAATTATACGTTTTAGAAAAGTTGAGCATTTTTGTCATCTTTAAAAGGCCATAACACCAAAAATAAATGTCAAAAAAATCTGAAGAAAAATCAGGTTCTTTTTGGACAAACATAGCACACTTGAGCCAAAAATAGGGCAAATCAAAGAAGTCAAAGTTTTCCTTGGGTCCTATTTGGCACAGAATCACCCGTAAACAAATGTATTAATAAATATGTAAAAAATACACTGATTGGTTATGGGACTTTCTGAGTGAAATCTCGGAAATCTGACGGACAATTTTTATTTTTTTTTGTAACTCAGCATTTGTTTATAGTGTTAAAAGACACATATAACAATGGTTTTAAGGTCTCCAACTATTTTAATTACTGAGATACACCACTTAAAAGTTTAAACATGCCTGCATGCGCGCCACTATTTAGTTGCTTATACGATAAATCTTACAGGGTATCTATTCTTGGGTTCGAGAGAACGTGAACAATTTTCGTAGGAAGGGAACTGATCACATCATATCAAAGTTCCCCAATGTTAAAAAATGCTATTCTTGAAGAGCAGGGAGCGTGATGGGATCTCTGCAGCCGGCTGCAGCGTTGCCAAGTATTTTAGCTGATTTTAACCAATCAGATTATGCAACACGAGTTTGCGTGCGCAGGCTGTCATTATTTTCATTATTTGTAAACAAGTTGCTGGGGTTTAAATATTTTTTTTAATTAATATATAGAAGTATAATATATTATTAGTAAGAAATGACTAAAAATAAAACCAGAAAAAGATCTCCGCCAACTAGCAGTCAGCAAAAAAAAATCCTTCTAAATTTTCACCATTTGGTCTTCCGCATCTTGCAGATCTCCCAAAAGGCAACAGCCCCCACAATTTCCAAATCATCCATCGTTATATTATTATTATCATAATATGTATAATAATTTATAAATATAAAAAATCTTTTATTAATTACGATTAACTATTATAAAACAAAACGGTATTCAAATTAACAACACAAAACCTTCTTCTTGTTCTTCCTCCTTTCTTATTGGCCTTGGTCATACGATAACCATATCGGCCAGTGGTCCGGTCGTGAAATTTATATGCTAAATTGTTTTTCGTGGTCCAGGCCTTGAAATGGTATATGTCACTAATTTTATTATGTTTTTACACTATTTGTTTCTATTGCACTACTTTTTGTTCTATTACACTACTTTTTGTTCTATTACACTACTTTTTTTCTATTACACTACTAAATGTTTTGTCTAATTAAGCGATACTACTAGTACTACTACTATTTCTACTTGTGTTTTATTTTGGGGGTGGTGTAAGTCTACAAAGAGAATAGATAAAATGGAAGGTTGTCAGATGTTTAAATGGATTAAGGCGAAAAATGAATTAACTGCTTTAATTACAGCGGATGTTGGGTTGCCGAGAATAGTGGAAATATCAAGGGGGTTTCCAAGATGGTGAGCCAATGTTCTATAGAGCTGGTTTGTTTCGTTTCTGTATTGAGGTCATTCTAGCTTAATGTGTTTGATGTTTTGAACTGGAGCTCCACAAAACCAAAGCAAAAATAGGGTTATGTTCGAATGCGCGCGACTAACTTATATGTCAAAATTTCGGTGAACGACCGCTTCTCACGATCTCGAGTAGTAGAAGTAAAGTTCCTCAATTTTCGTGCGAAGTGAAGTTTAAGAATAAGTAGTTTTGCGTTTCGAGAAAAAGAATATGCAACCCATACTACCTATTACTAACTATTACTTTAGTACGCTCAAATCTGGAATACTGTACAATAATTTGGTCTCCATATACATTGCTTAACAAGAATTTGTTGGAGAGAGTTCAACATAGATTTTTGAGAATTATTGCCTTTAAATTACATTTTTCTATCTTAAATCATGGTTACTCTCAAATTTAGAAACTTACGGGCATTGATTCCCTTGAATTCAGGAGAATTCTCTTGAACGTTTCTTTTGTTTACAAATTAGCAAATGGTATAATCGATTGTCCTGATATGTTAAATTCATTGCAGTTTTCCATTCCAACACGTCATTTAAGGGGTTCAAGAAAAACATTTTTTATACCTATTTGTACTAGGAATTATAACTTATTTACCCCATTAAATGTAGTTTTAAATTTTATAAATAACTATAATGTTGATATATTTTATGGGAACATTAATAAGTTAAAAGCTACTGTCAGATCCATATTATGCTAATTGTTAATTATTTAGTTTTTAGTTAATATTATTTAGTTTAAATTATTTTGATCTTATATATATATATATATTTTTTTTTAATTTTCTTTTTGAAACACATCTATTTTGTAATTTAATGTAATGGGGTTTACCCGTATATATCAATAAATAAAATAAATAAATAAAATAAAAAGCCTTTATTAAAAGAACATTTCATGCGCTTTTCAATTATGCAAATTACCCATTAATTTTCCTAAAATAGAGAAAAAATACATTAAAAATGGATTTTTAAATTACACTTTGATAACCACGAAAATATGAATTCAAAAAAACACTACAAAATTCTAAAAATTTTTTGCTATTCAACAATATTTTTTCAACGTGGAACGCTTTTACTGAGATACATTTAAAAATAGGGTATTACATGGTTGCTTTTGTAAAGTTCGCGAAATTGTGGTTTATAAAATGATGGATTTAGCTCTAAATATGAAGATATATCTAAAAAGGCATGTATGTATTTAAAAGTGAGTGTTTATTCTAAATTAAGTAATAAATACATTGTTCAGTTTGTGTTTAAACTAAATAAGCCCAGAATGTCTATTTACCACTACGTAAATTATCTGCCATGGTTTATTCAACAAAAGTAAGAATGATTCAAACATTATCAAGGATTTATTTGACAATAAACAGGTATGGGATTAAAGATTAGTTAAAAATGTCAGTAAATATTGTTACTTTGAAATTTTTATATTTTCTCTCAATATGCAATGGCAACGTCGAAAAGATGGCGCCCGTTTGAAACTTCAAAATTAATAAAATGATATAAAATGTAATTTATTAAACCACAAATATTTTTTTTAACATCTCAGTAAAATCGTTCCACATTGAAAAAAATACTGTTGAATAGCAAAAAATATTTAGAATTTTGTAGTGTTTTTTTGAATTCATATTTTCGTGGTTATCAAAGCGTAATTTAAAAATGCATTTTTAATGTATTTTTTCTCTATTTTAGAAAAATTAATGGGTAATTTGTTCTGCTTAATTGAAAAGCGCGTGAAATGTTCTTTTAATAAAAGCTTTTAGAATATCTGTAAGTTTTATCGTTGATAAGCTATAAGCAATTAAATAGTCGCGCGCATGCAGGCATGTTTAAACTTTTAAGTGGTGTATCTCAGTAATTAAAATAGTTGGAGACCTAAAAACCATTGTTATATGTGTCTTTTA
Source organism: Brachypterus glaber (assembly GCA_958510825.1). Taxonomy (NCBI): domain Eukaryota; kingdom Metazoa; phylum Arthropoda; class Insecta; order Coleoptera; family Kateretidae; genus Brachypterus; species Brachypterus glaber. The sequence goes on along the minus strand of OY294052.1, from coordinate 22,610,007 downwards.
ACACTATAAATAAATGCTGAAAGTTAAAAATAAAAATAAAAATTGTCCGTCAGATTTCCGAGATTTCACTGAGAAAGTCCCTTATGTAACTCAAAAAAATATATGAATTGGTCGTGTATTTATTATTATGCATGATCAATAATATAAAAGTCATTTGTAAAACACGTTTTATGCCGTAATTTTTACACGACTTAACGTAGGTCGGTTAGCTGCCAACATTTAGTTGTGTGTTTTTTTTCTGTGTAGTAGCTTGTAACCGGTGAGATACATGGGGCGTAAAAGTTATACAAAATCTGATTTCTATAATATGATGGTGCACGGCCACAGAACGACCCCCTGGACCAAGGTTTAATTTATATAACTTACAAGGTGGTCAGATTTACAAGTTGTTTATACGCAAGTACAGGGGCTACAGTCGCTACAGTCGTTAAGACGCACGAATACGTCACCAAGAAGGCATAATAATTAATTAACCTTGTGTAATATTATTGTGTAATATTATTAATATGTTAACACGTTAACTGTCACGCAATTTTTATGAAATTTTGTCATTTGGGTAATAAAATTATATTATACAAATTATTTTTTCTCAAGCCAAACAAAACTAAAATTGTCAGGCATTACAGGAATATGATACTACGTCAGGTACTACTACCTACATATAGAAAAATTAATGCTAGGCGTGCGTCTAAAAGCTACACAATGCATAAATATGGTACGTTACATGTGTTGCACATAGACGCACACAGCGCGCAACAGGAGCCGCTGTGCGTCGAACACATATGTGTACAACTCAATACTTTACACATATCGCACTATAACTCAAAATTGATAAATTTTGAGTTATGGTGGTCTTGTACTCATATGTGTACATCACATGTACATCACATTAAAGTGTTATAGTTTGACGCACGGATCTGTGGCTACGGGAAATATGTTTGGAATGTGTGTGCAAGCGGGAGGCCCGTTGTAGGCACACACGCCTTATAATGCTCTTGACGGAAAGAAGAGAGCGCGAATGATTCTTCCCCCCCTCATCGGAGACTTTCTTTCATGGGGAGAACTGTAAATGACTTTGCCTCTGGAACTAATGCCGACTCGAACGTATATGAGTGCGCAAGATTCAACGCCAGCTACAAAAAGTTACAGCACAGCTGAACTATTAGGAGTCCATCTGACTCACCTCACCGGTTACGGGTTAAAAGAATTAACCTAAAAACTTACTTTAAACATACCGCTTCATATACATTACATTTATTACATTGGAGTAAGGCTATTTTAAACAGTTACACATAAGAATTTGGGGCCAATGGGTAAAAACATTCTAAAAGGTTTTTTTTGGCATATTCCATCTCTAAAATTATGATTAAGTAAGAACTTGTGAAAACACATTTTGATTAAGTAGATTTTTTGTGAAATTAAGATCTGACACATTTGTGTTAAGGCCGCATATGTTTTAAAAGGGAAGAATTTGTTACTGAAGTATTACAATAAAGAAATATCTGTAAAGGGTAAAAAAGGAAACATATTTTAGCAGATATTTTAGATTTAAATTAAAAAGTGACAGGTTTATTTTTAGAGATGAATTTTTTATAAAGAAACTTTTAAAAGCGGGATAAAGGGATCAACTTTTGATTGGTTTAAAAGTAGAAAATAATATACCTTTTTAAACTCAGTAAAAAGTAAATTACTTTCTACTTTAATTTAATTATAGAAGAAGTTACCCTTTTTTAAATTTATTCGAGGATAATTTAAACTTGTTTTATAACTACCTGATAAATCGCTTCATCTTAACTGTTTTAAATATTAGTCGGTGACCATTTTCATTTTATTATTTTTTCCCGGCTGTATTTTATGTATGTCAGTATCATCGTCAGTTGCGACAAAATAACAAACTAGAATTATTTTTGACCGTCTGCGCATACTTCTTCGGCGCGAGCAGTGGTTTTCGACCCAGCAAAATTTTTATCGTTTATAGCCTGCACCGCGTCTCTTAAATAATTAGGTAAAGTTTCACTTTCTTCTTCCCGAGCCTGCACGCCTTTTAACCGTTTCCTCCTGAATCCATTTTTTATTTAATCTTAACAAAACTCTCAAAATCATTAAACTTTGCCCACATCCTGCTTCCAATAACCCAATAGCTCGAGCTTTCTTAATCATTTAATTGATGCATTTCTAATTATGTACTTAATTAAATTAAATCCTTTATTGATTATGTACTTTATAATAATTATAAATTATTTTGACAAATAGTGTCAACATTGACAACTGCATTGTTTGTAAACAACTATTCAATTTACACAACTAGATTTTCTATCTTGTTTTTTTTTTCGGGTCCAACTGTATGCATAGTTTCGATTTTGGTTGCCTAATTAATATACAAACCAAGGTTTACCTATTTTAGACCATATCGACACTCCCAAGCAACAAGGACGTAACTCAAGTTAGACCCATTTTGAGATATACTCATAGGCAAACGCCTTGAAAAAAGACACACATGGTGGTACTACTTAGATTTCTCCACAGGCCATTTTAACCAAAAGTTTACCTAAAAACACTAAAATATCATCGTCAGTTGCGACAAAATAACAAACTAGAATTATTTTTGACCGTCTGCGCATACTTCGGCGCGAGCAGTGGTTTTCGACCCAGCAAAATTTTTATGTATTATGTACTTAATTAAATTAAATCCTTTATTGATTATGTACTTTATAATAATTATAAATTATTTTGACAAATAGTGTCAACATTGACAACTGCATTGTTTGTAAACAACTATTCAATTTACACAACTAGATTTTCTATCTTGTTTTTTTTTTCGGGTCCAACTGTATGCATAGTTTCGATTTTGGTTGCCTAATTAATATACAAACCAAGGTTTACCTATTTTAGACCATATCGACACTCCCAAGCAACAAGGACGTAACTCAAGTTAGACCCATTTTGAGATATACTCATAGGCAAACGCCTTGAAAAAAGACACACATGGTGGTACTACTTAGATTTCTCCACAGGCCATTTTAACCAAAAGTTTACCTAAAAACACTAAAATATCATCGTCAGTTGCGACAAAATAACAAACTAGAATTATTTTTGACCGTCTGCGCATACTTCGGCGCGAGCAGTGGTTTTCGACCCAGCAAAATTTTTATGTATTATGTACTTAATTAAATTAAATCCTTTATTGATTATGTACTTTATAATAATTATAAATTATTTTGACAAATAGTGTCAACATTGACAACTGCATTGTTTGTAAACAACTATTCAATTTACACAACTAGATTTTCTATCTTGTTTTTTTTTTCGGGTCCAACTGTATGCATAGTTTCGATTTTGGTTGCCTAATTAATATACAAACCAAGGTTTACCTATTTTAGACCATATCGACACTCCCAAGCAACAAGGACGTAACTCAAGTTAGACCCATTTTGAGATATACTCATAGGCAAACGCCTTGAAAAAAGACACACATGGTGGTACTACTTAGATTTCTCCACAGGCCATTTTAACCAAAAGTTTACCTAAAAACACTAAAATATCATCGTCAGTTGCGACAAAATAACAAACTAGAATTATTTTTGACCGTCTGCGCATACTTCGGCGCGAGCAGTGGTTTTCGACCCAGCAAAATTTTTATGTATTATGTACTTAATTAAATTAAATCCTTTATTGATTATGTACTTTATAATAATTATAAATTATTTTGACAAATAGTGTCAACATTGACAACTGCATTGTTTGTAAACAACTATTCAATTTACACAACTAGATTTTCTATCTTGTTTTTTTTTCGGGTCCAACTGTATGCATAGTTTCGATTTTGGTTGCCTAATTAATATACAAACCAAGGTTTACCTATTTTAGACCATATCGACACTCCCAAGCAACAAGGACGTAACTCAAGTTAGACCCATTTTGAGATATACTCATAGGCAAACGCCTTGAAAAAAGACACACATGGTGGTACTACTTAGATTTCTCCACAGGCCATTTTAACCAAAAGTTTACCTAAAAACACTAAAATAAAAAATTTTAAACTTGAATATTATCAGAAACAAACAATAAATAAACAATAAATACTTATACAGTTTAATAGAGAATTTTATAAGCTTTCAAATGATGTATCACATGGCTTCTTTTTCCACTTCAATCATTTCCCACCGTTAAATAACAAAAAAAATATATTTTAGAAATTTAGCTGTCGTGAAAAATGACAATATATGAGTTACGGCTTTGTTGCTTGGGGGTATCGATATAATGCCGAGTTAATTTAGTTTAGGCCGATGAAACTTAATTAGAAATATCAAAATAGCAAATCACTGATGGGTCTATCCATGAAAACTGCACCCATTTCACAGAGAAAAATCACACAACCTAACATAAAAAAGTTATGTAACTTTTGCAACTCAGTACAGAATCTGAGTAAAAAATTGATCAAGACAGCTATGATTAGTGTCCAAAAATTACTTTCATGAATTCAGTGATATTTTTTATTACCCATTATGCTTTTAATATTTTTTGATATTTCAGGGCCTATCCACAGTAGGATGTCCAGTCAAAATTAAAAAATGGATTTTTTTTAAGGTCCCACCCCCTATAAATATTTATTTAGGTCAAAAACCAACCCTCAATTTTTTTCAGGTTTTTAAAAAAATGTTTAGGGTTCGCGCCCGGCAGTTTATTGAAAGAAAAAAACGTTAATTCTTTTTATTATTATTTAAATATAAAAACGTTGAAATCAGGCGATATTGGGAAGGGAAATTATTTTTGAATAATAAAGGAATATTAAAAAATACCTTTATAAATAAAAAAATGGCTAATTTATGCTACAAAAAAGGTTTCTTAGAAATGTTTCTCATGGGTCGATTTTTTTAGAAATTTATTGATAAGTACCAATTAACGCCGCATATTTATTTTTTGGAGAGAAAGAACAAGATGTAAAATTACAAATCTCATAAAATTTCGATAAAAGATGATATTTAGCAAAAAAGTATAATAATATATACAAATTGCTTTGAAATGTGTTTATTTATATAACTGGGTGTTGCGGATTTTTTTTCAGATTTTTAAAAATAAATTAAAGATTTGCGCCCTACACTTTTATTTGATAAATAATCTTATTTAATGTGTTTCATTACATAGTATAACATATTACAAGGCATTTTAAAAACATTTTGTATTTATTTGCTACAAAATTGATATTTTTATTGCAATTTAATGCATTTTTTAGCTTTTGTTGATGTATTTAATTATTTTTTGGACGCCCTGTACTTTCGCACATAGCGACCTCTAAATATTATTTAAAAAATCTAAAAAAAAATCAGGGTTGTGGTTTCACCTAAAGGAATAATTTTAAGGCGTGAGACCCAAACAATTCCATAGGTGCTGGGCACCCTAATCCACAGGCTCTTATGCGAGTCTAATATAAAATGAGGAGGTGACTTTCAAAACGCAGTTTTTGACATTTTTTGAAAAATTGAGATAATGATGGTGTTTACACTGTTAATGCATATTCGATCTATTGATCCAAAAAAAAAAAAATTAAAAAATTTGTTATTTCATATTAAAAATTTAGTTAGAAAACCACGTGGAATAACAAAACGCAGTTTTTGAACCAAAGCGTGACTTTCAAAACGCAGTTTTTAATTATACTACAGTCAATATAGGTTTCAACTGCTACAAAATTCCTCAGTCAAAAAATGTATGTATTCCTATAGGTTTTGGGATGGGAAATTCAATAAAAAAAAGTCTATCGATTTTCGAGTTTCGGAAGACCCTTAAACGGCCCTAAAAATCCCCTAAACTCGTTTTTGCCCTATAACTTTTGATTGCAACCTGCTAGAAACAAAAACTGCACAGAAAATGAAAGAGCATAAAAAATGCAATAAAATTGCTTAATACTTTTTCCCTTAATTTCTACTGGTTGGAAGATATAACGCATTTAATGTCGTAACTCACTCGTTGTTAAAACATTTTAGGACTGGCTGCCATTTAAACACCCTTTTATATATCTACTTAATATCTTTCAAAATATCTTAAATACACTGTTGGACGAAAGTAAAGAAACTTTTAAATATTTAGCATATTTAAAATGTAAATAATATTTGAATACCCGTTTGTTATATTATTGCTGTATCGTATAAATACTTTACTTTTATCGACACGCCGTATTAATTTTTTATCAGTTTTAATTTTTTTTGGGCGACAACAGTTTTTTATACTGACAAAAGTAGAGAAACCAAAATATAAAATTAAAATAATCAGTTGTGAGTCGCCTAGCATAAAGTTTAATTGCTTTGTGAGACAATTCAAAGTAAAATATGCCCCGCGGAAAATATTTGTCAGAAGATCTTCGACAAAAAATTATGGAGGCCCATAGAAAAGGAGTAAGACAAGTAAATATTGGAAAAATTTTTAATTTGAATAAATCAGTTGTTTCTAAAACAATGTTTAAAACTCGACAGTCGTTAAAATCTATTAAAAAAACTGGTCGTCCCCGAAAAACAACCAAAAGAACTGAAACGCTAATTAAAAAAATTGCACAGGCAAATCCACATGAATCTGCCCAACAAATTTTAAGTGAACTACCGGGTGTCAATATAAGCTACAAAACCGTCCAAAGAAGGCTAAGGGAAGTTGGACTGTTCAGCAGAAGAGCATCAAAAAAAACACTGATATCTAAGAAGAATCAGAAGGCCCGACTTGCTTTTGCTAAAAAATATTTGCATTGGTCGTCCAACAATTGGAAAAAGGTTCTCTTTTCTGACGAAAGCAAATTTAATATTTTCGGATCTGATGGAGCAGCTTGGGTTCATCGTTCAGAAGGTAAAAGATTTGACCCGAAATATACCAAAGCCACGGTGAAGCACGGCGGTGGATCGTGTATGGTGTGGGGTTGCTTTTCTGGTTTTGGTAGGGGACCTCTACATTTCATAGATGGAATAATGGATCGATTTGTGTATTTAGATATATTAAAAAATGTTATGCTTCCATTTGCAGAAGAGAATTTGCCGCTGGCCTGGATTTTTCAGCAAGACAACGACCCAAAGCATAAATCTCAGGTTATCAAAGAATGGTTTTTGTCTGAAAAACTTAATGTTATGGACTTCCATGCCCAAAGCCCAGATCTGAACCCTCTTGAAAATTTATGGAAGCAGTTGGACCGGCGAGTAAGACAACATACAATAAGCAATATGCAAGATTTGAAAAGGGTTCTGCAAGAAGCTTGGAATTCAATTCCTCAAGAAAATATCACAAAACTATTAGAATCTATGCCAAAACGTTGCCAAAAAGTAATAGCTAAACAAGGATATTCTACGCATTATTAATGATACATGCCATTCTTATTTAATTTATACCTTATTTTTAATTTGTATGTAAGTTTCTCTACTTTTGTCCATGTGTTACGTACTAAAATTGAATAAAATCTTATGGTTTATTTCTACAGCTATTATATTTATTTAGTACAGATGCAGTAATTTATCACTTGCTTGTATAATATATTAAAATGTCTTATTTACATATTTGATGAAAAAATAATTATGAATAAAAAGTTTCTCTACTTTTGTCCAATAGTGTATATCTAAGGATGATTTATGCAAAAATTTAATATATTTTTAATTTTTATGTTTGTCAAATTAAATTTGTACAAAATATTTAGGGTCGTATAGCTTAGCTTCCAAATTTTTCAAAATATACGGATAGCAAAAAAAATTGACCTGATATAGAAAAATGCGCCACATTTTTAAAATCAGCACATATCATTTACCCAAAAACGGTTACAAAAACTTTGACCTAAAACAAAAAAAAATAAAACGCAGACCAGTGTAATTATTAAGAATTATTTATAATTATTTTAAATAATATCAAAGTTTTGTCAAACACAGTTTAAGTTGTTGAGTTTAAAACAGTTCCATAAAGTTACAAAAATTTTATTTTTGAATTTCATTCGGTCCTTTCATTAATTTCGTAAATAAAATATACTGCCCAGTAAAAAAGCTTTTCCATTTTTCACCTCCGCGCATAAAATGGATTTTTTATTATTAGATTTACTTTTAGCAACTTAAAAATATACAAATTTTCACGAAAACTACACCCTGCCTCTTAGGGATGGAGTTGTAACTTTTTTATTATCAGATTCTCTTTCAGCAACCTTAAAAAGTCCAAACCAATTTTCACAAAAACTACCCTCCACCCCTCAGGGGGTGAAATTCAAAAAAAATATCAGATTCATATTCGTCAACCCCAGAAACCCCTATATACCAATTTTAAAGAAAATATTGAAAATATTTACCCCCCCTCTAACCCCTCGGGGGTGGAGTAAAAAAATATTATTAGATTCAATTTTAGCAACCTTAAAAACCCCTATATAGCAGTTTTCAAATTTTACTTTTACTATTTATTTTTCACCCATTTGCTCCCCTTGCCGCACCCCAATGTTCACCAAAAACAATCCCGAGCGAGAACTTTTGGTAACATACCTGTATGCCGAATTTCAAATCTCTAGCTTAAAGCGTTCTTAAATTATCGTGCCCACAAGATTTCCCAGACAGACCGATCGACCGACCGAACGACCGACCGATCGACAATTTTTTTCTTTGCTTGAAATGGATTTATATCGGCATAAACCGTCATAAAACGCAAAAAAAATTTTTGAAAATTTTTGCACGAATACAAGGCTTTCCAAAATTTTAAAAAATTTTAAAATGGGAAAGCAAAAAAGGCTCATACACTGAGAATGTATCTACAATGTACAATATGGGTCTATTTATAAGTTATGTAACACTCTGGAGGGAAACCCCCTCTCCCCCTAGTGTCATGTTGTGTGTTGAGTTAAATGAAAAAAGCGTTACACGGAGAGGTCCAAAATAGTAAAAAAAGGTTTTACATAATATATGGACAGCCCCTGTATACTATTTGTATCTATACTTACCTAAAAAATATTTAAAAAATCAATATCCCAAGAGATTCTATTAATAATATTCATATTCATTTAAATGCTGGACTATCAAAACGCAGTTTTTATGCTTTGACTTTCAAAACGCAGTTTTTGTTTTTTTCAATATGCAATTTTTTTAATAATTAGTGAAACTGATTTAATTCGCCAATGTAATTTAACTATTCTCTCTAAAATAGATAATACCTGATGTTCATTGGTACTATAAAAGCTGTTATAGTTCCTAAATTAATACTTGGTTGATATCTCGAAATGTGTTATTTGTCAAAAACTGCGTTTTGAAAGTCACCTCCTAAAATATTAGTGGTGGTGCGACGGTTTAAATCAACTTCAAATTACCCCATTTCTGATTTTAACCAAAAATAAAAAAATCTACCGAGCACATTTTTTTTATTAAGCAAAAACCCCGTATGTTGGACACTTACCTTGTATTTGACTATTAACTAAATATTTACTCAAATTATTATTATTTTTTTGTTTTATGTTGTCTAATATACGGTTACTGAAAAATGAAAATGATACAAACTCTTTAAATTTCAAAAATTTATCTTTTATAGTTGCGGAGATAATTCGTAGGCAATACTTCTTGTGTCACCCGGTATAAGGGGTTTGTTTTTTATTATTAATTTTATTTTTTTTATGAAGATTTTGCAGTTTACGTATATTAAAGAAAATAAAACAATAAAACAATAATAATTTGAGTAAATATTTAGTTAATAGTCAAATACAAGTGTCCAACATACGGGGTTTTTGCTTAATAAAAAAAATGTGCTCGATAGATTTTTTTTTATTTTTTGTTAAAATCATCCTAACGTCTGATAGAATCGACGTATAGAAACAGAAATGGGGTAATTTGAAGTTGATTTAAACCGTCACACCACCGCACCGTGATATGCCAGCGCACAAGATACATGACCGCACATCAAGCCAATCATTGCATCGTATGTTATGTATTATGCGAGCCTTTGGTTAGGCCTTAAACAGTCATCACATCAATAAAGTAAACACAAATATAGTTGTCAACCAAACGATGAGAATCATAAGCGTTAAGTCAATACCTGGCACCCAAAAACAAGTTTTCCCATTTACCAAGATATTATATTTTAGATATAGATATTAGATATGACCGTATGAAATCTAGATCACACACCCATTGAATATAATATAATAAACCCTTACGGATTGCTTACCAAATTTGCAGTTAATAAATATAAGATAATTTTTGAATTTTTAAACTACTCACGAATTTCTGGTTAGTGTTTTTTTTAATGGGTGCGTTGGTTTACGTTAACAATGGTTTGGTTTGGTAGTTTGCTGGTTTGGTGTTTTTTTTTTAATGGGAGGTGTTGGTTTACGTTAATAACGGTTTGGTTTGGTAGTTTGCTGGTTTGGTGTTTTTTTTTAATGGGAGGCATTTTTCACATGCGATATTTCAGAATTTAGAAGGTGATTTATTTTAAGAATCAAATAGGATTTTATATTTAGGCTAAATAATTTAGCTTTAGCTAATTAAATAATAAATGCTCGCCTGGTGTAACAATGCATAAGAAATTCATTGTTTTAATCAAATATTGAGAACCTCTGGAGAATACAGTAGAGGGGGTGAAAGAATTTCTTCGGTCGTACAACTTTCGGCCGTATGATCCAGACTCGTTCAAACTGCACAGGAATATCTTGGTTACACTGACAAGTAACATAACCTATTTGTTTATTGTTTTCTCAAAGACTAACCCGTTTATTTAATATTCTACTGGGCATAAATCCTTTAAAAATACCTATCTAGATTAAACAATTCTGTGAGAAACCTATAAACAAACCAATGAGAAAAGATTTTAGAAAAGGGATAATAACCAAAACGCTATAACCGCTCTCAAAGCACGGTAACAGATTTTACTACCAATTGGTTCAACCGCAAGTAACCAAAACATTCCGAAATCAAATGGTAAATACCAAACATATGACGTAAACTTGGGTAACTAAAACGAAAAGCCTTAATATAAAATGCAAGGAAACTCGTATCAGACGATTACAATGGCATAAATATCTGGCATTCGGACTGGAATACTAAATCTCCCCACTCTTGGAGGCCACTCCTGCAGGAATATTCTCGAGATGACCTTGACCTTCCTCGAAACATATGGGTTTTCCTGAACAGAATGCGAACTGGCCGCAGACGATGCAACTTTTTTCTTCACAAGTGAGGTATAAGGGTTTCTCCAGAATGTGAATGCGGAGTGGAATATCAAACAGTTAACCATATTGTAGAAGAACCATATTGTAGAAGATTATTCAATGGGTTAATTAACGATTTTATTAAAGCATTCCCAGAAGAAATTCTTTGGCTTTACGGTTTTGATCTACAACTGTAAAATCTACCTGTTTGACAAATATCTCTGATATATAGTTTTTTTTATATATATTTTTTTGTTTTCTTTTATACCTATATATAATGTCCAGCTAAGCTCGCACGTTAAATTCCTTCCTATCAACTTTCATGAAAGGTTAATACTTAACGTTTGACAATAACTTTATATGGAAGTATTTTTAACTTCCATACTTCATGAAGTTATTGTGTAACTTGCTATGAAAGTTACATAAACTTCCATAGAAAGTTTCATAAACTTCCATAGAAAGATTAATAAACACGTTAAAGATCAACTTTGCATGGAAGTTATACAGAGCGCACTATGGACCAGAAGACCTTCGTTTTTGGCCAAAACTCGGCTTTTAGCCGTAATCTTGTAAAAATTAGTAACAATGGGTTGTCAAGGTTGCTGAAACCCAATCTAGGTATTTAAGGTTTCAAGGATGCTAAAATTGATAACTGAAATGAAATAAATTGATCAGAAATTCATTGCTTTAAATGTATATGGGTAATAAGTATAAAATACACTGTCCAGTAAAAAAGCTTTCCCATTTTTCACATCCGCGCATGAAATGGTTTTTTTATTGTCAGATTTACTTTCAGCGACCCAAAAACTCAAATATACCAAATTTAACGAAAACCTCCCCCCACGCCTCAGGATTGGATTTAGAAAAAAAATATTTTAAGATTCAGTTTTAGCGACCTTATAAAACCCAATATATAATTTCTCACAAAAACTACCCCTCGCCCCTTAAGGGTGTAGTTAGAATTTTTTTTATTATCATATTCACTTTCAGCAACCTCAAAAAGTCCAATATACCAATTTTCACGGAAACTAGCCCCTACCCCTCAGGGTGTGGAATTAGAAAAAAATTATTATCAGATTTAGTTTCAATCCCAAAACACCAAACAGATGCCAAACCAACTTTAACGTAAACCAAAGCCCCCTCATTAAAAAAAAAACATCAAACAACAAAAAACCAAAACAAACTCCGACACGGAGAGCTGCAATTAAGCGCTTATTAGTCAACCTTACAAAGGAAATTAAATTTATTTTGCCAACCATTAAACAAGAAACAAATGAGCATCAAGTCAGATAGATTCTGGATTTTACTAAAAACGTATTAAAGAGTCGGCAATTCTCGATCTTGATTAAGAGTCTCGACTCTCGACAGCGCGCCTCTTGTCTTAATTTTATAATTTATCTCGAAATCGAAACAAGACGAAAATCTAGCCTTCTCGATTCTCATGACAGTAACAGTAACATTTATTTAAATAAAAATACGTACAACTGCATAAGCCTATTTATATTTTAAGTAACACACAATATGCAATAATAATTTAAATGCTATCAACAAAGATTAATCTTGTTTGTTGATTGCATGAATTCAATTTAAATATAATTTATATATTATAAATTAAGGGAAACAAGGATTGCACATTATATAAGTTTAATTTCGTTATAATTTTTATTAAAAGTCGATTCAGGCATAATTATCAATAACTACACTAAACTGAATTAATAAATTAAGAAATTAACAAAATTAAGAAACATAACCTCAAATTTTATAATAAATTTTCCGTGGTATGCAACAATAAGGTAACTGCTAAATAGATAATAGGCATGTGTAAATACGACTGAATAAGTAAAAAAAAACAATTATCTATTGCGTAGGACGATTATTACTATATTTGCAGTTGTTATATCTAAAAATCGTGTTTTAAAACCTACTTATCTCCAAAAGTACCTTTTATTTTTTATGTAACTACTGTGTTTTTCCTTAAGCCTGAAAATGTAGGAATTTTTAAAATAAAGATGTGTCCCCATCTTCATTTTTATTTTGATACTTGGATAACGATTGTTTATAAAATGTTGCACTAAAGTTTGTGTATTTCAGAATTTCTTTTTCTATTCTATTCTATTATTATTTTATGCTATATTTTTTCTTTTATCTTAATTGTTGCATACCACGGAAAATGTATTATAGAATTTAAGGTTATGTTTCTTAATTTTGTTAATTTCTTAATTTCTTAATTCTGTTTAGTGTAGTTAGTGATACATACATATTATGCCTGAATCGACCTTAAACCATCCTTAACTATGGATATACCCCGTTGTATAGAGTTTGGCATCTAACCAGAATATCAATGACATTAGTGTCCCTAAATTAAGCAGATATTATTCATCGTCATTTCATTTTGTATGCCCAATGGTGCAGAGTGCTTTAATGTAACGTTTTCTATCAACGTCATATTACACTCTACAATAGGGTACACTCAGAAAATGTCATTGTAGTTTTAATACTGAATTTTATTTTTAAATTCATATTTTTTTATTTATATCACGAAATTTGGTATATAATAATTTACTTTTGATATTAAATACTATTATACAATGTTAGTATGGTATACGGTATCTTATCATATTAACACAAAACAACGTGCTGGTATATTGGGAACCCCACGCAACATGTGTTTATTAATACTAGCATGTTATCGTAAAAATGACTGTAACATTTGGTAAAGTATATCACACTTATAGTATGGTATACTTTAGTTGTTGTTAAGTTGTATTATATATCTAGTTTAACCTTTACCTGGCACACCTCCCCTGAGTAACATACCTGGCACTGTGGGGTTCGTACGAACCCCAGTGACAAATATCCTTGTAAAACTTGAAATATTGATTATTTTTTTTTAGAAAAAATCAGAGATTATCTTCAGATACCCCTTTAAAGGGTGGAATAGTCAGAGTTTAGAAAAATCAAAATCAGCGTTCAGAAAAAATTCGGAAACTTGAAAAACTTGAAAAAAAAAACGGTTTTTACAAAAAAATTCATAACTTTTTTGTTTTTTGATAAAAAGGGCTAAAATTTTAGGTGTGTCTTCTTCTATTATATCACTATAAAGGAAAAATATTAGTTTTCATGGGTCTTCCACAGACAAACTGAACCGTCGCAACGCTATCCTAGTGGCATAGGTATAAAAATGTACCCCTTGACTACCGATAGATGTCGTTACGAGTTTATATTTCGAAGATTTAGATATCGAAAATCGACGAGAAACAGCGTGGGGTTCGTACGTACCCCCTGTGCCAGGTAAAGGTTAAAGAATGTTACAGTATTCAAAAAATATAAATCGGAAAATAATACCAAAATTTTGATTAGTAAAAATACAAAGATTGCAACACACAATTACACACTAAGAAAATAATAGATTCTTTTTTTACTTTTCTCTCTATTATTACTATTGTTACTATTTACTTACCGATTTTTATTTTGCTAAATACCGTAACCTTAGTGTTTTTTACCCTTATTTTTATATTTGTTGATGTTTTTTGGAAAGAGGGTTAAATTGATACTCAAACTATTTTTTTAAATTCGTGACGTTTCGAGGGTAGTTTCCCTCGTTCTCAAACCTTTAATATAAAAGAAAAAACAATATTAAAACTAAATAAAATCAGGTTATTGTATATAGAGACACTAGATCTTGGTCTTAAGTCTTAAGACAGTCTGTCGCCTTGCTAAATTAAGACCTAGATCTAGTGTCCCTAATTGTATAACCAAAAAAACTTTTTTTTGTGTTAGCCAAAAATAATTAAAAACTACTTACAAAAATTTAAACCCAGTTTGAATACATGTTAGAGACATACATATACAGTGCGGTCCAAAAGTCACCCCCCCCCCTTTTAACTTTTGAACGAGTTGAGATATCGACTTCAAATTTAAAACTCTTAAATAAGACAACTTAAACTATCTTTTAGCATATATATATGATATTTTCAGCTCTTAAAATGTAGGCAGGGGGGCATGGGGGGACATTGTTTTAAATGGAAAGGGGGGTCGTGTGATACATCATTTTAAAGCTTATAAAATTTTCTATTTAAACTAACATTTTTAAATTGTTTAAAAATGTTTTTTAAGGTTTTGATTTTTTAATTTTTTGTGCTAAAACATTCGATTTTTTAGGTTTTTTTTTTAAATTTTTATTTATGTGAACTAAAATTAGTTTAAAAGTATAATTAACATTTTATTATGATGAAATTAGACATTAATACCCATTTTCAACCCCATTTTAAACCCAAAAAATTTTTTTTTTATTTAAAAATATAGAGTTAAATGAAGAATTTTATAAGCTTTAAAATGATGCATTACACGACCCCCCTTTCCATTTAAAAAAATGTGCCCACATGCCCCCTGCCCACATTTTAAGAGCTGAAAGTATTAAATATATGCTAAAAGATAGTTTAAGTTGTCTTATTTAAAAGTTCCAAATTTGAAGTCGATATCTCAACTGGTTCAAAAGTTAAGAGGGGGGGGGGTGACTTTTGGACCGCTCTGTATATATATATATATACATACATATATACAATATAATATATAAAACATTATTAAGGACTAAACAATACCTTTACAATTATTACACAAACGTAACAGCTGACAGACAGTAAAAACAATACTTCTTCTTCTACTGTATGCGCCTAGGTATTTTTTCGTGGTTCGTCCGGTTATTTTATTTGTGCCATAATTAAGTTAAAATATATCCCACTAAGTCCCTCTATGTCGATTTTTCTATTCATTGCTTCCCGTTCTTTCTTTATAAAAATAATTTCAGCGAATTTTCGTTTTTTTTTGTCTTTTTCTCTATATAAAATTTCCACCGATTCAAAGTCCATTTGATGTTTGTTTTCCAATGCATGTGAATCCAATGCCGTACTGTTCGTTTTTCCTGTTGTAATCGTGCTTTTATGTTGAGATATTCTCGTGGCTAATTTGGATTTTGTTTGCCCCACATACAATTTAGGGTACCTCAAACACTGTGCCATGGAAGTACATGCTTTGGGTTATCGTTGAAGCTGCTGGTTTGCTTACAATGTTATTATACAGAGCGGCCCAAAAGTCACCCCCCCTCTTAACTTTTGAACGAGTTTAGATATCAACTTCAAATTTAGAACTATTAAATAAGACAACTTAAACTATCTTTTAGCATATATTTGATACTTTTAGCTCTTAAAATGTGGGCAGGGGGGCATGGGGCGACATTTTTTTAAATGGAAAGGTGGGTCGTGTGATACATCATTTTAAAGCTTATAAAATTCTCCATTTAACTGTATATTTTTTATTTTTTTTAAACATTTTTTTTTTGGGTTTAAAATAGGGTTGAAAATAGGTATTTTTGTCAAAATTTCTCTAAAAAATCCAAACAATTTTTTAAAAACGCCTAATTTAATAATGAAAAAAAGTAAATTATACTTTTCAACTAATTTTAGTTAACATAAATTAAAATTAACAAAAAAAAACTTAAAAATTTATTTTTTTAGCACAAAAAACTGAAAAATCAAAACCTTAAAAAACATGTTTAAAAAAATTAAAAATGTATGGCTATATAGAAAATTTTAAAGGCTTTAAAATGATGTATCGCACGACCCCCCTTTCCATTTAAAAAAATTGCCCCCCATGCCCCCCTGCCCACATTTTAAGAGATAAAAGTATCAAATATATGCTTAAAGATAGTTTAAGTTGTCTTATTTAAGAGTTCTAAATTTGAAATCGATATCTCAACTCGTTTAAAAGTTAAGAGGGGGGATGACTTTTGGACCGCACTGTAGTATAAATACCTCAAAAATAACTCCATAATCGTACTGAAACTTAAGAAACTAGTCACATAAGTCCAGCCTAATTACACATTGAATTACAGCATATTAATTCCGTAAAAACTAATAAAACACAACAAAATATTTTAATATTATAGTCAAGATCAGTGAACACAACACAGACCCTTTCCTTTGGCCACACTGTAGTAGTTAATGTGTAAAGTTATTTTTATTTTGACAAGATGACATTTGACATTTGAAGTTTCGTGCAATGTTGCCAAATCGAACATTGACATATGTCAAAATTATTAATTAAAATAATTAATTAAAATATGTTCCGGGATGTAAAACGGGCTGAAATTTCGGCTAAGTATTTATTTTTTATGTATCTATAAGCATGTAAAGTCTTATCGTTGCAGGCGATTTAGCCCAAAATGCGATACCCTCCTTTGCAGCAAGTTTAGGAAATAAAGTTTTTAATGTAGAACAATGGTCAACGTTGTAAATGATCCGTTTGAAATGTTAATCTAAAATAAATCAAAATTTACTGTGTTAATAATAGAATTCATCCAAACCAAGAATGGTGTATCAAATTACACTAGGCAACACGGTTTCTTGCCCTGATTGGAGTCATGTTTTTTAACTAATTTTGGGTCGCTGAGGCCGAATCTGGCCTCAAAATAATTCTATTACCTAAGGTTTCTGAGAAAAATGAGATAAAAGTGGTAAAAAATCATTATTTTAGCCCTTTTGTTTTAAAATCATGGGAGATAAAAATTTTCCGAGTACAAATTTAGATTCAGCGCCTCAATATTAGTTAACAAATACCCAACTTAGAATATGGAAACTTATGGAAAAAAATATTTAAAAAAAATGGATCCTGTAACAAAACTAAGTAGGGGTAGGTGGTAAGGAGAAGGGTGCATAAGGGGACAAGCTTATCTCTACGTACTCATGCTAAAAATCATCACTAGGGGGTCAAAAATGAACTAAAAAAATGTTACCTAATATGGTTCTTATGTGATAAAGTAACATTTTTATGATGCAGAACCATTAAAAAAAAACGACAAAAAATACACAATATTTAGTTTTATAATTTTTTTAAATTGGCATAATTGCCTGTACTAAAATTAAAAAAATAAGATGTGCTGGATTTTTTTAAGGTCAAATTCGGATTCTGCGCCTTTAAATTGATAAGAAAAATATATTTTTTGAGCTCGGGAAAAAAGTTTACACTGTGTGCTTTAATTTATTTATTTTTCATTTAGTTACTTTTTACGAACAAACTAAGCAAAATAAAATAATATTTGTATAAATATTTTTGTAGAGAATGTTATAATTTACAAATTAAGTCCTATAAAATTTTTAAACATATTTGATAGTTTTGCCACAAATGAGCAATTGAGTAAACTCTGCACTTTCATTTTAAGCTATTTATTTTTTTTTTTCGCGTACTTACTGTGACAGTAGGTCCTTGGCATATAGATTTTTGAATTCCTCGTATTTTTTTTAATATACCCTAAAATTTTCAAAATCCTACTCTTTTTTTAAAGATTTTGAAAAAAATGGTCATTATTTCCTGGACTTATATCTCAAAAATTTTAGGTGCTGGAATGTTTCTAAGGTCAGATTCGGATTCTACGTCCTCGAATTAGTAAGAAAAATTTACTTTCCGATCGGGGCAAAAAAAAGTTGCGATTTGTTGCCTAGTGTTATTATTGAGATGGGGTTTATGCAATGGTCAAAACTATGATTAAAGTGTTTATGAAGTTTTTAACATTATTTATTTTAATGGTTGAATATTATGGTGTACTAAACTTTTCTTAAATTAATAAATAGATTTAGATACTAATTGTGAGTTAAAATTTTAAGAACTTTTATTTTATAATAACAGTCACTCCAAAACTGCCGCTGAATGGATCGATTATATGGATTGAAAACTAACCTATTAATTTCACAAACAAACAAACGTCAAGTTATTCTAACCTCTTACAAATAACACATATTTACACAATGAAAAAATATTAAACATGTCATAAATTGGGAAGTGTCAATTCCCACTTTTTGTGCATATAATAGTAACCGTATAGTATATTCTAGAACTAGTATGGAATAAACAATATTCCCCGCGAGCGGAAAGTTTGTCATACGAGCTGGCAGGCGAGTATGGCGGTCCCGCGAGCGCGGAATGACTATTTCATACGTGTTGTAGACTATACTTTTTCTTCGACTGCAAATATGAAACACTATATGGCTTTAAACTGCGGACAAGGTTTAAAACAATGTGTTTTGTGACTTGACATTGTAAATGGAATAAAACACATTTTTAAATAAAGCAATTAATGTTATTTAATAATTTTATCAAATCAGTACTTAAAAAGGATTTTTATTTAATTTTAGCACATATTTACAAATTATAATGCAAAAATTGAAGGTTATGTCAGATTGCTGTGACAGATATCAGGTTTAAATATTTAACAATAGATCGAGCAGTTTTAATTTTTTGAAATAAAAAAAAAAATAAAAAAATGGTCAAATATTAAGAAAAACTAATAAACTTCATGTAATTTTAACGCAAAACTTTAAATTGCATTAAATTATTCAATATTTCATGGTAAAATATATATATATATATATTTTTGCTAATTTTGTTACAGTTTTCTTTACTTTTAAACACACTACATGTGCTCATTCTAACACTTGATACGGAATATTCATACCGGATCTAGAGCTAGAATGGATTCATTCTGTGTTTGAAAAATGTGTGAATTTGCTTACATTCTAAAGCAGTCGTAGAAAAACATACTTTAATCTAGATTAATAACACAACTTAACTACTACTTTAAGTATACTTATTAGGATGGCCAGTACCTACGGAATTGTTTGTGTCCCACCCCTTAAAATTATTCCTTTAGGTGAAAAAATAACCCAGATGTTTTTTTTTAGATTTTTAAAAAAATATTTAGAGGTCGCGCCCGGCGCTGTTTTGAATAGACAATCACGTGATGGGTTTTATTTTTTTAAGGATATAAAAACATTGATATTGGACATTTATGAAACAAAAAAGTGTTTCTGGATAATAAAGTAATATTCTCAATTTTTATGCCCCTCTACAAAAATAAAACGGCTTTTTATAGGGTGAAAATGCTAAAAATTGACACATGAGGTTAATAAATGCTGGAAAAAAATGTGTGAATTTTTTCCAAAGAGTTATTTTTTTAGGGGTATTCTTCAATATGTGCGAATTCAGGAATTATATTTATTTCTTTGAAAAAAAGTACAGGGTGTCCAAAAAATAATTAAATATAAATAAAATAATATATAAATAATAAAAGCTTAAAATTGCATTAAATTGCAATAACCACATTAAATAAGATTTTTTCAAAAAAAAGTATAGGGCGTAAATCCGCAACGCCCGGTTATATAAATAAATATGTATTTTCTCTCGTTCTAATTATGTAATAATTAAAATAATTCTTGGTTTATAGAACTGCGTTTAAATTATATATAAAGACAAAATTTCCCAACGTTTCACCATTTATTGAATTGGCATCTTCAGGGGATAAATACAACAAAAATATTACTTAAAATACAAAAAATACAAACGTTGTGAAATTTTGTCTTTATACACGGTGTATTTGAAATAGCGTCGGAAATTTTAACAGATGATTCTACATAAAAAAAAAAAATATGACAAAAAGTTCCTATAAACATATGTCTAAAAATGCGTCATAAGGGAGCTACGCCCCTTTGAAAGTGGCTAAAACAATCGGTTTTTATTTAATAACTCAGGAACCCTTTGAGATATATCAACGAGGTTTTGCACGTCAACTAATCCTACCAAGGCCCGTTTTTATGTGTTATTTTCATGTACTTATTTCAACCAGGGGTATGCGAAACGGGAAGGGCTTATCAGTTTTTTGTCCCAAACTTTTTTCTGTGTAACTTTTTTGCAATTTTATTTTTGAAATATGATTCCTCAGTTCAAAATACATAAAAAAGGTACTCCTGTTGTAATACTGTAGGATTAACCGTTTTCGAGAAAAATTCATTTTAAGGTGAAATTCCACGGTTCGAGGACGAAAAATTAAATACTAAAATGTTGAAAACCAAAATTTTAATGATGCAGGGCGAATGTACATTAAAAACTAAGAAAAAAAACTCATATACAGGTACTTCCAAAAATCAATCCTAATGGAGCTATGGTCTCCTAAATATGCACCATTTTTAAAGGGCTATGGTAGCTTTAAAAGCGTTTTTTCGACCTACATGTATGGAAACTTTTTTTCTTAGTTTTTGATGTATTATAACATTGCATCATTAAAATTTTGGTTTTCGACATTTTAGTATTTAATTTTTCGTCCTCGAACCGTGATATTTCACCTTCAAATGAACTTTTTTATGTATTTTGACCTGAGGAATCATATTTCAAAAATAAAATTGCAAAAAAGTTACACAGAAAAAAGTTTGGGACAAAAAACTGATAAGGCCCCCCCGTTTCGCACACCCCTGGTTTAAATAAGTACGTGAAAATGACGTACAAAGATGGGCCTTATTAGGATTAATTAAATAAAAACCGAGTTTTTTAGCTCCCTTATGACGCATTTTTAGACATATGTTTATAGGAACTTTTTGTCATATTTTATCATGTAGAATCACCTGTTAAAATTTCCTACGCTATTTCAAATACACCCTGTATATAATTTAAACGCAGTTCTATAAACCAAGAATTATTTTAATTATATTAATAAACACATTTCAAAGCAATTTGTATATATTATTACCTATACTTTTTTTCCAAATATCATCTCTTTTGTGATTTTACTTTCCCCAAGGAAAGACTTGCGTTAGTAAAAAAAATTAGAAAGATTTTTATTGCTTTTTTTACGTTTCTGACGTTTTATATCCAGAAAATATGATTTCCGTCAAAAAAAAAAACTGTCTATCGGTCGATCGGTCTGTCGGTCTGTGTCTCCGGGAAATTTGTGACCACGATAACTCAAGAATGCTTCGTGCTAAAGACTTCAAATTTGGACCATAGGTTGATTATCCAAAGTTCTAGGCTGGGATTGTTTTTGGTAAATATCGGATTCGGGTAAGGGGGTAAAATGGAATAAAAACAATTTTTTTTAAACATTTTTGTTCAGTTTATTTTACGTTTTACGAAAAAAGAAACTTAAAAAAAAATGATTTTTTTTTTTTTATTTTTTTTTTGTTTTTGATTTTAATGAACCTAGGTCTATTATAGACCTATAATAGGGGAAAGTATTAGGCATTTTGTTGGCAGCAGTATTTTTTATTAATTTTCTTGAAAATTTTGCTAAATTTGTTCTAAGAGCGTGTCACATTTAAAACACTACGGTCATATTGAAAAAAAAACAACTGAAAACACAAAGCTGTAATTTTGCGATATCTTGATTTAATTTTAAAAGAATTTGCAAAAATGTAATAGTTGGTTTTTAATTTAAAATTTATGTTTATTATTATTTAAATTTATTTGGACTTTTTTATTAATTTATTAATTTATTTAAAATTTATGTAAATATAGTTGTCGGTCGTGCAAAAAATAGTGTGTATACCTCAGGAGTAAACAACTATTGCTTTTTAAAATCTCGCTAAAAAACTGCAGGATTTCTGACTGAGAAAAGGTATTAGGTAATTTTAAAAGTGGATTTTTCTGTCATTGAGATTAAGCACTGACATGATATTAAACTGTGATTTAGTGAGCTTAGAGATTTTATTATCTAATATTTTATAGGAAAAACGGTAAAACCTAACTTTATTTTGACTTTGCTGACCTGCATAAATGTAAAAAGAAATTACACACAAAAAAATAAATCCTCGACACCAGAAATAATGTTTTTACCTCTTCATTATATAGTCTTCAGGTATTTAGATATATTTTTTTCCTACGACCGCCTATGAAAATGACATATACCACAATCTTTTGTTCTTTAGAAAACGTCTTATATCACACTTGTTTGATATTTTCATATCACCCTAGTTTGATATTTATGTATGTAGGTTTGCCTAATATTTACGTTGTAAACTCTACGAATTTTACTTACCTCGTTTTATATGCCATTTTACACCTTTCATTACAGACTTTTTTGATGCCTTTTATGTTTTTCAATCCAAATATTTCTGTTTTTCATGTCAAAAATAAAAACTATAGTTATAACCTTACCATTTTGACCCAGGTCAATATAACTTAATATGCTTTATTAATGTCTAGATTTTATAAAAATTACTTAATTTGTGATTTAGTTACCTTACATTTTATAAAAAACATCAATATTTCCTCATGAAATGTAAAACATTGTAGAACTTTACAGTCTTATATGGTAGCATATCCACAGAAATCAAATTAAAATAGTAAGCTGTCAAATTTTCCTTAATTTAAAAGATGCTTGCGGTTAGGCAACCCATTAAACAGTGTTGAGCTTCCATAATAATATGTTGTATTAAATATAAAACCAAGAAAACTAAAGGTAAACAAAAAACATATTTACTGTTGACATACATATATAAATTTGTATTCTATTTTGTGTTTTGCTTTTCTCAAAAATTCTGGGAATATGTAATAAAAATTAGAAAATATTAAATTAAGAATTCTTAAAGTTTAAACTTTATATTTTTTCGGGATCGTAGGAAAAATAGTGTATATAACTCGTTGGAAAGTGTCACTTTCCATACTAGTTATGTAATATACTATTGTTATCTATCGATTATTTTTCGGTAGGCGATATGGCTGATTTGAAGGTTAAATTAAATATATACAACTCTATTTACCCAGCGATTTTCCCAAAAGCTAAAATAGATAATCAAGTTCTGCAAAAAAATTCTTAAATGGGGCAACAATCTATAAAAAGTAGCTAAAAATAAAATCCACCCCTCAACCCTCCTCCCCAACTTACCCCTAACTTTATTTTTTTAAATGGCACCCCTATAATTTTTGGGTTGTTATAGATAGACATTAAAATTTTAAATACAATGACTTAATATACTTGCTATTTTTAAGTTAAGAAGTGGTAAAAAAACATTTAAAAGCCACCCCCTGATTTCAACTATAGTGCAAGAGTGTCCCATATGTGTTTTTTTGGGATTTGCGTTTTTTTATAAATGTAATAAGGACATCTATATCTTTCATTACATACCACCCTCATAACAGAGGGTTTTCTTTTTGGGACGATACAAGCATTTAAAGCACTATTGCATTATTAAAATTATCGCTTTTATTAGTGCAAGAGTGGCCCACAGGTATAGGCTACCAGTCAAACATATCTTGACAGTCATAAAAACGTCCAAACGCAGCGAAACGTTTTTAAAAAATATTAAAATACATTTAGCTACTTGAACAATGTTTACGCATTAGTTATTCTTCATTTTTAAAGGTACTTACTCCAAGAACAGTAAGAAAAGGTTTATTTAAATATTTCAGAGCATAATTATTGGTATTTTGAATATTCTGTTATTAAATAACGAACATTTCTTTCACATCTAAAAATAATTAAAATTTCAAAGTAAAATGTGAGGTTAGGTCTACTCAAAAAAAAAATCTGCTATTGAAGGTCAAATCTCGTTCGTAATGCAATAGTGGCCCAAAATGAACACAATGTATAGTGCAATAGTGACCCACCAATTTTTTTCTCTAAAAGTAAAGAAAGTAAAATAAATTTGTTTGTCATACATTACCTTAATGTTGGTTGAGTCTAAAAACCCTAACAGAAAAATTTTAAATAAAATAGTGCGTCCTAGATCAAAGACTAAAAAATCGGAGAAATTTAAATAGCCATTATCTCGATATTTCCATAAAGTGAGATGGGCGACTCTTGCACTATACGCCTCATATAGCAAATATATATATTTGCCAGCGTTATTGCCGAAAACTAAAAAAATAATCAATTTCTGCAAATTTTAATAAAACAACAAATTCTATAAAATTAGCTAAAAATAAAATCTACCTGTACACCCTATTTTTTTTAAACACCCTTATATTTTTTCGATTGAATTGGATAGAACTTGAGCTTGAAAATAAACTGGGTTTGAGTTTAAAAGTGATAAAAAGCGTTTAAAAATATAAGAGATTAATTTGATAATCCTTTTCTTATAAACCAGTGTTTAATAATCCTTCACAAATAAATTACAATCCCTTTTAAAATGAATTGTGACGTTTTTAAATGTGTAATAACCGATTTATTAGATTAATAACTTGATTAATATGAGAATAAGGATTAAGCAAATTTTTCCTATAAACCAATGCCTACCATTGTACACTTAAAGTGGACGCCAGATAAATTGCATGTACGTATTTTGTACATATTAAATTGAGTAAGTAGGCACATCATTTAAATTTCAAAAAATGTCAGTGTCATTCATTCGTTTTTGCAAGTTATTTTATTTAAAATGCCTTTACATTTGCCAGAGAATGATAAATTAAGAATTGCGACACGTTTAGAAAATGGAAGAAGGGTTGATGATCTAGCTAATGAATTTAATACCAGCGTAGATACAGTCAGAAGAATAAGACGTAAATGGTTAGCGGAGGGACGAGTTTCAAGAAATGTGGGATCAGGGAGGAGAAAATTAACAACTCCAGAAGAAGATGAAAATCTGGTAAACTATGTTCGCCGTAATCCTTTACATGATGCGAAAGAAACAATGGAAGAGACCCATTTTCCCGCCTCTCATAGTACAGCAAATATAAGAATTGCTGAGACTGAACTTGGAAGATACTTTTCGGCACAAAAACCTTTTTTGTTGGATTGCCATAAGGAATAAAGAGTAGGTTTTGCCATCCAATACTTAGATAACGGTAATTACTGGAACAATGTGGTTTTATGTCATGAAAAAACCTTTAAATCAACATACGATGGTAGGGTTAAGGTGTACAGGCCGAGAGGCACCCGATATGAAGAAAGATATACGGCAAGAACCAGTTTAGGATGATTTTCTGTAAATTCATGGGCTTGGATAAGTTCAGAAGGTCCAGGTGTCTTGTGCTTTGTGGGTGGTACGTTATATGCACAAAACTACGTAAGAATCCTTGAAGAAGTAATGCTACCTAGCGTAAAACAAAGATTTCAAAACAATAACTTTGTCTTTCAGCAAGATAATTGTACAATACACGCAGCTCGAGTCACTCAAACTTGGTTCCGAAACAACAATGTAGAACGTCTGGTATGGCCTTCCAGAAGCCCGGATCTCAATCTCATTGACAATCTCTGGGGGTGGTTAGTTAAAAAATTAAATAAAAACAACATTCGACCCCGGAATAGACAAGACTTGATGGATGGAATTTTACAGGCATGGGAAAGTATTCCAAACAATTATTGCGAAACCGCTGTTTCTTCCGTTCCAAGACGCCTAAATTCTATTTTGGAAACCGGTGGCTCTATCACAAAGTACTAATTATTTTCTGTTAAAATAATCTGTTTAGGTTTAATATTAAATAATAACTTATTTTTGTAATTTTAATTTTAATTATTTAAAAAAAGTTAAAATAAATATAACCTAATTTAAAAAGTCATTATCAAAACATACAAAATTAATAAAAAATTACGTTTAAATTTTTGACAGCAAGCAATTTTTCTGGCGGCCACTCTACGTTTACTTCATATATAAACCTAATACCATTGTATTCGGAAGCTCAAGTCCAAACCAAAACAACCCAAAAAGTATAGGGGTGATATATTGTCATATTATTTAAACTAGTTTTAGCAAAAATAAATTTTTTCTTTAGGTTTTTGGGAAAATGCTTGCCAAATATAGTAAAAATCAGGGGGTTGTTTTTAAACTATTTTACCACTTAAACTCAAAAATAGAAAGTATAATACACGGTGTATTTATAAACATGTCTAAAAATGCGTCGTAAAGGAGTGAAAGTGGCTAAAAAATTCGGTTTTTATTTAATAACTCAGGAACCCTTTGAGATATAGCAACAAGGTTTTGCACGTGAACTAATCTTAATAAGGGCCATCTTCGTATAATATTCTCATGTACTTATTTTAACCAGGGGTGTGCGAAACGGTTTTCATCAGTTTTTTATCCCAAACTCTTTTCTGTGTAACTTTTTTTGTGATTCCTCAGGTCAAAATACATAAAAAAAAGGTACTTGTAGCACTGTAGGACTAACCGTTTTCGAGAAAAATTAATTTGAAGGTGAAGTTTCACGGTACGAGGACGAAAAATTAAATACTAAAATGTTGAAAACCGAAATTTCAATGATGATGATAAATGTACATCAAAAACTAAGAAAAAAACCTCATATACAAATACTTCCAAAAATCAATCTCAAGAGAGGTATGGTCTCGTAAAAATCCTGGATCCGGTTCTGTTATGATCTTTAATAGTGCCAAATTCAAAATCTTAATATTGTGAGGAACTTATTATACTATTCACAGCGCGTAGCGCTAGAATAGTATTATACGTTAGTTTCGAATTTCCCAAAATCGCCAGAAAACGTCTTAGACAAAAAATCTTGGATACAAAGTTTCATTAAAAAATAAGAAACTTTCAAAATGTCAGTCTGTCCGGTTTCACGTCTTTTGTAGACGCGATAACTCAAGAACAAATAATCCGATCTAAAATTTTTTAGAAAAAATCAAGATCTATTGTTTTTGAAAGTAATCCTCCCAAAAACAAAAAGTTGTGCCCCAGAATAAGGCAGATTCAACCAATTTGCAACTTGTTTTTCAGCAAAAAAAATCATTTTATAAAAAATTACACTACAGCTATTAAAAATTTTATAAACAACAGTTTGAAGGTTATAACCATAGTAAAATAATTTTGAAATATTTATGTTTTACAAAGATATAAGTTTTTCACAAAAAAAGTGGTTGAACCATCCCCTACTTCCCCTACTTAAACTAAAGTAAAACAATGTGATATTTTAATGTGATATTTTAATGTGATATTTTAATGTGATATTTTAATAAAGTGATATTTTCATAAATATTGAAAAATAATCATAACTTTATGACCTTGATTCTTAGATCAAAGTCTTATTCAGAAAACATGTTGAAAATAACCCAATCTATCACTCTGCCAAGTTTGTCATACTCCCTACCAAACACACTGTATATTGAAGTTTATTTAATAAATGTAATAAAAAAAACATTTTTAAGTATAATTAATATTTCAAACTGCCTCTTGTCTTGGTTGATACTGCCTTATTCTGGGGCAGGTTCAACCAATTTGCAACTTGTTTTTCAAACAGCAAAAAAATATTAATTTTATAAAAAATTACACTACAGCTATTAAAAATTTTATAAACAATGGTTTGAAGTTTGTAACCATAGTAAAATAATTTTGAAATATTTATATTTTATAAAGATATAAATTTTTCAGAAAAAAGTGGTTGAACCATCCCCCACTTCCCCTACTTAAATTAAGGTAAAATAATGTGATATTTTAATTATGTGATATTTTCATAAATATTGAAAAATAATCATAACTCTATGACCTTGATTCTTAGGTCAAAGTATTATTCAGAAAACATGTTGGAAATAACCTAATCTATCACTCTGCCAATTATGTCATACTCCCTACCAAACACCCTGTATATTGGACTTTATTTAATAAATGTAATAAAAAAACATTTTTTTAATATTATTAGTGTTTCAAATTGCCTCTTGTCTTGGTTAAATCTGCCTTATTCTGGGGCAGATTTAACCAATTTGCATTTTGTTTTTCAAACAGCAACAAAAACATTAATTTTATAAAAAATTACACTACAGCTCTTAAAAATTTTATAAACAAAGGTTTGAAGTTTATAACCATAGTAAAATAATTTTTAAATATTTATGTTTTATAAAGATACAATGTTTTCACAAAAAACAGTGGTTGAACCATCCCCCACTTCCCCTACTTAAATGAATAAATGGACTTTTAATCATTATCAACAGAATGTCATTAATTTATCTTCGTGTCTTATTAATCACTATTAGCAGTGTAACATCATTAATCCAAATGAAAAAAATAAATCATTAAAATATGCAATGCTTTAATGTCAATATTGTACTCTTCACACCAAATAAAATAATTATATCAAAGATATACCTACTCTTAATATCCCTGCTTTCTAGCTCTACTCCCGAGACTACTCCGTAACATCTGTACTCTTTAAGAACCCTATTCCGTAACAACCCTACTGAAAACCTTCCCGACTCTTTAATAACCATACTTTAAAACCACACTATATGCACTCAATTAAATGGTCTGAGGAGGCTTTCCTTGCTTAGTTAGAAATTAATTAACAACATGGTGTTCAATTTTTTCCATATTCGATATTTTTTTACACGTTCCTGCTTGATCGACGAACTAAATAAAATATAAAATAAAAACTAAATTCCCGAGTACCACGAGACTTGGTATTTATACTAATGAAGAGTTGGCAAGAGAACAAGTTGTGCGTGCGTAAAATTATTTTTTTGCACGACCAAGACTAAAACCTAATTTTACGCTTTCATTTTCGGGACTAAACTTGCCGTTTTTCTCCCTAGGGAATAAAAATCACGGCAACCTTGATAATATTAAAATATTATACCTACTATGTGCTTTGCTGGTTCAAAAAATAGGTTTGGTGGTGTTTTGTAATAAATTAGCGATTCAAACCAATTTATTTGATTTTAACAAAGAAAACCTTTAAAAATAACATTGTTATAACAATTTATACATAACTTAAAATTTATCATCTTCGTCCAACCCGTCAATTAGGCCATAGCAGCGAAAAACGACGTTAAACAGTAAAACAACAACATCTTCGTCCATTTTTTTAACGTTTGTGTCAACTATATTAAAAAACAATTAAAATCGCGATAGCCATGAAACTGACTTTTCGCAATTTACAGTCATCTTGATTAAATTACGAAAATAAAACAATCGATTTTAGACGCGTGGTTTTTAATTTTAATTTTATCTACCTACCTATATTATGTTTGGTCCTGCAAAAAATAGTGTATATACCTCAGGACTAAACTTGGCTGTTTTAGTCCCTTGCATTTCTATTTCCCTCGCTTGCTACGCTCACTCAGGAAACACTAATGCAGCGGGACTAAAACAGCCAGTTTAGTCCCTTGGTATACAGGGTTATTCACGGAAGTGGCCTATTAAACGTTTATGGAGAACCAATAACTTTAAAAGTCTGATAATTTGCACTTTGGGGTTTTTGAATATGGCCTATCGATTAAAAATATTTTCATGCTTGTGCAACTTCCGGTTGTACCGGAAGTGGCACTTAACTTTGAGTTTTTAAATGGAACACCTCATATATTTTTTAATTTTTAAAATTTGCATTAAATTTGCTTTATTTTGATGTATAATACTTCATGTCTATCTTCAGTAGTTTTTGAGTTATTCAAGTTTTTAGCGAAAAATAAGTAAATTCAAGCACCCCTAAAAACAATAATTTCTCCTTGATTTTTTCAATTGGAGAAAAGATGTTTTGTGTTTTGCTCAATGATGCTTAAACGAATTATCCTATGCTAAAATGGAACCCAAAAATTATACAGGGTGTCTGAAAGAGCAGGTCAAATCTAACAAATTTAATATAGCCATAACTCATTTTTTTTAAATGGCACCCTACATTTTTTTTATTTGGTTAAATAGAGAATTAAATTTGCTTTAAAATAAGTATAGGATACCCTATACCTAACTTTAACCGTTTTTGAGCTATTTGCAAATTATTGTGAAAAAGCCGTATTTCTGTTAAAATTTGTTATATTTTATAAAATAGGCCAGAAAAATTAATTGATTTTTATTTATTTACCTCAAAGATCATTATATTTACCTTAAAACTGGATTTTCATGCGCCCAGTAGTTTACATTTCTTCTGTTAAAAATACCCTGTTGAGAAAATTTAGCCTCGTCCGTCCAAATTATTCTTTTTAAATATTTATCAAAAGATTTTCACAAAAGTCCACTCTATTTTGAAAATCATTAGGTTTTAAGGCCTGTATTTTTTGCTTTTTGTAATCGTGCATCTTGTGGTTTTTTAAAATTCTTTGGATGCTTGAATAGGAAATTCCCAAGTCGTAACTAGCTGCAGGAATTGAGGCATGTGGATATGCATAAAAGTAACCCAAAACATTGACTTCGTTATCTTCGTTGTTTGTAATTGGTTTCGTAAGAGATTTCACTGCATTTTCTTTTCCAAATTGCGAAAAATTTTTGTGTATTCTTCTAAATTTTTTACATGACATTCTTGGTAAATCAGGATATTTTGTATTAAAGTTTCTGCAGGTTCTACTAATTATTTTATAATTTTCACCAAAAATAGCAAATAAATCCAAAATAACAGGGTAAGAATAAGCCTCTGCCATTATTTTACACTAATTTATCACGATAAGAACGATAACATTTAGGTTAAAAGAAATAAAAACACAATACAATTTTAAAAATTTACGTGATTGCAGAAATACTGCAAAATACTTCTTTTTCACATTAATTTGCAAATAGCTCGAAAACGGTTAAAGTTAGGTATAGGGTATCCTATACTTATTTTAAAGAAAATTGAATTCTCTATTTAAACAAATAAAAAAAATGTAGGGTGTCATTTAAAAAAAAAGAGTTATGGCTATTTTAATTTTGTTAAGTTTGACCTGCTTTTTCAGACACCCTGTATAAATTTTGGATTCCATTTTAGCTTAGAATGATTCGCTTAAACATCATTGAGCAAAATACAAAACAACTTTTCTTCAATTTAAAAAATCAAGGAGAAATTATTGTTTTTAGGGGTGCTTGAATTTGCTTATTTTTCGCTAAAAACTTGAATAACTCAAAAACTACTGGAGATAGACATAACGTGTTATACATTAAAATAAAGCAAATTTTATGCAAATTTTAAAAATTAAAAAATATATGGGGTGTTCCATTTAAAAAACTAAAGTTGAGTGCCACTTCCGGCACAACCGGAAGTGGCACAAGCATGAAAACATTTTTAATCGATTGCCTATATTCAAAAACCCCAAAGTGCAAATTAGCAGACTTTCAGAGTTATTGGTTCTCCATAAACGTTTAATAGGCCACTTCCGTGAATAACCCTGTATAAATAACTATTAAACTGTTGATTTTTAACAAAAAAATCGATGTTGGGATAAGGGGGTAAAAAAGGGCTAAATTGTTTTAGTTTTTATTTATTTGTTATTTAATTAAGAAGAACATATCGAAACCAGTAAAAATTTAAACAAATATAAAAATAAAACATATTATGAACAGATTTTTGCTACAACCTTCCTAATCTCCGCGCCGCGGAGTCCGCGGGGCCCTGAATGAAAAATATTGAAAATTTGACTGTATTCAAACGCTATGGCGTTTTCACTAGTATCATAAAATAGTATCATAAAATAGTAATAAATTTTTTGGAAAATATTTAATATTGGACATACCTCAGATAATAAAATAGGCAACCTTCTTTCCTTATTGCGAAGAGTTCAAGAAAAAAAATAATACGTATAATGACTCTGCTTTCGACCAAAAAGCTATTAATTAAACTGTATGGATTTTTATCTGAATACTTTACATAAAAAAATGTGTAGGTACTTATATTTTTGTATAGAAAATGATAAAAGTAATTTATTTTGGTAATTAAGTAAGAATCAAGCCAACGGCGGATTCAGGATTTTTAAATGATAATATCTCGATTATAAGTTATGGGATTCCTATCGAAAATATCTAATAAAACCGAATAAAAAAATTTAGTCGGATTTTATTAGGAAGCTTTTATTAGGTTATAGTCGGTTAGTGAAACACTTTTGATTTTAAAAATCCGACTTAAACCTAATTAAAAAAATATATTTATTAGAACCAAGTCAGAATCTTTAAATATTATTTTAGTTGGTATCTTTTATGAAGGTTTTATTTAGTCGATTTTGATTTCGAAAATCCGACTTAAATCGGATAAAAAAAATTATTAGGATTTTATCGTTCCTTGCTTTATTTATAATTATCTCATTAAACAATATTTACAAATATCAAGTAAACTCCTTTTTACTTTAGGTATATACAAAAACACGTCATTCACATATTAACTTTACTATACGCCTTATTAATACTAGAAATAGGGGAAAATAGAACTCCCTCCGTGAAGATCCCGATATGGAATATTTTTTTTTCAAGAAAGTTCCCTTTTTCGTATAAAGAAAAATAAATAGAAAAAAATTTTTTTTTGAAAAAAAAATTACCACATTTTACCCCCTTACCCCACCCCGATTTTTACCAAAAACAATCCCAGTCTAGAACTTTGGACAATCAACCCATAGTCTAAATTTGAAGTATTTAGCTAGAAGCGTTCTTAAGTTATCCTGGTCATAAATTTACCGGACACAGACCGACAGACAGAATTTTTTTTTTAAGAAATCATATTTTTTGGATATATACTTTCCTTTGGAAAAGTAGTAAGTTTTTTTATTAAAGACTGTTACGAATTAATTCTAATAAAATGTGCAAAAAAAAACTAATGAATTAAAATAAAAGCTTATCCGACTTAAAACGACTAAAATTCTTACGCGATTAGGATCCTACTACAAACTAATAAAAAATAATTAATGTTTTTCATTGTGCGTTAAAAAACAGAAAGTTCCGACTTAAAACGACTAAAATATGCAAAAAAATCCTATTAAATTAAAATAAAAGCTTATCCGACTTAAAACGACTAAAATTTCTTAGGCGATTAGGAATCCTACTACAAACTAATAAAAATTATTTAATGTTTTTAATTGTAAGTTGAAAAACAGAAAGTTTCTAATATAATTAATCCGACTATATCGTTTAGTCGGTTTTAAACCATGTTAATAAAATCTAATAAAACCGACTATAATTTTAATTAGATTTTATTAGTCCAAACCATATTATTATACTATTCACAGCGCGTAGCGCTAAAATAGTATTATACGGAAGTTTCGAAATTTCCAAAATCAACAACAAACGTCCTATTGGTTTTAAAATCTGTAACCGTGCTTTTATAGCGGTTACAACATCTTGGTTATTATTAGGGGAAAGTAGGGTAAAGGTGTGCAGAGTGTAACCGTGCGCACCACCGAAAATTCATATTACGAGGTATTCTGAAACATCCCTGGCACCCATGCTTAAGGGGCGTGTATAAAAACGGCGACTGACAAATGAAAGTTTTTAACAATATTTG
Organism: Brachypterus glaber; assembly: GCA_958510825.1. Classification (NCBI taxonomy): domain Eukaryota; kingdom Metazoa; phylum Arthropoda; class Insecta; order Coleoptera; family Kateretidae; genus Brachypterus; species Brachypterus glaber. The sequence continues at coordinate 22,575,950 of OY294052.1, read as the reverse complement.
AATATGTGTGAATTGATGTTTATTATTAGTATTTTGCACGTGAACGAAATAGGACGGTTCATAATTCTTGACCGATTATTCGAAAACAAATACAGGGTGTCCAAACTTATTCTCCCCACATACTTTTCTCGGAAACTGTAAGAATAAAAAAAAAACTAATATACACGTATTTTATGGTTTGACGAAAGGAAGAACCTAAAAATATTTTCATGTATACAGGGTGTTTCGTGGAGGCTGGCAACGTAAACTTTTATTTTTTTTTAAATGGAATGACCCATATTTTATTGCAAAAATTTATTCGGCATAACGTTTGCTTAATTTTGATACCATTTAGTATGGGTCAAAAATTAATTGTTTTCGAGATATTATTTTTTTTTTCTAAATAAGTCCATTTTTAGCTATCTGTAAACTCTGATATTACGTCGTTAAATTGAATCCAATAAATATAAAACTTGACCAGGTTGTTAACTAAGGATGTATCTAAATAAGTTTGAAAGAAAATCCATAATATGTTATACAGGGCGTTCAAAATTAAAAGTCAAACATTAAAATTTTCAAACATAAAAAACTTTTTTTTTTTCAAATGGCACCCTGTATATTTTATAAGTGTATTAAATGCAGAATTAAATTCTACATCAAAAGCATATAAGGAATTTTTCGTCTAGGTTTAGCGGTTTTCGAGATATTTTAAAATTAAAGTAAAAATTTAAAAAAATATGAGTATTTACTTCTAACTAAACCTGTTTAAGTAGAAAATCTATAAATTCGAGCGGCCTATTAACCAAGGAGGGACCCAGGTGACCATCCCCCCTCCCTCGAGAAGTGGTAAGTCTAAGGTATATTGTTTAATATGCAAAAATAACTAAAAGCAATGTAAGAAAACATTTTATTTATTGTAAACTAGGAATATAAAAAAATATAAAATAAAATAAAAATAAAAATAAAACAACTAATAATACTTGACAATAACAAAAAAATAAATAAAAAATTATAACTCAGCGTAAATGTTCAAAATGACTACCGAGGGGGGACGGTCACCTGGGTCCCTCCTTGGTTAATAGGCCGCTCGAATTTATAGATTTTCTACTTAAACAGGTTTAGTTAGAAGTAAATACTCATATTTTTTTAAATTTTCACTTTAAATTTAAAATATCTCGAAAACCGCTAAACCTAGACTTATATGTTTTTGATGTAGAATTTAATTCTGCATTTAATACACTTATAAAATATACAGGGTGCCATTTGAAAAAAAAAAGTTTTTTATGTTTGAAAATTTTAATGTTTGACTTTTAATTTTGAACGCCCTGTATAACATATTATGGATTTTCTTTCAAACTTATTTAGATACATCCTTAGTTAACAACCTGGCCAAGTTTTATATTTATTGGATTCAATTTAACGACGTAATATTAGATTTTATAGATAGCTAAAAATGGACTTTTTTTAGAAAAAAAATTAATATCTCGTAAACAATTAATTTTTGACCCATACTAAATGGTATCAAAATTAAGCAAACGTTATGCCGAATAAATTTCTGCAATAAAATATGGGTCATTCCATTTAAAAAAAATAAAAGTTTAAGTTGCCAGCCTCCACGAAACACCCTGTATACATGAAAATATTTTTAGGTTCTTTCGTCAAACCATAAAATACGTGTATATTAGTTTTTTTTTATTCTTACAGTTTCCGAGAAAAGTATGTGGAGAGTATCAGTTTGAACTTTTTTTTTCTTGAAGGATATGATCATTTGCATTTATCCATGCAATTTTGTTAAATTTAATTAAATAGTTTTTATCCAATACATACAGATAATAAGACAATTACCAGCTTTATTTTAAATACATAGATAAACTCAATAATAACCCCTCGTGACTTTTACTTTGTTGAGTGGATAATTATTTATTTTACCCACTCAACTGTCACTTGTCAAATTATTTTCTTGTATATGTCATTAAAATTTTTAATAAAAATATGAATTCCTAAGCTATTTATTGGATAAAACCTTGTATGGCACTCATGGGTAAACCGATATTGCCCATGAGAAAATTAACCTGCGGGGAGTCAGCCAAGCAGGTTAATTTTCGAATAACTATTGTTATGTGTTAAGTAATTTATTTTTAAGTTCATGATGGGGTAATGATGCACATACCCCTCATTCAATTAAATAGTAAAAAAAATAAATAAAAACAAGTTTTTAAAGTTCTTCTTTTTCTTCTTCAAAGAATCGTGGCCTCTTCTTTTGGAATTTGGCCAGCTCGATACAAATAAGTATTTGTACCCTATTTTTTCTTCCTGTAATCTAGTAATTCGGGTCACAACGAAGTGATCTGGGAATCCCATCCCCGAAGTCCAAATTTCTGGGTTATATTGTTAGTTTATCTATCTTGACCCGCAAAAAACATCTCACTGTGTAAAATATTTAAATTGGAATATTGCAGTTTTATACGTATTAACTAAAGGCTGTTAACAAAAACTCAAATTTATTTTAGAATTACAAAATTTTAAATATCTCTATATTAAAATGAAAATATTAGTTACCTAATACTAATTCGTATCCATAAAATAATGCCTAGTTACCTAGGTACACTTATCTAAAAGAATTATTAGGTTTCAAGACTAATTTTGATGAGCAAGTTTTGCATACAATAAACCTGTGCCAATAATAGGAATTTAATATAATTTGGACGCCTATTATGGGCACCGTGATAAAAAATAAAATTCTAAAGAAAAATTAAGTTTATAGACAAAATTAAGTGTAAAATGTATATACGCACATATTTATTGAGGAAAAACTGTAAGTTTTTCATTAAACGCTGTTTAGAACTCATTTATTTGAAATAGGTTTTTGGCAAAAACTGTATCTTTTGTATAATAGCCCACCCGCTTTAAAATATGGATTTGGTTTTATCTTATATAAGATGTGTCAATACGTATGTATATTTAACCGTACAAGTAATAAATCTATTCAATTTATTTTAATTTATTCTATTAATTTAGCATTTAACTGGTTGCCAATAATTGGAATATGATTTTTACTAAAGAAGCTAATTATTGGCACCTGTGCCAATAATTAGAATTTAGTTTAATTTTGTATACCAATTGTTGGCACCGTCGAAATTAAATAAAAATGTAAAGAAAAATAAAGTTTTTAAGGCTAATTAATAAGTAGAATGCATATACTTACTAAAATTATCGAGAAAAAATAGTAAGTCCATCAATAAACGTCTTTTACTAACCTTCTATTTAAAGCACTTCCTTAGCACAAACCTTAAAAATTTACACTTACGTAGTTCACACGAAACTGCTAAGACTCTAGTGCCCAGGGGGGAAAAAATATGTTAATCGCATTTAAAGTATAATATTTAGAAATATTGCCACTTCGTAAAAAATATAGTTAGATTAAGGTACCAATGGAGATTTTTTTATATAAAAGAAAATATCACTCCAGTGGCAATAATTAGCGCAGTGCCAACGATTGGGTAAAACCCCTACTAATATTACGCAATAGTCTGTGATAAAAATGCGAAAGCACTGTGATAGCAAAAAACACTCACTTAAAAACTACATTACTTAATCTAAACGTTAACCTGCCGACTTCATTGGATGAAGACGGCGAACATAGATTCAAGTTTTTAAAGTTAAAGCCTTTTTAATAATTACATGTTACGTATGACTAATAAGTAGAAAAAAAAATATTATACATATCTATATAAAACATTTTACTATTCCTTAAAACGATTTTTGTTTGATTAACGCAGTCGTCCCTCCGAAGTGACTGATCGATTTCGTGCTTTTTAGCACTCTTCAGAGCCACATATCGGTATATCTCTAGAGTTTAAAAATCGTTGTAAGGAAAAGCAAAAACAGCTAGCGACATCTACTGCTAAAAGCAGAGACTGGATAAACCTATCGACAGTCCAAAAAAGGAAGCAGTTATTGGTTTCAAGAACCTATTGCACGTCGATAGGGGGCAGATTAATCAATGCCACGGTGGACATTGCCGCCAATTGAATTCTAAACGCTAGGAGGTCACCTTTTACAGTGGTATCTGAATTAATAAACTAAATTAAATTGTTTGATATTTACAAATTTAAAAAATCTATATAAAACATTTTACTATTCCTTAAAACGTTTTTGGTTTGATTAACGCAGTCGTCCCTCCGAAGTGACTGATCGATTTCGTGCTTTTTAGCACTCTTCAGAGCCACATATCGGTAGTAGGGACAACTACGAAAATCAAATCCTTTCCATATATCTCTATATAGAGTTTAAAAATCGTTGTAAGGAAAAGCAAAAATAGCTAGCGACATCTACTGCTAAAAGCAGAGACTGGATAAACCTATCGACAGTCCAAAAAAGGAAGCCGTTATTGGTTTCAAGAACCTATTGCACGCTGTCGATAGGGGGCAGATTAATCAATGCCACGGTGGACATTGCCGCCAATTGAATCCTAAACGCTAGGAGGTCACCTTTTACAGTGGTATCTGAATTAATAAACTAAACGATTTTTGTTTGATTAACGACTGCGTTCATCAAACAAAAATCGTTTTAAGGAATAGTAAAATGTTTTATATAGATTTTTTAAATTAGTAAATATCAAACAATTTAATTTAGTTTATTATACATATATAAAGAACTTTCACTTTCGGGTTTAGACCGTGTTAATGGATTTTTACTTTCCGACGTTTCGTCTCTTACTACTAGAGACATCTTCAGGGATTAATCTGAAACTAAGTTTCGAATCAACTTGTGTCACTATTTATGACGAGTTGTGGTTATTCACCCGTGACGAGGTTTTTCCTATCAAAGACTTCCATATTGCAGGTAAGTGGTACCTGCAATATGGAAGTCTTTGATAGGAAAAACCTCGTCACGGGTGAATAACCACAACTCGTCATAAATAGTGACACAAGTTGATTCGAAACTTAGTTTCAGATTAATCCTTGAAGATGTCTCTAGTAGTAAGAGACGAAACGTCGGAAAGTGAAAATCCATTAACACGGTCTAAACCCGAAAGTGAAAGTTCTTTATATCTTAATGGCCGTGAAAGCTTAAAATCTAAAATATTATACATATGTTCAAAAACTAAATTTTTAAAAGAAAGGTCTTGGGAACGTTCTTTATAAGATCAAAAATTCCAAAACCTTTCTTTTAAAAATTATGTTTTTGAAAACCTTTATTCATACCTTGTGTTTAATAAATATTTTTGCATTATTTTCTGTTTTTATTGTTTGTGCATAATTCCCCAACATGTGCGCACCATTGCCCCTTGGGGTGGGGAATTGTGCGCAAATGCACTTTTGTAGTTTTACATTTTTATTGTGATTATGGTAAAATATATTATTTCTCTAACTGTCCCCTTATAAAATCTTAAGGGTCGATTATCTCGAAAACTGAACCAACAATTTTTTTTCTTGACGGATTTGGATTCCGCATCAAAAAATATGTAAGAAAACATTAAAATAAAGTTGAGCATAAAATCCTTGTAAACTAGTGTAGTCTAATAAGTAAGGCTTCTTTTAGCACCAAATCATATCAAGTTTCGCTTAGGTGCATACCGTTACCCTACTTTCCCCTACATCTCTGTTCTAACGAGTTTTCTAATATCTTTTCTCTTTGTTTTTTACAGGTTTGTCACATGCGAATGCAATTTAAACTGATGCAATAATGGTAACTACCAAACATAACCATAACCGAAACTTTGGTAAGCAGTATGAAAAGGCTTATAGTCTTCTTTAATTAGTTTATTTATTAGTTTAGTTTATTTATTTGAAGTTATTAGTGTCGTGGGGAGCCCCAAATAAGCTCTAGGCTTATGGTAGAGGCTCTTCACTAATTTTGATAACAATAAAAAGACAAAATGGAATTTGGACAGTCTTCACAGTAAATTTTGAGAAATCGTCAAGCTATTTGGTGTTTTCCGAGGTGTTTTCTTACAATTCCTTACTCTGTAGATTAGGATCAAATCATTCTTGTAATTTTTCAGATCATTTACCATTATTTAACTTGAATTACTAAAAATTTAGATTTTATACCAAAAGATATAAATTATAATTAATTTAATTAGGTTACATCTTTAGCACACTTATATTTTCATAATTCTAATTGATTCTTGATATTTTTCAGTGCTAGCCGTGCACCTTAAAAATTTAAATGAAAAGTCAAATCACCCCGGATTTTATGATTCTAGCTTGTCCACACAGTTTTTGACCAAAATTAAAATCGCTCACGAAGCCGTTTTTAAATAAAGTAATTCTTCTTCTTCTTCAAGTTTTTCCTGACATCACATTACGGAGTTTTTTCTATGACACTCCCTATAGCATAGGTACTACCCATGATACTCAATATAATCACGACCATTCACACGCCTACTTTATTAATGTATAAAATAAGGCGACCGTAATTTTGGACATTAACAAAGTAGGTGGTCGTGATTATATTGAGTATCATGGGTAGTACTACCCATACTCTTGATTTTTTTAAAAGTTTAACCCCCTGTTTGTTTTTGGGGGGATTACTTTCAAAAGTAATAGGGATCTTCCCTTTGTAGTAATTGATTTTTCCTGAAAAATTCTTTTCGATCGGCAGACCGACAGACAGACTGACATTTGAAAAAAAAAGTTGCTTATTTTTTGATGAAAAAGTTTATATCCAAGAATTTTTTCACTAGGACTATTTTTGAATTTTTTTTAAAATTCGAAACTACCGTATGATGACAATATACAATATATATATTATCAATATTATTGTAGCGCAGGCGCTGTAATAATATAAAAATACTAAGTATTATTTTTATTTTTTTATCTAAAAAAACATGAAAAAATCCAAACATACCTGAAAAAAAACTACAAAAAAAAATTCACGCGTGAGTTCACAGTGATCCACACATGAGCGCGCATACCGGGTGTCCCAACTCTATTTACCCAACGATTTTCTCGAAAACTTAAAGAGATAATCAAAGTCTGCGAAAACCATCTTAAATAGGACAACTTAAACTATCTTTTAGCATATATTTAATACTTTCAGCTCTGTGGCCAGGGTTGCATAGGGGGGCATTTTTTTAATGGAAAGGGGTGTGGTGTGATACATCATTTTAAAGCTTATTAAATTCTCCATTTAACTTAGTTTTTCAGAGCGCATATTTTTAAAAGTTTTGACAATAACTCAGATTTTTTTTCATACTACGTTTCTTTCATCTTTAAGCTAGTACAATTTGCAGGTTTAAATTAAAAATAAATAGACCATGATTTTTTACAAGTACTTTTTTGGCAGTATGTCATTTGATTCACTGAGCCCCCAGAACGGGGTACAGTGAATCACTGCAAGGGGTACAGTGAATCAGTATGGGGTACAGTTAATCGTGTTATTTAAACAATTTAGGTCAATTTATTAATTAAAAAAATGTTTATTTTAGATACCTACATAGTTAAATAAACTTAAATAAAACTCTTTGGTAACAAAAAACAAAACTTAAAATTAATTAACGTAGGTAAATCAAAACCTTGAAAATGAAACTCTTAAGTAAGAAAAAAAAACAAAAGTCAAAATAAACTAACGTAAATCAAAACCCTGAAATACAATGTTAAATGTATACATTGATTGTATATTGTATAAACTAATTTTCAAAAAAATCATCACCACCCCTAAGGGATTTGGAAAAAAATAATTTCAATATTTAGTTTTAGCAAACTCAAAAACCCCATATTCAAATTTTCACGAAAATATGAAAAGTATTTTAAAATATTTACCCCCTCATCCATGCAGGGGTGGAGTTAGAATATTTTTATTATTAGATTCGATTTCAACAATATTAAAAACCCTTATAATGAAATATTCAAATTTTTGTAAACAAATATTGTTCTCGATCGGGATTGTTTTTGGTGAACAATCCCGAGCAAGAACTTTTGGTAACATACCTGTATGCCAAAGTCTCTAACTTAAAGCGTTCTTAAGTTATCGTGTCCACAAGATTTCCCGGACAGACCGACCAATCGATAAACAATTTTTTTTGCTTGAAATTGATTTATATCGACATAAAACGCAAAAATACGCAAAAAAATTTTTTTACGAATACAGGGCTTTCCTATATTTTGAAAATTTTCAAAATGGGAAAGCAAAATTCCTACAATAATTTTAATTATAAACATACATGAACATTTAATCATAGTTAAGGCACAGTGGATCATGAGCCACTGTGTCCAATCGGTCTTTGACTCACTGTGTCCCCCCAGTAACCAGACGTTCAGTGGACATAAAAAAATATACCAAATATCTGTTAAATTTGTGTAAACACACTTATTTAAGAGTTAATAAAGAATATAAAAATGCCAAATTACACTGGAATTTACGTAAAAGTAGTACAAATACACGGAAAAAAAATTATAGCTAGGAGCGCTATAACACACATACCAAGCAAATTATAATCGCTTATTATATAAATACAAGGATTTCTCTTACAATTATGGCAGTCAGTGTAAAAATTTATATGAAATACTTTAATTGTTTAGTGAATAATAAAATATAACAAATAGTATGGCATTTATAGCTTAAATAGATTTAATTATTGTCCGTGCTAATAATTTTTATAATATAATAAAATTTCTGTAAATTTATAATAGTGCCTGTAATAAATATAATCGTGTCTGTAATATATATAATCGTTTCCAATTTATTTTTAACATTATTAGTTATTGTGTCCCTTATAATCTATAGCTTAAATCACTATAATTTGCCACTGTTACCAAATATCTTATAATGTATAGCGCAGAGCCCACTAATTTCTTTCCGTGTATACCTAATTAACAGATTAACAAAAAAAATACTTTCATTATTTATTTTATGCAGCCACCTCTTCGCTTCAACACACGCTACGCAGGTTTGCCGGCAACTGACCCTTTATCTAGAGAAACGTCTTCTTAGCGCGCCATTAGAAAGCGGCGTTTCTAAAACTAATATTGGTAGAGTTATAGTCAACGATTCATTGTGCCCCCTGTTCCCCTACTCTAAAAAAATCAAATAAGTTATTAATTTCATGATGAAAAAACGTAAATTGTACTTTTAAACTACCTTTAATGGACATAAATAAAAATGTACAAAAAAAACTTAAAAAATCGCATTTTTTAGTACAAAAAATTAATGAATCAAAACCTTAAAAAAATTGTTTAAAAAATAAAAAATATATAGTTAAATGGAGAATTTAATAAGCTTTAAAACGATGTATCACACGACCCTCCTTTTCATTTAAAAAAATGCCCCCCTATGCCCCCCTGCCCACATTTTAGGAGCTGAAAGTATTAAATATATGCTAAAAGATAGTTTAAGTTGTCTAATTTAAGACGGTTTTCACAGAACTTGATTATCTCTTTTCGTTTTCGAGAAAACCGCTGGGTAAATAGAGTTGGGACACCCGGTATGTTGTACGTACGAGTCCCACGCGTGATTAAAAATGCGCTCACTTTGACTTCATAATAAATTAATTTTGTGTGGATTACTTGAGAGCATCCAATTACAATAAAGCTAAATTTACTTCGAAATATTAAAGCGCTTTTTGATTAATAATAGCACTAGGCAACACGGTTTCTTGCCCTGATTGTAGTCATATGGTTTTTAACTAATTTTGGGTCGCTGAGGCCGTATCTGGCCTCAGAATATTTCTATTACCTAAGGTTTCTGAGAAAAATGAGATAAAAGTGGTAAAAAATCATTATTTTAGCCCTCTTTTGTTCTAAAATCATGGGAGATAAAATTATTCCGAGGTTAAATTTAGATTCGGCGACTCAATATTAGTTAAAAAATACCCAACTTAGACTATACAATATTTAAATTCATAGGTAGAATAAATAGGGATATTACGAAAAAAAAAATTAAAAAAATGGATCCTGTGACAAAAATAAGTAGGGGTAGGGGGTAAGGAGAAGTGTGCATAAGGAGACAAGCTTATCGCCACGTACTCGTGCTAAAAATCGTCAAAAATCATCACTAGAGGTCAAAAATGAACTAAAAAAATTTTACGTAATATGGTTCTTATGTAATAAAGTAACATTTTTATCATGTAGAACCATTAAAAAACGAAAAAAAAAAAATACACAGTATTTTGTTTTATAAATTATTTTTAAATTGGCCTGTACTAAAATTTCAAAAATAAGACGTGCTGGATTTTTTTAAGGTCAAATTCGGATTCTGGGCCTTTAAATTGATAAGGAAAATATATTTTTTGGGCTCGGGAAAAAAGTTTACACTGTGGCTTTAATTTTATTTCTTTTTCATTTATTTACTTTTTACGAACAAATTAAGCAAAATAAAAAAATATTTGTATAAATATTTTTGTAGACAATTTTATAATCTACAAATTAAGTCCTATAAAATTTTTAAACAAATTTGATAGTTTTGCCAAAAATGAGCAATTAAGTAAACTCTGCACTTTCATTTTAAGCGTTTTATTTTTTTTCACGTAATTACTCTGACAGTAGGTCCTTGACATGTAGATTTTTGAATTTCTCGTATTTTTTTTAATATACCCTAAAATTTTCAAAATTCTACTCTTTTTTTTAAGATTTTGAAAAAAAAAAACGTCATTATTACCTGAACTTATATCTCAAAAATTTTAGGTGCTGTAATTTTTCTAAGGTCAGATTCGGATTCTACGCCCTCGAATTAGTAAGAAAAATTTACTTTCCGAAATTTTAGGTGCTGTAATTTTTCTAAGGTCAGATTCGGATTCTACGCCCTCGAATTAGTAAGAAAAATTTACTTTCCGATCGGGGCAAAAAAAAAGTTGCGATTTGTTGCCTAGTGTATTTAGCCGGTAGTTGAACAATATAAATGCTAATTTTTCATACGGAAAATTACTCGTGGGAAAATAACCGTAAATTCAATATGTTTTATTAACGATAAACCAGCCATTAGGTATAATAAAATTAAGTTTTTATGATGCTTTATTTCTTACTATATTGAATTTCTCTTACTAAAGAGCTACGAAAAACTTTTATTTTTAGTTACAACTTAATTTATAACTAGTACCCGGATATTTGGTGTTGATTACGAGGGGCGCGCGGAAGTTAAATTTTTTATGAACATTCTGACATGGGTGACACTTACTGAGTATAGTGACACAAATTTGTAATTTATTATAAATAAGTTCTTCCCGAGCTGCAATTTAATCTTGAGGTACTTTATTGGTGAACGCGCGAAAAAGATATAGGTTTGTCTTAGAAATGCAATGTTATTATACAAAAATGTTTTATTTTGATTTAGTAAGCCAGTTGTAACATTGCGTCGATGAAAATTGAAAATCCTCAGGGTTTATAGAAAATTGTAAGGTGTAAAGTTGCCAAGAAAGCCCACAAAGAGAAAAAACTATTTACCAAAGGCTTTCGAGGATATAAAATCCAAAATTTTAGTACAAGAGAAAAATATTCTTAGCATAGATAAAACCAAAAATGTTTCTGGTTTAAAGATTGCGTATGTTATGTTATCCCGAATTTTCCACAATGTTCAATAGTAGACCTTTTTAATGGCAAAGAAGTTGAGTTTTCTAAACCAAATCTAAATACTAATAAATGCATTAAGAAATCATACATTATTTAATTATTAATTCTACTTATGTACTTCGGTAGACATAGAACGTTCATTTTCAGATTATAAATATACTTTTGGTAAAAGAAGACGAAGCTTAATAGCCCGAACATGGAGAAAATCTTGATGATATATTTTTATTTTCAACAATAATATTAATTAATTATGTTTAAAAATATGGGTACATTTAGTTATATACATAATATATTTTTTTGTTGTTTTACCTTTGTTATTTATATAGTTATAAATCTTTTGTAATACTAAAAGTATAGATAATTCCCCGTGTCATAATATTGATACACCTGTTTAACATAGTCGTCAAGTTACGCCATGAATAATAACTATCACGGGATGGTTAAGAAAGTGTGCCATTAATCTTTAAAAATCTTTTTTTATATGTAACATTTGCGCGACCCTCGTAATCAATACCAAATATCCGGGGTATGTTTATAACTATAGCTACATGGGGAACGTTCAAGTATTACGTAACGCTCCTACACTCTAAAAAAATGGTTTTGTGAAATTACTAACAATATCGTTGGTTATTTAATGCCACCGATTTTGTTAGTAATATTACATACCAACTTTGTAATTTAACTAAACTGCGTTGTAATCTTGCAAATTCATAAAAATGATTTTTTTGTAATTTCACAACATTTTCCTGTGATATTACATAATAATTTGTAAAATTATTTCGCATTTTTACAATATTACAACACGTCTTTGTAATTTTAAATGTTTTTTTTGTGAAAAGCTAAATCTAGCTATATCAGCAGTTACTGTTATTTAACATTATTCTCATTCACGCTTTATCTGTAATAACTTATTAGAGACTACTAATAAACTTAAAGAAAAACTGACAATATGTCAAATTATTCTTAAAGTCTTACTTAAACTATAAAATAATTAATAAAATTGACATTAGGCATATTTAAAACTTGCATTTTTTGTGGGTCCAACTGTACCAGCACGGTCTCTATATTAGTATGACAACATTTTGAATACAATACACACATTGTAGTAGTTAATATCACAAGCAAAGTATTAAATACCAATGATGGCGATATAAATAACAAATAAAATTTAGTATTAAAGCACTTGCTAGATGTGTGCAAGCGGGCACTCGCTTTATTTGCCGAATACGTTATAGGGTGTATAATTATTTATTTTATTTTATGAGAAAGTAGTCTCGCTCATTTGAGACGGCTGGTTTTTACTTCGCTATTTGTTAGCTTACCCTATTTGCAACGTAGCTCTACCAGAACTCCTAGGTGAAACTGCCGGTTCAAGCTCATCCACATTTGTGGCAGCCCCTAGGCCTCTGGATAATTTGAGCATTTCTGCCCCGAATGCGCCTAAGGCTGACATGGTGCAGGGTGTGGGTTCTGATTCCTGGATCCACAGCTCGTGCGTGTCTAGTGTCGTTAGTTCCGTGTCCGTAGACGCTGCAGAATGGTGGCCGTGTTGCGGCGTCCCCGGCTTGCATCCACGGACCGCCGAAGTCGGTGCCAGAAGTTTGCGCCATGTGGCCCGTCTTTCTAAAATTAATACATAGAGTTAACCCCTTACCGCATACTGTCCCATATATGGCATAAGTCGGATTTTTTAGTTTATATATAGTGCCGTCTCTAAAACAAACTTTTACTCATAGGCAAATGAATGAAGACATAATATATTATATAAACTAGTCGTAAATAGTATATTAAAGTACTAGTTTCATAACATACGTTTTTAGCGCACGAGTACTTGTTTAGAAAACGAGCCGCTTGCGGCGAGTTTTCTAAAGTACTAGTGCTCTAAAACAGTGTTATGAAACGAGTGCTTTATACAATTTTTTCTATTTTCCCCTAAAATTTAAAAAACTTACATTTAAATTGATGACTGATTTAGGAATTTTTGTTTTGGGTTGGCATTACAGTTTATGTTTAAAATTCTAAGAACAAATGATATTTTGATATATTTTACAGTCATCTCTTCTTTTTTCACTGCAATTAACCAGTCCACAATTTTAACACGGTAAAAAATAACCCAAACACAAAATTTTGTAAAAAATTAAACTTTAAATCGACATTGACATTTGCACGCAAAACGTCAAGAGATAGGCTTTTATATGTTGCCAACCCAACAGAAAAACAAGTAGAGACCTCTTATGGGCCTATAGGAACACGCAAAATGCGTGTGATGTGATTATGTCGCAAAATAGAAAAAATATATAATGCTACGCATTCCATTATATTCACAATAAATGGTATACATTGCATTTTCCCAAATACTTAAAAAAACGTGACATCGGACAGACAGACAGGCGGACTGACGGACAGACGGACATTTTCAGTTTCTTATTTTTTCATGAAACCAATAATTTTTTGTCTAGGACGTTTTTTGGCGATTTTGCAAAAATTCAAAACTACCTTATAATACTGTTCTAGTGCAGGCGCTGTGAATAGTATAACAATGTAATCATCTAAATTTATTTTATGTCAGATATAAAGGAGCACGTACACTAGGGCGGATCGAATTTTTTTTTTAGAAAACAAGAAGGCCTTCGTGCGGAAAATTTCACTTATTTAATAAATAGTTACCATGTATTTGGGTTTCCTAAAATGTCATCTTTAGCCTCCCCACTTAGCCTAAATGAAGTAAAACACGTAAATGTTAAATTACGTTATTATATGATTTATTTTTTATTTTTTAATAACAATTTGAGCTAGAGCGTTTAAATTTGGTGTATATATTACTTTTATATGGTCAAATCAAAATAAAATATTGTTTAATAATTTTATAAGACTTAAGGTGTTTAAGGGGATACAAAACTTTCCAGTCCGAAAATTTTACTCAACTTTGTTGGACTGTGATATATTTAAATCAATTTATGTCAAAAATTTTATACTACTGATAAGAAGTTTTCAGTAAAATTGGGCCAAATAAAACGGGTTAAAAAGGTCAAAATAAGGCTAAAACTACAAAATTTTACAACAAATTTAAGTTTTATCCCTCTTTAACGAGCTCGTATAACTAATTTTTTACTAAGATGTAATGTAATGTAATGTAATTTAATATTTAAATGGTATTTAGCAAATATCAGGTTACTACGTTTAAGCGTCCAAAAGTTATTTTAAGTTATGGAATTAGATCAATTTGATCCTTATAGTCACTTTTAATTTTTATAAAAATTAGTATTTAAAAAATAAAATATTCAATAAAGTATATAACCCAGGCCCACAAAAAAAAAAAAGTGGGCTGTGCTGGGGTTGAGACCTAACTATTCTTATATATTTTGGGATGCTGAATACGAATCTGTCACAAAAAAGGCACTTCGTGGGCTTATTTTGTTTCTACACTGAAAAAACTGTCTGGACCCACAAAAAAAGTGGTAAGTGCTGTGGTTAAGACCCACGGATTCTTATGTATTTTGGGATGTTGAACACGAATCTGCCATAAAAAAAAGACACTTCATGGGCTTATTTTGTATCTACTCTGAAAAAACTGTCTGGGCCCACAAAAAAAAGTGGTCTGTGCTGGGGTTGAGATCCACTTATTCTTATGTATTTTGGGATGCTGAACACGAATCTGTCATAAAAAAGGCACTTTATCGGCTCATTTTTTTTCTACACTGAAAAAACCGCATGACCAACAAAAAAAAAATAGTCGTCTGTGCCGGGGTTGAGACCCACCTATTCTTATGTATTTTGGGATGCTGAACCCACCTATTCTTATGTATTTTGAGATGGTGAACAAGAATCTGTCATAAAAAATGCACTTCAATGGCTCATTTTTTTGTTACACTGAAATAATATGAGATTTTTACCATTTTAGACAGTTTTTTCAGTGTAGCAAAGAAATGAGCCCATAAAGTGCCTTTTTTATGACAGATTCGTGTTCGGCATCCCAAAATACATAAGAGTAGGTGGGTCTCAACCCCAGCACAGACAACTTTTTTTATTTTGTGGGCCTGTGTAATTAAAAGTTTTTGTAATAAAGTGTTCATAAGTTATTACATAAAAGTTATAGATTTTAGTTTTCTTTAGCCTCGGTCTTATACAGGTTTATTCACGGAAGTGGTACCATGGTATATTAAAAGTTTATGGAGAACCAATAATTTAAAAAATCTGATATTTTGCGCTTCGGAGTTTTTGAATATGTTCAATCGATTAAAAATAATTTTATGCTTGTGTCACTTCCGGTTGTACCGGAATTGGACTCAACTTTGATTTTTTACACCCAATATATTTTTTAATTTTTAAAATTCGCATTAATTTTGCTTTATTTCAATGTGTAACACTTTATGTCTATCTCCGGTAGTTTTTGAGTTATTTAAGTTTTTAGCGAAAAATTAGCAAATTCAAGCACCCTAAAAAAATTAATTTCTCCTTGATTTTTAATTGGAGAAAAGTTGTTTTGTGGTTTACTCAATAATACTTAACCGAATTATTCTAAGCCGAAAAAGAACCCAAAATTTACACAGGGTGTCTCAGAAAAAAGGTCAAATCTAACAAATTTAAAATAGCCCTAACTCATTTTTTTTAAATGGCACCCTATATATTTTTTTATTTAGGGGCTGTTCAAGAATGACGTCACCTTCATAGGTGGGAGGGGGGGTTGGTCAAAAGGTGACGAAAAGTGACGAAGGAGGGAGGGGGGTCACAATAAAAGTGACTTCACCTTAAAAAAAAAGTTATACTTAAAAAAAAAATAGTGAAGAATTTTTATAAAAACAACAACGACATAATAGACTACAGTAAATTTTACTTTAGGCGTAGCTTAACAAAAAATCGTAATTATGTTTTCCCTATTCCTTAAAATACGATATTTTTTTAACGGCTTTAATGATTTAATTGTCAGAGGTTCTGGGCCTGTTCAAAGCTTAGTTGGTTACAGACCCTCTAACCAACTAATATTTTGCTTTATTCGTTGAATTATCTATTAAGTTTAAAAGTTTTAAATTAAAATATATTAAAATTTAATTATTTTTATATTTTAGTAGGTTTACCTATTCTGCCCTACTAAGCTAGAAAGCAGTAACTGCATTTGTCAATAGAAGCGCGCTGCAGCTTTTTTAAAATATTACATCAGTCGCTATGCGACAAATGGAGCTACTGCTTTCTAGCTTAGTGGGGCAGTATATAGGTATAGGCAAATGCATGAATGATTAAACATTATATTGGACATTTATTTGAAACGTTCCTCTATTATAGGGGGGGGGTCTTCCAAAAGGTGACGTAATTTTTTTCTGTTTTATGGGGGTTTCAAGGCAAAAGTGACGAAAGGTGACGAAGGGGGGAGGGGGGTTAATAATTGGTCAAAAATAGGTGACGTCATTCTTGAACAGCCCCTTAGGTAAATAAATAATAAAATTTGCTTTAAAATGAATATAGAATATCTTATACTTAACATTAAGCGTTTTCGAGCCATTTGCAAATTATGGCCTTATTTCTGTTAAAATTTGTTATATTTACTAATCAAGTAGGCCAGTAAAATAAATCGATTTGTATTTAGGTATTTACCTTAAGGACCATTAATTTTAACTTTAAAAGTAAAGTCCCTTTTGACAGCTAAAATATTTTTAAAAATCATCAGGTCTTAAGGCCTGTACTTTCTGCTTTTTGTAATCGTGCATCTTGTGGTTTTTTAAGATTCTTTGGATGCTTGAATAGGAAATTCCCAAGTCGTGACTAACTGCAGGAATTTAGGCATGTGGATGAGCATAAAAGTAACCCAAAACTTCATTATCCTCGTTGTTTCTAGTTGGTTTTGTTAGATATTTCTCTGCGTTTTCTTTACCAAATCATGGTTTAAATAATCAACAATAGATGCAGCAGTTTTAAATTAATTAAACATTATATTGGACATTTATTTGAAACGTTCCTCTATTATAGGGGGGGGGTCTTCCAAAAGGTGACGTAATTTTTTTCTGTTTTATGGGGGTTTCAAGGCAAAAGTGACGAAAGGTGACGAAGGGGGGAGGGGGGTTAATAATTGGTCAAAAATAGGTGACGTCATTCTTGAACAGCCCCTTAGGTAAATAAATAATAAAATTTGCTTTAAAATGAATATAGAATATCTTATACTTAACATTAAGCGTTTTCGAGCCATTTGCAAATTATGGCCTTATTTCTGTTAAAATTTGTTATATTTACTAATCAAGTAGGCCAGTAAAATAAATCGATTTGTATTTAGGTATTTACCTTAAGGACCATTAATTTTAACTTTAAAAGTAAAGTCCCTTTTGACAGCTAAAATATTTTTAAAAATCATCAGGTCTTAAGGCCTGTACTTTCTGCTTTTTGTAATCGTGCATCTTGTGGTTTTTTAAGATTCTTTGGATGCTTGAATAGGAAATTCCCAAGTCGTGACTAACTGCAGGAATTTAGGCATGTGGATGAGCATAAAAGTAACCCAAAACTTCATTATCCTCGTTGTTTCTAGTTGGTTTTGTTAGATATTTCTCTGCGTTTTCTTTACCAAATCATGGTTTAAATAATCAACAATAGATGCAGCAGTTTTATTTTTTTCAAAATTGATAAAAATTGGTGAAACATTAAGAAAAACTAATAAAATTTATGTAATTTTAACGTAAAACTTTGAACTGCATTATATTATTTAATATTTTATGGTAAAATATATACAGAGCGGTCCAAAAGTCACCCCCCCCTCTTAACTTTTGAACCAGTTGAGATATCGACTTCAAATTTGGAACTTTTAAATAAGACAACTAAAACTATCTTTTAGCATATATTTAATACTTTCAGCTCTTAAAATGTGGGCAGGGGGGCATGGGGGCACATTTTTTTAAATGGAAATAGGGGTCGTGTAATACATCATTTCAAAGCTTATAAAATTCTCCATTTAACTTCATTATTTTAAATTAAAAAAAAAAACAATTTTTTTTGGGTTTAAAATGGGGTTAAAAATGGGTATTAATGTCAAAATTCCTCTAAAAAAAACAAATAATTTTTTAAAAATGCCTAATTTCATCACAAAAAAATGTTAATTATGCTTTTAAACTAATTTTAGTTGACATAAATAAAAATTTATAAAAAAAACTTAAAAAATCGAATGTTTTAGCACAAAAAATTGAAAAATCAAAACCTTAAAAAAACATTTTTAAAAAATTTTAAAATGTTAGTTTAAATAGAGAATTTTATAAGCTTTAAAATGATGTATCACACGACCCCCCTTTCCATTTAAAAAAATGTCCCCCATGCCCCCCTGCCCACATTTTAAGAGCTGAAAGTATTAAATATATGCTAAAAGATAGTTTAAGTTGTCTTATTTAAGAGTTCTAAATTTGAAGTCGATATCTCAACTCGTTCAAAAGTTAAAGGGGGGGGGGTGACTTTTGGACCGCTCTGTATATATGCGGGACCGCATACTCATCTGCCGGCTCGTATGACAAACTTCCCGCTCGCTCTGAATATTGTCTATTCCAAACTAGTTATAGAATATACTATATTCTATGTTTGAAAAGTGTGTGTATTTGTCCACATTCTAAACCAGTCATAGAAAAAAGAGGATTATTATTGAGATTCTAGTTCTAATGCATACATTCTACTGAATAACCTTTTTTTTTCGCTGCCTGTACTATAAGAAAATTCTAAAAATTGATTTTCTTTTTTTGTATTTTAGCTAAAAAAAAAATTCAAAATAAAACATTAAAAACGACGTATTGAGAGAATTTTCATGTATATTACTTGAAATAAACATTTTAATAAGTCAACAGGACATTCCTTTTAAAAAAGATGATAATCAAAGATTTATAATGCCGATTTATATATTTCATACTTTTAGTCATTTTCTAAGCTTATAATGTATAAATTTAATATTTCATTTCAAAGTAATTTCATTTTTATTTGGTATCATAAAATTTTTAAATGTAAAACATTTTAATTACCCTAAATGGCAAAAAAATATTTGCGAAAAAAATTTCAGTTATACGCAGTTGCAACCAATCACATATTATGCGTATGCGAATTATTTTGCGAATGGTCAAGGATATACAAGGTGTCCCAATTAGTTAAAATTATGAAAATTCTTATTAACCCATATGCCGCTCTGGTGCAACGCCATTTACTCGAATAAGTAAAATTGTGACTTAATACAGTTTTTTCCTGGGGTACAAATAAATATTTTGCTCTAATCCCCACGGTCTTAAAATAACCGCTTTAGAAAAAACTTTATTACTAAAAGTTATAATATTATTTTAAGTATCCAAAAGTCACCCCCCCCCCCCCTTTAACTTTTGAACGAGTTGAGATATCGACTTCAAATTTAGAACTCTTAAATTAGACAAGTTAAACTATCTTTTAGCATATATTTGATTTTTTCAGCTCTTAAAATGTGGGTAGGGGGGCATAGGGGCACATTTTTTTAAATGGAAAGGGGGGTCGTGTAATACATCATTTTAAAGCTTATAAAATTCTCCATTTAACTCCATATTTTTAAATTAAAAAAAAATTGGGTTTAAAATGGGGTTGAAAATGGGTATTAATGTCAAAATTCCTCTAAAAAAAAAAACAAATAATTTTTTAAAAATGCATAATTTCATCATAAAAAATGTTAATTATACTTTTAAACTAATTTTAGTTGACATAAATAAAAATTTATGAAAAAAAAAATTAAAAAATCGAATTTTTTAGCACAAAAAATTAAAAAGTCCAAACCTTAAAAAACATTTTTAAAAAAATTAAAAATGTTAGTTTAAATAGAGAATTTTATAAGCTTTAAAATGATCAAATATATGCTAAAAGATAGCTTAAGTTGTCTTATTTAAGAGTTCTAAATTTGAAGTCGATATCTCAACTCGTTCAAAAGTTAAGAGGAGGGGGGGTGACTTTTGGACCGCACTGTATTATTATTTTACATGTTTTGAGCATATTTAGGGCAAATTTGCTACAGATAAATCATGAGGCAAAAACGTTATATCGCTTTAGAAGTACCCGGTATTTTATGGGACTGTTTGTAAACTTTATAACTTTTGAACCAAATACATAGACATAAGAGTAAATAAGACTGTGCATTGACCTTCTGCGCATCCAAATTTCTGGTTTTACGCTGGTGTATTTTTTCTTCATCATAGAACTCATATATTTTTATTGTAATATCGGTATAGTATTATACGGTCTGTATTGAATACAAAAATGGTTTTTCATTAACCAACGTTTCGGCTTTATTATTTTCTTTATCAAGCATACATATGAAGCACGTGTATTTTTTCGTCGTGTTTTTTAGCACCTCAGCTTGTTGGATATGCCCACTTTCATGTAGTGTATTTTTGCTAACTTGATATTTTATTTGAGGCCTTTATTAAGCCCTTAAAAAAAATCAGTTTACCGTATAAGTTCTAATTTAGAGCCCGTATCTCCATTTGCGCAAACTTTACTAACTTTTTATTTAATTTATAAGAAGACGAAAGATACATTTAAAGTTTATTGCAGGTTTAACTCCCACGAAACTATGTTTTATACGTTCACTTTAGTTCCACTTGAAATTCTCTTACTATATTTTTGGTTTTTTGTTTATTCTTTTTTGTTTATAAACATGAATTAAAGAACTATATTAGAAAAAAATGGTTACTATTTGTAAAAGGCAAGTTAATTTTAAACCAAGTATTGACTTTGAAAAATAACACTGCCCAAGTTAACAATCAAGGCGCTTTTTTCCCCGATTGTCAAGCCGCACATTAGCGGCGTTGCCGATAAGCACTAAAATTCCCTAAAATGTGAGAATAAAATATTTTAAACAAATAAATCGTAAAAATAAAAGTTATTTTTTAAATGATTTAACTGTACAGTGTTAAAAAAAATAAAATAATTTACGCAGTCGATTAAAAGACAACTAATTTAAGTCTAGGATGCATGGCATTTTAACTTTAAATTGGGTTTCATTATTGTCCTAATAGCTCCTTGTGGAGCAAAGGGCACCATTTCATGGTGTTTCAAAGACTAAATGGAATTTCATCGCCTCTTGGATTCTTTGCAATTTTTTCCACCAACTTTCTCCATTCCTTTCTATTTTTCGATATCGACATCGATATCGATAATTTGTTATACCTGTCAAGTGGTCATTTTTCAGATAGGATGTTTCGGAATTTACAAGGCGATGTGTATTTATAGTATATTAAAGTACTAGTTTCATAACATACGTTTTTAGCGCACGAGTACAAGTTTAGAAAACGAGCCGCTTGCGGCGAGTTTTCTAAAGTACTAGTGCTCTAAAAAAGTGTTATGAAACGAGTGCTTTATACAATTTTTTCTATTTTTCCCTAAAATTTAAAAAACTTACATTTAAATTGATGACTGATTTAGGAATTTTTGTTTTGGGTTGGCATTACAGTTTATGTTTAAAATTCTAAGAACAAATGATATTTTGATATATTTTACAGTCATCTCTTCTTTTTTCACTGCAATTAACCAGTCCACAATTTTAACACGGTAAAAAATAACCCAAACACAAAATTTTGTAAAAAATTAAACTTTAAATCGGCATTGACATTTGCACGCAAAACGTCAAGAGATAGGCTTTTATATGTTGCCAACCCAACAGAAAAACAAGTAGAGACCTCTTATGGGTCTATAGGAACACGCAAAATGCGTGTGATTCTGAGCTTATAAGAGTCGCAAAATAGAAAAAAACTATTATTACAGCCTATTTGGCTGTCATTTCTGAAAGATCACTAGTAAGTGCTGCCTCTGCTGGTTATTTAACAAAGTAATTAGTTATCTTATTATTTTATTATTTTTTTAGACAAATATTTATTATTTGCGTTGAATAAATATTTAAATTTAATATTTTTGATATGTTTAATATATTTATAAATGTTTTAAAATTGTTAATAATAAATAATAGTTTTTTTTTCATTTTCGTGGAGATTGCCATCTATACGAAAAAATCAAAGATTGACCAATATTCATAAATATAAAGATAGCGAGTTTTATTGTAGTGTTGGTGTTTAGTTGTAATGTTTAAATAAATAGGTATAATAATTATAAATATTGTTAATAAAATATTATATATAAACCTCGGTGAAACATTAAATTTTTCCTTCGCGAATTAGCAGACCGCGGGGCTACACCTCGTGGTCTTGCTAACTTTCCCTCAGGAAATGAAACATTTTCTACTCAGTATGTAATATAGTTTTCCTTTGATCCCCTATGAAAATTACATTTACCACAGTCTCTTGTTCTTTAGAAAACGCCTTATATCACCCTTGTTTGATATTTTCATATCACCCTTGTTTGATATATATGTATGTAGGTTTGCCTAATTTTGTTTAGATATTTACGTTGTAAATTCTACGAATTTTACTCACCTCGTTTTTTATGCTATTTTCAACCTTTCATTTGATGTCTTTAATGTTTTTCAATCCAAATATTTCTGTTTTTCATGTCAAAAACAAAAACTATAGTTATAACCTTACTATTTTGACCCAGTTTAATATAACTTAATATGTTTTATTAATGTCTAGATTATATATATATTACTTAATTTGTGATTTAGTTACCTTACATTTTATAAAAAACATCAATATTTCCTCATGAAATGTAAAACATTGTAGAATTTTAGTCTTATATGGTAGCATATCCACAGAAATCAAATTTAATTAGTAAACTGTCAACATTTCCTTGATTTAAAAGATGCTTGCGGTTAGGCAACCCATTAAACAGTATTGAGCTTCCATAATATGTTGTAATAAATATAAAACCAAGAAAACTAAATTTGTATGCTATTTTGTGTTTTGCTTTTCTCAAAAATTCTCGGAATAAGTAATAAAAATTAGAAAATATTAAATGAAGAATTCTTAAAGTTTAAACTTTTTTGGGATCGTAGGAAAAATAGTGTACATAACTCGTTGGAAAGTGTATTTCTTACACTCGTGAGGTTTCCTCACTCGCCTGACGGCTTGTTCGTAAACCTTCTCACTCGCGTGAAATATGTCACTTTCCACACTAGTTATGTAATATACTATTTATGTTTACCTAATGGTGTTGACGTAGGCCCCCCCATCCAATTGCTCGACCAGTCGGGCGTGCTCAAGTTCTGCTTCTGATTTGCCAACAATCTGACGGTGAGAGCATAAGTCACCAACATCACCAGCAACGGAATGTAAAAACAAATAATAGACCCTATGAATTTGTACAAAGGATCTGGAATCTGACAGGTACCATCTATTATGAGCGAATCCTGGTCCTGGAAATAAATGATAAATATAATACACTGTTAGAAATATTATATAAAAAAAGAATAGACTAGACTATTATATTTTTCTAAAATAACTTGATAAAACAAGGCAGACTGCTATTGGTATGTTTAAATCTTGGTAGTTAGCGCTATAAAAGAGAAAAAGATGAAAGTCGCTTGTAAAACAAGTTTACACTACGATATTTCAAAAACCCTTTGACCCAGTGACTTGAAATTGGAACAAAGATTTTCTAAGTGGTAAAAAAAATTTGTTGCAAATTTCAAGTCTCTAGTCAAAGATTTCTTGAAATATCGTAGTGTAAAGTTGTTTTGCAAGCGACTTGCATCTTTTTCTCTACTATATGTGTAAACATGACACGGCTAGTTTTAAAACGTTTCACCTAAAAGATCTGGCAACTCCAAAGTTTTTTCTGATTATGATTCTGTGGTTTATGTTATGCATCCTATGTAAAAATTAAAAAAAAAATCGTTAAATGGCTTTTTTTGCAGCATCGCTATGCATCGTCTTAAACTGAACACTTTTAGCAAGGAACAGGCATTCATCTTTGACCTAATAAAAACGAGCTTCTTTATAGATTTTGAGCTGCTGAATCCATATATATTCTTAAAATTTAATTACATCGTATAGTTTGGCGAAATATTACACTTTATATTCGTTTTATTATCAAAAATAAATCCCTGTTCTGGTAATAGTGTTAAGCTTAAGACGATGTTGCAAAAAAAGCCATCTAACGATTTTTTTAATTTTTACACAGAAAGCATAAAATAAACTATAGAATTATAATTATGATTATAAACAGAAAAAACATCGGGTTTGCCAGACCTTTTAGGTAAAACTTTTTAAAACTAACCATGATGGTCAATAATATTAATATAATTTATAATTAATAATATTTATATTTTACGTCATTCCCACTGATGAAAATTTTATATGGCACACGAGCTTTGTTGGAAGTAAACAAACTTTGCATTTTAGATGGTCCTTACTAGTCCATTTATCCTTCTGTTATCTGAGTTAGAAACTAACCAAATATTTAGGGATTACTTTAAGCAATTTTTAACAGTAATATCCTTGTTAAATCAGTGACAATTTTGTCTTGCCAGAATAAAATTATCTGATAATTGAAGAGCTCGCGTTCATAACCAGTTATGTTTACTTAACGTACGTGTACTGTGAATATACGCGAGCTCCTCAATTCATTAAAACCAGTGTTTACACAGTAGTTATTACTACCATTTTTAACTCCCGTCTAAACTCACTTTTTTGCGGTATTTACCAGTAATTACACAGGCCAACAAATTTTGAACTTTTGAAAGTTGATTTGGATCTGATAGCTGATTTTGGGTAATTTAGTTATGTTGATTTTGAATATAACTTCCGTTTTTGTCCCTTACGTAAGGGTTTTAAACAACCGCCCAGTGTGCCAAGAAAAAAAAACAAGGACGAAATTCTGAATTTTTGCTTCCGACTATTTTTGATACAGCTGATTTTGAATAAAATAACAAAAATTAAAAAAAATCCGCTCCATTAGGGTGGTCCAAAATTTTATTTTTGTTTCGATCTTTCTAAAAATGTGTCAAATGGCTTTTTTTGATTATGTTGATGTAGACCAAAGTCCATAACTTAAAAATTCTACACTTGTTGTTAATGAATGATATTTTTGGCATGGCTCATAGCTGAAAAAATTTTACGCGATGTAAACAAAAAAATGCTTGTTTGGCAGTCAGTGAGTCTTAACTAAGCCAGAAAATAAAAAAGCATGCGATCACAAAATCCTTGTTGGCCTGTGTTATTAATCGGGAACTATAAATGTAATCCTCTTGAATCACGGGGTTAGAGTTAATAATCTGGGTTTAGCTGTGATACAAGATGGACGGTACTACTGCAACTTTTTCATTAATTTTTCATCATACCCTTTATTTTTACTTTATTTCTAAATGAATCTCCCTATTATATTTTTTATCCTTTTAAATGCGCTTTTCTACTTTGGAATACATAAGGCTTAAAGGCAGACCCATCGCTACGGATAATATCCATACAAAAACGGTTTCCAGTGTGACTGTTCTTCTCGATTTATTCCGGCTAAATTTTAGGGAATATTTCAGCAAGAGATAACGATCGACGTTGATTGTACAGAATTTTCAGTGCAATTCCTCTTCTCGATTTATTCCGGCCAAATTTTAGGGAATATCTTAGCGAGACATAACGATCGACGTTGGTTGTACAGAATTTAAAGGATTGTAACTCCGTTAGGAACTACTTAATTTATAAGGAAAGTGTACGAACTTTTTTGCAGTTTTTATGCAGAATCACTCCCAAAAATTATTCACCGCATATGAACATTTTTCTCAGAAATAATTTTTAATTTTTGGACATATGTTTCTTTGTACATTTTTAAAAATTTTAAACATAGCTCATCATTCCTTATGATGTTGTACTATAACTCCTAATCAAGCCGTATATACTATTCCATTTATTGTACTTATTTTGAAATACATAAAGCTTAAAGGCCGACTTATCGCTATAGATAATATCCATACAAAAACGTTTTTGAGTGTAAATCTTCTTCTCGATTTATTCTGTCATAACTTCAAGGGATATCTCAGGGAGAGATAATAATCGACGTTAATTGTACAGAATTTAAAGGGTTGTAACTCCCTTAGGAACTACTTTTTTTATAAGGATGTGTGCGGGAGCTTTTTTGCAGTTTTTATGCAGAATTACTCCCAAAAATTATTAACCGCATATGGACATTTGTCTCTGAAGCAAAAAAAATTCCTTTTATATTAAATTTCTCAGAAATAATTTTTTGACTTATGTTTCTTTGAACGTTTAAAAAATTTAAACATAGATTATCACCCTTCATATTTTAACTCCTAATTAACCCGTATAAACTATCCCATTTATTGTACTTACTTTGTAATACATAAGGCTTAAAGGCAGACTCATCGCTATGGATAATATCCATATAAAATCGATTTTCAGTGTAAGTCTTCTTCTCGATTTATTCCGGCCAAATTTCATGGGATATCTCAGGGAAAGATAGCGATCGAAGTTGATTGTACTGAATTTAAAGGGTTGTAACTCCCTTAGGAACTACTTATTTTATAAGGACGTGTGTAGGAGCTTTTTTACAGTTTTTATGTAGAATCACTCCCAAAAATTATTAACCGCATATGGACATTTATCTCTGAAGCAAAAAAAGTTTCTTTTATATTAAATTTCTCAGACATAGTTTTTGGACATATGTTTCTTTGATCATTTTTAAAAATTTAAAACTCAGAAAAAAAAAGATTTACACTTTAACTCTTTTTCTCGATTTATTCCGGTCAAATTTCAGGGAATATCTCAGCGAGAGATAACGATCGGGGTTGATTGTACATAACGACGACGTTGATTGTACATAATTTAAAGGATTGTAACTCCCTTAGGAACTACTTATTTTATAAGCGAGCTTTTTTGCAGTTTTTATGCAGAAAAACTCCCAAAAATTATTAAGCGCATATGGACATTTGTCTCTGAAGCACAAAAAATTCCTTCTATATTAAATTTCTCAGAAATAATTTTTTGACTTATGTTTCTTTGAACGTTTAAAAAATTTAAACATAGATTATCACCCTTCATATGTTATACTATAACTCCTAATTAACCCGTATATACTATCCCATTTGTTGTACTTACTTTGGAATACATAAGGCTTAAAGGCAGACTCATCGCTATGGATAATATCCATACAAAAACGATTTTCAGTGTAACTCTTCTTCTCGATTTATTTCGACCAAATTTCATGGGATATCTTAGGGAGAGATAACGATCGACGCTGATCGTGCATAAATGCATAATTGAAGCTGTGCAGAATAAAACGTCTAAACATATCCACGTTAGACAGTAAATTGATGGCAACGGAAAATAACCTGGAACAAAAGAAATTTGTCAAAAACAAAGCACACTGATAGACATTTAGCAACACACTTATAAAAACATAGTTATATCGATTTAGGCTTTGTTTATCAATGTGCAACTGACAAATAATTAGCATGGCATCTCCAATGAATATTCAAAGTTTGCTCTTATCCGAGACTTTAACCATAAGATATATTTTAACTACACATTGGTAAACCGGGTCTTAGATATGTATATACTTATATACTTATAAAAACATAGTTATATCGATTTAGGCTTTGTTTATCAATGTGCAACTGACAAATAATTAGCATGGCATCTCCAATGAATATTCAAAGTTTGCTCTTATCCGAGACTTTAACCATAAGATATATTTTAACTACACATTGGTAAACCGGGCCTTAGATATGTATGTAACATAAAATCTTAATCCCTCAAAAATAATTTATTTGGATATATTTTCTACATATAAGCAATAATATTCGGCACGTTAAAATTTTGTCTTAAAAGAATATATATAAAAATTTTAAATAAATTTAAATATTGTTTTCTTAAAATGATATGTATTAGGGTGGAACGAAATTATTTTTTTTTTAAATTCTAAATTCTAATAGTGAAGAAAAGTTGACCCTTGCGACCAATAATAAGTCTGCAAAATTTTACTTCGATCAATCAATATCTTCATCTGCTCCAAGCGGCAAATACATTTTATTAAATTAAGTCACAAAATATAGTATAAATCGAGGTATAAATAAATTTAACACTTTTTGGGGTGGTTGGAAAATGTTGTTTAAAAATTTGCTGTGACTAGTATGGTACCGGGTTTAATCCCAGTAGTTTCTGTGACGTAACGAAAATGGGCTGCTTGGTTCTCAAAGGGCGGATGTCACAAAAATAAAAAACATAGAAAAGCTAAAAAACTGATTTTAAATGCTTAATCCACTAAAACATAAATTTTGCCAAAAATGTGACATCCGCCCCTTGATAACCAAGTCCCTGATATTTATCAGAAAAACTGAGAATTGAGTTTTCATGAAATATTGCTGAGTTTATTCTCATTTTAAGATATTTTCTAAGATTTTCCCAACTTTTCCCGAATATTTTTGCTAATAATACATAATACCCATATTAGCTAGTAATTAAAACTCCTAATAATGCGGTTTGTTCATAAATTACGGAATGCTTAAAGGTTAAGGTCAAATAAAGTTAAGTTGACACAAATACATAACAACGAAAAAAAAATACGCAAAATTTTATAACGTCAAACAAGAATGAACCTAAAAAAGACAAAATAACAGTTTCCAACCACAGCAAGCAAACAGTTGCATTTATTTATACGATATTTTATGACTAATTTTAATAAAATTTATTTGACGCTTGGGGCAGATGAAGATAGGCTTTTTATTGATCCCAAAGACCAACTTTTCTCCACTATTAGAATTTAAAATAAAATTAAAAAAAAATCACCTACAAGGTTCATTCCACCCTAATATGTATATATATATATTTAATTGACATTAATTTGGTTTATTTTTCATTAAAATATAAAAGGATAGAATGAAAAGAAAAGGTTCGTCAAAATAAAAATATTATCACTTGGCTTAAATAATATTCATCTGAATCAATGAACTTGAGGAGTGGGGGAACAGGAATGGCGTCTGAACAAGTGGCTAATATGAATGGCAGCCATTAACCGCATTCTTTATTCTAGGGGGTTCAAATTTTTCACACTAGGTGGTGCGATTTGGTAACTTTATAGGGAATTTTCATCTTGGTGCTTTCCGAGACCAACTTATCTCTGGTGCTTAAAGCACCGTGCTTTATTGACAATGAAATTTTTAGGGTTATGTACAATGTCAGTGGATTTAAAAACGGTATAAAAAAACATTTATTTCTCAAAAAAACATATTTCTATTTAAAAAAATTACAGAAATGTATAAAATTAAAAAAATAATGACAGAATTAAAAAAATAACTAATAAAATAAAAAAAACAAGGTAGGTCATATATAATATTTTCTCAAACCTTCATTCTTATACATTTTGGTATTGGCGTGTAAATTTTCTTAATTAGGGTCACTCGATCAGTTTTTGCTTTGTCTAGTTGGTGTGTTAGTGTGTTTTGGTGTTTGGTCGATTTGGGCTTTTGATTTGAGGTGAAAACTTCCACAAACCCAAACGGCTAACCACCAAAACACTAGACAAAGTAACAACTGATCAAGTGAACATAATCTTAATAATTTTATTACTTTTTTTATTCAGTGTCAATTTTGATTAAATTCATCATAATTTAGTTATAAAGTAGCATTCACTGATCTAAAATTAAATGAATTTTATAAAGGGAGCTTCGAGTCATAACTTCCAACCAGTCGAAACTCTAGCTCTGGGGCTAGGGAACGTTCAAGTATTACCTAACGCAAATTTTGATCATTTTGGACCTCCCCCCCCCTGTAACGCTATTTTCCTATACCATTAACATGGGCGTAACACTCCAAAATGACCCCCCCTACATAATACTTGAACGTTCCCCTAGTATTCCAACCACTTGATTTTAAAAATTTTTAGCTCTTAAGGTATATTTTGGTCAGAATTGTATTCTCCCCGTTTGAATGGGGACTATGCCCCCGTTTGAATGGGGAAACAGGCAAAAAAAAACTGACCTACACCAAAGAGTTAGGTTACGTTATGTTTAATATCTATAGATATACAACAGTGCAAAATCGGTCGGAACTCCAGACACTCTATTGTATAAATACTTGTAATAAAATGTACATATAAAAATCTTATTTTTGAAATTCACACTCTATTTTTTCAGGTTCGAACTCTGGATTTCTTCAGAAGTACTTTCTCTTTTCCAAAAACCATGTCATCATATTTAAAATGCCTTGAGCAAACAAATTTATTCTCAGAAAAAGTATACCTACGTAGATTTGGGTATTTTAAAAATATCAAGCCATTGCTCCAACAATGCTTTATCTTTTGGAAACCTGTAAAATAGAAAACCCTGGCTATAAATTAAATCTCACTAAATTTGTGGTTTTATATACATATAAATGCAAAATGTACAAGTCAATATAATCCCAACTTACTTAAAAAATGAAACTTTCTCCAGATTTATTCTTTTTACACTGCGGCAGCCAATGACACAGCAAGACATAATTAGAAAAGTTTTTCTTGTATACTAATCACTCACTAAAAAACTATATATACACTTACACTACGGAAATTAATAAAAATAAAAAAACTACCATTTAAAAGTCTCAAAAATGCTCAAACATATAATAAATTATTCACAGATAAAGATATCAACATTTCAACCGCAAGTATTACCAGGAAAAACTAGTACGATAACAGAGACTACAATTTCTGATGATAAAATTCCTTATAAAGTTACCAAATCGCACCACCTAGTGTGAAAAATTTGAACCCCCTAGAATAAAGAATGCGTTTAATGGCTGCCAACGTAGTGTCACTACTTATTTGTATTGGAATCCTGTTCCCCCACTCCTCAAGTTCATTGATCTGAATTAAT
Organism: Brachypterus glaber; assembly: GCA_958510825.1. Lineage (NCBI taxonomy): Eukaryota > Metazoa > Arthropoda > Insecta > Coleoptera > Kateretidae > Brachypterus > Brachypterus glaber. Next base: position 22,544,744 of record OY294052.1, on the reverse strand, counting down.
ATATTATTTTTATCTGTGTATAAACAAAGCAAATAGATTTACCCTTATGTATATGCTGTTAAATTAAAGAAAAACTTTCCATCTACTTTCTTTCCAAAAATGGATCCCAAAAGAGTTTCAGTCTCCTAAAAATAAAACATTTTTAAAGGGCCATTAGAGAATTAAAAGTATAGCATTTTTTTCTTAGTTTTTGATATATAGTCAACGTAATATTTTTTATAAATTACTCTTCAGTTTGAAATTTTTGCCCTCTTTTATATTAATTTATTAAAATTTTATATTATTTTCGTATAATTGTTTTTATTGTCCTTAAAACAATTAATTTTCAACAATACGTTGACGTTAATATAACTGTTTCATAATTGCTTTATACTAAGTGCTTTTACACAAAAACACCATTGAATTAGAAGGCCTTAAGGATCACGCTCAAACGTAATGATTTTTGTTTAATTTGTTTCATTCTTAAGATTCTATTTTCCATTATTATTGTAATATCAACAGGGTATTACTAACCTACACTGAAAAAATGTACACTTTGATGTACAAAAGTTTTGCATGTGATTGTAAATAAAATTACGTTTTATACCGGATTTTTTTATTAAATTACACAATGGAATGGAATGGAACTATTCCATAAATTAGATGTAGACAATAAGTTTTTGCACTGAAAAAACTAACATTTCGAAATGTAAAAGTGTAAAAATAAAATTACGTTTTATGTACCGACATTTTTTATAAAATTATATGTTCCATACCGTAGAATTGGAAAAAACAATAAATTCTCGGTATTTTCTTCGTAAAATAAATAAACATTTAGAATTACGGTACGCATAATAGGTTATTTTGTAGCCAATATGTATACCGGAAAATTAATTTTTAATATAAAAATACTGCTAAAAATTATAAAATTACATTAAGCTTTTCGGGATTTTATCGGTATTAGTTGTGGCAACAAAATAACCAATAATGCGTATATTTTCTTTCAGTGCAGTTAACTTTTTCATAAGTGTTGAACTTTGTAGTTTTTTAATATCTTTACTGAAAGAAAATATTCCGGTAACCTTTATTGGTTATTTTGTTGCCACAATTAATACCGATAAAATTCCGAAAAGCTTAATGTAATATTATAATTTTTAGCAGTATTTTTATGTTAAAGATTAATTTTCCGGTATACATATTTCCCAACAAAATAACCTATTATGCGTACCGTAATTTTATATTACACTCTGGATGTTTATTTATTTTACGAAGAAAATAGCGAAAATTTATTGTTTTTTTTCTAATTCTACGGTATGGAACATGTAATTTTATAAAAAATTTCGGTGAATAAAACGTAATTTTATTTTTAAACTTATACATTTCGAATTGTTCCTTTTTTCAGTATACACAAAATTTGACGGTATAAAATATGTAATTTTATACAAAAAAGCCGGTATACAAAACATAGTTTTATTGACTATACCAGAATTTTTTTTAAGTCAATACCTATGTACTTTTTTAGCATAGATTAAAGTACTCTTAACCTATATAGTTGAATTTTGAATAATTTTAGTAAAGTGTAATTAAATCAACTTCGTCTCATTTAATTTAAATTTAGTATTGGCTTATACTATAACCCTGCATATTTCTATACTGAGTGTTTTAAAAATATAGGTAGGTACTAAACTAAACCCTTGTAATTTTACATCCAGAAATGAAAAATGAACTACAACAATAATCTTATGTAATTTTTATATGATAACATTGTAAATTGGGGGACCGTTGTCACTTTTGCTCCTATATTTTTTTCTGTAGTTTTTTACATTTTTTCAATGAAATGTGATTGCTAAATTAAAAATACATAAAAAAAAGTGTGTATGTAACACCGTTGGCAGGTTGGCTCTGTTTTGGAGAAACATGCAGTTAAAGAAATAATTTCACCTTCTAAACATCAAAAATACGAAATTAAAAAATGCGCCAATAAAAAATTAATACAGGAGGGTGAAAAAAAAATCAATATAAAGAAGTACCTATTTAAAATTATGCAGAAATTGTTTTTAGGGGAGCTACGATTCGTTAGGCATAGAATTACTAATTAAATGCACCCTAGGTAAAAGTTTTAATATACAGTATTTTCGTATAATATAAAACAACATTTAATTATTTAATAAAATAAAGCTAAATACAAATATAATTATGTATTCAGCATAATTTGCTTATTTATGTATTTACCAGAAAGTCCAAACATTTAATTTTAAAATTAATTATCTAAGTAATATATAATAATTTTCGACTATTAATGCATATATTTGTATTCTACATTAACGTAGGTAGTTTAATAAATTATTTCACATTTGACAATAAAATTAATAATATTTTCACGTTTAATATTTAATAAACAGACACATAAATTAAAATGAAATCAACAAAAAAAAAAGGATTAAGTCTACATTTTAGTCCCCCAGTTTTTTTTACATGCGTTTGTATGACATACAACCTGTTCCAGAACTCGCGTACAGAAATTTGAGGGTATATTAAAAACCCAATTCAACTTTAGAATCTTTTTAGGTTATTATATTTTGACAAAACCGACAGAGGCTATCAAATATTCTATTTTTATAGGGTCACTCCATCCGGCGGTGGTTTTTTGACTTTAATAAATATTTATGTGACATTAATCACCATGTCAACCTACAGAATATGTACCTGCAATAATTAAATTTGCTCCCATAGCTACAAATTCAACTTTTAAATGTAACTTAACATCAGCAACAGTATTGGTCTACTTAAAGCGTTCTTATTTTTGAATTGAACGAAGATGGATTTTTTTTTACATTTTTTTCATATTTTCCAGAGGGTTTTTAATATATCCTCAAATTTCTGTATGCGAGTTCTGGAACAGGCTGTATACTAACCGTGACAGAAAAAGTAGTACAAGAAGTTAGCAACGAACCCTACATATTTGCGCGAAATTTTTTAAAAAGCATTAATAGGTTTTATCAAGGTGGGCATTGAAATCGTACACTTTACACCATAGTTTGATTTAGTTTGATAGGTAAGAATTAATTTTTAAAGTAAGGTTATTTATTTGTCATATTCAAAATATATCAAAGCAAAAACACAGTATCCGCTTTGATTTTTTTTTTCTAAAAATTAAAATAAGTAGAATAAAATTTATCGGAAAAATAAAACAACCTAATTTACATAACTTTTCTGATTATAAAGCATTATAAGAATAATTTAAATAGTAAAATTTGACATTTAATGTCAAAGTAGAATTTTAATTTAAATATTTTTTTCAAAATTAATGGTTTGGGAGCTGATTTGTCTTTCTAGCTAAAAGGGTACCAGAGATATTAATTATAAACCTTTTTTTATCACAATTTTAAAGGGCCGTATCTCCCTTAGGGCTCATTTCCGGCCAACCTTTATAGGAATTTTTTTGATACTTTTGGATGTAGAACCACCTCTTAAATTTTGGCACCTGTATAATTAATTTAAAACACAAGTTAGTCAACGTTACATAGGAAATTAAAATTTTATACATTTAATGTATTCTGCAAAACAAGAAACAAATGAGCATTAACTTAAATAGATTCTGCGCGGAAGTTATTTCAAAACTTATATTTTTAGGGTGGATAATTAATTTTATATCAAAGCAAAACAATTAAGTTAGACTTTTTATAATAAAAGAAGGGGAGTAAAAAAAGGCTGAGCAAAAACCATAAATAAAATTTTAAAATTAATTAAGAGCTACGAATTTAAATAAAATCTCACTAATTTTCGAGTATTATTCGATTCTTTGCGTAAAAGCAAAAGTTTCTTCTTGAATATAAATTTGGGTAAAAACGCGTAATAGGCTAAGAGCTGGTGACCATTTTTATTTTATTACTTTCTCCCGGCTGTATTTTATATACAGAGCGGTCCAAAAGTCACTTCATATCGACTTCAAATTTGGAACTTTTAAATAAGACAACTTAAACTATCTTTTAGCATATATTTAATACTTTCAGCTCTTAAAATGTGGACAGGGGGGCATGGGGGCACATTTTTTAAATGGAAAGGGGGGTCGTGTAATACATTATTTTAAAGCTTATAAAATTCTCCATTTAACTCGATATTTTTAAATTAAAAAAAAAAACAAATTTGGGTTTAAAATGGGGTTGAAAATGGGTATTCAAAATTCCTCTAAAAAAAAACAAAAATTTTTTTATAAATGCCTAATTTCATCATAAAAAAATGTTAGTTATACTTTTATACTAATTTTAGTTGATATAAACAAAAATTTATTAGAAAAACTTAAAAAATCGAATGTTTTAGCACAAAAAATTGAAAAATCAAAACCTTTTAAAACATTTTTAAAAAATTTAAAAATATTAGTTTAATTAGAAAATTTTATAAGCTCTAAAATGATGTATCACACGACCCCCTTTCCATTTAAAAAATTGTCCCCCCATTCTCCCCTGCCCACATTTTAAGAGCCGAAAATATCAAATATATGCTAAAAGATAGTTTAAGTTGTCTTATTTAAGAGTTATAAATTTGACATTACATTATTTTAAAGCTTATTAAATTCTCCATTTAATATATATATTAAATTTTTTTTTTGGGTTTAAAATAGGGTATGAAAATGGGTATTTTTGTAAAAATTACTCTAAAAAAAATCAAACAAAGTTATTAATTTCATGATGAAAAAATTATACTTTTAAACTAACTTTAATTGACATAAATAAAATTTACAAAAAAAAAAAACTTAAAAAATCGCATTTTTTAGCACAAAAAATTAATGAATCAAAACCTTAAAAAAATTGTTTAAAAAATTAAAAAATATACACTCCAATAGAGAATTTTATTTGCTTTAAAATGATGTATCACACGCCCCTTTCCATTAAAAAAAACTCCCCTCCATGCCTCCCTGTCCACATTTTAAGTGCTGAAAGTATCAAATATATGCTAAAAGAGTTTAAGTTGTCTAATTTAAGATGGTTTTTGCAGAACTTGATTATCTCTTTTAGTTTTCGAGAAAACCGCTGGGTAAATAGAGTTTGGACACCCGGTATATAAAATACAGCCAGGAGAAAATAACGAAATAAAAATGGTCACCAGCTTTCCTACTATAACGGAAAGTATTCGAACCTAACCACAAAAGAATAAATGAAAATATTTGTGTATTTATGCCAGCGGAGGACCTACGCAACTAATATGGTCATGTCATTTGACATGAAATAGACGTGAATTTCCGGTCAAACTCGTTCTCGTCAACAGATGAAGTCATTTCACGTTTCAAATCAACGAATTTCTTATTATATTATTCACAGCGCCAGCGCTAGAATAATATTATACGGTAGTTTCGAATTTTCAAAAAATTTCAAAAAACGTCCTAGACAAAAAATTCTTGGATATAAATTTGTTTCATGTAAAACTAAGCAGTTTTTTTTTTCAAATGTTCGTCTGTCCGTCCGTCTGTCCATCTGTCCGTCTGTCCGATAAAGATAAAGATAAGATAAAGATAAAGTTAAAATCCCCCGTGGATCTAGAAAACTAAATATTGGTCGTCAGAGTTGTATATACTTAAATACAAAAATTAATACACATAGTATTATATGTAGATAAACACAGACATTAAAAATATTAAAATAAATAAACATTTAAATTGAACTATACAGAATTAAACTTTTCATTGAAATACTCCTCAAGAGAGTAATAGGCTTTTTCTAAAAGAAATTCTTTTAGTTTAACTTTAAAAATAATGTCTGAGTTTATGTTCCTAATTGTTTTAGGTAGCTTATTAAATATTTTTACAGTCATGTAATAAGGACTTTTTTCAAAAAATGTGGTGGTGTGTTTCGGAAAAGAAAACATGTTGTGGTGTCTTGTTACTAAACCAGTGTTTAAATCAGAATTTTTTTATAAAGAGATGACTATTCATACGTCCAAAAACACAAATATTATATATATAGAGAGAATAGATAGTTAGAATTTTTAATTTTATGAAATGTGGTTTACAATGGTCTCTATATTTAATACTGGATATGGTTCGAACTATCTTTTTTTGTAGAATAAATAACCTTTCAATAAAGGTGGATGCGCCCCATATATTAATATTATATTCGAGTCTACTCCGTATATAAGCATTATAGTATAGTAATAACATGTTTTGGTTAACTAGACTTTTAAGATTCCAAATTACAAAGTGGGCACTCCTAATTTTAGCAGCAATATCACTTATATGCGTTTCCCAGCTCAAATGTGCATCAACTTTCACACCCAAAAACTTAACAACATTGGTTATTTCAAGCGATTTTTTATCTATTCTAACAAGCATGCTTTTTTTGTCAATTTCATGGTTACGACTATTACCAATTTGCATAACAGCGGTTTTGCTGGGATTAAGTACAAGGCCCTTTTCATCGGACCACTTTTTCATACAGTATGCAGCGTTATTTGCAAGTTTTACAAATGTGTCAAAGTTTGAGTGAAAAACTGTGAATGACGAGTCATCCGCAAATTGACAGACTTCGGTATTCTCTATATTTTCTTGGCTTTCTACAAAAAAATTTAGGTCATTGCTGAAAATAAGAAATAGAAAAGGAGATAATACTCCTCCTTGGGGCACACCATATTTTATTAATTCGGGATGACTTTTAAATTTTTTGTTTATAACATTATTATGTTCTCCCTTAAGTTCTATAAACTGGAATCTATCTTTAAGATATGAAATAAACCACTGTAAAGCAACGCCCGTTATGCCATATGACTTCAATATAGTCCATCCGTCCGTTCGTCTGTCCGTCTGTCTGATGTCAGGATTTTTGTAGACACGATAACTCAAGAATGAATTATCCGATCGTATTTAAATTTTCAGTAAAAATCAAGTTCTATGAGGGTAAGATCCCTATTGTTTTTGAAAGTAATTCCCCCCAAAAACAAAGTTATGGGGGCTTTAAAAAAACCGAAAAATGTTGAAAGAAAATTCCGATTAACCTAACTTTTTCAGGAAAAATACTTTTATTATAAGGTGTCGAAACGAAGAGCAAGCATTGGTGTTCTGTGATAGCAAGCGATCGCGACAGCCACGACACGGCCAGCTATACACTGCCACACAAAAAGAAAAAAAGGTCCGAAATTTTTTCCTATGTATTTGTCCGAATTTGAGGTCAAAATAGCACCTCATCGGAATAGTTTTGGATATATCCTCAAAAAACCTTATTTTGGAGTATAAAAATAACGTTTTTTTAAGGTTATCTCCAAAACTAATTAAGCGAGGTGCTATTTTGACCTCAAATTCGGATTCAGCGCCTCAAAACACATAGGAATACAATGGTCTACGAAAAACTCTTGACCTTTTTCTTTTCTTTCTGTGGCCACACAAAAAAAGAAAAGTATTTTTTCGGATACTATTGTATTCCTATGCATTTTAATGTGCTAAATCCGAATTTAAGGTCAAAATAGAACTTCAACCGATTAGTTTTGGAAGTATATGCACGGAAAAAAAAATTATAGCTAGGAGCGCTATAACACACATACCAAGCAAACTATAATCGCTAATTATATAAATACAAGGCTTTCTCTTACAATTATGGCAGTCAGTGTAAAAATTTATATGAAATACTTTAATTGTTTAGTGAATAATAAAATATAACAAATAGTATGGCATTTATAGCTTTTTATAATATAATAAAATTTCTGTAAATTTATAATAGTGCCTGTAATAAATATAATCGTGTCTGTAATATATATATAATCGTTTCCAATTTATTTTTAACATTATTAGTTATTGTGTCCCTTATAATCTATAGCTTAAATCACTATAATTTGCCACTGTTACCAAATATCTTATAATGTATAGCGCAGAGCCCACTAATTTCTTTCCGTGTGGAAGGAACGTTTCTCGAGGTTGTCTCCAAAACTAATCCGATGAGGTGCTATTTTGACCTCAAATTTAGATTCAGCGCCTCAAAATACATAATATACATACATAATACAATGGTCTCCGAAAAAAATCCGGACTTTTTTTTCATTTTGTGTGACTGTGTTATCAAAGAGATTAGACTCGATGGTGTTTAGTGTTGCATAATACGTGTATTGGCAAGTTTGATTTGATTATCTCCTGTCTATAACCTTAAACAAGGTCATCGCCTCTATAGCATCACTTGAAAAATACTATGACCTAAACTAAGTTTAACTAAAACAAAAATAAAAACAATGAAAAAAAAAATTAAAAACGATTTGTTTGTTAAATTAAATAAAAGTCATTTCCGATCTAAAATCAAAAATAAGGCATTTTTCGGCAATAAGTACACATTTGTTCCTTTCCGAGATTTCTAAATAATTAGATTTTTCTAAGAGAGAAAAAAGATAGAAGATTCAATTCCACAAGAAAAGGAGTAAAATGGCGTCCCCTTGAAATAAAACACTCTTGAATTTTTATTTAAATGAAAACCTTAAATGAGTTAGACCCAATAATTTTATTAATTAGTATACTATTCACACTATTACTATTTGCAAAAAAGCGTCCTAGAGAAAAATTCTTGGAAACAAATGCGTTTAATGAAAAAATTAGAAACTTTAAAAATGTCCGTCTGTCCATCCGTCAGGATCTTTGTTAACATGTAGTAGTAAGAAAGGACACGCCGGGACTTACAGTTTTTCGAGGAATCCGAACCTCGGTCATCAGCTTTTTCAATGATATTCTATTGTTGGGTCAACTAGATGCCTTTTTAATTTACTTTTGCTGGCGGCTGATCCAGAACACTAACAACTTCAGTGCTGCCACAACTTGTTTGGGTTTACCCAAATTAAGTGGCGCCTAGACTCCGTGTTCTTTACCATGGACTTGCTTCAGTAAATTAGGTAATGTAATGTAATGTAATGTATTTATTTAACCATGAAAGATACATTGAGTATATATGGCAAGTCACAAAAATATAGATATATACACATATATGTTAATTTTACACTAAACAAAAAATAAATAAATTATAAACAAATTACAAGAAATACAAAAAATAGTAACATAAATAATATGCAAAGATAGGTAAAGTACAAATAGATTAAAATGTAATATATTCATTAATAGAATAAAAAACCTTATCTATCAAATAATCTTTCACTGATTTTTTAAATAAATTGTAATTTTCAATACTTTTAAGTTCCCTAGGAAGATTATTATAAAAACGTATACAGGAATATGAAGCAGATTTCTTGTAAAAAGCGTTCTTGTGTTGAGGTATATGTAAGTTATTACTATTTCTAGTATTATAGTTATGGATATCTGAATTTCTTATAAAATCAAGATAATTCTTTTTTACATATAACACACATTTAAAAATATAAATACTAAATACAGTTAAAATTCGTTTGTTTTTAAAAACTTCTCTACAGGTATGTCTAAATGGCAAATTAAATATTAGTCTTAGTATCCTTTTTTGAGCTACAACTATTCTATTAATGTCAGTGGAACCACCCCAACTGATAATATTATAGGAAAGATGAGAATAAACTAAAGCATAGTACATCGATAATATTGCTGGTTCGTGTAAATCACCTTTCATACGCAAAATACCAAAATACGCGCTGTTCAAATTTTTACAGACCATGTCAATGTGATTTTTAAAAGTTAGCTGTTGGTCAAATATGGTACCAAGGAAATTAGTTTTACAACTTAGATCCAAGTCAGGTATATTAAGTTCTTGTGGGAGACATCTTCTCTTAAAGAAATTCACAGCAACTGTTTTAGATTTGTTAAGTATAAGTTTGTTTCTCTGGCACCACGATTCAAAATCACTAATAATATCCAAAATTAAATGATATAATTCTTGGGGACATAAACAAGAAATTATTATAGTAGTGTCATCTGCGAAAATAACAATAAAAGCACGTTTAATATATTCTGGTAGATCATTGATATAAATCAAAAACAAGAGTGGACCTAATATTGATCCTTGGGGCACTCCTAGTTTAGAAAAAAATATGTTTGACCTTGTTCTCCCGTTTAAGTTAATAAAAAGTTTTCTATTCAACATGTATGAGTATACCCAGTCTGAAATATTTGAAGGAACCCTAAAACTTCTAAGTTTAGATCTCAGAAAATCAGGTCGTACCGTATCAAATGCCTTGTTTAAATCAAACTGGATACTTACCACATACTTGTTGTTATCTAACTCAGAGTAAACAAAATCTAAAAACTGATATGAGGCCGATTCAGTTGATTTCTTTTCGCGAAAACCATGTTGTGAATCTGTAATCAGGTTATTGTTTTCTAAAAAATCTCGTAATTGTTTAAATACAATTTTTTCCATAATTTTGGAAAAAGAATTTAAAATAGATATCGGTCTGTAATTATCTACACATTCAAAATTACCTTTCTTATGTAAAGGGGTAATTAAGGCGGTTTTAAAAGTATTTGGAAAATAACCCTGTATGATGGATTGATTAATCAAATAAGTAAACGGTTTAACAACCAAGTCTAGGATTTTCGTGATAACATTAATCGATATATCGTCTTCCCCACATGAATTTTTGTTTTTAAAGGAGTTAATAACTTTAATGACTTCCCATTCTTCAATGGGATGTGATCTAAAGGGAACTTGTATATTACAAATTGATTCAGTACATGGCAGAGACATATTTTGCCCAAAGTGATTGTTTGCCGTCCTCTCAGCTATATCTGAAAAATGAGACCCGAATGCGTTTGCAATGTCCACCTCATTATAAAGTAATTTAGAATTAAAATTAATTTTATTTATTTCTCTCCTACAGTTAGAACGCTCTAATTTATTATTTATAATTTGCCAGGTTGTTTTTGACTTATTTTTACTATTGTTAATCTTATTTGAGAAATGTTTAATTTTGGCATTGCTAATAGTATATCGGTATTGCCTTTTAAATGATTTATATTCTTCAGCCGTTATTAGATTCTGACTTAAGAGACTAAACAAAAACTTCAATTGTATACCTTGATTAACAATGGTTTGATTAAGCCAACCTTTTTCATTCCTACTTTTATTGGCAGGAAGTGTCTTTTTCTTAATGGGACAAGAGACGTTGTAACACCATTTAACAGATTGCATAAACCAATCGAATGCAGCCTCAATATCAAGACAAAACATTCCATCCCACAATATAGGTTTTAATCTGGTTCTTAATTCCTCAATATTAGCGTAACCATTTTTTCTGTAACTAACTGATTTTAATGTACTATTTTTAGAAGTTAATATATTTGCGGAAAAAAGGTGACAATAATGGTCCGCAATATTAGGATTAATGACTTGGCAACTGTAACATTCTGATGGAATATTGGTAACCAAATAGTCTATACTAGATTTGCTAGTATGACCATGTTTATTAGTAAAAACCCTGGTATTGCATGATGTAGTTAGTTCCATATCATGTGAACCAAAAATATCCATCAGAATCCTACATCTACTTTTAGCATCGCTTAAATTTATATTAAGATCACCACACAGGACAACAAACTTATATCTACTACAAACTAAATCTAAAACATGAGTAATTGTGTCAAAAAATATGTCAATGTTACCTTCACATGGTCTGTAAATCGTGACAACGCACACTCTAATATTTTGAGAAGTTAGGCAAATTCCAGATATCTCAATATGACCCTCGCTGGACAAATCACTGAGGTTAGATAATTCAAAAGCATCATAGTTATTACTGACAAAAATTGCTGATCCTCCTGTATTCCCAACAATGAATCCGTCTTCGATCCCTGATGAACTGTGCACATATATATATATATATATATATATATATATATATATATATATATATATATATATATATATATATTATAGTATTGAAGAATTTTTAAATATAAATTAATTTAATAATATTTATTGAATTTAATGTTATGTAGATAATAATTATTTTAATTTGTTTTCTTTTAAGAATTTTGTTCAAATATTTTTTTATATGTACTTTTTGACTTGTTTTAACCCATTTACCTTGTATTACGGCAGTTTAAAATAAATTTTATTATTATTATTATTATTATTATTATATATAATATTATATATAATATTATTCTAGCGAAGGCGCTGTGAATAATATGATAATCATCTTCCTAAAAACCAATTCCAAATTAGTCTTAAATATATTAAAACCCTCTCCGGGGATTTCCATTTAATTTGAATTACGACGAGTTTGTTATTCTGATAATTCTACTTTTGTTTTTCCATTCAATCTCTTAATTGGCGAATAAAAATCAGTAGAAAAAGAATTGTAAACACGGTTTATTGATTTTTTTATAAAGAGTATACTTTACCAATGTTGGAGCCTTTGAGATAAGAAACATCGCGTTTGGCTAAACTCTGCTTATCAATGAATGCGAGGAGCTCAGTTTGTTGTTGTTTTGCAGAGTTTTCCTGGCCAGATAACTATTAAGGGGTTGTTCTGATTTTTGAGGCAAAAAATTGACTATTTTTGGACTTTTTTTCAGACGTCCTGTATTATTTTTATGTACAAAACTTCTACAAAGTATTAGACAACTCTTAAGGTTCATAAATAAATGTGCAGCACGCGCTGAAGTTAGACACCTCATAAATAACATGGCAAACGGTTCCAGCGATAGCTCGGCCCCCAATGGTCCGAAACACAAAAATCAAAAACAGTTGTTGAAAATGACATCCTTTAGTTCGCTAGTGTAGACATAAGTCCAAATTCCAAAAAACAACAATTCCACGCGTATATTAGCCCTTTCGTAGGCCGAGGGAAGTATTCTTCCCACTACTTTGATTGACTCTCATGGCTACTAAAATTATTTTACCGAGAGTTAAATTGTAGTGCCATCTAGTATTAAGTATTTGAAGTTTAGAAAAGTCAAAATGATTGATGCAGCCACCTATAAATTATCTAAAAAATATTAGAAAACTGTTGATAGCATATGGTTCCCAAATTTAGTGCGCGATAAAAATCGTATTGAAGATGTCCAGCGTAAAGCAACAAGATTACCATATGGAAGAAATCGGCCTTCACACGAGGAACGTCTAAACATTTTTGATTTGCCATTGCAAAATGACAGGCTTAAGCGGGGATCCCTTATAATGGCATATAGACTAGTTCACAACAATTTCTCAAAGGACTTAAGTCATCTGTTTACTTTAAATACCGACCGTCGCCTAAGAGGACACACATATAAATTAAAACAAGAGCTTTGCCGTACAAGCAGCAGAAAATCATACCTGTTTAATCACATTTTTCATCCCTGGAATTCACTTCCACAATCTGTAGTTGATGCACCATCGATTAACACATTTAAAAACCGTTTGGACAATTTTCTTAATTGATTGTTTTTGAACACTACAATATTGTAAATTCTACATTCTGTTTATATGTCGATCTTGAGTTTAATAGGTTTAAGTACCTCAACTCTTATATTAATATAATAATAATAATAATAATAATAATAATAAAGTTTGTGTAAAAAAGTGCAAAATAGCGGTATTTTTAAAAAAATAATCCCATAACTTTATAGGAAGGTAAGAGCTAAGTGTATTTTTTTATAATATAGTTTATTTGGTGCTTTGTTCACATTTCTAACTAAAAATAATTCAGTAAATATTTATAGGACCTCCAGTAAAAGCACTTTTTGGCATGGGAATTATCGTTCCCACCGCCCACGACATTTTTTGTTTGCGAGATATTTTAGATATTTGTATGCTGACAATAATTAGCTTAATTTTTAAGATATCGATATTCGATCTAGATGATCCAAAGCAGTCAAAAGCGGCATTGGCCTATTATTTTAGCCTGCCTGATGATGAAACATTGTCAGAACAGGATGAAGATTGTGGTGGCATACAAGAGTTAGATGAGCTTGATGAAGTTAATGACGTAATTCATCATGAAAAAGAGATGTTTTGTCGTGTAAAGGAGGGATCATTTACTTATGAAGAAGAAGAAATGTTAAAACCTGAGGAATCTAATAAAGAAAATATAAAACCAAATCAGATTCCGTTTTCTCTAGATAGTAACAAAAAAAAATTGACCAAGAAAGCGGCCAAGAAGGAAGCGGATGCCATTAAATATGATCTTAATCTAAAATGGTCTTACGATACTACGATTCTTGATACCAATATAGATTTTTCTCGGCAATCGTACCTTTTCTGGCGGGCAAACGTCATGTACCCGATGATGTAAGGTTAACTGGAGTAGGACGTCATCTTCCCAATAAAATAGTAAACTACAGAAGATGCCGATTATGCTCAGCTGCACGCGTAGAAAAAAGAACACGCATTTTATGCTCCTGCTGTATTGTTCCTTTATGCCTAAATCCATGCTTCAAAAAGTTTCCCGAAAAATAAATTACGTTTAGTTTAAGATTAAATATTATTTAAGAATTATTTCGTATTAAAATTGTTTCTTATGTTTATAATTTATAAAAAGTATATAACAAATAAAAATCTTTTAGTGGGCACTGGGATAATATCTTCCCACTACCCCGTTATTCTCATTCCCCCTTGTGGGCGCTGGGAAGTCATCTTCCCAAAAACCCTTTTTTCTCACGCTTGTCATAAATATGAAAAATTTATTCATTATCTATTTCTTTAGAGCTAACTATAATTTTTGGTGCCGAAATTATCATAAAAATGTTACTCATAACTTCGCGCCCACGAAAGGGTTAGTGAAAAAAAAACATAAAAATGCAATTTTTCCGACCAAAAACGGGTAAAAAAGGAGGAATAAAAAATAAATTTTTCACAAAATACCGAAAGATTTAAATCAATATGTTAAATAGTTTTTTTTCAATCGCTGAAGCCGTTTCGAAAAATGGAATTTTGAGAAAAACGCGTTTAAAGTTTTTTTTATACTTTAAAGTATACAAAACAAGCACCAATAAAATTTTAATTCTGCAGGTCGATTCTACGATAAAAACTGAACGAAAAAGTATTCTTTACCGAAAAACTAAATTTAATATTAAAGCAGTAATAGCCTTTTAAAAAGTAACATTTTTGGTGGCACAGAATTCCATTTTTTTTAAACGGTTGCTCCTACAGTGTTACACTATCTGACATTTTTTATGTATTTTTACCCAATGAATCTATATTTTTTACAAAAAATAAATAAAAGATACACATAAAAAAGTTTGGGGCTAAAAACTGATAATGCCCCCCCCCCCGTTTGGCACGCCCCTCGTTAAAATAAGTACATTAAAATAACATACGAAGATGGGCGTTATTAAGATTAGTTCATATGCAAAACCTCCTTGCTTATCTCAAAGGGTTCCTGAGTTATTAAATAAAAACCGAATTTTTTAGCCACATTCAAAGGGGCGTATCTTAGGGACACTAGATCTAGGTCTTAAGTTAGCAAGGCGACAGACAACGGGAAACGTCAGAAAACATCTGAACATCGGTTGCCATAGAGAGTTTCTTCACGGATTTTACTGCCCATCCTAAACTTAGAAATTAATCAAATCGAGCCGTTTTGAAGTTATTTTTTTGCTAAATTGCATCGTCGAAAATGTCAATAGATAACCTAATTTTTTGACGTAAACTTATCATTTGTGTTTTAAAATAGTGTTTAATCGCAGCAAAACATGGTTAATCATTAATAAACTTACGTTTCTAAAGAGTGTTACGCATAATAACGTGTAACGAAGAAAATTCAATCGCTACAAAATATGTTTTTCATCTTATTTTAAACAGATGAGATAATAGACCATCTCGGCATTCCCTTCAATTGTGAGCTTTAGAGTTCTACAATTATAATCCAAAGCTTAAAGTCCAGGGCCGAACTAAGGGAGGGCGGCCAGAAGCGATAACAACTCGAAAAGCAGACCATTTTTTACTTTTTTTAGTTTAGTTTATTCGTTTATAGTCGTTCGGGGACCTCTGTACAGAGGTAGTTCATACCTTATTAGACTGATTATTAACAGAAAATTTAAATTAATACAAATATAATAATGGAAGACTTCTATGACAAGAATCTTAACATCTTCTAATTTTAACATTTTTTCCATTTTTTCAATAAAAGTTCTTTCTTTCCAGAGAAGATAAACCATCTGTTCGCCTTGCTAACTTAAGACCTAGATCTAGTGTCCCTAGCGTATCTCCCTTACGACGTATTTTTAGACATATATTTATAGAAACTTTTTGTCATATTTTATGATGTAGAATCGCCCCTTAAAATTTTATAATTTTATTTTTTTTATGTATATATGTATAACTTTTTAAACAAGACAGATTTCGTCAAAATATTTTAGAAGCGTATTCTACACATATTGAGTAGGATAAAAAAGCAAAAAAAAACAATTTTTTGAAATCAAAAATCAGAACAACCCCTTAAAATATTTTTTTATTTTGCGTATTATAATAATCACATGCATTTTGGTTGTCCTTCATGGCCTATAAGAGGTTAGATTTTTTTTCTTTTGGGTTGGCAACAAGACAAGTGAACATCGCTTGACGTTATCCGTGAAAATGTCAATATCTCTTTAAAGTCAAATTTTCTACAAAATTAGGTTTTAGGTTAATTTTTACCGTGTTAAAATTGTGGCTTGGTTACTTGCAGTGAAAAAGAAGAACTGAATATAAAAGATCAAATTATCATTTATTCTTTGAATTTTAAAATGGCGAAAATTGTAAGCCACACTGTAAAAAAATAAGGGTATTGAAGGGTTAAAAGATACAAGGTAAAAATAAATTACATTAAATTACATAGTCCGTAAATGGTAATATGTTGCCATAGACCGGAATTATAAAAATTACATAGTCAGTAATGGTAATGTTTTGCATAGACCGGAACAGTAAAAATTCCATAGTCCATAATGGTAATATTTTGCATAGACCGGAACGGTAAAAATTACATAGTCCAGAATGGTAATATTTTTTACATAGACCGGAATGCTAAAAATTACATAGCCCAGAATGGTAATATTTTGCATAGACCGGAACGGAAAAATTACAATACTTATGGTGTATTTAATAATTTAAAAAAAAAATAACATACAGTCATATTAAAAGTACTTTTAAAACAACGTAATCACTACGATATTTTAAGAACGCTTTGACATAGAGACTTGAAAAAAAATATTTACTACTTAGAAAATGTTTGTTCCAAATTACAAGTCTCTGTGTCAAAGCTTTTTTGAAATATCTAGCGTAAAGTTCATTTGGTTTAATAAACCAAACGATTTGCACTCTCAATACGAGTATAAACTGCTTACATCTTTCTTTAAGGATCTATTTCTTGATAAAGATTGTAATTTATAATGAATGTAAATTTTAGGCCACAAATAAAGCATTTAAATATCGTACATAAATAATCTTTACCTTTTTTTACACTTTTAACACTTTAACCTAGCAGCATGCGTCGCAATAACAATATTAAACGGTCCGTCTCATGATGCGACGCGCACGCGCGTCTTAAAATAACATAGCCCGACATTGTAAAATCATGTAAAAATATATAAATCATTGTAAATATATTTTTTTTTTACATTATTTTACATTCTTTTACATTCTTTTACATTCTTTTGCATTATTTTACATTCTTTTACATTATTTTACATTCTTTTACATTCTTTTACATTATTTTACATTATTTTACATTATTTTACATTATTTTACATTATTTTACATTATTTTAAATTATTTTACATTCTTTTACATAAATTCATGAATTATGCATAGTCCAGAATAGTAAATTTACTATTCCGTACTATGTAAATTCATGTATTTTTACATTATTTTACATGCAGTTTTTACAGTGTAGGTATTAGAAAAAATATTATTTTTTTTTGCGATAAAAGAGGCTTTCCCCTATTTTTAGAAAGATTTAAATGAGAAAGCTAAATAGGCGCCACAGAAACAATATTGTACATAATATATTCGGAAAGTATTTTTGTTGACCTCTTAAGCTTTTAGGCTTTAGACTGGATTTTGTTTGCTCGTCCAACAAAGGCCTTGTATCTATATAATCTTTATTACAGTTACATTAAGCTAGAAAAGCAGGGCGGTAATTTCAAATTTTTGTTAGGGACTTCAAACTTATTCATTGACAACTAAAAAAAAGTTTTTAGCTTAAAAATAGAGATGGCAAGATGCCTAGGGACGAAAAAATAAATAAATAGGGACGGTAACTTGTCCCTATTAAGCCCAACGAACTAATAACTCTTCTCTCTAGAAAAGGCATTTCATTTGTAAAAACTGACAAAAACGTAGCCAACATATACATTTGTCTGTCTTACTCGCACAGCTTTGTTCTAACAGAGACAACAGTTACTGATAACTGTTATTGTTGAGGCCTGAATATATCTACCATTTGTTTCCAAACAAACCGAGATGTTGGCGATACTTTATATTAACGGTATGCGTATTCTAGAGAGAAGAGTTATTAGTTCGTTGAGTTTATCAGTATGCAGTTATATATAGAAACAAATATGCTTCCAGTCAATTTATATGCTAAAAGTGTACCTCTAGGAAAACAAGAAGTTTTTTAATTTACCAAACAAAATCCCTTTTCCCCAAAAACCTAATCTTATATTTTATTTATCTAAATAAATGTCTTATAAGTCACGTCTCACAAAATCAATTTCTAAGCGTCCCTTACCATAAGTAACGAATCCCTTTTACATAAGGAAACCACATAAAAGTTTATTTATGATACGATATTTATATTATTTTATATTATATTATATTTACCCTCATATTTACCCTTTTCATTTAGCAATATTTCCTTTTTAGGATAAAATACTGCTGCCAACAAAATAATACTTTACCCTCTAGGCCCAGGTTAATCAAAAACGAAAAAAAAAATTAATTTTTTTTTTTTCAAAAAACGTTTCTTTTTTTCGTAAAACGAAAAATAAATTGAAAAAAAAATGTTTTTAAAAAATATTTTTTTACCCCATTTACTCCAATCCGATTTTTACCAACCCAATCCCACCCTAGAACTTTGGATAAATAACATGTGGTCCAAATTTGAAGTCTCTAACCCAAAGCGTTCATGAGTTATCGTGGTCACAAATTTCCCGAAAACAGACCGACAGACCGACCGACAGACAGATTTTTTTTTTACGGAAATCATATGTTTTGGATATTTCCTTGGGAAAAGTAAAATAGCTTTTCCTACTACTATCTATGAAAACCACAAATTTCGCATGATTTAGAGAGTATGCATATTTCAGATGCGTGCGAAGTAATATAATACATCATACAAAGCTGTCATGATTTTATTTTTAATATTTACCATTTTATTAGACGTTTTTCCATTACATATTTAATACATCTAAATAAATATTTTTTTTTTCACTTTTGACTTTTTGATTACTTACTATATTTTTGAATACACTTCCACTATTTTATTAGATACTATAATTCTGAATCGGTTAAAAGTCGTTAAAGTTATGATAACTTAAATGAAAAAAACTTAACCAGTTTAAACTGACAAAATCTAATCTAAGAAAACAAACTAAAGAGACCAAGGTAAACTTAAATTGATTTATCAAGGTCGACGCATAAAAATTCAAAAAAATTGCTTTTTTTTGTGTCAAAAGTACTGTCAATAATGACATAAACTAATACTAAATTATTAATTAATTAATTTTATTATTATTATCCCTAGTATATTACCCTTAATGGATACTTTTATACATGACATAAATTTTTATAAAAATAAAGTAGATCATACAGATCATACAGATCATATTAAATACTTAATCATATTACCTTAAGATATCTTACTTATATAAATATAAGTATAAAAGAATATAGGTATAAAAGAATATAAGTACCTATATAAGTATTTAATTTCAAATTAATGAGGGAGTTTTATTGTCAGCACTAAAACTAATTAAAAAAAACTAATTTTATGTCGGCCGAGGTGGTGTAAGGCGCAGCGCATTCGCTTTACAATGCCGAGGTCGCGGGTTCGAATCCCACCTAGGGCATGGATGTGTAGTGGTGTCTCTAAAATTGCTTATTACTTAATTATTTGAACTATATATAAATAGGCCATAACCGACACGGTTGAATGTCGGGGTGTACCTACCAAAGGGTAGGTACACCCTCAAAAAAAAAATTTATTAAAATTTATTTAACAATACCTCACATTATTTATCTGATAATATAGGTGTAATTAGCCCCCAGGAGAGATAATTACAAATTTGTTTAATAATAATTTAATTCATATTTTTGTTATAAAGTAATATAAAGAATGTATGTTAATTATGATAATTTAAATGAAAAAAACTTAACCAGTTTAAACTGTCAAAATCTAATCTAAGAAAACAAACGAAAGAGATCAAGGTAAACTTAAATTGATTTATCAAGGTCGACGCATAAAAATTCAAAAAAATTGCTTTTTTTTTTTGTGTCAAAAGTACTGTCAATAATGACATAAACTAATACTAAATTATTAATTAATTAATTAATTAATTTTATTAATATTATCCCTAGTATATTACCCTTAATGGATACTTTTATACATGACATAAATTTTTATAAAAATAAAGTACAGATCATATTAAATAGATATCTTACTTATATAAATATAAGTATAAAAGAATATAGGTATAAAAGAATATAAGTACCTATATAAGTATTTAATTTCAAATTAATGAGGGAGTTTTATTGTCAGCACTAAAACTAATTAAGCAGAATAAGTGGATAATATGAAATATCCGATAACGAAATTTCATAGTTAATTAAATGTAATTAATGAAAACAAATTTAACTAAGATTTTGAACTTAATATTTGTATTGTAAGCTTTTTATAACGTATTAAAATTTTTTTTTTTTAATTTTATGTCGCCCGAGGTTGTGTAAGGCGCAGCGCATTCGCTTTACAATGCCGAGGTCGCGGGTTCGAATCCCACCTAGGGCATGGATGTGTAGTGGTGTCTCTAAAATTGCTTATTACTTAATTATTTGAACTATTTATAAATAGGCCATAACCGACATGGATTTAATGCCGGGGTGTACCTACCAAAGGGTAGGTACACCCTCAAAAAAAAAAATTATTAAAATTTATTTAACAATACCTCACATTATTTATCTAATAATATAGGTGTAATTAGCCCCCAGGAGAGATAATTACAAATTTGTTTAATAATAATTTAATTCATATTTTTGTTATAAAGTAATATAAAGAATGTATGTTAAATTAATATCCGCGAAAAATCGCAAAAATCCGCAACATTATTTTCCACGGACTAATATTACTATATGTGAGGATAAATGTGCATGGATTAAATAATTCAATTTATTTTACATTTGACTTTTAAGTCTTAAAAGATCTTGAAATAAAGATTTTGATGAAAGCAGGGTATTAACTGTGTTATTAGGTTTGATTATATCTTTATCATATTAAATGCTTTAATTTTAAGTAGGTATTTCTCTAAAACTGATGACTTCGCAAAAAAGTTTAGCCCTACACTACAAAAAAAATGTGTAAATTTACATGCTTACATATGTTGCCAAGCAGGTGCACGTAAAATTTACGAGATTTAACTTGTAATTTTCAAATTTTTTAGGAATATTACGTACATCTACATGTAACTAAGTGCAAATACAATTAAGGTTCAAAAACCGATGCGTCATATTGAGTCCGCCATTTTGAATTTTTAAGTTATGGACATAATCAAAAAAAGCCATTTGACACATTTTTAGAAAGATCGAAACAAAAA
Source organism: Brachypterus glaber (assembly GCA_958510825.1). Taxonomy (NCBI): domain Eukaryota; kingdom Metazoa; phylum Arthropoda; class Insecta; order Coleoptera; family Kateretidae; genus Brachypterus; species Brachypterus glaber. The sequence continues at coordinate 22,523,116 of OY294052.1, read as the reverse complement.
TAATATTTTGGACCACCTTAAAAGCGCGGAAAAAATTCTTTAAAAATTTTCGTTTTTCTATTCCAAATTAGCGGTATTTATGCAAAAATTCAGAATTATGTTTTCTTTTCCTAGCCCACCGTGTATTAGACGGGCGACGGACGTTTTGATGTTTCTTTTAGTATTTATTTATTTGTTTGTTTGTTTGTTTGTTTGTTTGTTTGTTTGTTTGTTTGTTTGTTTGTTTGTTTGTTTGTTTGTTTGTTTGTTTGTTTGTTTGTTTGTTTGTTTGTTTGTTTGTTTGTTTGTTTGTTTGTTTGTTTGTTTGTTTGTTTGTTTGTTTGTTTGTTTGTTTGTTTGTTTGTTTGTTTGTTTGTTTGTTTGTTTGTTTGTTTGTTTGTTTGTTTGTTTGTTTGTTTGTTTGTTTGTTTGTTTGTTTGTTTGTTTGTTTGTTTGTTTGTTTGTTTGTTTGTTTGTTTGTTTGTTTGTTTGTTTGTTTGTTTGTTTGTTTGTTTGTTTGTTTGTTTGTTTGTTTGTTTGTTTGTTTGTTTGTTTGTTTGTTTGTTTGTTTGTTTGTTTGTTTGTTTGTTTGTTTGTTTGATTGTTTGTTTGTTTGTTTGTTTGTTTGTTTGTTTGTTTGTTTGTTTGTTTGTTTGTTTGTTTGTTTGTTTGTTTGTTTGTTTGTTTGTTTGTTTGTTTGTTTGTTTGTTTGTTTGTTTGTTTGTTTGTTTGTTTGTTTGTTTGTTTGTTTGTTTGTTTGTTTGTTTGTTTGTTTGTTTGTTTGTTTGTTTATTTATTTATCGTTGTGATACAAAAGTTTACACTCGTCATTACATAGTAAATGACAAAAAAATATATAAAATTAGAATAATATAAATTACTTTTCATATATTCCTCCGTACTGTAAAAGGCCTATTTTAGAAAATAGGACTTTAAAATCTATTTGAATTTAATCAGGGGTAGATTTCTTATTTGGACTGGCAGATTATTGAAAAAGACAGGACCATGATAATTTGTGCCGAATTTACTGTTTTCCAATCTAAATTTAGGTAACCTGATATTGTTTGAACGTGTATTAACCCTTTGTTGCCTGACTAATCAAAAATAGGATTATTTCACTTTTTTTTTGCTTCAAGTAATTAGAGTATGTGAATTTGCATACATTAATTTTTTGAGATTTTTTTTGGAAAAGCTTTCCAAAAAACTTTTGAGGTGTGAACGTTGAAGAAAGAAGAAATTAAAGCAGTCGGTCCATCCCCTTAAAAAAAACAATTTTGTAGGTTTATGAACGTCCCCACACGTGAATAATATGCCTTACTTATCAAAAACTTCACACAATTAAATAAAAAAAAAAATACAAAAAAAAAAAAGCAAAGCAACTCACTATAAAAACGCCTACTGTCACTGCACGACTCTATAAAAATCATGATATTGTGTTGTATAGTGTTGCCCTCTTGCTGTGAATAGGTTATATTAACTATTCAAAGATGACTTGAGAGTACCGGTCGGCTATAAGAAGCTTTCAAGGTAACAGGGAATTTATATGATTTAACAAAAAACCGGTACTTCAGAGTACCGTCCGTCAACAAAGGGTTAAAGTGTGTATCAGCTTGTAGGCTATATTTAACTAAATTTTGTTATACATGTACTAATGTATCCAATATTTTTTTGTCTAGGAAGTTTTATTTGGCGATTTTGGTAAATTCGAAAATACCATATAGTACTATACTAGCGCTTGCCAGCTGTAATAAAAAAAATCAATGGTAGCGCCTTCGCCAAAATTGCAAAAGTCCAAACGAAAATTTCAAGTCCATCGGATAATTCGTTCTTGAGTTATCATGTAAACAATAAAAGGGGCGGTGGTGGCTCAGTAGTGAAGACTTCGATATTGTAATCGAGCAAACCGAGTTCAAGCCTCGGACGTGGAACATCTTTACAAAAATAAATACCACCGCTCCTGCCATTAGATCATATATCCTCCCCTAGATGCGCCTTGAGTCCACGCCAAACCGAAATGTTTTCATTATAATATCCAGGTTGATTTCACCTTCCCGCTTCTGGTCACCACACACCACTATAGTGGTTTGTTAACAAAAGTGTTATACTTCACCTCCTCGCAACCTCACCCCTATAGTGGTTTGTTTACAATTGGCTTTGTATATGTTCTACATAAAACAAATCAACATTAATGCCATATCTATGTATATATGATCTAATCTCCCGCCTAGCTGAGGTGGCTATGCGCTGCAGTCGAGAGGTGCCGAACTTGGTAGGACTCTCCCACATTTGCGTGCATTCACCACATGTGAATTATATATAATATAATTATAATATACGGTTGTTTCGAATTTAAAAAATTTTTGATTTTATTTTTGTTTTTTTTTTTAATTATTCGTTTTTCAAAAAAAGAACAAGCAAAAATCCTCACAAAATACGTGAGGATTTTAGTTTGTTGGCCTTGCGGAGCATCAAACACTTTTGTTATTGTTGTGCACACGTTTTTCGTTTAGGTAAAAAAGAAAAAAAATGGCACCCCAAGCAAAACAATTTGTGTTAAAAAATTGTATAAATTTTGACATAAAAAGTAACTTTTATGGAGTTCCGCAAGGCTCGACTTTGGGTCCCATGTTATTCCTCATCTTTATCAATGACATTATTATTACATAAAATCACCTAACTCTACTTTTTGCAGATGATACTGCTTGGTGTTCTTTTCATCACAATGAAAATATTCTAAATGTCTAAAGTTGATATAGAGCTAAATGGTTTTCAGCTAATAAACTTTGTCTAAATACTAAAAAAACTCAAAATTTGATATTTTCGTTCAGGCCTCACGGTTTTGAAAATCCTGTCTCAATTAAATATCTGGGAATTACTTTTGACCCCCACTTATCTTGGAATATGTATTTTGACCAGCTTTCCAAGAAATTACAATCAAATATTTTTCTAATTCGTTCATTAAAGAATATACTATACGTTATTGATGGAGTATCTCTCTTTGTTTATGTCCCAGTGCTCATATGGACTGATAGTCTGGGGGCACTCCAGTCATACCATCCGTATTTTTCAATTGTAAGGAAAGGTGGTTAGAATAGAATATTAGGTAATGTAGCATATAGAGATGACGTGAGACATGTAAAGTATACTCGAGTGGAGAATATACTTATACACGTATCACTTTATTCGGGAGCTTAAGTTCTAGTGAGATGGTGCTTTGGAAACAGATTAAAATGATTGCTTCTTAACTTAAGAATAATATATTAAATAAATGTGAATACATTTTTCAAGAACATGAAAGATCAATTTTTACTTCTAATCCTACTTCTATGCAAAGCCCCTAAATTCTAATTTCCATTATATATTAGTTTTCCATTAAATACTTCTAAATTAAATCATTCTATGTTTGAAATCCCAAATGTTCATAATCATTTTCAAAGCCCAGTTTATTGTCCACATTTTTCTTAGTGTAAATATTAAAACTGGTTCATATAAGTCATTTAAATAAGTTTACAGAATATTCGTTAAAATTTCTGTCAGTGTTCATACATACAATATTATTTTTAAGTCCGATATTACAAGTCTCAAAATTTTTCTAAGTTTTAAAAACTATTTTTAATTCAAGAATAATTCTCAAAATTATTTCTCACAGAAACTACATTTTCACTTATGAAATTGACATGGTGACACTCTAAGTAATACTGAATAATATCTGATTTTTTTATGAGTTAAAACATCATAGGATTTCCAAAATTATAAGAATAGTTAAATTTATTTGACAATTTAACAGTAAATTATATTTATTTATAAACTTATATCTGTGAGTCAACTTTTAAGTTTTTCTCACAAAGGTCGCTGAAAAGGGTCCAATCTAATGTAGAACAAGCCGGACTTTGCCGAAGCAAATCTCGTGAAGGCAGCATGTATTTGCGATATGATTAAAGCAATATTATTTTAAAAATTTTAACACCATATAAAATATGCGGATCATGACACTTATTTATTTTAACTTGTTTGGATCATGTTAAAGAAAATCTAGGCAGTTATCAAACCAACTCGGAGTTTTTATCTCATAATCTGAGGAACAAACATAATGTCAGAGCCCCATTGTTTCGCCTTTCTCATAGCCGTAACGGCAGTAACTATTACGGACCAATACTAATAAATTACCCAAAAATATACAAGACTTGAGGCTTGTAAGCTTTCGTAATAAGGTAAAGAGCGTTTTTATAAATAATGCTTTTTATAGCATGAGATTTTTGTAACTGTTTAAAATTATCTATCGTGAGTACCTATTTTACTTTTTTACTTTTATTTATATTTATTACAAATGACATGTGTAGGTATAGTATATTACATAACTAGTGTGAAAAGTGACATATTTCAAGCGAGTGGGAAGGTTTACGAATGAGTGAGGAAACCCCACGAGTGTAAGAAATACACTTTCCAATGAGTTATGTACAGTATTTTTCCTACGATCCCGAAAAAATATAAAGTTTAAACTTTAAGAATTCTTATTTTAATATTTTCTAATTTTTATTACTTATTCCGCGAATTTTTGAGAAAAGCCAAAGACAAAATAGCATACAAATTTATATATTTTTATATTTATGTATGTCAGCAGGAAATATGTTTTTTATATACCTTTAGTTTTCTTGGTTTTATATTTAATACAATATATATTGGAAGCTCAACACTGTTTAATGGGTTGCCTAACCGCAAGCATCTTTTAAATCAAGGAAAATTTGACAGTTTACAAATTAAATTTGATTTCTGTGGATAAGACTGTAAAATTCTACAATTTTTTACATTTGAGGAAATATTGATGTTTTTATAAAATGTAAGGTAACTAAATCACAAATTAAGTAATTTTCATAAAATCTAGACATTAATAAAACATATTAAGTTATATTGACCTGGGTCAAAATAGTAAGGTTATTACTATAGTTTTTATTTTTGACATGAAAAACAAAAATATTTGGATTGAAAAACATAAAAGACATCAAAAAAGTCTGTAATAAAAGGTGGAAAATGGCATATAAAATGAGGTGAGTAAAATTCGTAGAATTTACAACGTAAATATCTAAACAAAATTAGGCAAACCTACATACATAAATATCAAACTAGGGTGATATGAAAATATCAAACAAGTGCGATATAAGGCGTTTTCTAAAGAATAAAAGACTATGATAAATGCCATTTTCATAAAGGATCGTAGGAAAAAACATTTTTATACTATACTATACTATACTACACGAATAAAATATCTTAAATCTTGAATCTTGAATTCTAGTTTTTCGAAATTTTAATATATGCTATAAAATACGCTGCGCCCTAGTGCTTAGCGGACAAAATATGTGAGGCTTAACACATTTTTGCCCCAAACCTTTTATGTGTATTTTTTGTTTTTTTTTGTAAAAAATACAGATTCCTTGAGTAAAAATGGATAAAAAAATTTCATATAGTGTAAAACTGTAGGACCAACCGCTTTCAAAAAACATAAATTAGTAGGAAGTAACATTTTGTGCCAACAAAAATATTACTTTTTAAAAGGCTATTACTCTTTTAATATGAAATTTAGGTGTTTCGGTGAATACTTTTTGCTTAGTTTTTTTTTGTTCCCTATTTAATATGTCCATCTTCGAAGGGCCGTAGCTCCCTTAGGACATTTCCGGGCCAACCTTTATATGAACTTGTATTAATACTTTTGGATGTATAATAACCTCTGAAATTTTGGCATGCCAGTTACTGATCACCCTGTATATAAAACTTTATAATTTTATGTCTTCGATAAAATATTAAGTGGAATTATAGATTGTCCAATAAAAGTTTGACGACATAATAAAAAATTTGAATATATTATTTTATTGTCTATTATTAAATTCCCACATCTGAATAAAAACATCGGTAAACATACTTTTAACAGACTCACGGAAAAACAATGATTGTTTAACAATATACTTTTCTCAGGTATTTTTCATAATCAAATAATTCCAATCAGTGTTTTTTGCAATTTATATATTTTACTTATTTTATATCCAAGGAAATAATACACGGCCCCGAGAAAAGTCTCGTTTCGTCTCCATGAGCGAAGTTGGTTGCGTTTAAGCTTTACCAAACCCTGATTTTTTGTACCCAGAACATCGAGCATGAAACTAGGACGCCAAACAACACCGAGGGCCTTTTTTAGCTTACAGGGTATCTATTCTCGGACTCGAGCAAACGTGAACAATTTTCGTAGAAAGGGAACTGATCACATCATATCAAAGTTCCCGAAAATTATAAAATGCTATTCTTGAACAGTAGTGAGCGTGATGGGATCTCTGCAGCCGGCTGCAGCGTTGCCAAGTATTTTAGCGGATTTCAACCAATCAGATTATACGACACGAGTTTGCGTGCGCAGGCTGTCATTATTTTCATTATTTGTAAACAAGTTGCTGTGGTTTGAATAAGTTTAATAATTAATATCCAAAAATGAATGTGTAAGAAATGACTGAAAATAAAAATAAAAACAGAAAAAGATCTGCGCCCACCAGAAGTCAACAAAAAAAAATACTTTTAAATTTTATTCAGGACAACCCTCTTGTCAATAGTGGGCTGTTTAGTCCTGAATTCACTATATTTTTTTGTTGGAAAGTTAAAAAGGGTCGGTCCTAGACAACACTTTCCGTTGTTCGTTCTTCATGGTCTTCCGCATCTTGCAGATCTCCCAAAAGGGCAACAGCCGCCACAATTTTCAAATCGTCCATCGTTATATTATTATAATATGTATAATAATTTCTAAATACAAAAAGCTTCTTTTATTAACTATTATAAAATAAAACGGTATTAAAATTAACAACACAAAATCAAAGCGAAAATAGGATTATGGGTTCGAACTTATATGTCAAAGTTTCCGTGAACGCTCGCTTCTCACGCTCCCGAGTAGTAGAAGTAAAGTTCCTCGATTTTCGTACGAAGTGAAGTTTAAGAATAAGTAGTTTTGCGTTTCGAGAGAACTAATATGCAACCCACAACAACTTTCTCCCGGGAATGCGTTCTCTCGAGTCCGAGAATACATACCCAGGAGTTGAACAATTTTTCATTATAGTTTTGTATATAATATCATCATCAATAGTTTGTTTGGGTCTTTAAGAGACAGGCGCAGCCTATGGCTCATTTATCTAAGAAAATATTTAATCTGAATTGAAAGTTGGGGCAGTGAGTCTATGCTCACTGATGCGAGTTGCATCTGTCATAATTTGGGGGGAGTGAGTCTCTGCTCACTGATGCGAGTTGCATCTGTCATAATTTGAAGCTGTGGAGTGGGTGGGAGGGGGATGGGGAGGGATGTGATAGGGAGAGGAGGGATGTGCGGGAGGAGTGAGACTATCTCACTGATGCTGGGAATGCATCTGTCCTGTATTAGTGGGTACCATTACTGGTTGAGGACGTTTTTGATCTTTTTGTGAGTGTTGTGTATTTCATGATCGTAATCTAGAAAGTTTGAAATGAGGGGGTTTGGGTGATCTAAATTGTCTTGTATAAAAGACGTGCTGTAGCGGATGATTTCCGTTTTTAGGAGGGGCATTTCGAGATCTCTGTGTATCTGGTTGTTCCTCATGAACCAGGGGGCATCGAGGCATATTCTGAGTGCCTTGTTTTGGAAGGCCTGAAGTTTTGCTGAGAGCGCTTTGTTAAGGGTGATTTTATTCCAGGCTGGGGCTCCGTAAAGAAGTACTGGCTTTAGGGTTTGGTTGTAGAGAAGAAGTTTGTTTTTAATGGATAGGGGACTCTTTCTGCCTATTAAGGGGTAGAGTTTGGAGAGGCGGCAATTTGCTATTTGGAGGGTGTTTTTGACGTGCTGATCCCACGTCAAGTTTTTGGAGATTGTTGTATATAATATATTAACTTTTTTGTATTTTACCTTTAAGTTTTTTTTTTATTCTGTGTTTCTTTTACAATGAATTGTTATACTTGTTATACGTTTTTACTTGGTTATTATTTTTTCTTACTTAGGTTTTAATCTTAGTTATTATGTTTGTAGATTCACATTTGTATTATTGACTAGTTCTACGCCTAGGGGTTTTAAGTATGTATTATTTAGATCTGAACAAATAAATATCTATCTACCTATCTACACAGAAAAAATACACAACTAAATGTTAGCAGCAGTCGTGTAAAAATTACAGCAAAAAACGTGCAATATATAAGATTTACAAAAGATTTTACATTATTGATATGATAAGTACACGACAAATGCATATTTTTTTTGAGTTACATAACTAAACAGAAAAAATACACAACTAAATGTTAGCAGCAAAGTTCGTGTAAAAATTACAGCAAAAAACGTGCAATATACAGGATTTACAAAAGATTTTACATTATTGATATAATAAGTACACGACCAATGCATATTTTTTTTTGAGTTACATAACCAATCAGTGTATTTTTTATATAGTTAATAATAAATATTTACATGGATTTTTTACTATGTAGCTGACTCAACCAAAAATATATTAAAATTTGCCAATACCATTTTTCTGGTTATTGCAACCAGAAATATTTATACCTATGCCAACTAAATATTTGTTACCTTAACTGCATATGTGGCCTGCACAAAAAACACAGTTTAAAATAAAAAAAATCGGATTCTTATGCAAAACATTTTTCTACATAAGAACTCGACGAAAAAAAAATACGTAAATTTGCCACACTAAGTTTCTTTGTGCATGGTCACATATGTATTACCTTAACTAAATATTTGGTTGCCATATACAGAATTCTGGTTGCACTAACCAGAAAAATAGTTTTTTCACATTTTACTATTTTTCTGGTTAGGCCATCTTTTGTGGTTGTAGAATTCTTGCAGTATTCACGGGTAGCCTTAAACAAAGTTAAATGGAAAGTCCAACCACCCCGGATTTTTTTGATTTTGGGTTGTTTTCTGGACATTTCCAAACAGTTTTTGATAAAAATTGAAATCGCTCACGAAGCCGTTTTTAAATAAAGTCTTTCTTCTTCTTCAAGTTTTTCCTGACATTACAATACGGAGTTTTTTCTATGACACACCCTATAGCATATGTACTACCTATGATACCCAATATAATTACGAACATTCACACGCCTACTTTGTTAATAACCAAAATAAGACGACCGTAATTTTGGACATTAACAAAGTAGGCGTGTGAATGGTCGTGATTATATTGAGTATCATGGGTAGTACCTACGCACTAGGGTGTGTCATAGAAATAACTCCGTATTGTGATGTCAGGAAAAACTTAAAGAAGAAGAAGAAGAAGAATGACTTTATTTGAAAACAACTTCTTGAGCGATTTCAACCTTTGTCAAAAACTGTTTGGAAATATCCCAGAAACAACCTAAAATCAAAAAATCCGGGGTTGTTTGACATTATTATTATTATTCTTATTTAATCCGTATAGGTTCATTATAGTTTTCGTTAAAACACTTCTGAAAAAATTGGTAAAAAGTTCGGTGAAAATGTGTTCTGCCATATTTAAATTAGTCATATTTGCAATAAAATTAACCTAGTTAGTACAGAATATCGAGAAAACATCGGAAACTGCTAGGTCATAATAAGCTCTGAAGATATAAAATGCCCAGAATTTTAAAGTATACAATTCGCAGTACTTACACAGTGCTGTCCAAAAGTCACCTCCCACTTAACTTTTTAACGAGTCAAGACGTCGACTTAAAATTTAAAACTGTTAAATAAGACAACTGAAAAAAAAATTCTAAATATATTTTATATTTTCAGCTCTTAAAAAGTGGCCAGGGGAGCATGGGGTGGATTTTTTTAATAGAAAGGGTAGACGTGTGATACATAATTTTAAAGCCTTTAAAATTATTTATGACCATTAGGGTGCCCAGGACCTACTGAATTGTTTGGGTCCCACCCCTCAAGATTTTTTCTTTAGGTGAAAAAACAACTCTGATTTTTTTTTATATTTTTTAAAAAATATTTAGTGGTCCCGCCCGGGTTTTTGTTTTTTTTAAGGATATAAAAACTTTGATACTGAACGTTTATGAAACAAAAAAGTGTTTCTATATAATAAAGGAATATTCTCAATTTTTATGCCCCTCTACAAAAATAAAAGGGTGTTTTATGGGATAAAAATGATAAAAATTGACACTAAGGTTAATAAAGGCTAGAAAAAAAATGCACTTAGAATTTTTTCCAAAGAGTCCTTTTTTCTAGCGTATTCTTCAATATGTTCGAATTCAGAGTTTATATGTTTTGAAAAAAAAGTACAGGGTGTCCAAAAAATAATTAAATATAGCAATAAAAGCTAAAAAAATGCATTAAATTTCAATAACATATAAATTTTGCAGAAAATAAATAAAAAAAATTTTCAAAATGATTTGTAGTATGTATGTAATAAAACACATAAAATAAAGTTTTTTTTTCAAAAAAAAGTTTAAGACGTTTATTTTTAAAAATTTGAAAAAAAAACACCTAGTTATAAAAATAAATATATTTCAAAGCAATTTGTACATATTATGCTTTTTGGCCAAATATCATCTCTTTTATCGAAATAAAGTGATTTTTTTTTACATTTTATGGGATTTGTTATTTTTTTTGGTCCATGAGAAAAATTCCTTAACCTTTTTTGTGGCAAAACTAAGCTTAATGCGTCAATTATTGCAATGTTTTTACCCTGGTAAAGCCATTTTTTCATGTAAAAGGGTAATTTTTTTGTATAATCCCTTATTATTCAAAAACAAGTCCCCTTCCTAAAATCGCCTGATTTAAACGTTTTTATATTTAAATAATAATAAAAAGGCTTAACATATTTTTTCTCAAAATTCCGCTACGCGTCGTTCAGGCAAATGCAATCTAGTGCGGAAAAGAGCCTCTTTCCACACTCGTTAGGAAAATAGCTATATTAGGTCTTAAGAAATAAATGCCCATTACCCTATAGAGTGCTATTTAGTTTATGCGCTGTGACGTCAGAGTGGTATTATGGAGTATACTTTCGGTAGATGCCCATGAAATTGACGCTATTTTAAAAAAAAAAAAGAAATAGTACCTACCGAATAAATAAACTTTCGGGAATGGCCACCTAAAAATAGTTTTTTTTTTCACCACCAGTCTAAAAGCAAACCTTTATTACTGTTCTTTTCATTGGTAGAAATATTATTTCTCTACCTATGACGTCAGAGGTTTTAAAAATTATGAAATTGCACCATGGTTAATAATGAATTTTTATTCAGCTGTTTTGGCATCTGACGTTTCACATAATTATTATATCACATTGCTATTTACAAGGCTCTTTAGGCCCCAAATTTATTTATTGCATGATAAATTAAAAAATATTAACTAAAATAGTACTTATAAAACATTTTTTACAAAAAATACTTCGAAAAGTGAAAATCATTGGTTCATCATATTTAACCATAGATTATTCAACCCATAGATTATCGTAAAGATCATAGATTACTAGAGGTACAACCCCCATATATCAGATATTATATATTCAACTCGTAAAACGACAATATTTTATTGGTTGCATATGCCTTGCTCCAAGCCTTGCGCGATTTGCGCAGCACAAATAATCTGGTCTTTTGTTGATATAACCTTAAATAAAATTGTTTATTTTTTAAAATTATTAATAAAATTTAACAAAAGTAATTAGTAATTGTGTAAACTACTGTGATGTTATTGGTATATTTATATATCTTTTTTACTGTTAAATTATTATGTGTTAAATTTTCTAAGTGTTCTGTATGAGGTGAATTTGTTTTAAAGATGTGGGGTACTGTGGGGTTTTCCGTTTATTAAAATTAGTAAGCAGAGTTGTATTGAAGAGGAAAGAACTTGAAGAAAAATTAACTAAAGAAAGTAGCTTTTTCATTAAATTTTAGTAAAATAAATAAATAGCTAATTAATTGTACTGGTAGTGAAAAAAAATACTATATTTTCCAAGTGATTGAAGATTTAACATTTTAGACCGCGTCTTGCGGGCTTCGCGCTTCTCTCACTTGGTAAATAATATACTATTCTAGACATTTGACTATGAAGAGTATAATAAACAAAGATTTCACCCAAATAGGCAGTTCTTTGTCAGCTTTATGTAGTTATCTACTCCTCTACATGCAAATGCGCACTTAAGTATTTTTAAGAAGGCGCTGCTGCAAAATTTAAATGTTTTATGGCACGAAAAGTGGCTGGTACTGGAAAATATAAAATGAATTTACATGTATATTTTCAAGATTCAGGTCTAAAAAGGAATAACGAACTAACGTATAACGAAAATACAGTGCGTGTCAACAGTTATACAGGATGTCCCGGCTAAGAGAGATCAATCGTTTTTTTTTTGCGTTATTATCAAAGCTATCGGAATAAAATTTAAATGTCAATATACACCCACAAAGCGATATTTGTGCCTAAACAAGAGTTTTCTCCTGCCTTTTATTTAATTTTCTAAAAAGGAATAACGAACTAACGTATAATAATAATTAAAGCAAATTTACAATGTCAGAATGTGAATTTACAATATTTATTAAATTAGCCTCAATATTACTGGGTTTAGTAAAATCTCACCTCTTTTCCTGTCAGTACAATAATTTTGCATTAAAATTCATGCATGTTGTCCAAAAAGCCGGGACTTTTTCCCGAAAATTACAAGAGCTCGTAATACAGCTTGAAATACACATTAAATTCGATTCTTAAATTACTGTGAAATCACAGGTAAAAATTCACATTTTTACAGATAACTGTGAATTTACAGTACTGATTTAAATTTACCACTTTCTTTGCTGGTAACATATGACCTACTTTATTTGCTGTAAAATTACCATATTTGCATTTACAGTGCAGTGCGTGTCAAAAGTCATACAGGATGTCCCAGCTAAGAGAGATCAATCGTTTTTTGCGTTATTATTAAAGCTATCGGAATAAAATTTAAATCAGTCAATATAAACCCAAAAAGCGATATTTGTGCCTAAACAAGAGTTTTATCCTGCCCTTTATTTAGTTTTCTAAAAAGGAATAATGAACTTACGTATAACGAAAATAGAGTGCGTGTCAAAAGTCATGCAGGATGTCCCAGCTAAGAGAGATCAATCGTTTTTTGCGTTATTATTAAAGCTATCGGAATAAAATTTAAATCAGTCAATATAAACCCAAAAAGCGATATTTGTGCCTAAACAAGAGTTTTATCCTGCCTTTTATTTAGTTTTCTAAAAAGGAATAATGAACTTACGTATAACGAAAATAGAGTGCGTGTCAAAAGTCATGCAGGATGTCCCAGCTAAGAGAGATCAATCGTTTTTTGCGTTATTATTAAAGCTATCGGAATAAAATTTAAATCAGTCAATATACACGGAAAAAAAAAATTATAGCTAGGAGCGTTATAACACATATACGAAGCAAATTATAATCGCTTATTATATAAATACAAGGCTTTCTCTTACAATTATGGCAGTCAGTGTAAAAATTTATATGAAATACTTTAATTGTTTAGTGAATAATAAAATACAACAAATAGTATGGCATTTATAGCTTAAATAGATTTAATTATTGTCCGTGCTAATAATTTTTATAATATAATAAAATTTCTGTAAATTTATAATAGTGCCTGTAATAAATATAATCGTGTCTGTAATATATATAATCGTTTCCAATTTATTTTTAACATTATTAGTTAATGTGTCCCTTATAATCTATAGCTTAAATCACTATAATTTGCCACTGTTACCAAATATCTTATAATGTATAGCGCAGAGCCCACTAATTTCTTTCCGTGTAAACCCAAAAAGCGATATTTGTGCCTAAACAAGAGTTTTATCCTGCCTTTTATTTAGTTTTCTAAAAAGGAATAATGAACTTACGTATAACGAAAATAGAGTGCGTGTCAAAAGTCATGCAGGATGTCCCAGCTAAGAGAGATCAATCGTTTTTTGCGTTATTATTAAAGCTATCGGAATAAAATTTAAATCAGTCAATATAAACCCAAAAAGCGATTTTAGATTTTAAGCTTTCACGGCCATTAAGATATAAAGAACTTTCATAAATAGTGACACAAGTTGATTCGAAACTTAGTTTCAGATTAATCCCTGAAGATGTCTCTAGTAGTAAGAGACGAAACGTCGGAAAGTGAAAATCCATTAACACGGTCTAAACCCGAAAGTGAAAGTTCTTTATACCAAAAAGCGATATTTGTGCCTAAACAAGAGTTTTATCCTGTCTTTTATTTAGTTTTCTAAAAAGGAATAATGAACTTACGTATAACGAAAATAGAGTGCGTGTCAAAAGTCATGCAGGATGTCCCAGCTAAGAGAGATCAATCGTTTTTTGCGTTATTATTAAAGCTATCGAAATAAAATTTAAATCAGTCAATATAAACCCAAAAAGCGATATTTGTGCCTAAACAAGAGTTTTATCCTGCCTTTTATTTAGTTTTCTAAAAAGGAATAATGAACTTACGTATAACGAAAATAGAGTGCGTGTCAAAAGTCATGCAGGATGTCCCAGCTAAGAGAGATCAATCGTTTTTTGCGTTATTATTAAAGCTATCGGAATAAAATTTAAATCAGTCAATATAAACCCAAAAAGCGATATTTGTGCCTAAACAAGAGTTTTCTACTGGATTTTATTTCTGAGATACAATTTTTTTAACTGTTTTAAAGACCAAATTATCAGAATTTCCGTTACGTAATACTTGAACGTTCCCTTTAGAGGAAGTTTTTAAGATTTTGTGTCGCCAAAAACGTTACTTCTTAGAAGGGTATTACTCCTTTAATATTGGTGTTTCGGTGAAGGATACTTTTTTGCTCAGTTTTAAATAAATAATCACTCTGCACCATTAAATTTTTATTGATCCTTTTTTTTGTTTCCCATTCAATATGTCATCTTCGAAGGACCGTAGCTCCCTTAGGGCTCATTTTTGGATCAACCTTTATAAAAACTTCTTTTTTTCATATTTTTGGACGTAGAATCACGTCTTCAATTTTGGCATGGCAGTTACTGATCACCCTGTATAATAAAAGCGTGTAAAAATAATATGCAACTTTATACGGACAAAGAAGGATATCGTTTTAAAGGCGAGTTTTGGGCTAAATAAGAACAATATGTTTTTGTTTAAAAAAAATGCAAATTAATAAAAAGAACTGATAAAAAACCTTCAACTAAGTTTATTTGTTAAAAAAAAAAACAATTTTTTTATTAAAAATTCGTTAACAACATGACAACAATCATGATAAACTAAATTCTTTATCTATCGTCCTGAAAAAAAAAGTCATATTTTTTTTTATGTGAACACCAACAACACTAGTGCACTTGGAATGTACTTATAATATAAATACTGCACAGTATTATATTAATGCATCTATTTAAAACTATAGCTTAAAAGTCTCTTAAAACTCTTTCATGAAAATAAAGTTATTTAACACGTTGAAAGCCACATTAAAATACTAGTCTTGGTTTAGGTTACTATATATGCAATAACTTATTATTCCATTAATCTGTTTTTTAATCATCGTACAGAGTGATATTGGTAGACTGACAGTTTCGGGCTGCTGGCCCTCTTCAGTACCAAGAGTCAACTTTGCACGCTGATTAAGAAAACGTTTTTAGACTTTATTCGCAAAAGGAATATAGCCATTAGATTGATGTAGACTTGTGCGCCATCTATTTCTAGATGTAGACAACTACTTATACATCTCCTAATCTGGAGACTTTGAATGGTAGCAAGTTGAAGACTTGTGTGTCTCAAGCACATAGTACCACTAACGGGTGGTTAGACGTAAAATTAGTAAGGACAGAAATTTTTAATTTTAAACAAAATTATAAAAACATTAATTTATTATTCCATCAATCTATTTTCTAATCATCGTACAGAGTGATATTGGTAGACTGACAGTTTCTGGCTGCTGGCCCTCTTCAGTACTCTGTACGATAATTAGAAAATAGATTGATGGAATAATAAATTAATATTTTTTCAAAAATAAAACATTCGTTTTGGGTTAATTTTGGCAAATTTTAATCGTCACTTTTCAGTACTTAACAGTTTCGGTCTATATTAGACCTTTATCAAAAGCTAAAAATTACAATGGGATAAGATATAACGCATAATTATAAAAATATTAAAAGTTTTTTAAAATGAACCTAACCTAAAAAACTTACCATCTAAATTATGAGCATTATTTTTACAAATTCCGAACATACCATGGAACTAATTACTGGCTACTTATACAAACATTACAATTACACAGTTACATAATTTGTTTGAACTGAATAGATCAAACTAATTAACATTTTCTTAAATTACAAAGTGCAACCGTACAGGTCATGGCTGCAAGAGATGTTCAAGGGTTGTTCCAATTAAAAATAAAGCCAACAATTTTACTAACAGAACAATACTGAAGTGGTACAATTCCACAATATACTATGCATCATCATTATTAATAATAATAATAATAATAATAATAATAATAATAATAATAATAATAAAAATGATACGGTACACCATCATTGTTGTAAAGCATGTATGTTTCTGATTAAGTAGACATAAATGTTGCTGAGGTCATCAGTATCGGACTTATAGTTTATAGAATCAGAGTGACTGATGATCTGCACCATTTCCATCAATTCCCTTCTCTTTTTATGTTGTATTCTATTTAAAATTTCGATATTATCTATGTTAAAATCAAAATGGTGACCAGTCTCAAGGTGGTG
>OY294052.1:22475245-22506262 GCA_958510825.1 Brachypterus glaber | reverse complement strand
GATTAAAATTTGCCAAAATTAACCCAAAACGAATGTTTTATTTTTTGAATAAATTGCATTGGCAACGTATAGTTAGTATTAATTAATATTTTTATAATTTTGTTTAAAATTAAAATTTTCTGTCCTTAAAATACAATAACGTTGGATTGAATTATTAATATAAATCACGAACGTAGAATAATATAAATAAATAATATACTTAAATACCTTAAAACAACTCGATAATCACTGAAAAACTAGTCTTTTAAGTCTAACCTAATTACACATTGTATATTTTATACCATGTTAAATCCGTAAAAATTAACAACATAACAACAAACTATTTTAATTTTACAGTTAAGCTTAGTAAACATATCACAATGCACTTAGCGCTGCGCCCCAAAGTAGAAATTAATGTGCAAAGTTATTTTTACTTTGACACGAGATGAGAGTTGACATTTGAACTATCACAATGTTGTAAAACCGAATTTATCTTTCAAAAATGCTAAAAAAAATATAATATATATATATTATATTTTTATGGAAACCCCGTATATCCAATTAAAAAAATTATAGTGGTTATTATGTGGGGACCTATTGGGCTACACGCACAATATTTTTAGACAATGAAAAAAAAAATTTTGTGCCTGTCATTACGCCTAAAATGAGGCAATGTAGTGCATTTTCGAACTTAAAAGGGCACAGCTCCGCCATTTTGAAAGAAAACATTTTGATTCTTTTTGAGGTTATCCATTTACTATCTCTTTATACTGTGCGGTGTTAAAAAGGATTAAATAAAAAATCCTTCATACTTAAAAAAAATTAAAAAACTAAAGAAACACATCGTTTTAAAAAAATGGCTGTGAGCGAGTTCTAGATATTTTTTTTTCTGAAAAAAATCAGGGATGATACTCTTACCCCAATAAACAAATTTAAGGGGTGAGTCCTGCAAATTTTTCAATTTGAAATTTTGGTGGGTCACCCTAATGTATAGAATACAAAAATTAATATCACTTTTAAATATCCGTATTGTACCACTTAATGCAGACAACAAAAACAGATTATTCTTTTACTTGCATATATACCAACTTTAAACTCTATAAAAATATAAACATGTAATATCCAAGGGCTTTTTTCAGTCATTTTATTAAGCTTTAAACAGTTTATTTTCAGGTAATAATACATTAATTCGTTTATTTAAAAGTTGGTTTTTGTTATTTTTGTCTTGCTAGATTTGAAAAATTCCCCACCGTGCGATATTCGTTTTGCAAAAATGGATTCAGTTCAAGTATTTATGTGAAATTACCAAAAAACTGTGTTTACTACACACCTTGAAAACTAGTGTAATTATGTATTATATACCTTTTAAGTCAATTGCCTTTTTTAAAACTACATTACCAACTTGCACGCCATTTTAAATTCTATTAAATAATTAAATATTGTTCTTTTTGACCAGATACAGTTATTTCATACAAAATAAAAATTTCTTCTATAACATAACCTCAAAATATATGTTAACTGATTAATCTGTATTCATCCACTAAAATAATTTAAAAACACAAAATTTCAATTGTAAAATCAATTCCAATATTTATAATATTCATAGAATGGTTCAGAAGTATTACTATTCTCATAACAGACACATTTTAACAGAAATTAATCACCAAGCTATAGCTTTTTTAATTTGAAAATGAAACCGCACGCAAAAGAAACGATTCAGTTGTTTTTTTAGCGATTTGATTGGATAGCAATTTGTCATGGATAACTAGATAAGTAATAAGACACTAAAAAGAAATACTTTTTGCAATTTTAAATTAAGTATATTTTAATAATTTATTATAATTAGTAATAATCGAATGAAAAATATTGTATAATACACGGGCAAAAAGTTAAATTTCGATTTCGTAGGTTTATAACCCTCGGACCGGCCCGATCGGCCGGCCCTCGGCTTCTATAAACCTACTCAATCGAAAAACTTAACTTTTTGCCCTTGAATTATAAATAACTATTTTTTGCAATACCCTAGTACACATATTGCGTTTTCTCTCGAATTTTTAAAGTATGATTTTCAAAGTTAGCAATCTCATTACGATAACAGGGTCGGCAATAAGATACAAAACTTTCACTTTCGGGTTTAGACCGTGTCGTTGGATTTTCATTTCCGACGCTAGAGACATCTTCAAGGATTAATCAGTTTCAGATTAATTCCTGAAGATGTCTCTAGCAGTAAGAGATGAAACGTCGGAAAGTGAAAATCCATCAGCATGGTCTAAACCCGAAAGCGAAAGTTCTTTATATCTTAGTGGCAGTGAAAGCTTAAGATCTAAAATAAGGTAATTTTAAATTATTCTTAGTGACTAAAACTAAAATATTCTTTTATTAATTGGTAGCTATACTGAGTAAGGTTAAATCTTCATACTATCTAATTTGTTAAACAGGCCCGGACTGGGACTATTGGGCCAAAGCCGCAATTTTATAATTTGGCCACAAATGAAAGTATAACACAGAGGTTTGGACTTTTTATAAAAAAAGTCTTACTAACCCTTGGGGTTGGGGGTCAAACATTTTTAAATGTTTACTGCAAACGTAACAGTTCAAGGTTATATTTTGCTAACTTTGGAACGCCTTAAACTCGAAACAAGAAATTTGGTAAGGGTGGCCTTTGTAATAAGACCAGTCGACTAAACTGTAAGAACGATAGTTCAAGGTCATATTTTTTTATTTTTTAAACACCTCGACCTAGAAACATAAAGTTTAGTATAAGTGCCCTTTGGAACATGACCAACCGATCCGACAATCAAAATAACAGTTAAGTTTTATACTTTTAAATGTCTCTACCATTCGACCAACCTGTCAAAACAAGGTCATATTTTGCGCATTTTTAAACGCCGTAAAATATCACCTTGGACTTTTTGAAAGTCCTTCATTTTGAGAGATGATACCTAGTTGGTCTTGTTTTAAAAGACACCCATACCAATTTTTATGTTTCTGTCCATACGTTTAAAAGTAAGCAAAATATGACCCTAAACTACCATTTTTTACAGTTGCGTCGATTGGTCTGGTTCCAAAAGCCACCCTATTGAAAATGACGGGTCTGCGCGGGTATAAATGTTGCATAGACCGGACTTGAGCGGGTGAATTTCATCAGTTTAAGTCCGGTTTATGCACCATTTATACCCGCACAGACCCGTCATTTTCAGCAGGGCACCTATACCAAATTTCATTTTTCTAGGTGTAAGAGTTTAAAAGTTAAAAAAAATATGACCTTAAACTGCTATTTTGATAGAGGTATGGATTGATTTTGTTTCAAACGGCACCCATACCAAATAACATTTTTCTGGGTCAAAGCATTTAAAAGTTACCAAAATATGACCTTGAACTGTAATTTTTGATGTTTAGTCTATTGATCTTGTTTCAAACGCCAAATCTACCAAATTTAATGATCCTACACGGTAAAAATAAATTACATTAGATTACATAGTCCGTAAATGGTAATATGTTGCCATAGACCGGAATGGTAAAAATTACATAGTCCGTAATGGTAATATTTTGCATAGACCGGAACAGTAAAAATTACATAGTCCAGAATGGTAATATTTTGCATAGACCGGAACGCTAAAAATTACATAGTCCAGAATGGTAATATTTTTCATCGACCGGAACGCTAAAAATTACATAGTCCAGAATGGTTTGGACTTTTTGACATAGAGACTTGAAATTTGAAAAAAAATATTAACTACTTAGAAAATGTTTGTTACAAATTACAAGTCTGTGTCAAAGCTTTTTTGAAATATCGTAGCGTAAAGTTCATTTGGTTTATAAACTGCATACATCTTTCTTTAAATATCTATTGGTTGATAAAGATCGTAATTTATAATGAATGTAAATTTTAGGCCACAAATAAAGAATTTAAATATCGTACATAAAGAATTTAAATATCGTACATAAATAATATTTATCTTTTTTTACACTTTAACCTAGCAGCATGCGTCGCTATCTCTCTAACAATAACAATATTAAACGGTCCGTCTTATGATGCGACGCCTTCTTGGTTATTGTCCAAAGCGCACGCGCGTCTTAAAATAACATAGCCCGACATTGTAAAATCATGTAAAAATATGTAAATCAATGTAAATATATTTTTTACATTATTTTACATTCTTTTACATTCTTTTACATTCTTTTACATTCTTTTACATTCTTTTACATTCTTTTACATTCTTTTACATTCTTTTACATTCTTTTACATTATTTTACATAAATTCATGAATTATGCATAGTCCAGAACAGTAAATTTACTATTCCGTACTATGTAAATTAATGTATTTTTACATTATTTTACATGCAGTTTTTAGAGTGTAGGTCGAGGCATCCAAAGTTTCCAAAGTATGACCTTCAACTGTCACTTTTTTACAGTTGGGTTGATTGGTCTTGTTCCAAAGGCCACCTACGCCATTTTTTAAGTTTCTAGTTGTAGGCTTTGAAAAGTTAGCAAAATATGACCTTGAGCGTTTATTTTGGCAGATGGATCGATCGTTCCTGTTGTAAAGTCCACCCCTACAATTTATAGGCTACAAAATATCATGTTTCTCGATAGGGGCCATAAAATATGAAGTCGCACATGTAAAAATTATTTCACACTGGCGTGCGCGCGCGCCACCACCGAAATAGGAGTTTAAGGGGTCTTTCTACCTTCTAATTTTAAAAATAAATAATGTTTTTAAACTTGTTTTTTAGGAAAAAATATCATTGTGAAATTTTGTAGGTATGTTTTTAAAGAATACAATTTTTTTAAAGATTTTTAAAGTGCCAAAAAATAACAAAATGGCGGACCTTTTTCAATAATTTCCAAACATTTTCATACAAAAACGTCCGCCATTTTGTTATTTTTTTGGCCAAAAATTGTTCTTCTAGTTCGGGCTATAGCGACTTCAGTACTGAATAATATCCCGTTTTTTCAGTCCATTCAAACAGCCGGAATCATGGCGAGCACCGTTTTTTGATATTTTTTTTTGTGTCCGGGAAATTTGTGACCACGATGACTCAAGAACGCTTCGGGCTAAATTCAAATTTGGACCACAGGATGATTATCCAAAGTTCTAGGCTGGGATTCTTTTTGGTAAAAATCGGAATGGCTTTTTTTTCAAAAACATTTTTTTTTCAATTTTCAATTATCGTTTTACGTAAACAGAAACTTTTTTTGGATTTTTTTTTTTTTTTTGAAAAACTTTTTTAACATTTTTTTTATTTTTTTTTATTTTTTTTTTTTGTTTTTGTTATTTTGTTGGCAGCAGTATTTTACTACTGGATCTTGTAATTAAAGTAATAGTAAAATAGAGCTCAAAAGATTTCTATGCAAACTTTTCATTTACTCAGACGTTTTTATTTTTTGCCGTAAAACATTTTTATTGTTACCAACTTCGAATTTTTCCCCAGACTTAAGCTTTTGGCATTTTTTATACTGACGCTTTTGATCCTTAGGAATTATCCTCCGAAATGTGTTCCCAGGTCGCAGACTTAACCTTAAGACCACGAACTAAGAACAAAATAAGCTATCAAAAAACCTTTTTCTACGACTGGTTTAGAATGTAGGCAAATACACACACTTTTCAGACACAGAATGAATCCATTCTAGCTCTAGATACGGTATGAATATTCCGTATCAAGTGTTAGAATGAGCACATGTAGTGCCATCCCTTGTTTATGAAAGTAAAGAAAACTGTAGCAAAATTAGCAAAAATATATAGAGGAAATGCGCCTAATTTTGGATTGTTTCCAAATTTGGGATAGTAGTGTATTTAAGATACTGTCTGCAAAGGTAAACAGAAACCTAATTTTATGTGAAGCCAAAAGTCAAACTAAATCCGTCCTGTAATATGATAACGGTAGAGCTTCTCCCCTTTAAATGGCAGCACAAATCGTTTATATTGCAAATGGCAGTTTTGTGCTCAGTTGCATTATTATGCTTGTTTATTTTATAAATAATCGTTATAAAAGTTCGTGATTCTGTCTTGGGTAAGTTATGATGTTAGTTAAGTTGAGCCACTATTCATAATTAAGCAATTTGAAAACGTAAACATTCTACAAATTTCTAATCTAAAAAGCAGAAAGTTGCCTAATTTCGGATAGACCATTTTTGTGCATTTGATTCTCAATTTCGGATATCCGCAAGGTAATTATTATTCAGGATAACCAACCATTAATTATTTTTTTTATAATGATACAACAAACTAAGATAAACAATTTTGAAAAAACGAAAATTACCTAAGATACTAAGATATTCGAAATTGGGAATCTAAAATTATAGTTCCTATAGTATTTCGTAGAAAATCGCTTAATGATTAAATTACGTCTTAAATGTGAAGGAATAACAAGAAACATAAGCAATGGGATCCAGATCTACTCTTGAAAAATTTTTTTCGGATATGTCCGAAATTAGGAGCCCTTTTTCAAATGCACAAAAATGCGCTGATTTTTTTTAACCGTGTTTTTTGGAAAAAATAAACTGTAATAAAATTGCTTTTATAATAAATCATGGTTCGCTATAATAAGTTGTATCTGGTTATATAAAAAAAATATTAAAAAGTAATACCGAGTATTAAATATTGAATACATTGTAAATGGTATCCGAAATTAGGCGACTTTCCTCTATATATATTTTACCATGAAATATTGAATAATTTAACGCAATTTAAAGTTTTGCGTTAAAATTACATAAAGTTTATTAGTTTTTCTTAATATTTGACCAGTTTTTTATCAATTTAGTTCAAAAAAATAAAACTGCTCCATCTATTGTTAAATATTTAAACCTGATATCTGTCACAACAATCTGACATAACCTTCAATTTTTGCATTATAATTTGTAAATATGTGCTAAAATTAAATAAAAATCTCTTTTAAGTACTGATTTTATAAAATTATTAAATAACATTAATTGCTTTATTTAAAAATATGTGTTTTGTTGCATTTACAATGTCGAGTCACAAAAAACATGGTTTTTAACCTTGTCCACAGGTTAAAGCCATGTTTCGTATTCATAAAAAAAAAATTTTAGCTTGCGCGGAATATTGTCTATTTCATACTAGTTATAGAATATACTATTCTACGACTGGTTTAGAATGTAGGCAAATACACACATTTTTTTTACATAGAATAAATCGATTTTAGTTCAGATACGCTAGTGCTATACCATATCAAGTGTTAGAATGAGCATATGTGGTACCATCTCTTGTCTATAAAAGTAAACAAAATCAAACAAATTTATATTTTAGCATTAAATATTGAATAATTTAATACACACGGTGTTCTAGAAAAATTAAATGACATGACAACTTCCATTTTTGGAATTTGTTATATGAGCTCTGATTAAAAAAACAAGACCAACATTTTAAAATGCACCAATAAAAATTTCAATAATACATCAATTCTACATCAAAAACTATAATAAAAAAGTTTCCATACAAAAATATCTACAAATCGCTTTTAAGGGAGCTACGGTCCCTTAAAAAGTGTTATTCTTTAGGAGGCCGTAGTACACTTAAAACTGATTTTCGAACCTAGATGTATAGGAGATTTTTTATAGTTTTTAATGTAGAATCACCCAGCAGTGTTGAAATTTTTATTAGTGCATTTTTTAGTTCCGATTTTTTATCCTCAGAACGTGAAATTGCCTCTTTAATTGCAATTTTCTCGAAAACGGTTGACCCTACGGTATTAAATAAGGAGGACCATTTTTATGTATTTTTAATCAAAGATTAACATTTTATTGAAATAATATTAAAAAAACTACAGATAAAAAAGTTTGGGACAAAAAGGTAACATCGCCCCAACATTTTGCACGTCCCTGGTTAAAATTACCAAATAAAAATTAGATAAGAGGATAGCCTTTATCAATTTTGAGGCTTGTGGTTCATAGGGTTCCAGAGATATGAGATAAAAACTACTTTTCAGATGTACCCTTAGGAGGGTCGTAGCTCCCTTAGGGCTCATTTCCGGACCAACCTTTATAGGATTTTTTTTTCATATTTTTGGAACTAGAATTACCCCTTAAAATTTCTGAATCAACCTGTATAATGTAACATTACACACATTTTCGATTTCTATTATTTCGGCTGGTATTGTTTTTGGTAAAAATTGGGATGGGGACTTTCAGGCTCGTTTGGTAACCACAATCGCCGGAAAATATAACTTCTCGTCCTTGTATAAATAACCATTATCCTTTCCATTTTCCTTCCGTTCTTTTTTCCACGCTTAAGACAACGAGTTTAGCGCGCCCTTTAGACAAGCACCTTTTCGAAAAGGACAAGATTTATAAGCTATAGCTTTTTATAATCTTTAAAATCTCATTTGAAGTGGTTCACATAAACCGAGTAGGGAGAATAGCATTATTTATTCATTTATTTCAATTATTTATTCATTTAATACCCATATGCGGCAAGTCATGGAGAGCCGCAAATAAGCCTAAGCTTGTGCTTAGGACTCTCCATTAATTTTTAGAACAACAAACAATATACCGGGTGGGGAACGTTCAAGTAACGCAAAATGTACCATAATTCATACACTAGGTTCTCACGTTATTCAAGGCTGTCGAGATTTCATATTTTCATATATTGGACTCTTAATCTTAGGTTATATCGTCGGCTTACAAGTAAAGAGCACTAAGTCCAAAAACATGGTTTTGAGATATTGACAAATTTAACTTTCTTTGTTGTTTTTTAATTTTTGTAATAATTGTTTTTGGAAAAAAACTACCACAGATCGCAATGACATGTTTGGTCATAATAATGTCCCATTTGCAGTTAAATAAAGAAAAATTGAAGTAGTTTAATTCAACTAAATTTGAAAAAAGACATGTACTTAGTGCCTTTTCCTTATAGGCCCACGACGTCGGCTTACAAGTAAAGAGCACTAAGTCAATAAAACAATATAAAAAACAAGTATTTAAAGTTAAAACCCTTCTATTATCATGATAATTAAATGTAATGTATAACTATAAAGTACACTGAAAAAAAGGATCCTTTATGGTAATGGCATATGAAATTAGGCCAAATGCTTCGCACTCTTGAATACGTCCAAAAGCGCATTCTCTTAACATGAAAATATAACTCACTTGCCAAGATCTTCTTTAACTTAAAATTCTTTGATCTTATGTGAAATGCAAGTGGTCTTGTCTCAAAAGAAAAATTCTTGGGCCTAAGTATTTAAAATTATTTAATTTTTAACAATCTTAAAACAAGATTTTTGCCTCAAATGTGCCAGGTCCAAGAGAATTTTAAAAATATTTCAAAAGCGACACTTTTCTTGGGACAAGGAAAATTCTTTTGTTTGAAGATACATATCTTTTAAGCTAAAAGAACAACTGCCAAGAGTGTTGACTATTTTGAGCCAAGAACGTCATTTTTTTCAATGTAGAAAACAAGATGTTTACATAAATTTTCAAAAACTAGATTTTTAAAAGAAGGGTTTGGACTTCTTAATTGTTTAAAGAACGTTTCCAAAATTAATAATAATAATTTTACAGGTAAAGTTCTGTTTCTCTGTTCTGTCTCTATTCCATCATCTTTAACATAGCAAAATTTTAATGCTTTTGCCAGTAAAATAAATAACGCGATATTGTATCATAAAAATGATTCAAGCAATCATATTTTTATAAATTAACTGTTTTTTAGAAATAATAACAATAATTATTTTTCTCTGGTTGCTCTTCATTGTTTTTTTAAAAAAGCAAATATTTTGGCACCCGGACTACACATTTTAACTTAATTTTGATTTGCAAAATACAAAAAGAAAACGAAAAACAACACTACGTTTCGGCAAAAAAACAAACAAAACAAAAAGTCGCTTAGTGCAGAAACATTTGAAATAATCTACAAGTAAAACGCACTAAGTGCACTAAGTGACTTAGTGTCTATTGTCAGATAAAATTTCAATCAAAATCAAATTGGTGCATTTTGTATAG
Organism: Brachypterus glaber; assembly: GCA_958510825.1. Lineage (NCBI taxonomy): Eukaryota > Metazoa > Arthropoda > Insecta > Coleoptera > Kateretidae > Brachypterus > Brachypterus glaber. The sequence goes on along the minus strand of OY294052.1, from coordinate 22,496,325 downwards.
TGGGTACATAGATCATCAAAAATTAATTACAGTGCCATAAAAATCCCATTTTTGCAAAAAAGTGACTTAGTACCTTTTACTTGTAAGCCGACGATATGATATAACTTATATCATGCTTGACATAAATTTTGACGCAAAGCGTAAGGCTATTCTATCTTAGATGTACATAACCAATGACGTAGAGTAAATCTGGACATGACTGACTAACATGGGTGACCTCCATTTATAAATTTAATTTATTGCGCAAAATTTAAATTGCCGGGTTGTGATTGGATATATTACCAACCATAACAAAAAGTCTCTAGAAATTACTAATTTTAACGGTCTTACGATTTATATATAATGTTCAAAATGGTGAATATTCTAAGAGGTGACAGAGACAGCATTATGAGTTTGAGTGAGAAAAAATACACCAACGTGAAGAAAAAATACACCAGGGTGAAACCACAAATTTATGTATATAAAATCTTGACGGTGAGTTGCTCATTTGGGAACGTTCAACTATTACGTAACGCAAATTTTGATCATTTTGGACCTCCACCCTCCGCCCTGTAACGCTATTTTCCTATACCATTAAGATGGGCGTAACACTTCAAAATGACCCCCACCCCGCCCCTAGGAGCGTTACGTAATACTTGAACGTTCCCTTATATGACAGGGTATCTTATTTGAGGTTATGTAATCGTCATTTATTGACAATCAACGTTGCCTCTTGCAAAAACGAATAAAAACTTCTGTTGACATTATTGCATGCAGTGATTTATTACAAGAAGTAGAAGAAGAAATAAACGTATATTTAACATCCATGTCTGAAATAGACTGCAGTGACTCATTTGCTAAAGTGTATTAAAAAGCGAGGATCATAACAATTCGGGTGCGATTCGCGTAACTCTGTCTGAGCGAAATCCCTTATACGAGAGCAGCATAATACGTTTTAGGTATTAGTCACTGCGTTCTATTTCATACCTACTTTTTTTTACGCGGATAGTACATGTAACGCAAGGTTTTCCTACTTTTTCTCTTATGAGGAAGGAAACTAACAATGCAATAAATTTGTAAAATTAAATTAGTTATTGATTCTTACTAAACTTTCAAATGTAAAATAGTTAATGAACAAAGCATAATAGCTAGTTACAAACTTATTACAAGAAAACAAGCCTTGAAGGTATATAATGCTTTGTATGCCATACTATACTCTTTATGTGAATAATAATAATAATAATAATAATAATAATAATAATCCTTTATTCCAGCCCAGAGGGCCATATACAAAAAATACAAAAAATACAAAACATACAAAATATCTACAAGAAAATTAATAATTAGCCAATATACAAAAGTTCAAAAGAGCTACCGTCCCCCCATTAAAACTCTACTCCAGGTATGCCATAGATTGGAACGCCATAGAATGTCACTCCTTAGCAGAGCCACAATAAAGAGGTTGGAAGATTTATACATCCGATCGCGGAACCCAAAAGCCCGAAATCTACGAATAGCTAGGAAGTCATTAACACGAGCCGTAGCAAACATTTCACTAGCACTAGAAAATCTCGGTATGTTATTTAAGAGTCTAAACGCATTATTATAGCACACGCGCACTTATTCCACCATCCCAGTGTATAATTACACCAAAGTTCGGACATGTAGATCCCTGAGCAATATGTTTGAAATAACAGTTTTTTAATGTCAGAGTTACACTTGGAGAAACGACGGGTTAACATATTAGCACGGACGCAGAGGGCTTTGTACTGTCTCTGAATATCGAGATTATCGGAGAGATCACAGGTTAGAATATGCCCTAAGTATTTGAATTGCGACACTATACTTACCTCACTGGCGCCGATTGCCTTTTTCAGTTAATTAATAATTTAAATTTGGCGAAGGCGTACTCCCTAGATATATTGGTTCGAAAGTCAATTAAAGCCGGTGGTTCCCTCTACTACTAGCCCACACAAGTCCTGGACTTAGGGGATGCTTAATTAAGTAGAATAGTACGAGGTTAAAAACAAACATACATACATATACTTATAAGACTACGGTTAAGTTTGATCGGGGGCACCACTAAGTCTTTATAATTAGAAGGTCTGAACACCATGGCACAGGTTTTGTTGACATTATATACAAGGTGGTGCTCTACAGCGAAATCTTCACATATCCTAATGAGTTTATACAGTCCCTCAAGGGAAGGGCACAGCAGAACCATATCATCCGCATAGCTAAGGCAGTTAATTAGCACTCCATATATTGCGTTTTTTCTGTATACTTCCCAATACGATTTCTTTGAGGTCATGCGCACTTTATTGTTTATACTAAATATATTCAAATGTTAAAAAGTGGTGTCCCCCTATTCTTTGTTAATAAATATATATTTTTATTCGATTGATTCTAAAAGCGACACTTTTTGTTCATGTTTTGCGGGCGAAAAGTTGGGCTTTGTGGCCCTAGGACCAAAAAGTTTTTTTGGCCAGATAACTAAAACTTTTTATTATAAAGCTTTTTTAAATAAGATGCTTTACTTTTACTATAATATTTATAAAGAAATATGACCTTTTGTTATTTTTTTTTTCATATAATTTCTTTATTTCATATAAAGTTGTTTACAATTAATTTTTTACAATGTTTTCACACTAGACAAAGCCCGTCTTGTGAAACTAAAATATACATATATAATATAATATAAAATACTAAAAATTATTTTGCGAAATATAAAAAATAATTTAACAAATTATAAAAATAAACGCTATACAAGTAAAACCAGTTTAAATTAAAAGTTAAAATTTAATTACAATAAAAAACAAAAATTTAAAATAAGCTAGGTTAACAAGTGCGTGTGTGTGTGCGAAAACTGGTGATGTAGGGGAAAGAGGGGAAATCAGACACTACCATTTTCTAATTATAGTCTAATGCTTTTGCTGTTCTCTTTAACATAAACTTTTAGTTCGCGTTTTAATCGCTTTGAGTAGGTTGGATTTTTTAAATTTGGTGGGAGAAAATTAAACAATTTAGGTCCTTGATAAAAAAAAATCTTTGCGTAAATGACTTTTTACAAAGGAGAGTTGTGGCGTTGAGGGCTGCTCTTGTTATACGGTTATGAGGCCGTACCTCACAAGTTTGGACATATTTTAAAGTCCAATTTAAAATGCTTAAAGCATATAGTTCCTGAACATTAAATATCCCTGACTCTCAGTATAAAAAGATCAGTGGAATATCTGCGCTCTGTTTTAAGCAAGATCTTAACCCAAGTATTCTGTGCGACGTCAAGGCTATCAATAGCAGTCTTACATAAACCTCCCCACACAGTAATGCAATATTTTATTATTGACTTGACAAAGGCAAAATACACGGTGGTTCGGTTCTTGACACTTTATAAATTTCCTATTTGACAAAATATGTGTATATGCCTTCTAAGCATCTTCACCAGGGCCTCCGTGTGCTCTCTCAATTGTTACACCTAAATATTTCATTGAGTAGCTTTTCTCTACAAATGCACAATTGCAATTTAATGTTTGTTTACAATCGGTATTGTGTATGTATACTTTATTTACTTTTGGTTGATCAACATTTGTAATGGAGAAAGCCATAAATTTGGTCTTGGAGATGTTAAGACTTTGGGAGTTTAAGCATAGCCAATTAAAAAGATTTTTTAAACCTTTTTCAGCTTCGCTGTCCCAAGACTCGCTCACAAAAACCTAAGACTGTGCCTTAAGGAACCCCTATCAACATTTTTTTTGGATCACTAAGTGTTCCATCAACTTTCACACACTGCGTTCGATTTGTGAGATAGTCCCCGAACAGCGATAAAGCCACACCTTTAATGCCTAGCAAATTTAATTTTTGAAGTAATATCTTATGGTCCACCGTGTCGAATGCCTTCGCCAGGTCTAAAAATATTGCAAGACATTTTTTACTACAATTTATGCCTTTGACTATAGTTTCAGTAAGTCTTACAACAACATCTTCAGTGCTTACGCCTTCCCTAAAACCAAACTGAAGCACAGAGTTGAAATATGTAGAAATATATAGGGTGTCCCATTTAAAAATCGTTGGTATCATTTCCAGTTAAACCGGAAGTGACTTAGATGTACTTTTTATGTTAAAAGTTAACGTGATGGGAATAAGCGATGTTTCAAATTTGAAATCTCTAACTTTTAAAATAAAGAAAAAAAGGTTTGTAATGGTCTTGTTACACCCGTTATATAAAAAAAATTGATCTAGTGTAATTTTTGGCGATTTTTTTATTTTGAAAACTATCTTATAATACACTTCTAGTACTAAGTGCTGTAAAGAGTATGATAATAATTCATTTTCTTGGCGTGTTTCGTGAGAAATTTTTATGTCTAAATAAAACTGCAATTTCAAATTTCTCAATAACATAAATTAAGTTCTACCAAAAAACCGACTCGTATAAACCCACCAATTTAAAAAGGTAATAATTTTAACGTAAGGTAAATAGGGGTAAAGATAGATAGGCATTAAAAAATTAAAATTACGGTCGTCTTATTTTGGACATTAATAAAGTAGGCGTGTGAATGGTCGTGATTATATTGGGTATCATGGGTAGTACCAGGTACCTATGCTATAAAAAACTCCGTATTGCGATGTCAGGAAAAACTTGAAGAAGAATAATGACTATTTAAAAACGGCTTCGTGTGAGATTTCAATTTTTGTTTGGAAATTTCCCAAAAACAACATAAAACCAAAAAATCCGGAGTGGTTTGACTTTCCATTAAACTTTTTTAAGGCTAGCCGTGGTATATGAGTAAATAATAGTATATTGTTTTACTAAGAGGAAAAGTGAAGCTTTTTTTACTAGTCTGCAGAATTTACAGACAAGTAAAAAAAAGAACTCTTCCTCTGAGTGAAACATACTATTTTTTCTTCAAGCATCCTATATATTTTTTTATTAAAATGGGCCAATAAAACCCTTTCAAAATAAACTTAAACCTTCCTTAGCTCATTTAAAATTTTTTTGCGTAGGCTAAATCGTATTCTTTTCGCGATTTCGATGGTAACTTGTCTAATTTAGCATTTGCAATTTCAGAGAGATTTGTAGGTGTATAAACCATATATTCTTCAATCATTTTTAATCAATTTCACACAAGGTTTTTGCACAGAATCTCAAGTCAACCACCTGTTTACATAATAAACAAACAAGTTTGTTGTATGGCTGTCATAAAAGTCAAAGAGTGCTGCCGCCAGTGATGTTTTTAGTAACTAACTTTTTTTTATGGCGTACAACAATGAACTCATTTTTTTACTGTAAAAAAAAATAGATCACCTCTAACTAGTGTGTTCAGTTATAAAATATAAACATTTTAGTACGCTTGAAGAAAAAATTAATTTTTTTTATAATTTAGAGGTCTGAGAATACAGAAAGACCAATGACCATGACCATGGGTTTCCCTTAAAGCGACAAATTGGTACTTTATCGTGTTTTTTTCTACAAAAGCGCACTTTTCCGCACAAATTTGCGTTGCAAATTGTCAATTTTCCGCACTAGTGTGCAAAAGTTACTTTTCCGCATTACTTTTCCGAACTAGTGCGAAAAAGTAAAAATGTTCCAAATTAACAAGTTATTACAATATTTTAAATTTTTTCATAGCAAGCAAAGTATACAAACAAATTTCAAAGCCAGTATCAAAGTCTAATTAGGGTCGTATCAGTTTATTTTTTAAAGTTTACATTAAAGTAGAAATGGATACCAGAGTCTATTTTGGAAACAGCAAAAAAATTGGATTTGTTGCCTGAAAAGTCCAAAGTTAAGCAAAAAAAGAATACCAGGTGTGTCAAGAAAAGGCGTCAAGAGTTTGAAAGAGGAAGTCTTTCTAGCATATTTTGCATATTTACTATAGATATTGTAAATAATAATAAATAATAATTTGTATTATTTACTTTATTAACATAAATACCTCGTTATTAAAAAATTTTCTTTATTATTCTCACGCTTCTAGAAAAAAGTTATTCCCAACTCTTGTGGAAAGTGTATTTTTCGCACTTGACTGCTTGACCGCAGTCGAGTGCGGGAAAGTACCACTTTCCGCACTTTTTAGGAAAATAACTATATTATAAAGTATGTGAAAACATTACTTCTTCTATTTGTATTGTGATAAAGCTCATTAAGCTGAATCCAACGATATCAATAAGCCAAACACAACGGACTGGACTTGATAGTAGTAGTAGTAATGGTGGGGAGGTCAAGCTTGGCAACTAGACCATATTGGTCCTTTTTGCCTACCCCTGTGTTACTAGTTTTTCTACTCTAACGAGGATTTTTTGTTGATGTACCCCGGGACCCACAGTTTAGCGAGGAATCCGAACCTCGTTTTGTCGGCTTTTTTTTTTTGGCTAAGTGAGCGGCTTTGATCCTTAAGTTTATTGGCTGCAAGTGCACTTGGACCGGCGCCAAACTGCTTAAGGATTATTTTCGCTTGCAGCCTTAGTACAGATTCTGGTTGCTTGAAAGTCCCTAAAGTGAGCTCGGCCAACAGACCTGACCACTACCTTGCTGCTCCTTTTCGGTGCGCCCGGGTAGTATCACAGGTCCGAGTGCTAATGCAGCATTATCCACTGCAAACCTTTTTCTGTACTGTGTGCTTAATTTTTCAGCAGCACAAGCCAACGTGGTGGGGAAACGACGGTATTTTATTTCTGTGAAAACGTTGTTCCACAACCGAGGATTGATTCCCGGCCTCTCGAATACTAGATCGAGGTGTTCACGACTGAGCCACCGCCGCCCCACGGACTGGACTTGGTCTGTTTGTATTCTCATCCCTTCAACTATAGATCTATATAATTATCTTAAGATAAAGCTTTACGCAAAGAATCTCAAATATATCTCCTTAATTAAAAAAAAATGTATTGTATGGACAATTTCTAGTAAAAAGTTCTAGTTCTAAAATTTTTGTGTAGGGATTTGGTTTTTCAGTGTAGCTGCAAGTTTGCGAAAATTATAAAAAAGCAGACAACATCAATCAGTTTTTATCAACTTACTTTATATCATATCAGGATCACTGGGTTCCAAAACACAAGGTTTGTGTATTTAATACATTTTTTTTTTTTTATAAAATTTAATTGACATTTGAGTACGTCCTCTCTGCAATCACATGACTTGCTTAATACAGTATTAATATTACTGCAAAAAAAAACCTAGAAAACTCCTGCGTTAGTAAAAAAAATAATATATTTATTTATTGTTTTTACGTTTCAATGTTTTCAATTTTAAAAATTCTGCAAAATATCCCTGGTTCGACAGAAAATTAGTTCAAGCAAATTAGACGAAAAAACCACGAATAGAAGAAATAATTTATAAAGTTTTGAAATTTTGGTTGTGAACTCCCAGTAGGAACCCGAAGAGTTCATCCCCTTTTGCTAAAAAAACACCCCCAAACGTGACCTCATTACGCTTTTCTGCATTTTTCTCGTAAACCGTTACTCTGACGAAAAAATGTTAAAGAACTCATTATATTATACATTAAATTCTGCATAAAATTTGGCCTATAAAGTTTTTGTGTATCTCCCACCCAACGCTCAAAAATGACGTTGGAAATAAGCATATTTCTCAGTGCGAAGACAAAAACACTATCCCACAAAATTAAATTTTTGAAGCATAACGCGATACATATTTTTTTTTTCTAGTATAACCTATCTTAAAGATTTGTTTCTTCTCATTCTAAATATTTTTTCAGATTTGGGCTGTGACCCCAAAGTTTTTATATACAGAGTGTTTTAGAAAAAAAAACACACCTTTTTTAAATGACTGTAGAATTTGATTTTATGATTATTTTCTAATCAAATTCGGGTCACTTATAAAAAAAAGAATGTCTTTAAAGCACATTGGAAGATTTTTTTAAATATCGACCTCCATTTTATTACAGTAAAAACAATTTTTTTTCCTACGATCTAATAGAAAAGTTAACATTTTTACAAAAACAAATGAAGTTAACTGACCGAAAAATAACCTTTTTCTTAGCAGTTTACTTTTCTGCTCGTTACCATGACAGCAAGCGCAAAATTTAATTTTGCGCTCTAGAGTGTAGGCAACCGACAAGTCAATCGTAAAACAACTGTCAACTTGACAGTGTCAAGTATATGCTACGAGATGTTGTGTTCTGCCATTTTTTTAATATAAAATTATTATTTATCTTTTATCAAATCTCAATTTCGTGTGCTAAATATTTATGTGTTAAATATTTGTTGTTATGACGGAATTATGGAGAGTTACAATGACGAGGGTTTTTCTTCTAAACCACCAGATTTACTGCCTGAAATTTATTTATTTTAGATTGTAAAAAAAAAACGTTGTTTGTATCACGAGCGCAAAATCTGATTTCGGCTTTCGCGTGATTGCTGATCTCGGCTAGACGCCTCGATCAGAAAATTCCACGCTCAAGCAGAAATCAGTCATTTTGCGCTCTTAATACAAAAATAACTATTTTGCTGTCAAAATTTCATTTAAATCGCTCTTTTTAAAAAAAAACAGTTTTCCCTGTTTTAGGGTAGGTATTTAGAGGGGGTCCATCCACCAACATTCCCATTTTGATCCACCACTGCTTATAGGTGTTAAAAAAATGCAAAAAGCGTATTTTATAATGCCTAATTGTTTGTTTGTTTATTTGTTTTAACCTTGTACTATTCTACTTAATTAAGCATCCCCTAAGTCCAGGACTTGTGTGGGCTAGTAGTAGAGGGAACCACCGGCTTATACTGACTTTCGAACCAGTCTCTAGGGAGTGTCCGTTTCACTTATCGCCTTTGCCAAATTTCAATTATTAATTAACTGAAAAAGGCAAATCGGCGCCAGTGAGAATCGAACTCACGATAGTAGACTTGCTATGCATACGCGCTAGCCACTACGCTATGCCTCCCATTAAACTGCACCTTAAAAAATCCTCTCCAATTCTCCCAGACAACGTCTTTTTAGGAGTAGTTCTTATGAATTTAACGCACTATAACGGTTTTATTTACCAACCGATTTAAATGATTAATAAATCTTTTGAAAGATTATTTAAAATGCAATATTTTTTCATTTGTTGTTTTAAAGAGGATAATACAAAACTCATTTTTTTTCAAAATAAACACAAAATAAAAAAATACTTTCAAATTTAAAGGCATAATAATAATTATAATAATAATTTTTTGTATAATATGCCTATAACTTTTTTATTTATAAATTAATTATACTGGAAATTCAATAAAACCTGCAGTGACTCAGTTACAAAAATGTGGTAAAAGGCGAAGATCATACCAGTTCGGGTGCGACTCTCGTAATTTCGTCGAAGCTTCGCAAAGGCGGACCCCCTATACGAAAGCAGCAGAGGTATGAGTCACTGCAGGTTTTATTGAATTTCCAGTATAAAATGATTCGAAAAACAGTTAAAACCTTCTTTTAAAAACAGTTAAAAAAGTTTTTAAAAAATATAATAAAATATTTCTAGAATTAAAAAAAAACACAAATGTTTACGAAAAACCAAAGAAAATATACATTTTTTAAATTTAAATAAATATAATTTTTTTTATTCAAAAAGCGTCTTAAATGATTCGAAAACCGAATGAAAGCATATTTAAAATGGAACATCTTTGTTAATTACAATTTTTTTCGAAAAATGCTTCCTTACGCCAGAACCTTAATAAAAACAAGCACTCGTTTAAGAAAAACAAAAGAATAAATTTTCACAAAATTGTCCCCCACGATTATTTTGTTAGTTAGTTTTACTCAAAATTTATCAATAAATGTAAATTTATACGAATTCTTTTTGGAAACCAAAATTTTAGTTATTTTTTTTTAGACGAACTGTGATTACGCAATTAAATTAACATTTCTATAAAAAACGAATCAACCGATAGATTTTTTTAATTTTTTGTAGAAATTGTCCACAAGACCCATATTATCAACTAATGAAAGAAAATCGTGGATGATCCAAAAAAATTACTCTAAAAATCCACCGTGAGTATTCACATTTTTTCTTAAGCATTCCAATGGTAAGAAATCTAGAATGTTTATGATTGGAACCTACTGGTTCTTGCCTCACAATTACTCAAAGGTTTGCATATATCTTTTGACACGTCCATCCATTCAATTTTCACGCAGACACGATTTTCAATATTCGATAGTGAAAATAGAGGACTGAATTTTGTTCCTTTTGAATAGGAGAACATGTTTTTGATAAGCAAACAAAACGATTTAAACAAAAATTGTTTTCCAAAAGAAACGGTACCAATTTTCCTATATACAAAGCGTATAAAAAGCGTATTGTGGATAGGGTTAAAGTTAAACTCTGCTCAAAATCTATCTGAGTTATTGCTAATTTGTTTCTTGTTTTATGGTTGCCAGAATAAATTAAATTCCATCTGTAAGATATCAGTTAAGATATTATTTAAAGAAAAGATCCAAATACTTTTTGAAAATTAAGAAGAAAATAGTAGAAAGGACAAGTCCTAAAAAAGGAAATTGTAGGTTTTGTTAAAATAAAGCAAGTTAAAAATGCATGAATATTTAATAGTATATTTCTAACCTAATAAGAAAACGAAACATTTCCACCTCGAGAGATGCTATTTGGCCGAGGCGTAGCATCAAGAGGGTTGGAAATGTCATGTTCTTATGTGGTTAGAACAGAATTTTATTCACAAGCATTAATAAATAACACATAACCTCGTAGAATTCACTATTTTAAATGATCTTCTACATGTATACAGAAAGTTTGCAGATTTCTAACATCACTATAAACTTCAACTAAATAACAATTTAAATAAGTGGCTTGTTGTTATTTTATATTATTAGTCTCGGTATGAATCATATAATATATAAATAAATATTGTTTCTTATTGTTTTTCGTAGAAATAAACAAAAATGTTAGGTTATTTCATACGCAAACCACGGCTGTTTACAGACAAGGCGATGGTTTTGCCATCTATGAGGTATAACCAAAAGCCAAAAAACAGGTTAGATATGAATTCATTTCTAACCTTGGTTAAAAATGAAAAGCTTTTTTAACTTTTAAAAAATGTAAACAAAAATGATATATTTTGCAACTTTTTATAATGCATATAAGGGAAGTTTTTCTGTATGTTTGTGAATAAAACATATAATTTTAGGTATCGCCAGCTCAGGTAATATAAAATTTTATTTTAATAGCACATTATGAATAAAAAACTTACACTGTTTAAAAACAATTTCTTATAATTATTTGCAAGGCATATAATGACAAAAGTCAACAAAGTAAATTTAAATATCTGAAACGCAAAAGCGTTTGAAAACTTTTATATTTTAGACGAACAGAATAGTGGAAATGAACTACACACTTTTTGTCACACTTCCTTTGCCTTTCCTCACCTCTAGCAACTCCAGAACACTTCTGTGCATTCGTATGTATTATTAAACACGTTTGCGCATAAATATGTTTCACCAATCTTTACTGGGCATGATATATTTGTATATCTTTGCCAGAAAATTTCTAAATATTCGTATGTATTATTAAACACTTTTGCGCATAAATATGTTCCACCAATCCCTACTGCGCATGATATATTTGTATATCTGTGCCAGAGCACTTTTGCGTATTCGTATGTATTATTAAACACGTTTGCGTATAAATATGTTTCACCAATCTTTACTGCACATGATATGTTTGTATATATTTGCCAGAACACTTTTGCGTATTCGTATGTATTATTTTGCGCATAGATATGTTTTACCAATCCCTTCTGCGCATGATATATATATATATATATATATATATATATATATATAAATCGGAAAAAAAATTGAAAAAAAATATCTTTATTTCAATACTTTTAATTTTAGAATTCTTAAATATAAAAGTAAAAATTATCAAAAACACAATGAGTAACAAAAATATCACTATAACCTCAAATTTTGTTTGAATGTTAGAAATAAAAGTCAAAATATTTTATAAGTTGCTACTAAACTATAATACCTTTATCGGTTTTATGTGATTACTTTTAGTATTTTGTAATAACAATGGTTTTACTATAGGGGAACGTTCAAGTATTACGTAATTACGCAAATATTGATCATTTTGGACCCCCACTCCCTCCCCTCTGTAACGCTATTTTCCTATACCATTAACATGGGCGTAACACTAAAAATAAACGTCACTGTGAACCTATGTTTATAATGTCACTACGCATGGCGCCATCTAGCAGCCACCGACTAACTACGCTTTTTGGTCAATACGTTACCAAATCGAACTACAAGTTACCAGTCCTTATTCTCTACGTTCATGGCCGTGACTTTTTTTTTGGTCATAACTTTTATTTTCCAGTGAAAAAAATATAAACTTACTTTTATTTTTGTGTCAGCTAATTATTTGCCAGTCGGCAAATTTTAGATCCACACTCAGCAACGGTGAAAACCTCGCGAGGGCTACTCTCGCTCAGCAGGGGCGATCCGAGAAATGTAGCCTAGAATGAAATACTGCTCACAGATAATACAGTATGAAGGGTGCATAAATTGTGGGAAAATAAAGGTGTAGAGTGGGATGGGTGATGAAAATTTTCAAGTAATATGACATGTAAGGAATTTATGGATCAAGCAAAAAAGATATGTTAGCGCCTTCGCCAAAATTGAAAATAACGTAAAATACCTTAAAAAAGGTCCCTAAACGAGTATAAATAAATACTAAATACTAAATAAAATTAATAATGAGTATTATTAATTACACAGGCACACAAAAAATCCGAATCTGGGGTTGGTTTGACTCGGTCAGGTCTAATTTCGTCCAAACCTCAAAAAAGTTTCAACTTTCATCACTTTTTTTAGGTTAGCAACGAAATGCGACCTGACCGAGTCAAACCAATCCCAGATTCGAATTAGCGACCCTAAAAACGTATAGAAATGTTTGTCTCGTCTGGGGAAACAGACCTTGTTTTTGTGTGCCTGTGTTATCAAAATTAACCCGGCGCATGTGTGGTGGGGTTAATAACGTAAACTGCTTTGCAGTATTTTTTGTTTTTACATTCTCCTCTTCAATAGCTGTAGGTAAACGCATATATTGGCAATTTTTGTTTGACCCTTATCCTATACGTTTATTTTTTTAGCTGTTTCAAAGTTCCGTATGGGTGGATTTAACCCCACCTCACAATTAACGTTATAAAAATATTCATATATTCATATATACACCATGTAATATTTTCGTTTTCTTAATTTTTTTTTTCTCGTTGTTTTTCATTTTGTTGTTTTATTTGGATAAATAAAGTTGTTTTTTTGTGTTTTAAACAAAGATTTGTTATCTCCAAGTAAGCATTTTTTCTTGTAAATATGCATTCACCAATAGCCAGTCATGTAAGTTTTTGGGTACCCATATGGACACAAAACTGACATGGTACCCACACGTGGATAGTCTATGCGCAAAAATAAGTAGCAGATGCTACCTCATAGAAAATATTCGCCGAACAGTCTCCATAGAAGTACTTAAATTTTCATACTTTGGTATTGTACAATCAGTCTTAAGTTATGGAGCTCATCACACTACAGGCGATGCATTTACATGCCAGAAAAAAATTATTCGACGTATGACAGGAGTGTACAACGACAGATCATCTTGCGAACCTCAATTAAAAAAATACGGAATAATGACACTGCTTTCTCTTTATATCTACAATTTAATCGTATACTACAAAACAATGGTTAGCAGTGACAGAAGCTACACCCACGAATATAACACAAGAAAAGAAGATGACCTGCAACCACCATACAGTAGACTTTGTGTAGAAGAAAATCACCCTTCCCATATGTCAGTTAAAATTTTTAAGAAACTGTTAACTCTGGAAAAAAGTTTTGCGGAGACAGTATCAACAATGAACTGTTTTAAAAACAAACTGAATTTTTTATTAATCTCTACATGTTATTATTCCTTAGAAGAATTTTTAAACTCGTAACTAGTCCTTAATTTTAATTTAATATTTATTTTTACTTATTCTTATTTATTTATTAATGTTTTAGTCTTCTATTCGTCCTACTGTTTTTATTTATTTATTTGTACCTGACTTAGCTAATAATGTTTTTGAGATAGGATTGTGTGTATGTATATATTTGTGTGTATATCTATATGTTTAACTATTGTATTTAACATTCAAAGGAAAAATATACTTACTTAGAATCGAGTTTTGTATTTCTTTAAAACGATAAAATAAAAATATGGTTTTTATATTTCTATTAAATATATTAGTATAGTAATCTAAACAAATTATTATTTTAAGAAAAAACACATAACTTTTTTTTATATGATTATTAAAGTTTGGGGTGGATTACACCCCACCACACACGCGATGTTATAATTTTTCACCACACACGCGCCGGGTTAAGGAGTAAATTTTTGTATTGGGTAATTTACACCACTCTAAAACCTTAAAAGTTCCAGGTTGTACGGGACATTTTCTGGTGGAAGTACGCAATATCTGCCATGGAGGAAGCTGAATTGAAGCGCATTTTATTTAGACGTATAGAAAAACATCATTCATCATTGCTTTAAAAAATAAAGAATAGAATAAAAATCTTTTTCGACGTTTTCAAAATAAATAAGTACCTACTTTTATTATTTAGGGGATTAAATATTCAGGATAAAGTCAATTTTAGAATTAATGGTTTATTCTGTTTTATAGTTTATTGTGTTTTATAGTTTAATTTAGACTGTATAAAATTAAAACAAACAATGAAACAATTTTAATTATTTATGTTTAAGGAAGTATTTAATATTAACCCGTAGCTACTGACGTGGAGTCTGACAGACTTCGCGTGACATTTGATACTCACCCTGACTTACAAATTAATGTTTATCAGCCCGCGACCTCTGGCACCTTCCTGTTTAGTGTCAGTTAGACTGCGAAAGGGAAAGTAACGCGAGAAACGGGGTATGAAGTGTATGAATTACTAAGGGGTCGTCCAAAAAATACATCACGCAAATTGACCAAAATTCATAGACTTATATTTTGGCTACCCTCCTAACACCCCCCCCCTATTGGGGGGTAGCCAAAATATGAAATCTCTACATCCTTTAACAACGCGAAAAACGGGCTGTGAAGTGTATGAATTATGATCAATTTGCGTGACTTATTTTATGAACGAACCCTTAGTAAGTGTGTTGGATTTTATAAAAATCTATTTATCTTTACGAAATTCATTAATTATGTAACAGAGTGGTCACCCTGTATATATTGAGTATTTATATTTTTATTTTTATGGTTATTGAACGTGACATAGCATTGTTCTTAACGGGCGGTTTGCTGTTTGTTTTTACAGATGCTAATATTATTAGTATTTGGGAAGCTTGCATTTTGTGTAATTGAGGCGTTTACATAAAAAGGGTGTACATTTTTATTAGACTAATTAATTGGTTAATTCGGTTTTCTTAATTAATAAATATGTGAATATCTTTAATGATGTTGTTTTAGATACTGGCAATAGTTAGGGATTGTTTGTAAAAATGGTTTTTTCTACTTCGAAGCAATGTCATGAAAATCAATATCAATCAATATGTAGAAGTAGTTTTTTTAATCATTTCGCTTAATTAAATTTAAATTCATTTTCAGTAATTTAAAGTAATTCAGTTTATTTTGATCAAAAACTCCTCAGATATTTTACGTTAATAGTTTTATGACTGGTATATCGGTATCTTTGGGAAGGGAAATTTTGCCTGTTTTGAGTTATGGTTAAAAATGGGATTCGGAAATATGTAGTCGTCTAGTAAAGTTGGGTCTTAGGGGAATTTTAGAGTTAACGTAATATGTGAAAATTTAAAGTAAAATTTAGAGTCGCGCGTATAGATATCTGAAGGGTAAAGATGCTATTTATTCATAATTTTTTCATTTCAAATTAAAATATTTTGTTGTTTTTAATTTGTTTTTAACTTTTCATTTTTTCTTTCATTAAATTCTTTTAATTGTTGTTTAATCTTTTTGTTTTATTGGCAAGATATATTTTAATTAATTTAAAATATATTTGAAGTTTTTTTACCTTTCGCATATCTACAGTTTGTGTTATAAGAAGAAGTCTTCGCTGGAATAAGAAGGTCAGATAAGTATTAAGTAGTAATTTGATTCTTATATTAACATTTGTTATCATATGATATATGATATTGTAATAATATTATGTAATATTATTACTGGTGGCACGCTACCCAAATAGCAACTATACAGCTATTTGTATTTGATACGCCTCCAAATAATAGTGTGTGGTTCTAAATTAATGTCTTAGATAATTAATATTTTTGGCTTTAATTGGGACCAGCACCCTATTACAATTATTAACCCTATTTGTTAATGGGTGTCTGTAAGACTTCACCTTAGTTAAGCACAAAATCTTTACGTCAGTAGCTATGGCTTAAAAAGAAACTTTAATGAAACAATTAATTAACATCTAAAAAGCACAAATCGTAGTTTTGCGGTTTATGACTAAGCTTTGCGGTGAACTTGATGAATCGCAAAATTCCGCTATGTAGTTTTAACTTATCTTGCATAACTTCAAATATGGATCCTGTTGTATAGTGTAAGAAAGTTGGGTCGAGCAGAGGACTGTACAGGGTGATCAGTAACTGCCATTTCAAAATTTAAGAAGTGATTCTACGTTTAAAAATATGAAAAAAGTTGCTAAGGTTGGTCCGGAAATGAGCCCTAAGGGAGCTACGGCCCTTCGAAGATGACATATTGAATGGGAAACAAAAAAAAAAGCATCAATAAAATTTTAATGCTGCAGGGTGATTCTTCATTTGAGCAAAAAAGTATCCTTCGCCAAAACACCTAAATTTAATATTAAAGGAGTAATAGCTATTTAAAAAGTAACGTTTTTGGTGGCACAAAATGTTACTTCCTTTTAATTGCATTTTTTTTTAAACTGTAGCTCCTACAATGTTACACTATATGACATTTTTTGTGTATTATTACTCCATATTTTTTACGAAAAATCTAAAAAACGTACACATAAAAAAGTTTGGGGCAAAAATATGTTAAGCCTCACATTTTTGTCCGTCTAGGCACGCCTCTGGATTCAAAAAAAATAAATTAACAAACTTATTGCCCGTATTAATACTAGTATATATGCAAAAGCTTGTCGCTCTAGCTTAAAGGGTACCAGAGTTATTAATTAAAAACCTTATTTGTATTAAAATTTTAAAGGGCCCTGGCTCATTTCCGTACCAACCTTTATAGGAACTTTTTTTGATATTTTTGGATGTAGAATTACCTCTTAAATTTTGGCATGTCAGTTATTGATCACCCTGTATATTTGTTGAGAAGTGGAGAAATTTAGAGTGGACTTTTTCTACTGTCAGATAAATCCTGGATAATCTCATAATGACAAAGTGTTTTTTTTTGCTAAAATAAGCTTAAGCACTAAAAAAACTATTTTTTCTTTTTGTTAAGAATATACATTTTTATGTTATGGTTGCTAATAAATTTTAGGATATATTTTTATCATTTTAGGTGCAATTTTAAGACAAAAGCATAGCGAGGGTTAGACTCTCTTTGCATAGCTGATATTTGGCCTAATATAATAAACAATTTGATTAAAAAAATATCACTTTTGCAAAAAATGTCACTTACTGTATTGATTTAAAGCTTATCAGTAGGGATCGGATTTTAGGGAGTCGTGACGTCAAAATGCATAGCCGGGTACAAAAAAGTTAACAAATTCATATTAATTTTATAAAAATATTTAATATGTTGCCAAACTACTATATTGCCAAAGAAAGTTATATAAATATTATTAAAATGCCGTAACGTTTTATTTAAGTAAAAGAAAATAAACAAAAATAACAATTCTGAAAATTACGATTTAGTTGGGCTCTTTAATAATCCAAATTTAATTATATAGTATTGTGGCATGTTGGCTGGGTATTACTTTTACCAAGTTAAAAAAAAATCTCCCTGGCCAATCGTTTTTTAT
Source organism: Brachypterus glaber (assembly GCA_958510825.1). NCBI lineage: Eukaryota > Metazoa > Arthropoda > Insecta > Coleoptera > Kateretidae > Brachypterus > Brachypterus glaber. The sequence continues at coordinate 22,478,429 of OY294052.1, read as the reverse complement.
TCGCAATAAAAGGTCACGTGATGTTTATAAGTTGTGATTAAAATTACTTTTGTACCTTTTTACTTACTTTAAATATTAAATAGTCCTAACTCCTCATCTCCTTTATGGGTTTTTGTATTCACATGTCTTAAAATATTAGGTTTTCTTTCCCAGGTTAAGTCTTTTTACAAAATATGCAGTGTAAAATATTGCCGTCGAACTCTAGTTCTGGATAATCTTCAATCCACAATTTAACCGTAGTAAGTAATGGTTTTACGAACATTTTATTAAGGGATTTAACTAATGAAATGAACGGTGACAAATGAATATTAGATTAGGCCCAATAGTCAAACGAAATGACTCAATTTACTTGCAATAAAAACCTTGTGTCCGCATGCACGCGATTCTAACCAATAAAATAACGTATATAGTACAGGCTTGATCTTACACACAGAACACTACATGATCTTACATCTCACTTATTTCGTCGCACGCATACGGAAACAAGTTTAGACCTTTTAGATCTATGCAGAGTACATGTATGTCTATAAAGAGTTCAAATAGATTTCACCTTCCAGTCAACTTTTCACAAATTTAATAAAACACAACAAGATTTCATCGGTTGTTTGTTTTTTCTACAAATCCTATATGTTTTAGTTGTGTAATTTTGTATTTTACTTATATTTTATTTATATTTTATTTATAATATGAAAACCAAAAGATTTGAGTAAAAATAATAATTTCGAAGAAATGTTTAAAAACATTTTTCACAAGTTATAGACGTCACGTGAGCTGTTATTGCGAATAGAAAAGGATTGGCCAGGCAGATTTTTTTTTAACTTGATAAAATTAATACCCAGCCACCATTATTAAATAAAGTTTGTATTATTTAAAAGTCCAACTAAATCATAATTTTCGGATCTGTTATGTTTTTTAAATTTTCTTTTACTTATATAAAAACGTTAGGGAATTTTTTTAATATTTATATACTTTTCTTTGTAGTAGTTTGATAATTTTTATAAAATTATTATTAATTTGTTGTACCCGGCTATGGATTTTGACGTCCCGACTGGGTAAAATCCGATCTCTACTTATCAGAAAACAAAAACAAGGTCAAACATGATATAATTAATATTATTCTAGGTTTTAGGGGCTGTCCGTATAATACGTAACGCAATTTTTCAAAAAAAATTACCCCCCCCCCCCATGTGTTATAAAGTGCCACATTTAATATTATTTAAATATGCATAGTTTCGTCAATTTTTGTGTGAAAAAGGGAACTATGGGCCACTAAATAGTAATTTATGTTGAAATAAAAATACATCTGCCAAGCTTGGGAAATAAACATTAAATTTATTAAATTCCGATACGTAACGTTTACCTATTGAAGGAAAAAATAATTTGAAATTAAATAAATATTGTAAAGTTATATAAAAAATATTGAGTAAAAAATATAAATTGATGACATTGAAGGAAAAAATAATTTGAAATTATTTTTTCCTTCAATGTCATAAATTTATATTTTTTACTCAATATTTTTTATATAACTTTACAATATTTACTGAACAAGCCCTGAAGATGGCCTTACAATAAAGACCGAAACGTTGGCAAAAAAAAAAGATTTACTTTATTCTTTATTATTTTCTGTTCTAATAAAACAAGAAAAAATATAACATACATTTATAGAACAAAAACAACAAGAAATTATTATAAATTGGTCAAAAAATGTTATAAACAACGTTTTCCTAAAACGCATTGTTTTCTAGATATTGGCGTTTAAAGCAGTAAAAGGTTTTTTAGCATATCTCACATATTTATAACCCGATTTCAAAAAATTATATTTTAAATAAAAGCTCTTTTTAAGCCCTATAAAAAATGTTATATACAGTTTTTTGCTAGAATATAATGTTTTAAAGATACAGAATTTAAAATCAAACAAAACACCTAGTTTGAAATTTGCAAACTAGATGGCTCTAGTGTACAATAGTGCCGATGTTTTGACAGGGTGCTTGCAACGTTTCATCTAGTTTTTCTTAAAATTGTTTTATTTATTATTATATATATATTATACATGTATTTAAACAAAAACTAAATAAAAATTTCATATATTTTTAATATTTTTAATTTAAAAGTTATTGACAACAAAAGTTATACGTCAGGCCACTGACCGAGGTCCTTCAGCTTCATATTATGACAATAAAGGTTTTTTTGATAAATAATCCTTTTTCTAGACCTTAAAGATTGAAGAAGTTAACAGTATAATTATGGACTAAATAAAATATAAAACTTTCAACTCTTAAAGCTATAGACGAACTGATTTTTTTTTTTACTTAACACCTTTTCATAAAATTGACGTTTTATCACTTTAATAAATGGAAAGTTCGACAACTTTTCTATTGCTTTCAGATTTATAGCATTTTTGCGCAAATAAGATTTGGTTTGACTCATAAAAAATTTATATCCGAAAAGGTTAGGTTGCGTATATGGGACAATCTTTCTTTAGGACCAATTTCATGTCCCTGCGTATAATTCTAAACGAAGTGGAATTTCCTTTTTTTTATTTTACTTTTATTTATTAGGGTTTGATACCTATTCTGAACAGCCCACCCAAATTTTATTAAAATCCATTCCCTATAATTTTTTACTTTTATTTTTACTAGAAATATAAAAAAACGTTCGCTGAAAATTCGTTACCTTACACTGTCCCACAAAATGAAATTTTTGAAGCATACTTTTTTTCTGACAGGGTATTTAAAAAAAACCTACCTTTTTTGAAATGACTGTAGAATTTGCTTTTATGAATATTTTTTAGCAAATTCGGGTCACTTATAAAGAAAGGATATGCTTTTAAAACTCTGGAAGAATTTTTTAAATATATACGTCCATTTTTTTACAATGAAAATTTTTTTTTGCTTTCAAATTTTTAAAACATTGATTTTTTTAATGAAAATGAAAACATTCTATATCTATCTGGCTGTATTTGGTTTTTTAAATTTTTAACGGAAGGATCTAGAAGTGGCTCTACTTTAATTTTAAGTGAGTCGTCTCGGAAATTTTAACACTAATATGACCCACCAAAATTATAAAAATAAAAATTTTGAGGTCTCACCCCGCAGATTTTTTCACTTGGGTAAGAGTATCATCCCTTATTTTTTTCATAATTTTTGAAAAAGTGTAGAGGTCGCTCAGAGCAATTTTTTAAAAT